>OZ007589.1:58163439-59363439 GCA_963931845.1 Maratus michaelseni
GATCAGAAAAATTATTTAATTTTTTTCTTGTTTATATGATTATATTTATTACATTTGTTTATTTAACAAAGTTTCTAATTTTATGTAATTTTAGAAAAAAAAACGGAAAATAGGCAGGTATGATATATAATAGAATGCCGTTTCTGTTTCTATAGAATGTAGCAAAATAATTCCGTGTAAATACCTTCCAAACTATTGGCTGTTATTTAAATAATACATTTATTAATTTGTTAAAAATTAAAAATAAATCCTTAACTTAATTTCAAACATTTATTCATTACTAAATAAGTAAGTTATTTTACATAAAAAATAACGTATTTCGAGATTACTTATCATAAACAAACAAGTGTAATAAGATTTTATGTAGTATTTTTGAAGTTTGTCGAATTTAATTACAGGCATTTCAAATATTTAAAAAAAAAACAGATGTTATCATAAACAAATATTATATCATAACGAAAAATTACAAAACAACACTAATGTTTGAATATAGTAAATTAAAAATTGATTATGCTCTGTGATATATTTTGGAAATAAAATTCTTCCTAACATATAGCTCAAAATCCTTAATGACCAAAACCATTTTATATATTTTTCACATCTCATGTTCATTAATCTGAATTTTATATCATGTGCTCTGTACTACAAAAAGTAAAACATGTTTTAAATTTCCGTTTAGTAAAGATGAATTCGAAGGTGAAATAGTGTATCTAGCAAAAGGAGCAACAACTGTTGATGTCAGTAGGATTCAGAATGCAGAGGACATCATTTTGCATATCATGGGAGGAGCTGGCTTTAGTATAGGTGTTTTAGGGTTGGTTTCCGTTAGTCCAAAGGTAAAGTATATTTAAAAATCTTAATTAAGAATTCATGAAATATAATTATAAGACACAATATCAATGTATAATGTGCAAAATATGAGTACTGCTGAGCCAAGCTTTAAAGACTGGTCATGTGAGTAACAGGTCTGGGTAAGGCGAGTCTATCCTTGATTATAGGGAAGTAGGTAATTAAAAGAATCTCCACTAGTTTTGCTTTTGTGGGAGATGAATAAGAGAATTCCGATAGTTTCGTATTTACATGTACAAGAACATAGAACAGCCAGGGAAGAAATGACATGCGGCCAGACGAGTTAAACGAAACCTGAACTTTGTCTCCTCTTCTTCCCTCCTTTTAGAATGTTTTTTTTTTGTTTTTGTTTTTTTTGGTTCAGCAACATAGTTCACGGGAAATTTACTCCATTAATATTTCTATATAAATATAGTGGTGGCGAAGAAGTTGATTTATTTATTAAAAGTTAAATAAACAGTGATGGAAATTTACATCACTATGCAATTAAGGGTTAAAACTGGTTAAGCAGTATATTGTCACTAAATTTTGCATACCATGATTTGCATTCAACTAAAAAAAAAAACTGTATGAAACTTTAAAAAAAAAACAGAAAAAGAATAATGTTCTTATCCATATAAGCGCAAGTATAAAATAGAAACTTCTATAACACCCAATGCTGTTTAGAGAAGATTGACGTATTAAATTTTTATGCGTGAGCTACTCTGTAATTTCTCACGTCATTGGCATTCCAAGGAAATGAAACATCATTGCTCTAATCGCAGAGAATAAAAGTCTACGAAAATATTAAGTAAATCGAAATTTAACACAATTTAGTTTGTTTTAATCGTTAGCTTTTTCGTTTTTGCATAAGCTTCTTCTTTAGAAAGCTTCAGAATAAGCTCTATTAAATGAAACCGTTGTCATGGTTATTTTGTCGCTTTGGGTGGTGTCTTTCTTTAGCATATATTCACGTCGTTTTCGGATTTTTTCAAAGAATGTCTGAAACATCATTTAGTATTTTCCCTATTGTATCATAAAGTAGACAGCCAACGAAACGACTATAAATGCCCTTTTTATCCTGAAACTAGCGAGTAACACCGTTTCCCCCAAAAGAGAATGCCTTAGCACAGAATACGTGAACTCAGAAACATGAAACCGTTCACTAAGATTTCGAATTCCGAAGGTAACGACTTGTTCTAAACCGCAACGACTTCATCGAAACTTGGAAAACCGTCTGCAATTGATGATGCAACGCTAAAGGTTTACGTTCCGATGTCAACGATCACACACGTCCATGGGTTGTATGTCGCGGCAGTTCATTTTTATTTTCCTGACTTTTACTACAGCTATAAAGCTATAAAGCTTAACTCCTAGGGAAAGTTATCCATTTATCAATTTCTGACTTACGACCGCTGCATGAGAAGTTTCTATTTAAAAACTCAATTTATATTTTTTGTTTTTCATATCTGTCACGAACTATTTCATCTAATATCAATTTCAATTTCTAACCGAACTATCAATTTATTCATGTAAGAGCAGGGCTCGAAATATCTACATTTCTGGCATCCATATCGGCCAAATTTCCCGTCTTTTGCGTACCACTATTCCCTAATAGAAATAAATATTCGCTTTATTTAATATCATTAAATAAAGTAAATATTTCTATTCGTAAATAATGGACTCAAAATAACGGAAAACCTGCAAGTTATTTCCGAGTAGAAATATTTGATTTATTTAATGTCATTAAATATAACGAATATTTAATGACAATAATAAAATTCAGGATTTTTTTAATAAAATTCAGGATAATTTAATGTCAATAATAAAATTCAGGAATAGTGGTACTCAAAATATAGAAAACTTGGCAAAATTTTCGTCTCACTCAAATAGTTTGCAAGAAAATTCAAGTAAATCCTAAGTTAGTTTGTACTTTATCTGTGATGATTTCCACAAAAATATATTTTGTCATTTCTTAGGTGAAAGTGGCCGTAACTACAGAGACGAACAAAAATACTTTAAATCTGATCAGTAGTTATGTAATCAACAAAGGTGTGATGACGCTACACAAACCAAGACCGAAATTTGTCGAGGGCGATAAGGCACTCTTCTTAAGTGAAATCGAACTTGGCGGAAACGAAATGCTTTTGGTGACACTGGGATTTGAATCCGAAGAGAAAAAAGTCGAAGTTGAAGTATCGGTTACTTTTAAGATTCTGTTTATTTCTATAACAGCCAAACTGGAACATGTTGAAAAAACATTCAAGACAAAAGCAAGTTGTAGGGTAAGTAATAATTTCAGTTACAAAATTAGTTTTTTTATTGCTTGTAGACTTAATCCCATTAGAAATATTTTTAAGAAACAGAACATTCTAAAAATATAACATTATACAAAGTGTTTCAAAAAGAATCATCCGATTAAAAACAAATCATAACTATTTAGCTTTTAATCCATTTTGATCGAATAATGTATAGGTAGAAAGACGGAAATCCCGAGTTTTACACTGTTGCCGACAGGTATCGCTAACGCTCTTCCTTCGCTTGCCACTTCAGTGTTTGTCTGGCCTCCGAGATCGCCTGACCTCACAGTGTGCGATTTCTTCTTGTGGAGGTTTATAGAAGACTACGTTTGTGTGCCTCCTCCTCCAGCCGCATTCGCCAAACTGAAGATACGCATAACCTCAGCCGTGGAAGTAGTGGATGCAGACATGCTCGCAAACGTTTGAGGCGAATTTCACTACCGTCTAGACATATGCCGTACATTCAAAGGTGGACATGTTGAGCACCTGTAATTTGGTTTGTAAAAAAGCTTTATGACTAGCCATGTTATGTAAAATTAATCTTAAGTGTCTATGTTCAATATTTTTCATAAAATCTGAAATTAAAATCGGGTAATTCATTTTGAAACACCCTGTAAATTAACTATCTAGATCAGGGGTTCTCAAACTATGGTACGCGTACCAGTACTGGTACGTGAAGCTCTGTTTACTGGTACGCGAAAGCCCGATACTGGTACGTGAAATAAAATAAAAAATACAGCTTATGAAATGAAAAAATAGCTCAATCCCCCTCCCCCCTCCTCTCTCTTGATGTGTCAGTTCACCGGCTCCGAAGTGTCTGCTCTCTGATATTACTGTTTTCTGTTTTGACAGCGTTTTGCTTTCTCTTATTTTAATGTAATTTCGATTAGAATTCTCTGATAAATGGATATCTAGTCATCCATGAGTTGAATTTTTATCGCCGGGAAAAAAGTAATATACTTCGGTTACTAATATATATCTTTACTTCTATTACAACGAGCTCCGATCTGGTATTAATTAAGCAATTTTTTCAGAAGGTATGTTAATTTCTTATGTAGATTACATTTTAAGTATATTTTACTGTTGACATCAACATAACATTCATATAACAAAAAAATGGCGAACAAAGCGACTTCAAATGTGTATTTTTTTCCATGTTTAACAAAGCTATGTAGTATTTATGTTCTCTATTTAAATACATGTGTATTTGTCACTAAAAAAATGATGAACTTTAGATTGATAAGTATACTATTAATTATTATAAAAAATAAATTATTCCTTCGCCTGCTTTTCCGAAATCATTCATTTTGTTTTCGTTTGTTCTGTTTTCAAACAGTGTCTTGAGAATTTCTGTATTAGACACTCAGATAAAAGTAAGATTATTCTTATACTCTTATTTAATTTATGCGTTTGAAATTTATTTAATTTTCCAAAGCAATTTTTTTCTACGTGAATAATGAGAACATTATGTAAAACGTGTAGCTATGAACTTCACACCTGTGGATGGGGAAGGATGTTTAAATTATTATTACTCATAAAAAAACACTCAAGCAAAATAATTTATATATCAAATAGTTAGAATCCAGATATTTGCACAAAGAAAATCACAAAACAGCCAATCTGATTTTCCAACAATTGATGTTTCAGTGCTTCTTAAAAGGAGTCCCTTGTGCAATCGTTTTATGAAAATAGAAGGAAGGGAGTGGACAGCAAATTCCATAAAGCGTGAACTTCGCTAATTTTATTACTGACTATGTCTTTTATTCTTTTTGTATTAAAAAAAGCTTCTGTTATGCAACTTGAGAAATTGTTGTATGTTTTGTTTATTTTTACATGATGTTATGCAGCCTAGCATCTTTTCAGGGCTCCCTCGCTCCAAAATATTTATTTATTTTTTCGGGAACATAGGGGAGGAGGTTATCATTAGATATGGTTTCAAAGTTAACAAAAATATTTTTTTATTTTTCAAAAAATAATTGCAGAAAACTGCAATTTTAAGAATTCTTTTTCTGAATAATTTTATTCAGTTTGGGGCCCCCAACAGTAGTGGGTCCATAAGGTCACGGCCTTGTTGGCCTGTGCGGTATTCAGGCCCTGCTTGGGTGCATTGCATCAGCCGCACCTGTTATAGCCGCTTAACTAAGTCTGCATGACCATTATAAAAGCTAGTTATTAGATTATGTGAATAAATATTTTTTTAATCAGCTTATTCAGAAAGTTTTCTGCATACGGGACAAAATTTACTTACTTAATGCTATTCTTTTTTAAAGTGTTTTCAAATTCATCTACTTTCATTTACAAAATCAGTAAAAAGTAAGTACATATCTAAATTTCTGATTATAATTCTGATACATATTTAAATTTATTACTCTGTAAATTTCCGAAATTTTTCGAATGCAGTTTAAGAACTGTCAACGCTTTTTTTCGTTATTGTTGTTACTAGAAACTTATCTTATAGCAGAAGATCTGAAATATGCACACGCTGTTTTATGACACATCAAGTTTTCCAGAAATGAAAAAAATATATATATTACATTTATATGGAAAAAGTAAAATAAATTTGTAAATAAAGACATAATTTTTCAATTAATAAATAAGAAAAAATTAATAGGCGAAGAAACTGTTTTTAAACATACTACCTTTAGAATTGAATTATCTGAAAGTGTGGAAATATTGGAAACGTTTGTACGAATGGGTGGAATTAAAACAAAATTGTGTAAGTTAAGTCTTTTTTTCTGTTCGTACTGAAAGAGCTTTTAATAGGAGTAGAAATAGCAATTTTATTCCAAACCATAATTCATAATCTATTTTATATTTTTAATTGAAGTCTTTTCCTTCTTCTGGTCAAAATGTGTAAGTTTCTTTCTGTTTCATGGAAATCAGATTTTAATAGAGTTATTTAAATGGTGTTCTAAAATCAAACAAAAACTCTTATCTTATTTAGTGCAGACTTCAGATAAAGCCTGTTTATTGATTCGGTACGTAAAAAAACATATAAACTTGCAGGTTTTTCGCCTACTGCATAAAATTACTTTTGCACTTGAAGGTACAGATTATTAATAAAGTGGTATTAAATCTATGATGAATGTGTTAACTAAACTTTAACTAACTTCGGATTTTCGATTTCATTTGTTCAGATCAAAAAAATATCTGCACTCGAAGATGGATGAGTGGTTGAAAACTGGATCTTTAAAACGACCACGTGAAGACGATAACGACTCTTCCTTTCCGGTCCAAAAAAACACTTTGCCATTAATTACCAGTTCTTCCTTGCCAGATTCGAATAACGCAGGACCCTCAACGCAGGAACTTGACAGCGCTATACCGGAGAAAAGTAGGATACTGATAAAGCAAAACATATACGTACGAAAATACAATCCTTCTTATTTAAAGTATGGTTTTACATATACCGGAGAAGAAAGTGCACCTATTCCGCTGTGTGTTGTTTGTCATGAGACACTATCTAATCACTCAATGAAACCATCTCTTCTTATAAGACATTTTGAATCGAAACATGACGATTTAAAGAATAAGCCCATGGAGTTTTTTCAAAGGAAATTGAAAGAGTTATCTGCAAGCAAGCAGAAAATAGCTTCATTCTCAGAATTGAATGATAAATTGTTACATGCATCTTATAAAGTAAGCTTAAAAATAGCCAAAGCAGGTAAACCACACACTATTGGAGAAACTTTATTGTTGCCAGCTGCTGAAGGTATGGTTAATGCAGTTTTGGGAGAAAAAGCAGCTAAACAAATTTGCTCAATTCCTTTGTCTAATAGCACTGTATCACGAAGGATTGAAGAAATGGCATCAGATGTTAAAGAGCAGTTAACAGAAAAACTTAGATTTAGTCAATATTACTCCATTCAGTTGGATGAGAGCACAGATATTACAAATATGGCCCAGCTTCTCACGTTCGTAAGATATTTAGATGAGAACTCAGTGAAAGAGGATTTCTTATTTTCTGAAACCTTAAGCGGTCGAACTACTGCTAAAGATATTTTTGAAAAATTAGATTTATTTATGAAGTCGCATGACATAGATTGGAAAAAGTGCATCGGTGTGTGTTCGGATGGTGCACGTGCAATGACAGGTAAGCATGGTGGTGTCTTTGCAAAAGTTAAAGAAGTTGCCCCTGAATCGAAATTTGTTCATTGCAGCATTCATCGTGAAGCTCTAGCTTCGAAGAAAATGAATGCCAGTTTGAAGACCGTACTAAACGAAAGTGTTAAAGTGGTTAATTTTATTAAATCAAGAGCGATGAATTCAAGATTATTTTCTATTTTATGCACAGAAATGGGGAGTGCACACGACAAACTGTGTTGCACACTGAAGTGCGATGGCTCTCGCGAGGTAATGTTTTAACTCGCCTGTTTGAACTTCGTTCAGAAGTTCAAATGTTTCTCAGTGATACTTCGTCAGATTTAAAGGATCGTTTCGTAGACGAATTGTGGCTTTGCCGATTAGCTTACTTGGCAGATATATTTTGTCTGCTAAATGAACTAAACAAAAGTTTTCAAGGATTCCATACAACGCCTTTTACAGTGTACGACAAAACAAAAGCATTGAGAAAAAAGCTTTCCATCGCCATCAATGATTTGAAAATAGGAATCCTATCATTGTTTCCTATGTTAGAAAGCTTCATGGCTGAAAATGAAATTGTCAAAATACCTCCTGAATTGGCAAGAGACATAAATGATCATTGTGAAAGTCTGATAAAAGATTTTGAAGAATACTTTCCTGAAAATTTAACATCACAGCTTTGGATAAGGAATCCATTTCTCATCGGAGATATCTTGCCATTGACTCTTACGAAAGAGGAGAGAAATGAACTCATTCAGCTCTCCTGTGATGGATTATTGGAATCCACATTCAAAAATACGAATTTAATGGAATTTTGGTTGCCGAGGAAAGAAGAATATCCACTAATATCTGATAAAGCTCTAAAATTCCTGCTTGTTTTTAGCACTACTTATCTTTGTGAATCTGCTTTCTCTTCACTTCTTTATTTAAAAAACAAATACAGGAATAGATTAAACATAGAATTTGACTTACGTCTAAAACTAACTAACATTGAACCGGACATGAGAAAGTTGTGTTCGATAAAGCAGGCACACCCTTCCCATTAGCAATACAGGGAAATTAATAGAGTCATCCTTCTGTATATGTATAAATTTACGCCAAAATGTCATTAAATATTGTATCTTTTTCTCTACCAAAACACTCTATTTTGGTAATGTGCATATTATTAAAATGTATCCTTTTTATTATTTGAATGTTAATATAAAGCAGGCGATCTAAGTACCAATTTAATAATGTAATCATGCAATTAAATTCAGTAAAATTTGCTCAGATGGAAGCACAAAAGAATGGGAAAATGTTTAATTTTTATCATATTCCGTTTACACAGATTTTTCTGTATTAGCTCTGAGTTTGTCACCTGCTGGTACGCGGAAGTGTGAATTTCTGTTTAGTGGTACGTCTGTCTGAAAGTTTGAGAACCCCTGATCTAGATAATAGTATTAAACAAGTAAGTGTTCAATAATTAACATACTTCATACTCCCATTTGCTCAGTAGTTAGCGTACTGCGCTGTCACCTTGCAGATCCAAGCTTACAGTCTGGAATCAGACAAGGTTCCCTCAAACTTTCATCATTTCGGGGTTCATAAAATGCGTACCAAGAGTGCTCGGGAACTAAATGTTGGGGGTTCCTCGTCAACCTGACCACTATGTGTTGCTAAATACTGCACCAGTTGTTCTGTGATCAATAAAACGTATTTTCGCATTGTAGGCCGTGATATTTTTTGATTGGAGCAACGGAATGGTTTTTTTTAACATGATCTGTACTACTGCACACCTATTTTAAAGCTGGCATAGTTAAAAGAAAATTAGAAAAAAGTCACGCTTTCAAGTTTGAAACATAGATCGCTCAGCATTTCATTTCTTTGAGGTAGATAAAACGATTACCAAGCTTGCTTGAGAACTAAACACTGAGTGAGAGTTTCGCGTTAGACTGTCCACCTAACCGGGACATATGCTGCATAGTACATCACCTCCCATGGTCAAGAAAACAGTGTTGGCCCTTGTAGGCCAGGATCCTTAATGGATTGTACCGCAGTAGTACAGAATTTTGCATAGTTTTCAAGCTTAAAAACAAACTACATATTATTTGAAATGGATCATAAATTTATTGATATTAGGTAGCTTTCAATACAAAAAAGTATAAAGCTACCTATTGCAGCCGTTCGGAGGAAAGCAGTTCCGGAAAATTTCGATATATTTTCACCGATCCAGACCCCAAAACCACCCTCCGTTCAAATGTTGGTGCGCCATTTTGTTTCAAGATGGCGGCCATTTAAAAATTTAAAACTAAAATAAATATACAAAAAAGTTCAAAATTCAAATTTATTTTTTAATTACGTGTTAGGCCTTGATTCCAGGATTCCAGGACAAGGATTCCAGAGCATTTTTTGGTTTACCTCTATCTTAAAAAATGGCTGAGATAGAGCAGTTTGAAATTCTAGGGTGGCTGACATTTTGAAACAAAACAGCACATTAACGCGATTACTCGCAAATTATTTTCTTTCATTGTTGTAATAATTTTCCCAATCATACGCATAAAACTATATATTCATATCCGTTAGCGCCAAATTCTTGCCAAAATTGGCGACATTTAGCGAAATATCGCCAAATTTGGCGACCAAAATAAGTCTTCATAAATGAAGCCAATTGCTCAATAATTTGGCGAATTTCTTATTCAAATTCAGTATTAACGAATCTTTTGTAAACGTTTCTTTGCATTTTAACTTGCTGTTTTCGTGTAACATTTAGCTAAAATTTTAAAACGAAGATATAGGAAAGCTACCTTTTCCTCCCGGTAAAGGCCGGAAGGACTTTTTTTACATTGAATTAGAATCAATAGTATAATTTTTTATTTTTACTAGAAGTAGGAAACTACTGTCTTCTTAAAAAAAGAGTTCACCGTCTAAAAAGTTGTAACTTGAAACATCCATACCTCTATCAGAGAATTTTAATCTGATCTTAGAAGCAACAATTTTAGGGCACGACAAGCAATATTGACTAAGTAAAAAACTTTTTCACCGTTTGCCTTCACTTTTGCCATCATATATATTAGTTTTCACTGTAATTCAGGATCATAATGTGTTAAAATGTGTGTCCAAAAACCATTAGCCACTGATCAAACCATTAGCCCCAACTTCCTAATTTATCGTAATGAGTCTTACTATAAAACAGGATCACATTTCGTTCCAAGATTTAAATGGAATATATATTTTTTTCTACAGCGATATTAATGGACTGAAGCTTGTGATTTATGTGATAAGCAGTAGATCACGGAGTGTTAAAATAATTTCATGTTCTTTAGGTTCAGTTTAAATCATCATGGAGGAAAGACTTGGATGAATATTTCTCCGAGCTGAGTAAGTGTATACCCAGAGTGAAAGAAATTGAGAACATGTACATGCAAGGACCAAAAGAACTGCGAGACATGAGTCCAGAAGATGAGAAATCTCACTATTTTTACTATTTTTCATCATGGAAATCTAGTCCTTATGGTAAGATTTTACAATTAAAAGTTTACATTTATTTTTATCGATGTTATGACTAAAAGATGCGAACACAATAGCGAATTGTTACTAATATTGAACTAGAATTGCGAGAATATTACATAGAAAATATTTAATAGTAATACAAAAGTCCGGAAACTTAGATATTACGTTAGAAATATATCCTATTTTATAATATCTCATCGCCGAGAAAATATCAGGATGCCATATTAGAAATACAGAAGTAGTCACAGGGTAGCCACAATTATAGATGAGGTGTTTAGAAGCATATTGTTCGAAAACGATTGGGCTTAATATTATAAACCTTGGAAAATTTTTCTTTTTAAATCGATTGTGAAAGAAATGGTTCCATTGATTACCACTTAGGATGCTACCACTCGCTGTACCGAAAGCGAATCTTTATGGGTCATTCTATGGAAAACGTTACTTTTTGAGCGAAAAAATTTCACAGAAAAAAATTAAACCAACATTTTTATATATAGTTGAATTAAACACGTTATGCTCTCTGCTGTACAAAAAAAAATTGTTCAAATTCAATTATATACCTTTTTATTTTTATATTTTTTTCAATTTCTTCTTTGTTTTATTATATATTTATATTTTTAATTTTTCTTTTCTTTTTTTTTCCTTTTTCTCTGTCATTTCATTCCACTTGTTTCATATTTCTCCTTCCGTTCTATTGTGGGATTGTGTTGTTGGAGACCATCTGATTGGCTGATGCCTGCTTCTTTCCTATTGAATGTGTGCTCCTACTTTTCCTTCTCTATTCCATTTCCTTTCCGTCTTGGTCCTCTTTTTAAAGCTGTAGCACGTCTTGTTTGCACCTAAAGAAGAAAAAGATCTTTTGAAATGCAATGTGCATTTATTATTTTTTTGTGTTTTTAAGAAGTATATTATTTATTTATTGATGCATTAATTGTAAAAGTGCATTCTCAAATTTTCCATTCAAATGAGGCTTTAAAGAATACCAGCTCTGTTAAGGCTGACCTTATCCATTCAAAATGAAAATACCGAAGACAAATTTGCATAACTATAATAATAATATGCATTTAACAGGGTTCGTATGCCTCCTGGAATTTTGCGACAAGGAAATTCTTTGGTACCAGTATTTTCTTAAAGAAAATCTCTCCTTAAAAGAAGGCGAAGTTTCACGAGTTCAACCTACATTTATTTTTCTATAAAAAATATTGGTAATTGTCCTGGAAAATTCCCTGATCCGTACGAACCCTGATTTAATTAATATCAGCACTCACGAAATTAAATAGAGACTCACATTTCTTTAAATGCATAATTTTAAACGTGTTCAGAAACAGAATATAGAATATTGAAATCAAGAGTAAAATGCATTGAATGATGTACTTGATTAAGAAGTTATTTGATGCAAAATACTTTATATATTTCGATAATCAGTTCAGAGACATACTATGAATGCTTTATATTTGGAATACTGAAATGCAGTAATGTAGTAAAAACTCAATGTAAAACATAAAGATAAGATTTTAAAAAATGTGTCGATACGTCTAGACAAGAAAAAAAAATAATTTTTAAATTGATTTTCGTAAAAGATTTGAAATTTCATCTTCATACACTACAAAAAGTTATTTTCACACAGAAAATGCTCATGTATATAGAGCAAATTTTTTATTCACGTAATTTTGAAATAAATTTTATAATCATAGAAGTACAGTGGAACCTTGCTAACTCGATCTCTGGTTAACCCGGACTAATTCTACTTGAGTTTAGAATTTTTTAAACAGCATTTATTCGCTCATTCCCATTCTATTTTGAAAAAATATTTTTTAAGATTTTGTGGACAGGTTTCAAAAAATTGATGACTGCACCGACGTTGATGTCAGTGACATTAGCAATTGGTTGAAAGTTGACAATGACGGAGGTTACGTTGCACAGACTGGTGAAGGGATAATCGCCTCCTGCTCATCTAAATAAACTGAAACTGATTATACAGATAAAATCGGGACTGATCATGATAATTCTTCTACTATAAGACATGCTGAGGCAGCAACACAGCTAGATCAATTGATGGTCTAATTTGAGAGATAAACAGATACGCAAACTGGCTCCGGTCCCAATTAGTCCGAGTTAACGAGGTTTTGGTGTAATATGATTTTTTAATTGCTTCTGAACGTTTTTTAAATGATATTTCTTGCATTTCTACGCACATATGAAGTGCGAGCGTGCGTATTTTTATGCATGTGTATAGAAGTATATATATAGATACATAGATAGATAGACAGATGTTTGATGTGCGTGTGTGAGAGAGTGTGCACGAGTGTGTGTATGTGTGTATGCATGTGCATGTACAGGTGCATATGTGTAACATGTTGGAGCAGTTTCTTACTTATCAGTGTAACAAATGCATCCCCATTCCGCACATTGCATTCACCTTTCTCGTCATTTTTTTCACATTTTTTAAGTGCAATTTTTTTTAATGCAATTAAAAACAAATACAATATACTGAAATCAAGAATTAAACGCATCAAAAGATGTAGTTGATTAAAAAGTTATTTTATTCAAAATACTTTATATTTTCCGATAATGCGTTTAGAGTCATACTATGGGTTTTTCATACATGAAATACAGAAATTGAAAATAATGTAGCGAAAAATAAAACATAAATAAATTTTAAAAAGAAAATATGTGGAAGCGTCTGGACTAGAAAAAGATTGAAAATCATTTTTAAAAAATTTTTTCATGAGATATTTAAATTTTCATCTTCATATACTACAAAACGGTATCTTCATATTTGCTCTGTCTATGCACATATTTTTGAGAAAACAAATACATTTTATAATCAGAAAATAAATATATAATTTGTCAAATGCCTATACATGTTTATCAAATAATGTTTATTTCATTTCTATGCAGATATGTATGTACGTGCCTGCGTATATTTATACATGTGTTATAAGTATACATACTTATATATATAGATATATATATATATGTGTAGGCGAGTGTACATATGTTAGTGCATTTGCTTATTTATCAGTTTAACAAATTCCTCCCCATTCCGTACATGGCATTCACCTTCCTTTCCATTTCTTTCACTTCTTCTATTTTGAATTGAGCAATCGAGCATTTTCTCAATAGAAAAACTGAAAAAAAGACTGTGATGTGTTTGTTTTTTTCGTGTTAGACATTTGTTGTGGAGACTGTGATGTGTTTATTTTTTTCGTTTGACACATTTGTTCTGAAGACTGTGGTGTGTTTGTTTTTTTCGTTTGACACATTTGTGGTGAAGACTGTGGTGTGTTTGTTTTTTTTCGTTTGACACATTTATTGTGAAGACTGTGGTGTGTTTGTTTTTTTCGTTTAACACATTTGTTGTGAAGACTGTGGTGTGTTTGTTTTTTTAGTTTGACACATTTGTTGTGAAAACTGTGGTGTGTTTGTTTTTTTCGTTTGACACATTTGTGGTGAAGACTGTGGTGTGTTTGTTTTTTTTTCGTTTGACACATTTATTGTGAAGACTGTGGTGTGTTTGTTTTTTTCGTTTAACACATTTGTTGTGAAGACTGTGGTGTGTTTGTTTTTTTAGTTTGACACATTTGTTGGGAAAACTGTGGTGTGTTTGTTTTTTTCGTTTGACACATTTGTGGTGAAGACTGTGGTGTGTTTTTTTTTTTTCGTTTGACACATTTATTGTAAAGACTGTGGTGTGTTTGTTTTTTTCGTTTGACACATTTGTTGTAAAGACTGTGGTGTGTTTGTTTTTTTAGTTTGACACATTTGTTGTGAAAACTGTGGTGTGTTTGTTTTTTTCGTTTGACACATTTGTGGTGAAGACTGTGGTGTGTTTTTGTTTTTTTCGTTTGACACATTTATTGTAAAGACTGTGGTGTGTTTGTTTTTTTCGTTTAACACATTTGTTGTGTACTATTTTAAATCGGAAGTCGAAAAATTGCTCGATAGGACATTAAGCGGAGTCTGTTCGGTATTGGAGGTCGATTGAGTGTCAATGTGGAAAAGTTATTTAAAAGGCATATATTGTAATAAAAGTCACAGCATCAAAAGCGTCTGCTGCATTTCCGCTTTAGCGTCATGATGTTATGTAACAGTTAATATTGAATAGGTGGGAAAAATTCAGAAAATTGGCATGCACATGACATGTTGGATTAACAATTTTCTACAAAAGTTGAAACTATAAAATATAACTTACAAGTGTGAGCTTATTGAGATATTGCTTAATAATGAAGCTAAGACGGTTTTTTTAAAAGTCATTTTAGATTACTTTAGGAAAAACTTTAATAAACCATGGAAATGGCCAAAGGTGAATAAGTGTTAATTTTATTTTTGCACTTCCGAGCTCGTATATCGTCTAGTCTCTTTTCAGTTATGTGAACTCCATCCTAATGAAACAAAGAAGTAATTCAGATATTGAATTTTGTAAGGATTTAAGATTGAAACTCACTAATTTTAATCATATTGTCAAACATCTTCAATCACATCCACCTGATTCACACTGTTAGATAAATTTAATAACTTAACATTTTTGTATTATAATGCATCTGATAACATATAAATATATTAAACATATGTTTTAATAAACAACCAAAAATGTCTATATGCGGCTTATTTTGATTGCTTTATTATAATTTGAAAATAGTAAACAGTGGGAATTTAAACAATTGAAAAAATCCTGTAAGTATCGACGGTAGAAAAAAGTTTAGCGACTCCTCTTTTAAATTGTTGTATCGATTAATAATCAGGAATTGTATTCGTGTAATCATTAATTTAATAGAGAAAAAAAGAATTGATCCTTGACCTATGATTTTCTAAAAACATAAGACAATTTTTCAAAACTTTCAAAATTTCAACAAATTATGTTTTATCATTTTAATTTTTAAACCTTGTATCAATAAAGTTCTTACTTACAGTGTGTTTCATGAAGAACTCACTAATTTAAAATGTCCATAATGCATGGTTTATAATAAATATAAAGTGAAGTAATTGACATATTTGTCAGTTAGCTCATAAATTTTGCAGACAGTACTTATAAAACTTGATCGAATTTTCGTCATTAGATGGCGCTGCTCAGTCTGAAACTGTGCACATAACTACTCAAATAAACTTAAAAATACAAAATATTTTTTTACGTTTCAATCGCCTGGTAGATTAAATGGTAAAAATTGAGAGACATTTGATGTAGTTTTACACTAATTATGAGTATTCTTACAATTTAAGACGGCGCAGCTCCATCTATTGATTAATATTGGAACTATTTTTAAACTTATGAGCTAATTTATAAACATTTCACTTATTTCATATGTATATTTATTACAGTTAAACCATTGTTGAATTTTTAAATTAGGGAGTCATTTTTGTATAAGTCTTCATTTACAATATTCAATCTTTAATTATATATGAATACATTAAATTTCATGATAACATAAATAAATACTTTAGGTTAAAGGAAACGATACGCTTAGAAATTTCTTGAAGGGCTTCCTGTGAGAGATAAACAACATATGAATTGTTACAGAAACATGTCGACGAAGATCGGGCATTGCAGGCTGTAATAAATGATAAAGCACTACGTCCAAATTAATATCATGTGATTTATCAAACAGAATATGGCTGGTTCTGTTCAAGAAGAGTGCTTTGATGGGAAACTGAGGAGATTATTGATTTACACAGTGTTCTGATATAATGTTGCTCGCAGGTTGAGTATAAATAACTTTGAAGTATAGAAGTTCGAATAATAATATATTGCTATTGTATATTTAATAGTATTACAGTGATGTACCGTTTAACGTATTTTAGAGTGATTAATTTAGCAATAAAGAAATTAAAAATGATGTATTCCAACCCTGACACTATGTACAAATCATACATTATAATACGAACAAATCTTGTATACCTGTGTGTATATATGCAAAATTTTATCTTAAAAACGGCTCTAACGATTTTGACGAAATTTTGTATCCTACAGTTTTGGGGCACCAAAAGATCATTGGGCAAGTTCACATGTTTGAAAAAATTCGATTTGTGCGTCCTTTTGGGTCACTATGGGTCAGGGTCAAGCGAATTACATATAAAAAACCGGCTCAAGCGATTTTTACTAAATTTTATATCCTCCGTTTTCGAGCACAAGATCGAGAAAATTCGATAAATGGGTCATTTTTGGGTCACCGCGGGTACAAGAAAATTTTATCTACAAAACGGCTGTAACGCTTTTGACCAAATTTTGTATCCTATCGTTTTCAGGCACGAGAAGACAATTGGGGTGGGTCATATGTTCGAGAAAATTCGATTAGTGGGTCTATTTCTATATGCACCTTTTTTCTCTAACTAAATTTCCTGCTTGTCATGCCAATATAGTAATTCTTTGGTCCGTTTTCGTTAATAAAAGGCTATTCATATACCCCTGAATAATTCTCAAAATTAATTGGGTCAACTTCACTGCAAATGACATTCTTTAATTTCTGAGGGAGTTTGGCTTTTAAGCAGATATTGAAACGTTTAAGGCTATATTTTTATTTATTAAGGCTGTAATATAGTATATTGATGCATATGGCTATATTAAATTTCCTGATAATATAAACACTCTATATTAATCTGAACTATGCTTAGAAATTTCTAGAAGAGTTTCCAGTGAGAGATAGGCTCTATATGAATTATTATAGAAACATGTCAGACATTGCAAGCTATAATAAACGATGAAACACTACATCCGAGTATCATGTGATTTATCAAAGATGATGCGACTGGTTCTATTCAAGAAAAGCGCTTTAATATGAGAGTGATTATTGATTAACACAGTGTTCTGATATAACACTGCTCGCAGGTTGAGAATAAACAGCTTTGAAGTATGGTAATCACTATGATAATATACTACAGTGTCTGTTAAATTACATTACAACGTTTAATGTATTTTACTGGAATGAATTTTAGAGGGATTGCTTTAATAATAAAGAAATTAAAAAGGATGCATTCCCATCCTGACATAATTTACAGATATTTTCATAGCGGAAAAATGTAAAATAAAAATCATTACATTTCAAGTTATTTTTTATGAAATATCTGAAATAACTTGCGATAATGTGATTTTAATATTGAAAAGATAAGACTCACTCATTAATGAAAACCTTTATGAATTTTTAGTCTCAGATTACCATGGAATTCTATCATTGATGATATCCTTTAAAGAAGGACTTTTTAAAAGAAATCAATTCGAATCCTGGTTATCACAATAAAAAAATCAATAAAATCCCTGTAAATATGAGACTATAGAGTATGATTCAGATGTGCTACAAGAAATCTCGTGTTTGTAAAAAGTGAACATCTTATGGTAGTGATTTTTTTTTAAATGCGTAACTCTAAACATTTTGTGAATCTCACGAGAGAAAATAAAAAAAAATAAACATAGGAATTCCTGCTAAACTAGCTTAAAAGATTCTATGTGTATTTTAATTATATGTGATAATTTAAGTTTTACTTATTTAACTTGGGGTTGCTTGGACTCAGGAGAGGTAACTTGGACCCGAATGAAAAATGTTTTAAAGCAGTACTGCGTGTATTGTCTTACTACTAGTTAATAGTGCCGTTACTTGAAGAGTGTTGGTGAATTACGTGAATATTCTCCAAACAGTAGATACAGGACTGATTTAAAACACTTTCTTTTCAGTCCAAGAAGTTTTTTTTTTCGGCCTGTAACCTCAAATAGCGGTATAATTTGTTTACAGCAATCAGTTTTATATTTTAACATAGTATGAGTGTAGGCTAATACTTATATATCTAAAAGCCACAATTGGCTGAAAAACAGGTAAAATTTCTGGTGTGGAACATGTTTATTTTATCTTATAAAACAATAAAGTAACTGGCCCACAATGTGATAATCTCAGTTCAGTTTTGTATTTTTTCATTTTGTTTTTCTATGTAATGTTTTTTTACATTAATTTCTTTAAACTATATAACATTATATACAGTAATTTTAGCTAAAATAATTTTTTCTGCAATATCAGCTCAAGATCATTCATTTTCTTATCCACCCACACACCCTCATCAATTTTTCAGAAAATTTAAATGTTTAACGATCTAGATATCTGCTCGCATGGCTGCTGCACCTACATGCGTGGTAAAGCATGCAGAACAGTCTAAAATCATGAAATAGTAAAAGTTTTTCTAAAAAACATATATTGAAATTTTTTACTCGAAATTTACATATTGGCGAAGAATGGCCATTCTTTTAGAAAAAATGCATCAGTATTTGTTCACATTGTTTAAAATAGATAAAGAAAGCAAAAAAATAAATAGTGTGATCATTTCAACAAATATTTGTTCATTTTTTTATTTGATTTTCTTAAAAAACATATATATATATATATATATATATATATATATATATGTTATAAAAAATTTATTTCCTTCGCATTTATTTCGCAATAGCCTTTAAATTAATCTAACTTCTGACATAGTCAGTATTTCCTTAATTCTTAATAATATTTATTCCTATTTAATATCCTTTCAAAAGTAACAACCCGTATATTAATAATTACCTTATTCCAAATCTTAATCTAAAACTTTAGGTTCATTCGTAACTTTTATCAACTCCCCAATCTATAAAATTCTGGGAGACGCTTTTGTCATTTCGTTTTTAAAAGCCATTTTTTTTTATTCCATGCTTTGCTTCGCACGGTGGGTATTTTTCACTTAAAAATCAATGCGCGGCTACGAGGGAGATTCTTTCGTGTTAAATCTTCTCCCTCGCGCCCCATTTGCTTGGCTTGAATTCGCCTCTCACTCATTGGTTCGTGCGCTCGTTACGTCGTCGTCAGTAACCCTACGCGCGGTTAACAAAATGCGCTAGCAGGCATTTGGAGAGAAGATTTTTGTCGTGTTTGGGAGTACTAACCAAATGGTTATCTGGTGTTGAAGTCACGTAGAATTTTCATAACAGCTCTTTAAGATCTATTAAACGATGTAGTGAGCCATCGTCAAGCCTGAGGGCTATAAATTTATACCGGATACTGTGGGAACTGTTACTTGCATCGCTTCTGTTCATTAATAAAAGATTTATCCGGAAATTGGCTGCTCCTTATTGACGAAACTCTTGTGGTGTCTCATCATTGCCTAACCTCCTCACCATGATTATTGATTACGACTGCAATAATGCACCATCTTTAACAAACTGCCATTTTCTCGTGGAATAAAAAATCATCTTCGTAAAAACTTCACATATATATTTAATAAAATCATCAAATCAGGGATAAAAGTGCAAGACTGGAAATTCCTGGCGTAAATTTCCAACCCTATGTTGACCTAGAAGCACTCTTCCTCTTGAATGCACTACCCTGTAATAGAAAAAGTAAATGAAAATGTATAATTGATAAAACAACTGAATAATTACCTAAATACATAGGTAAACTATTGATAGTAAACTACTGATAAGCTCAAATGCATCCACTAACAAAATATTTTGTTGATCCATTAAATTTAACCTTAAAAATTAACGAGATCGGTTAGTTGATTTCAGAATTATTATATAATGTGAATTTTTAATAAAATAAATATATATTTATTCGAAAGATTCACAATCAATGTAAATCAGTTTTCTACATCGCAAGAGATAAGTTTATTACGCAATCATTTTTAACACTTTCCAACCTAGTTGAAAAGTGTTTATGACTTCGGTTTGTCTGGCCGTATGGCCGTCTGGCCGTCTGCCGTCTGGCCGTGCTGTAACTCCCGTAAATATGCTCGGATTGCTCTACAATTTTTATATGTTATTGTCGTTATCTATAGCATGTTCCCTATTTCAACTGAAGTGTGTAGCACTTACAGTTTTTTTACAGAGACACTCAAAAGAGTTCCGTTACATTATAGTCTATGGGGAAAAATCATTTGCGGTTCATTTTAATGATGTTACACAATTTCCAACACATCGTAATTGATATATTCCACTAAGGTGCATTACAAGAAGCTTGATATGGAATAGGGTGTGTATAGCACTTATAGTTACTTTACAGGGACAGTCAAAAGAATTCCGTTACATTACGTCTATGGAGAAAAATCGTCTGAGGTTTATTTAAATAATGTTTCACTATTTTAAACGCATTGAATATTATATATATCCCTAAGGTACATTATAAGAGGCTGACTACAGAATATTGCGTGTATAGCAGTCATCGTTCATTTACAGGGACACACAAAAGAATTATCTACTGTCTGTTAACAATAATTCCTGGAAGTGCGTTTTAAGTTACTAAACGCGATTTTAAATTTAACTCACTTTTTGTTTATTACGTTGTGTGTATAAATTCTGTAAATCATATACAGGGATACACAAAAGTTCGCAAACACATTTCCGTTTATTGACAGAAACTTCAGAAGGAGAATTTTAAACTGTGCTACGCGTTTCTTAACTGAACTAAAATTTAGCATCCTATGTAGTATACATACAAATCTATAGATCATATACAGGGCTGAATAAAAGTATTCAGATATTTTTCCGAATATTGTATATGTTAGAAATAAATGTTGGAAATTCCTGAAATTACGTTTTTAGATATGTTATGTGTTTTCCAAATTGTTTACTTCGATGTTATCTTTCAGCTTATTAAACGGTAATGATTTGTAAAATTATTTTGGAAGCGTTGGAAAGTGTTACATAATCTATGTTTGACGCACGATTTTTCGATCTTGTTAAATACTGCGTATGTTTTTATCGAACAATAATAGAAATATCAAAACAAATGGATACAACTAAATAGCTACGTGATAAGCGTTTGTGGTAAAAATGTGTAAGATTAGCTCTTAAATATTGTTTTCATATTTTCTTCGGAACAAAAGAATTTAGAGTTCTGTTACTGTAACCGAGGATACATTCTTAATTTCCTTTTTTAATTAAATGAAACCCTATATTTATACCCCCATTAAAATTTATATGCATGAAATTTTTATTGAATTCAGTTAACAGATTAAGTTCACGGTGCCTCAAGACATTTTCAAATTTAAAAGTAAGTTATTACTTCAAGAGATTATCTTCTTATCCCTCAGATTACAAGCTTTCTGATGAATATGACAAAATGTGTGCAAATGATATCGATGGATAACAGATGCGGAAGAAACACTTTATTTTGTTTTATTAATGGTAAAAATGTTTAGATACAAATATAAGTTACATATTATACACATAATACTAACATAATACATTATTTTCTACTTTATTTTGAACACTTTTGCAATTTACATTCACATATGTTTTAAACCAATCTTTTAAATTATTCATTTTCGCTTTATTAAAAAACACATTTTTAATTCATCGTTTAATTCATTTATTCTAAATTTTATTTAATTTCTGTTTCCCCCTTATAAGAAATTGAACACGATAATTAAGATTGTGCTAAGTCTTTTATTTTCATTAACTACTCTGTTCTCACAGAAAAAGGGATGTCTTCCCACTGCAGTGAATTATTCTCATTCCATATTAACTACATAAAATACATAAAAATTATTGCTACAGAAGTATCTTTGCTCTTCGTTTCCGTGTTCATTACAGAATGCATTTATGCCTCGTTTCTTTCTGAACCATATGATGGCTAAACTGTAACTTTTCGCTGTCTCGTTTAGTTGATGTATGAATTTCTCATCGGGTTTCCAAAATTGTTCTCTAACGTGTGGTTGGCGTACTTTTAGCGCTCCTAATTTACCAAATTTATCTTTCTAAATTAATAAGACTCCTTATGTTAATACGTAACGGATTATTTCTGATTGACGTGCTCCCGACAAATTAAAAATGCTGTTGAGTTGAAACAAGAAATTGTGGCATATTATTTATTTCATTCAGACTGCAAATGAAATACTAGAATTATGTAGCTACTGAATCTTTAATGACTATAGGCATCACACTCAATTATTTACTCATTTGTCGCGTATGTATGTTATATGAAAATCATATTTAACAAACAAACGATAGTTTGTATGTCATTCGTCTTTTATTTTAGTCTCTAGGAAGAGTAAATTTCTACGGACTTAAATTTAAAATAAAACCACTAAGTAATAATTCACTTCATGATCTGAACTTAGTTACAATATTGCTTGCTTATGCCCAACAGGAAAAAACATAAAGCGCGTTTCTGCCCTTTTGAGACAACTTGTATATCCGTATAAAGATTTATTAATGGATGCAAGATATTTTCTCCCGTGGTAATAAATAATAATAAGGTTATTTCCCATCGATATACATTTTTTACATTCAATTTAAGCAGAAAGCTAAAACATTAAAACCCACAAGTAGTAAAATCATTAAAATTACAGACATTACATTACAATTACATAAAACATTAAAAACATATTAAAGTTGGACGTTTTGGATTTACATGAAAATCTCTCATCAACAAACATTTTTCTTAATTTTAATATGTTTTTAATGTTTTATGTAATTGTAATGTAATGTCTGTAATTTTAATGATTTTAATATAAATATAAATATGTTCAGACGTAATATTTTTGTTTACTTCAACAAGTAGTAATTTGATTAAATTTTGTAGTAAAATGAGTGTAGATTAGCTCAATATTGCTTTAATATCTTCTTCAAGACAATTTAAAGTTCAATTACTGGAAGTTAAAATACTTTATTTTAAGCATAATAAATTTCAATTTATATAAGATAGTGAAATTAAATTTTTATGGAATACAATTAAGAGATTAAATTCTGAGATAAAGTTCACAGTTCTTGAAGAAAATGTCTATTTATAAGTTATTTATTGATTTAAGAAATTGTCTTCTTTCTCTTCGGATTACATCTTATAATAAAATATAAATACATGCAAATGATATGAGAAGATAAAAAAAAAGAGTTGATGAAATTTCTCGTTCTCATTCTAATGCGTTTAAAAGGGTTGAGATTAAAATATAAATGAAAATTTATTTTTAAGTGAATAAAATGCTGTAGGAAGAATACATAAATAATCACAAAGAAAATGTTTAGAATACATGGTTTAAAAAATATATACTCGAAACTGAGAATCTGAATCTACATTTATTTTTACAATAACAAAATATTATTATACTAGTCCGCCAGGCGTTGCCCAATCCCGAAAAAAATAGTACGAAACGCGAAAACACTCTAAAAATCGCTGCATGAAACCCTTCCTTCCTCTGGGAACTCTTTCATTTGTCGGAGTGTAAATAGAGAGATGGACGCCGAAGCGGAAGTAAATTTAATACGACTTCCCTCAAATGTCTGGGTTATTTTATTCACGGTGGATCAGTTTTTGGCAAAATTAAGAAAAGTTACGGTCCGATTTTCACAAAATTTGCATTTTCTGAATCATAAAAATAAATTATGCTTATACTGTAAGTTTCGAATCGATACCTTCAATAATTTTTCTTAGTACAACAAATAACGAAGCAGTCTAAAAAAATAGTACGAAACGCGAAAACACTCTAAAAATCGCTGCATGAAACCCTTCCTTCCTCTGGGAACTCTTTCATTTGTCGGAGTGCTTAGCAGGTTTGATTTTCTAAACAAATAACTCGTTGCCATCAGCAAAAGAGTAAATAACCGCTTTTTCCACTGCCACGTACCTTAGTTTTTTATATATACAGATAATAATAATAATTATTATTATTATAATTATTATTAATATAATTTTTTTTCATTAACGAGTACATGACTTGATCAAATATAAATAACCAGAAATAGTAGAGATGAGACGGACTCAGCCCGAGCCCGTGAGTCGACACTGGCCTCGATTTTTATATCAAGTGTTTGGGCTCGAACGGGCTTGAACTCAAAGTGAAAATTTTATTTATTCACAGGAATAAAAACCCTTTCTATTTGAGGAATTCTAATGTAGTCTAAGTTTCTTAAAGTATTTCACAATCATTTAAAATTCAGTTTGAAAGGGAATTGAACTGTTATTGATGGAGGATCCATATTCTGATTCTGAATCCTTTGCACTGTAAGTGTTAGTAATGTAAAGAAGCCGTGAGATATCCATTGTCTATCCTCGCTTTGTGTTTGAAGGCTCTGTTGGTTGTCTGAAGGTTGTCACGCGCTATGCGCAGCAGCCATAGAACGCATATCTCTTTTTTTTTTATTACTTACTTATGCAAACGTACTTCAAATATCTTCTGATTAATTGATCTTTTTTTGTGAAAATTTATTATTGTTATTATAGTTAGTTGAAAGATATGTAGTTGCTTGTCATCATATTTGACTGTGAAAGATTCCAAAAAAAATGCGTAGTGCAATTTATGGCATTATTCCGGCGCAAAATAATAACGTCCAGGCTTAGGCCGGTCCAATTTTGCAGAATAAAATTATGCGAGCCAGATCCGATCCGAGTCTAATGAAAAAAAATTGGCCTGACCCCGGTCTACAACTCACTAACTTTGGTAGTTGTAAAGCTCCAGATTTTCACTTTCTTTTCACTTGCAGCACGTTCACTTACTCGGGAATTTAAAATAATGTAATTTGGTAATATTCGGCAATCAATAAACCTTACAATAGGCGTATTTTAGAAAGTGTGATTTGGCACAATAGGATATTTTTATTACTGCCCTTTAAATGTATCCCATATTGCCCCTAGCATCGTCCATGTTTAACGCCTATGTACGCAATAACGCAAGATTATCCAACCGGATTTTGTTCTCACCTAAATTTGTTGGTTAATTTCGATAATCGAGTTTCATACCACTGCTGTATTTTAGCGAGTATGGTTTAACAAAGAGAAATATTTTTCTAGCCATTTTCTATTTACATTCACTTTAAATTACTTTGTTGCTACTGTCGCTCAAGTTTGACACCAACTCTTAGCATTGACATTCGCATTGACTAAGATTTATATTGACTGATTGCAATTAAAATTTTGTTGTTGTTGTTGTTATTTCTTCTCCCCTTTCTTCGTAATATTCAGGAATTGCTTTCTTTCCAGTGTTTTAAAATCTATTTTGACGTTTCGTTATAAATTTTCATTACGGCAAACCGATCAAAACCAACATGGAAGCAGTTTAATTTTCGTTTCCTTGCATTCTCTCGTTGTTATTCGTCAGTGTAAAAATAACACTGATTTCAGTGCATCACACGTTATAAGGCAAACACATGTCCGTGAGTAATGGTGACGTCATATTGGTGGTGGCAACGACTTGACCAATAAATTTCGCATTTCCTGCAATTTTTTTTCTACTTTTAAACATCGCACTATTTCGTTTTTGACACCGCCGAATAAAAAGGGGATGTATTTTCTATTGCGCTTTGTTTGAATTCTGTATCTCAATTTACTGATATTTTACGGTTTTCAAAATAGTTTTCTAGCATGAATAATTTAAAATCTGCGCGATTTAATTACGCAAGATTAACTCGTTTGCACTTAAAAGAATAAAAATACTTCCGCATTTGTTTGTTTTCGTGTAATATTCCATAACTAAATTGCTAAACGAAATTAAAACTTCACAATCAAACAAATAAATAAATGAAACACGAATTTAACAGATATCGAACTACGCGCCTAAACAATAAAAAAATCAGAATCACAAAAGATGTTATAAATAGTGAAACGTTTCTCTATTGCATACTGGCATGCGACTAATCCGAAAGTACCAAAAATGTTTTTTGGTGTCGTTGGTGGGCAAATTAAGAAAATATAATATACTAAATGTAGAGAATCTATTAGAGTCAATAAAAAACGATTTTCATCTAAGTTCTATTCACCGGGAAGTATAATGGGCATATAGCCCGGATTTTATTGTCTTTTATATAGAGATGATTAAATATTCCATTTATGCAATTGAAAAGGACGCAATTTACTCACAACGTGCGTGTTTTTCTAAAATCAAGACTTAAATTCTCTAATATTTTAAAGGTTATGCAAATATTCATAAATTAGTGCATTTTTTTCTTATTCCTGAATTTTAACAGTGTGTAAACTTAACGTTTGCTTTAATTTCTATTTTAACTGATCAAAATATGAAGCAGAGAAGTTTAGACTAACAAGGAAGGTCTATATAAGCGCATACTCAGAAAAATTTCGAAACATTACACAATATTCCTGTCATAAAGGATATATATGTTTATAAAAAAATTGCTGCGGAACTTCGATATAACGTCCGTAAAAGATTATAAAAATTTCGTGTATTGGGCGATTTATGGCTGGTTGGCGACACAATGAAATAAAGAAAAACTCTTTTATGATAAATACTCTTTTAGGAAAACCTTTTTCTACTCTTCATACTGAACTAGTTTAAGTAAGTTTAACTTAAATGAATACACTTTTATAACTACTGTTTTTCTATATACATTTATATGTCTATATAATGAAAATAAACAATCGTATTCTACGGTTTAGAATATAACTTAAATTGATTAAAAATGCTTCAAACTAAAAATTAATTTCCTATTTTGAGCATTGTCAATTTGACTTCGATATTGTTAGTGTCGGAGACAACAAGCGAAAAGTATTGTTGCCATGTAAACATCGACTTATTCAATATCAAAATGTATAATGGGGAGAGCGTCCTTAATCGGTAAAATACTGTTGAAAACACTTAAAACTTATTCAGCCGTCGAAACCATGTAAAATTAAATAAATTTAGCAACACCCAACTTGTCTATATCGTCGCTACCATGTCAAACTATCGAATATGAAAAAATGCATTTTTCATTACTTTTAAAAATGGGCCGATTATCGCCACTAAATTTTAATAGAATTCATCTCCAAGTAAAAATACTATTAAAATTTCTATGAAGAACAGAGTTGCCAGTTTGGCCTTCTTTTTCATTCAGAGATATCGAATTCATACCGGAAATTTTGAGATAGAAAATTTACTTTATGTAATCACGACATGTCTGTTATTAAATAAAGCAAAAGTTTATATTTGAAACTTCTGGTGTGGAATCGAAGTTTCTGAATAGGAAAGGAAACCAAACTGGCAACCCTGCTGAAGAATACAATTGAAATTTAGTGGTGACAATCGGTCCGTTTTTAAAAGTAATGAAAAATGCTTTTTTTTTCACATTCGATAGTTTGACATGGTAGTATCAGCTTATAGCAAAAATAATAAACTATTTAATCATTTAAGTTTAAATTCACAAAGTTTTGCGCATTTAAACACTCATTTAACTAGGAATTTTTAACTGCATTAAAATAGGTTGCATTTGACGAGGAAAAAGTGTTATTCGCCAAATCGAATCTTTTTTGCGCCAAACACTCAAAAGTATTTTATTTTTTTATCGATTGTTTACTTGGATTCCGCAGCTAAATTTGACTGATTCTTTATTACGTATACGAGTCGTTCCATTAGCATTGTTTTTTCAAAATATTCTAAGTATACGCTTTAAGGAGACCTTCCTTGTAAGTCATTGTCGATTTAAATGTAAAATGCATGGCACAAAATATCCAAATGTGTTATACAAATATATATCATTTGTATAAAACACTACTTTGTGCTTTTTTCTTCAAATATATTTTTAAGAAACGTTTAATTATCGATGTACAAAAATCTAGTAATGTCATAGAAATAGTGTCAAAAATGTCGTCCAAATTTCGTGTTTCTGTATTTGTTTGTTCATACTGCGTTAGACACCAAAAAAAAATGTTATAGTATAGCTTTTGAAAGCCTGGTATTATATTTACTTTAAAACGTTCATATTTATTTTCATACCTTTTTCTAGTAAATATTTAACCACATTTAACATGAATTATTTGCCGGATTTTTTGGCATAATGTATTTTCAGGAAATTCAATATGATACAAGGCAACATGAAAAATACAATAAACAACAAACAAAAAATCTGACTGATAAACTTAATATGTTTTTGCGTTTATGATGGGCAATTTTAAGCAAAGCACATTTTGACAGCGACAATGCATTATGCGTTTCACATCTCAGAACAGAATATATTATTTGCTCTGCATCTGCTATTTATCATTTTTCTGATGTCAGACATAATATATTTTATGTGCGAATCCATCAGAAGAGTACGAGAAAAATATTGAGTCACGAATGCAATATTGTCGCTTCCAAAATTGAACAAAGTAAAGTAATTTTAGAATATATAGAATGTAAAATAGAATAGAATATAGAAAAAAATGTTGGAGGAATTTTCAGACAGTGCTGTGTATGCTCATTTTTTTTAAATAATAAATTTCGTGCAATATTACATGCGATGACTTTATAATTAAAACTCAATACAGATGTATCCCGGTTTTTTTAACACAATTCTCTCGAGAGCAGAATTAAATTTTAACATACGAAAAAAATGAAATATGAATATTAGCTCCCACCTCCCAAGTTACCTCCTCAGTATTTACCTGCTTCAAACAATACACTTTACAGCACAATACAATTAAATATAAATTAAAAAAATGAAATCTCTATTTTCGTTTACAGATTTCAGTTTAATGCCGACGTGCCGCATTTTATGGTTAACCTAATCTTATGATTAATCTTCCGTAATCCGGATGATAATCAAATGGCTTATTTCAGAAAATATGCTTTGACGCAAGAATGTCTTTTTATTTTTTGGTTTTTTAATAGAAATAGTTGAAAAGTGTTTATTAACTTGTTTTGTCTGTCCGTCTGTCTGACTGTCTGTATTCTAATTCCCGTAAATGTTACTATAGGTGGGTGGTAACTCCTGAAATTTTTTTCAAATGATTTTTTGCGTTGTATAACGTAATTAAATTTTAGCAAACCATGTGCAGTGTAATAAATATAATATACATGGATGCTCAAAATAATTCTAATAAAGGCTTTTATCGGTTGTGGGCGTTAATTTCCGAAATTTGATGTTCTGTGATATACATTTTTTAAATTGTTTTTTAAATAAACTGTTTTACCTTATTAAATAGTGAAGTTTTGTTACTGTATTCTGGACGTGTTGGAACGTATTTCGTATTCTATGCGTATGTTTTTTTTTTTTTTTTTTTTTTTTTTTAAATCTTTAATGGCATTCACAATTACCTTAAAAGACAATGTAGCTTTGACCGCAATACTTGGAAGTGGGCCCAATTACGAAAGAAATTTTCAGAAAAAAATAATTTGTTCTAGGCAATCAATTGCAAAATTGTAACATCTTTGTCATTAGCTACTTTATATTATTGCAGCAAACAAATATTCATTGTTTTGATAAATTTTTTAAAAATTCATTCTTGATTTAATTTTAGATACTATATTTTCAGAGGTATACACTGCAAAAATATGTACTAACCATTTTTGGAATTGGATCACCATATTTCGCATTTCTCCGCTAATGGTGCTGATATTGGATATAGCGCATGTATAGCGCATACTCACATTGCTATGCGTGACAATGCTTTTATAACTCTTGCTTCAATAGTTCATAAATCGAAGAAATTAAAGAAGACTTGCTAAAAAGGTGCATTTAATGTCACAAATATACAAAAAATATGTCACAAATATAAAAGATGTTTTTACATTATAAAAGAGTTTCTAAAAACTTAAAAACTTCCGCTGTTTCGCGCGTAAGTAAATTTAAGGACAGATTGAAAAAACACGTTAGTGATATTAAGTTTAGTAGACAAACCACAACGTTAGCAAGACTTAACCTACAGCAAAATTTAAATATTCGTTTTAATGAAGCAAGAATCATCATTCCTACCACCCACTATCATATTTCGTTAATAAAAGAGTCCATAGAAATTTTAGTAAAAGGTAATAAGGCTATTAATGACAACATGTCATATAACATTCCGGATATATAGTTAAAGTTTTTTAAATAGAAGATGTTTTGTTAAAGTTGGATAGAAATGTTCAGTTTTCTGCCTCCCCTTCTCTTTTCTCTCCCCCCCCCCCTCCACTGTAAAGTAGATTCACCCGGTTACCCAGCCGAAGACAGAGTACGTTTAGGAATTTTTCAGTATGCAATCAAAGCTACCCTGATGACGATCAAGGTCTGATCGAAAGCGCTCGGCGCGAAATGTCGGAAGTTTTTACGTTTTTAAAAACGTGTGTTAAAAACAGTTTTTAAAATGTAATAACATCTTTTATATTTGTGACATTAAATGCACCTTTTTAGCAAGTCTTCTTTAATTTTTTCGATATTTTCAAGGGGAATGTGACATTCCACAGCATATGTTTTTTCATATACATATTTGAGTTCATAAATCAAGTAGTATCGTAACTTATGCTTTCCACTTCCTTTTAGATGTCTTTTACAAAATTGCATTTACAAACACAGTTTTGTGTGAAAGTCAGTAAAAACCCACTAACGGATACGCTACATATTAATTTTGCAACATATTAATTCTTGTAAATATTTTTTAAACATTTCTATTTACTAGCTGACCCGCCCGGCGTTGCCCGAGCAGACTATCATTAAAAAATATAACAGTAGAGTGGACTTCATAAAAAAAAAAAAGACTGAATAATATTTATTTATACTAAAAATTTGTAAAAAAAATTAAATAAGAGCTAAAATTTTAAAAGTATAAGAGTTACTTTTAAAAAATGAAACGGTCAGGGAAAATTATTACTCTTACTTTTCCCTTCTTACTAAAACTCCCTTTTTAAAAATCATTGCTTTGTTTACATTTTTAATTTTATATTGCTAATTGTATTTTTTAATTATAAATATTAAATGCTTAAAAAATCAATATTTCAAATCATTGTTTCGCTTCTATTCCTGTAGATGGCAGCACCAAACAATGAGATGCATTTCATTTGGGTGTTGCCATTAACAATGAACAAATAATCGCGATTTCTGTGACACGTACAATAGCGTAATATATACATATAGATTCTTTCACAAAGATGTTTTAAACTCTCTACTCTTATTTATTTTCCTTTTCACTTAATCCCATCTCTAAAAATAGGAATTTGAACAGCATAAAAATGAAAAATATTCGCGCTATGTCGTTAAGATATTCAAAATAGTGAGGTGAAGAGAAATACATATACATCGTTATATTCTGAAAATTCTAGTTGGTTATGTATAAGTATTTGAATATGCGAAAACATTCTGAGAAATTGCTTCAAGGAAGATACTGTTAGCCAAGCTTGTTTGACGAACTGAAAAATGTAACGGGATCAAAGCAATTTTTCTGATTTGTGGTGAAATAATCTAAACTGCCCAACTGAAAACATATGTTTTGGATATAAAATTTTGCTTTTCAACGCATTTGTATATTTTTTTAAGGCAACTAAACCAAATAAATCTACGCTAAATTAATTTCGTATAACGTACAAATATGCGTTATACGTCTAAATATTTTGTGATTTTTAACCCCTTGAGAGGCACCGGTATATAATATATACCACTTTTTAATATATAACTTTGCCACTAGTATTATTAAATAAAAATATTTAATATTCTTTTTTGCAGATTGAGAAGGTAAAAATTCGTAATTAAAAATTACTGGTGTCGAAACATCCCAAAAGTTAGCATTTTCAGACCACGTGCTTGCCCTCCAAGGGGTTAATGAGGTACCTTTGATGATATTTCCAAATTAATTTTGGATACGACAATGGGAATTAATTTTGAATATGAATAATAATAGTAAACAACCACCATATATATATTTTTTAATGTCAACATCCTTTTTTCTATGCACATACAAAACACGCAACCACGATAAAAAGGTATCAGTCGAAAGATTTTTAAATTGACTTCTCACATAGTACACTCACATTTTGATAAAATTAGTTGTTTGATTAAAAATTTAAGTTAATTAAATTTAATAAAAAAGCGTATCAGCAAATAATTAAAGACGTTGCAGTGCGAAAGTCTCGCATGGAACACTGGAGGTATTGTATTTAATAACTAAAAACTTTTTTCATATTCATTTTCTCTTAAGCAAGGTAAAACCATGAAAAAAATATAATTCTCCCATCATCCATTTAACATTTCAAATTTTATTATTTAATATTCTACATTCAGAAGTAATAATATTTTTTTTAATAAATGGTCACAATTTTTTATTTCAATGCACATTACTATCAAAATGTAAAACTGATTTTTTTTTTTAACTTTGTAATATATTTTCTTTTATTTCATTGAAAATAATTACGTACGTAAATGTATTAAAAAACTAATGAAATGATATTCAATGTTTTCAACAAACTAGAGAATAAATTCCTGGTAAATAAAATATGTTCGGATATCAAGATGAAAAAGTTCAACTACCTCTTTTAATTTTCATTATCCATTTTATTTGCCTTTTCAGCTAGGTATTGAAGTAGCTTTACGATACCTTTTCTTTTGCTTTTACAGGAGCACAATTCAATCTGGCCTTGATCAATCACGATTTGGATTTTCTTTCTGAACAAAACACGGAGATCAAAGCTGTCATGGAGAAAATCAACAAACTGAAAGATCAGGTACGAGTTTATCTGTGTTTTCAATTGAATTACCTCCAGTTGTGAGCTCTAAAATAAAAATTGTGATAACAAACTTAGAAATTGGGAGATGCTCTTTTTTAGATGGGGCCAGAAAGTTAATTTTCTGATGTAACGCGTCTTTATATATAGAATGTTGTCTTTAGAAAAAAAATCCCTGGATACAAATGTTTTACGATACAATTTCGATGATTTATTGGAAGTAAAATAAAAATAAATAAATATTTTCATTACATAAACATGTCGCATGTTTAGACGTTTGTGTAAAGCATTTCTTTATTTAAAATAAATTGGATTTTATTTAAAATATTTTTTTCCAGATCTATAAATTAATTTTTAAAAAATTGTTTATTATGACTTTTCTGCTCTTTTATTTTTCTTTGTAGTATTGTTAGAAAACATTTATAAAATCCCTTTTTTTCTCAGTTTTCACCTGTTAATTTTGTTACCTTTTAACTTTTAATATATATATATATATATATATATATATACAGAGACAGAGGGAGAGAGAGATTACTTTAAGAAGGTGTAAAATTATATGCAAATTATGTGCATCAGGCGCAAAGCAGCTCTTATGAACACACAAACTATATAAATATTTCAATACTAGATGGTAGATTATGAAATTTAATGAAATGCCGGTGGAATAACAAAATTAAAAAATATTTTGAATATAAAAAAACATGAACAATGAAACACAATTAAAAAAATCAACAGCTCCTACCTCTTTGGAAGGTTTGTTTACATTAAAAAAATAATCTTGTTGTATTTTCAATAAATCATTTCAATAAATTTCATAATCTATCACCTAGTATTAAAATGTTTCAACGATATTTCATTTCTGGAAATAAGGCAAATCAACTTTGAATAGAATTATTTTTATGCTGCACAATATTAACAAGCATAATCCTAAATGCATTATGAATACTTTAAAAATCTCAACTATCTAAATTCAGAAATATAATTACATAAATACAACTTATTACTGAAAATGTTCCTTATTTTTTCCGCTTTTTCATACAAAACTATTTTTTGTTGTTTTATTATATTTTATTATTGAACAATAAACCACAATTCAAAAAAATCAACAGCTCCTTGCTCTTCGGAAGGTTTTTATATTTAAAAAATTAATCTTGTTATTGCGTCTGCATTTCATTAAATTTCATAATCTATCTTCTAGTATTAAAAATTTCAATGATATTTCAATTTTGGAAATAAGGCAAGTCTACTTTGAGTAGAATTATTTTTTATGTTGCACAATATTAACAAGCATAATCCTAATTTCATTATAAATACTTTAAAAATCTCCACTATCCAAAATAAGAAATATAATTATATGGATACAACTTATTACTGAATATTTTCCTTATTTTTTCCACTTTTTCCTAACACACTAATTTTTTTTTGTTTTATTGTAACGTTTCTAAAAAAGAATGGAATATTGAAATCAATTAAATAAGTTAATTAAAAAAAACTACTTTCCATTCTTATAGTTATATTCTATTCGAAGAAAATAAACGTTTTCAAAAAATGATTGCTTTTGGAAGTGAGGCAAATCCACTGGCGCATACCAAAACTATGAAAATTTTCAGCTAACACGGATAACCATTATTGCACATTCAATTTACATGGAATCAGACCACGAAAAAAAATATAAGAAATACGTCTATTACTGCTTACTAATATTTTTAAATCCATTGAAATGCAAACCATTAAATATCTGGCAATAACATAAAACAGACTTGGCTCACTTTCAAAATCAACGGCTCCTGTAATGGTAATTGTTATAATAAAAACAACAGCGAAATCAATAATGAAAATAAATTAAAACCAGAGGGCCCGTGCGAAGATTTCGCAGTCAAATCTAATATTTGTTAGGTACTTCTCTATTATCCCGTCGACCACTTTTCATAAATAAAAACTACCGCCAAACTGTAAGATTAAACGCCAAAAATGCAGTCCCATTCACTTGATGTCAGAAGCATTATACGTGTTTGTTACATCATCAAGTGGTTTTTAATTCGACATTTACGTGTATTTTTCATTATGTTTTACTGATTTAGTAGTTATTTTATTAATCAAAATAACAATTGTGTCCTTAAATTCTTATATTTTATTTATTTATTTATTTTGATATTCCAATGGCAACGTTCTCCCGTTTATTTGGCGATAATTTTTTGTTGTGAAAAGTGGTCGACGGGATTTTAGAGAAGTATAATTTTTTATCAATATGTAATATTTATTAGATGTAGGTTTAAACTTCTAAAGAAAAAGTAAGGATAAAAATATCTGCAAACAACATTTAGTTCTTAATCAAGCCAGAATATCATCTAATTTATTCCATAAAAGTTTGAGTAAAAACTGATCCAAGATTGCAAAAGGCACGCGCGAGAAAAAAAATTAACAATCGTATTTTGCCTGCATTAGAAGATGACGTCATCCGCTTCGGGAAAAACATGGGACATAGAAATATAAATCTAAACATTTCAATTTCTTTAATCATAAATATAAAATAAACCCGTGCGGTGTTTTTTTATTATACTTGCTGAGCATCATATAATGTGGTATTTTATTTTTGTGGCAACAATAATTTGAAGAAAACCTTTCATTTCTTTCATGAAAACAAAGCCGATTTAATTTTTAATTTTCAGCAAATTTTAATCAAAAACATGTTTTAACGAAATGTTAAGTGGACTTTGTCAGAAGCCTGTTCAAAATCCTTTCATATGCTGTCTCATTCGTCGTTCTGCGTTTCGTATTTTCTTAGAAAAAGGGATGTTAACAGGAGAAATAATATATACGATAAGCTTTTCATAATGTTTTATTTCCATAAAATACACTTTAAAACATGCTTAAAAGGTGACTAAAAAGATGTTAAAACATATTTATTTACACACGGATCTTTCGATCGCAAACGCGATCATTTTCAAGGGGAACTTTTGACTGAACTGATCATACAATTGTCGCTTTCACTGTTCCAAAATCGACAAAAAACAAAACAAAAAACAAAATTTTTGGCACAGTGAAAGCGACAATTGTATGATCAGTTCAGTCAAAAGTTCCCCTTGATGATGATCGCGTTTGCGATCGAAAGATCTCGTGTGTAAATAAATATGTTTTAACACCTTTTTAGTCACCTTTTACTCATGTTTTAATGTGTATTCTATCGATTTTAACTACAAGGTGAATATTTCATTCCACTTCAATTTCGTTTTTTCGAATTTTTCTGTTGTTTTATTTCTATTTATAACGTTTTATAATAAATAGGAACTTTACGTTGTATACTCAAATAGGTAAACAAAACAATAAGTTGCTAACAAACGTAACTTTATTACGAGATTTTAAACACAGATGTAAAAATTAAAATTACAAAAATAAAAAATATCTGAATATCATAAACAATACAGTGTTGCCACTAGGCTACTTTTTAGGTAGATTTCGTAAGAAGTACTACCTATTACATTCTCCCCTATGTTGGAATGTCTGAAAAATTTTTGCAAATCTACGCCGATCATGACTGCTATAACCCAAAACCACCCCCAGTTCGAAACTTTATATATATATATATATATATATATATATCACTTTTTTATGACTGATTTATTACTGATACATAAAATCAAGGCGCATAAAATCTCGGTCAAGTTCGTAAATGGGCAAAATGGGGCCGGGGGGGGGGCTTCTTGTGAATACAGAAAAAACCCCATAACTTCTTAATTATGATACATATCGAATCCGTTTAAAGTTCTTATTACTTCTAGGAAAAGGGCCGAAAATTTGTTTATGACAGATTTTTGATATAATTAAAAATCGCCTGTAAGGGAGGAGAGGTGGGGTGGTTAGGGGTTTAAGAAGAAAAAATCATAACTTCGTCAATTCACAAGATATCAAATCCGCTTAAATGTATTATAAATCGTCTTAATATTATCTATAACTTTTATATTGACAAGTTTTTATAGGACCAATTCTTACAGCAAAAAAAAAAAAAAAAAATTAAACGCAACGAATCCTTGCCGGCTCCACCTACAAACACAGGTAGATATCGAAGACGGCGGTCCCAACTGCCGCATTGTGGCAAAAAGGTCATTTCTTCTGCAATTCCCAAGAAACAGGCTCCCTACGGGCTGCATCTTCGAAATCAACCTGTGCTTGTAGGCCGACTCGCCAATATTATTTTTAATTTAGATTGCTTGATTGTCACCACTTTTTTGAAGTAGAAATAGTCGCCTTATTTAATAACAGATTAAATAATGCGAAATTAAGGTTAATTACACTATTTTAAAAACGTGGTGGAAATTTAAAAAAGAAAAAAAAAATAGCTTACTGGCAACACTGAAACAATAAAAAATTAGTTACCGGTTTGTATTTAAGAAAATTAACTCCTCTTGGTGGTTTTAAAGATAAATCGAAACATCGAGAATAATTTTTATTTTCGTGATTTTAATTTTTACATCCCTGTTTGAAATCTCGTAATAAAGCTAACATTAGTTAGCAACCAATTGTTTTCTTTTCTTGTAACGTTTTATTTATATAGAATATTTTCTATTTGAAATAAGAACTTATAATATGATAGAGCTTTTTATATGTATTTCATGTGATTTCAGCGTTTGCCGAAAAACGTGAAAGAACAAATATTGCAGCTGAATACAACATTAACAGATATTACTCAAAGAATAACAACTGGATTAAAAGAATACCATAATTTGAAGCCAGACGAAAGGGAGCAGCTGCGAGATATTTATGGCCAAAAGAAGGCTCCCATGTATTACGACAGGTACTTGGAGAGGATAGTGTCTACGAGCAATAGTTTTTAAATCGTAAATATGAAATTTTAGAGCATTTACATATACTAAACGAAAATAATACTGTTCAATGTGTTTTATTTTCTACAAATTTAAGTAAAAGAATTTTACAAAATGGTATGCTAACAATTGTATTTGCACTATGAAAAGGATTATGAATGCAAGTCGTAATTCTAAATATATAAGTGAAAGAATAAAACTGTTTCCACCCAAGTTTCTTGTTTATGATTTCTTACATTTCTGTTGTAATTTTGATTTATCTTATTGATTAATATTACTTTAGATTGAAATTTTACTTTTTGAAATTCGTTGTAAAATTGTGCTGTCTCATTAACATTTAATAAATATATTGTGAGAGGGCACCTATTTTAATGCACTCTACATTTTAGGTAGATTTCGTAAGAAATACTACCTATTACATTCTCCCCTATGATGGAATTTTTGAAAAAATTTTGCAGATCTGCGCCGATCATGACTCTCAGAACCCAAAACCACCCCCAGTTCAAAACTTTATACATGGGGGGGGGGGAGCTTTTTGTGAAAACAGAAAAAAAACCATAACGTCTTAATTATGTTACGTATTGAATCCGTTTAAAGTTATTATTACTTCTAGGAAAGGGGGCGAATATTTATGTATAACACATTTTTGATATTATTAAAAATGGCTCAAAAAGGGGGATTTTAGAAGGAAAAGTTTCATAACTTCGGCAATTCACAAAATATCAAATCCGCTTAAATCGGATTATTATTAATGTCCGTGAATGTCTGTGTGTGTGTGAGTGAGTGAGTGTGTGCGTCTGTGCATTCCCGGTCTGTACACGCAAAGGCTCCGGGACGAATCGCCGCGCTGAAGGCGGACGCGGACCGAAAAATTGGGAAAAAAGGCGCGGATGTCAAGTTTGGGCCGGGTCGGGCGTCCGACCCGGACCCGGGGAGTTATTAATCGACGAAACTGTTTTAATTACCGACCGAAACCGAACTTGAAAAAGAATCGAAAAAAATTTCCGTTCTGATAATCGCAGACATCCAAATTGTCGCTTTTTAACGCATCATCGAATAAAAAAAAATCTACCGGAGGTATCGATCCGAAAATCGGGGTACATACGCGGCCGATTTTTGTCGTTCCAAACTGTCAAATTTTTTGAAATTCGGACCGTAACTTTTCTTTATTTCGGCCAAAAACTGACCAGACATCCAACATCGACCCCAGACGGGAAAAAGGTTACCGTAAAGAATGCCGGGTCGACACATCCGAGATCAAATCACCCCATTCCTTTTTTAAACAAGTGGAAATAATGACTCTACATTCACGAAAATTTGCTAACACGTGTATAAAAAAATCGCGAATTCAACAAAAAAAAAATTCGTAAAAATCGACCAGTAATTTTTAAAGATATCAATTAAAACTCATTAATGACACGGCAAATGAATTTATTTCTATTCCAAAGAGACAGCTGCTTTTTTATTTCAACATTCAACCCAGTCTGTGAATAAGTCATTTCTGAAAGAGATAAAATAGTCACGTGACTTTCAACTGAGTTTTTTCAGAGGGGGGTGGGGGGCCCATCTCCGAATCTAAGGGGCGCAGTAATTCCAAATTCACAGGGCGACGCAAAATTTTTTCTGCTTTCAGAATATCTAAAAAGTATTCTCATATCTTCATTAGGAGCCGATATATTATTTTATTGTATAATTAATCATCGTTATTTGTATAATTAAAGCAAAAGAAAGATTTCTATGACAATGCCGGCTAGATATTAGGATTTTAAGAAGTAGGCCGCATCTAAAAACTGCATTATTATTTTAAGTTTTAGTATTTTAAGTTTTTGTTTTAGAGTGGCAACCAGATATTATGATAGGGAATAGCGGGCTTCGCCCGTTATCGATTTTTTTTTTTTTAGTTTTAAGTTTTCCTACAGCTCACTGTCTTTGAACTAGAACTCAGGTAGTCTACATAAGTTGTTTGAGGAAAAGCAGTGTCATCGCCAACCCCCCCCCCCCTCCCCACCCCCCGCTTTTTTCTTTTAACTGTGGTCCGTTTGTATAACTAAGAAACTATGTTACGGATTTCCACCAAACTGATTCCAAACATCATAATTAAAGTAATAAGGACCCTCTATAACATTTTTAAAAGTTTCTGAATTTATACCACTCTTTTCGAATAATAATATCAGATTTTATACTTTGATTTCACATTATCTCGAGTTCTACGAGTCCAATCGGAACGCGGTTTGGAAGTTCGTTCGGTTAGAGGTTTATACTACTCAATGTGCAAATTAAGGGATTATCCGGTGCGTGCGTAGCACGACCGGTATACGGTGCCGAAGGCAGCGGGGACCCGTGTCGGAAGTTCGTCCGGTTCGAGGTTTTACAAGATTCGAGATTTTCTACAATTCGAGGCCCCGATGTAAATTAGGGGCCCGCTGGCGGGCGAAGCCAGCTAGTTTATTATAAATACTCTTAATATTATCTAAAACTTTTATGTTGACAAGTTTTTTATAGAACCAACCCTTATAGCAAAAAAAAATTAAAACAAAACAATACGTGCAGGCTCCAAACAAGTTAGATTTCGAAGTGGGCGGTCCCAACTGAGACACCATGGCAAAAAGGTCATTTCTTCCGCAATTCTCAACAAACAGGCGCCCAACGGTCTGCGTCTTCGAAATCTACCTGTGCCTGTAGGCCGAGCCGTCAGGGAGTTTTTATTATTCTGTTAATACTTCTGTATGTACAAAAGAATCATACTAATTTTTGCTGTTACTTTTCATCATCATAAGTGAAATTTAATTGAGTTATAGAACTTCCATAAATAATTAATACAGTGTACGCCACAGTTATCTGCTACTTCACTTCTTTCACAAACCATTAAAATAAAATTATTTGAATCAATGTACTTTTGATTCTAAAATATTCTAGAAGCTTACGGTTGATTTGAAACTCAAATGGGCATTCTTATTTATTTATTTATATTTAGTATTTTGTCAATGTACGTACTGATGGATCAATTCATTCCAATTTTATTTTACATTATATAAGATTAAAGGTTCTGTTATTTTTTTTTCAATAAATATCCCGATAATAGAATAAAAAATGTATATTCAAAAAAATACAAATTTTTTACTATATAATATAAAAATATTTCGTACATGCGGACGTGAAATGTGTGGAATTTACATAAATTTATCATAATAATAATATTATATTTAAATTTTTTATTTTAAATTCATATTTCTCTGTAAAGGGGCTGGATTCCATTTGAACCTTTTTTTTTTTTTAACTAAAGAATTTTCAATTATCTCTTATCCATATTATTGCTAGATAAACTCATTGTAACTGACAGAAAAATAACTTTGATAGTAAAATTTTGAATTTTGAATTTGTTTTAAAATTTAAACGGTTTTAAAGTCTTTCCTTCTTTTTAAATTTCAAGCACTGTTTTTTAACACTTTCCAACCTAGTTGAAAAGTGTTTATGACTTCGGTTTGTCTGCTGTCTGTCCGTCCATCCGTGCTCTAACTCTCGTAAATATACTCGAGTTCAAACTAAAAATTTTGTATGTGATTGGCACTTACATGATCCCTATTGAAAATGAAGTGTGTAGCATTTATAGTTTATGTACAGGAGCAATCAAACGTATTCAGTTACATTACGGTCAAAGAGGAAAAAATGTTTCAAATGCATTTTGTTGATGTTACGCCATTCAAAACATGATGAAGTTGATATACAATTATGTAGCGCACTAAAACATGCTTTTTATAAAATATTGTGCACAAAACATTTGTTATTCATTTACAGGTGAAACAAAATAATTCAGTCACATAATGTTCTACGGGAAAAAATCGTTTGCAATGTAATTTAATGATGTTTCAATATTTAAACATAATGAAATTTATATGTATTACTGAGATGCACTATAAATTTTTCACCGAATAGTATGGTGTGCAAAGGTTTATCGTTCATTTACACGGACACATAAAATAATTCGGTTACAGTCTTTTTTCGATAATTACAGTCTATGTGTGTAAAATGCGTTTCAATTTTGGTTTAGATTTTTAGGTTTGACTAAATGTTTGCATAATACGTGGTGTGTATGTATTCTGTTGATCCTATACTGGACTACACAAAGGAATTCGTAAGTAGCACTAACTATGAGAGTTAAATTGCTTAAGGGTATTTTTAATTGTGTTACGCCTTTTCCTGCTCAACTATATTTAGTAAAATAATAGAAGTTTGTAGAATATAGAAAAATTCATATACAGGGCTATGCAAAGAACAAGATACATTGTCGTTTATGATTGGTGACTGCTGGAAGTGAGTTTTAAGTTGCCTTATGCGTTTTTTACCTGAATTAAATCTTAGCTTAATATGTGGTGTGCACAAAAGTCTTTAGATAATACACAGAGCTGTACAATAGATTTCGAGTGCATTTCCATCGATTGGCAAAAATTGCTATATTGAATTTTCTAACTGAACTGAAATATATCATGCTATGTAGTATATATCCAAGTCTATGGGTCATATACAGGGCTGCACTATATAATTTGACTACTTTTTTAACTATGGAAGGTAAATGCTAAAACTGAATTTTTTTAAATGTGTTAAATGCTTCCTAAACTATTTAATATCTTCTTTCACCTCATTTAACGGTGAAGTTTCGTTACAGTTTTCTAGATGTCTTGGAAAGTGTTACATAATCTATGCTTGACGCATGATTTTCCGTTCTTGTTTATTATGTTTATAAGCGTTTACTCTATAACTTTGGAATAAATTTTGCAATAATTTAATTAGTTTTTGAGGGTAAAAAGGTATATATCTATAGAAAAATGCTGGAAAAAACGCAGATTCTGTTACATTTTTATGTTTTTTTCTTATTATTATATTGCAAAATCCATCCCTAATTTTATTAAGTAGATCATACTGAATATATAAAAAAATAATAATCAAGACATTAGAAAAATAATTGTTGAAGTTTTAGCATTTTAAATGCAACAAGTTTTCAAGAAAGAGGAAACTGCGAAAAATCAATTCAAAAATATTATGTTTAGATAAAAAAAATATTAAAAATCTGTTTCATTTTTCTTAACACTAACTGAATATCTTTACTGTTAATGTAACTCTAAGTTACAGATGTTGTATTTTTGAGCATTTTATTGTATAAACATTGTAATGGGCGTGGCATTTAAAAGTCTAGCAAAATAATAAAATGTTTTTTTATTCATTTATGTTTGTCATAGTATTTCAATACTTCGCTCACATATTGTAGAGATGCCAAAGTTTATTTTTAGCAAAAAGAAAAGAAAACAAGTGGGTAAGTGTGATCCTTTAATAAATCCAATTAAATTTCATTTAGCAAAAAAAAAAAAAAAAAAAAAAAAAAAAAAAAAAAAAAAAAAAAGTCATGTTTTTTATAAAGTAAAAATTTACCGGTCTATTTTTCTCGTTTTTTTTCGAATATCTAAATCAGCCCGATAGCGGGCGAAGCCCGCTATTATATTCTGTCATATGGACTAAATGCGATATTTTAAAAAAAAATCAAAATTAAACATGTTGAACACCTTCAAAATTTTAAAATATTCGAATATTTCCATAATCGAATTTTTATCATGATTCAATCTGTTTCTCAAACGCATATATTTACTATTCTCTATTACTCATATTGATACTCGCTTTGTATTATTCTCAAACATTTGAAAAAATCGTTAAACTTCCAATATGACGTCAGATTTCCTTTTTAATTCTCTAATGACGTGATATTAATCTGCTTTCTGTACATACACATACTCATACTCCTTGTATTACTGAAAAATATCTGAAAATTTCCGTTTTATTACCAGTATCATGTCAATCAAATTTATCTCATATTAATCTTTGTTTTCTCATTGGTGAAAACTTTTTATTTCATTTTCATTTTTCACATGGAAATCGTTCGATAGAAAATTAATTATTGTAGAAAGAATTTCATTATGGATTTTTAATTTTTGGCAACTGCTATAACGAAAAATGTTCAATTTTAATAGGAAAAGGCTGTTAGAATTTTGGTTTTTTATTTCTATTTATTAAAATAATACGATTTTTCCAAATTTTAATATTTTGAGCATCATAGCTGGTATTCAGCTATATATACGCAAAGTTTCAACTCTGTAAGTTACATAGTTTCTGAGAACGGCTCTGTGACGGACAGACAACGAAGCGGGAGTAATAGGGTTTTGTGAGATGAACGAAACCCTAAAAACGATGTTTTCGCCATTTTTGACAAATTGAAGGGTATTCAGTCCCTTAAAAAAAAAATATGCACGTTTTAAAAATAAATATGATGTCACTTTCGAACCGCATATTAATTATCCAAAATTAAATGTATTATCAACGAAATATATTTTGTATTTTGATCATTTTCTGTAGCAACAGGATATTAAAAACATTTTATGTAAAGAATATCAACTATTCTTCATTCAATTAATGAAATTTGAAATATTGTCGAAACATTACATGCTTAAATAACACAAAACAGTGCATGCCACATAATCCACTAATGTACAAAGTTTAAAAGCAATTAATTTAGATATTTTAACGAATTTGAATTGGTAGATATTGTGATCTATGAGATCATTTGGGCAATTCGATGTAGTGTTTATAACACACAATTTCTTAAGAACTTGAAAATCGGTTAATTCACAGGTGTTAATACCTAACCCTTGCCAAAGCATTTAAAAACACTATATGAACTTCACTTATAACTTAATGCACTCTCAAATCAAAGTTTCATCGAAATTTATTCTTTATTTGTTAGAGCTATTTAAGAAAAAAACAGTCATAACTTCCAGGTATTTATCGAAGAATTGAATAGGCAACTTTTCTTGACGAATCTCTGAAATTGTATATAGCAGAAACAACTGATTTCACATTCACATAAAAGTCCGCAAATAAAAATCCAAACAAGCTAAAATATTTCCTTATGCCTATTCCAGACACACGTCAGAAATTACGAAATTTATGTGAAATAAATTCGCAACTTAAATGTTTATTAAAGTAACTTATAAGTTAAAATCTCTTGCACACAACAACAACGTTTTTCACAAACCTTACAAGCTAGAAAAAAGGTTCTATAAATAATAATGATCACTCGAATAACAGTTAAAATAAAATTATTTATGCAAGTTTTATATAATACATAATTTTACAATCAAGTGCAAGGCTATCCGACATTTATTTTTTCTTCTCATCGAGCTGCTTTTGTAAATTATTTTTTTTTCAATTAAGCGTACAAAATGAGTTTGATAAAGGTGCAAAAATTACAATAAGAAGTTAGTAAATAAAGCTGTGTCAGCTATCTTATCTTATGACGAAACTTTTCAGTCGGATACAAGGCTTTTTATCTCTGCTTTCATTGAATAATTTATGTTTATCATATTTCCAGGTAAATGACTGAATTATGCGCCATCAATATTTTTATTCGTTTGTTTTTATGCTATTTATCACGTTAAATCACAGTAGCATGACAGATTAATATATTACTGGAGGTTTACTGGAAAAATACATAAAATTAAGTGAACTTGAAGGAAAAACTTTGATAAGAAGTATAAATAGTAGTAAAAACATAAGCATGTTCAAAAGGTAATTATGCTTGAAAAATAATGTCGTGTATAATCCAACAAATTAAATTTTATTATGTTGTAATCTAATCTTAAAACTTACTTTTTTATTAAAATTGTAATAAAGATTCGTGTTATATCTTATGAGCAATAATAAAAAACATGATATAAAGACTGTCAGTTGCACACAATAGGGAAGTTTATAAATATAACATTTATAAATAATGATAACACTTGTCTTTTATTTAACAAAACATTTTCCTAAATTTTAAGTATTCTTAAAAGGCGATGAATTTTGAGATTTTAAAATATTTAAATTTTAAGGAAACAATTTTTAAAAACGCGACATGTCACCATTGTATGTCTATATTTTCCGGTGATAAAAACTGAATTTTAATTACTTAACTTAAATTTCTTCAAAGTGTAGCTTAAACCCTATCAAACAGATTATTTTCTAAATATGTGTTTAAATATATTAGTTGTTCTATATTTTCGCAACACAGTTTATATGCAATATTCATGATTTAAGTGTAGAATAATCAATTAAATTTCATAGCACCATACACAGGAAAAGGGAGCGGAAATTGACAAAGAGTTTCCTGTGAGATATAGACTAAAGACGAATTATTGTAGAAATACGAGGGACATTTCAGTCTATAACAAATGATCAAAAGCTATGTCCTAGCAACCAGTGATTTATCAAGCAAGATACCACTAGTTCTATTCAAGAAAAGCGTTTGATACGAGAGCGAGAAACTTATTGATTTACTACACAATATTCTGATATAACACTGCTCCCAGATTGAGTATAAACAGGTCTGAAGCATGAGAATCACTGTACTATATAACAGCTTCTATTATATAGCACCATAGCAATGTTCAGTTTAGTGCCTTTTAGAATAATAGCTTTAGGCAGTGGTTTTCAAAATGTGCGATGCGTCTCCCTGGAGAAACACAAAAGTTTCCAAGGAGAAACGGGGAACTTTGTTTTGAATTAAGTTAACCCCTTCGCGACGAGCGTCCTTTACAGAATTTTTAATCTTTTACCACCGGTTTTTCAAAACAGAAATTTTCGCCTAATTGAATCGTAGAAATGCTGTCATTATATAAGGCAAAGCTTACAATAAAAAGTAACTGGTGGGAATAATCGAGGATTCTGAGCATCTTATGCGTCACGTATACGGGTCGCTCGTCCCCAAGGGGTTAAACCTTGACAAAGCTTATAATTTCAGTTTTAAATCAAAATTAAGCATTTATTAGGGTGTTTTTCGTGTCTTTTGCATAATGCTATTTTTTTATATTTTGATACTTTGAAAACGTTTTATCTCTTATTTAACTCTTCTCCTGATATTCAAGAAAGCGAGGTTTAACTGTTTTTTCAGATGCAAGGGCTTTATATACAGGTTTTGTCAAAAGTCCCAACGACCCTATCTCAAAAACGCTTCGGAATTTCAGAGAACTATAAAACACGTGTCCAATCAATTTGAAAGAGAACTCATTTAGTAACAGAAATTTGGGACATCGGGATTGGTGGGGAGGCTACGTTTCCATCCATGGGAACGGATCACCCATCCGCCGGAAGGAGGATCCAACTTTAAAATTTTCCATAGTAACACCTAATTTTGATGTCATATTTGGATTCTTCAGTAAATTTAATTTTAGGTTACCAAACAGGAGTCATTGAATGAAATAGCCTAAGAATTATGCAGATTTAAATTTTAGAACTCTTAATGTTAAATTAATTTTTAACCGTTTCAAATGAGATTACAATGCGAGAAGATTTTGAAGATAACTCAAAAACTATTTGGTGGAATGAACTATAGCTTTGAATTTGCATATTTTAGGCTTCTAGAAATCTATTTATTTTTTAAAAATCCATACGTTACAATTCATATATTTTTGGAAATTTAATTTTAAAATATATATAGTTTCGAGAATATTTTTACTGATTAGAAAGACTTGATCAACTTCATGTGAGGCGCGGGACATATACTCTATTAAATTTCATAGCACCATATAGATAGGATGTGATCGGAAATTCACAAAGAGTTTCCTGTTAGATATAGACTAAAGACGAATTACTGTGGAAATATGATGGACATTGCAGTCTATAACAAATGATCAAAAGCTATGTCCTAGCAACCTGTGATTTATCAAGCAAGATACCACTAGTTCTATTCAAGAAAAGCGTTTGATACAAGAGCGAGAAACTTATTGATTTACTACACAATATTCTGATATAATACTGCTCCCAGATTGAGTGAGTATAAATAGCTTTGAAGCATGAGAATCACTATACTATATAACAGTTTCTATTATATAGCACCATATCAATGTTCTATTTAGTGCCTTTTAGAATAATAGCTTTAAGCGGTGGTTTTCAAAATGGGCTATGCGTCTCCCTGGAGGAACACAAAAGTTTCCAAAGAGAAGCGTGAAAACTTTTCAACTTGTTTTGAATTAAGTTAAAACTTGACAAAACTTACAATTTCAATTTTAAATTTAAGCACTGATAGTACTTAGAGTGTTTTTCAGGTCTTTTGTATAATAATGTTATTCTTTCAAATTTGATACTTCGTAACCGTTTCATAACCGTTACGATATATATAAACTTTTCCTTTTATTCCGGTTCAAGTAACACTACTTTACTGCACCTAAATCATTTATATAGGTTTTAAACAATTGCTTGTGAGTTGGGACATTTACGTCCCAGTGGGCAATTTTATCTTCTGTTCGTACCACCTTTTGAAAAATAATCTTTGTTCTGTACAAAGATTGTTTCAAGAGACATCTACCAGAATGGAAAATATTTGTTAAAATGTAATACAATTGAGTATAAAATAGCCGCTAGTCCTGGCCCTTAATCAAAGGGTTAATATAGGACTTGCCCATTTATAGAATTTTTTATTAGATATCGTTTAATCTAAGTTTTATTTTTCATTAATTGTTTGTCTAATTTTGTTTTTCCTGCATTACTGTTTTTTTTTGTTTTTGTTTTTTAATTAAGCTTAAAAAACAAGTTGAAAAAACTAAAGTTTATTCAAAAACAAAATAAAAAAAAGAACCGAATGCTCATAAAGAATAAAGAATGATGATAAAGAAAAATTTAATATTTCAGCGAGAATATTTTAGGAAAGTTTCAGGGAAATGCATTTTTACTGAGACAATGCATTATATATTTCACAAGCTCAGAAATGAGAGCATTATTTGCCCAGTTTCTTCTATTTATCATATATATATAACTATTTTGTGTGTGAATTTGCCAGCAGTAAATGAACAGGAAATTGAGTCACGAATACTTTTCTGTCACTCGAAGAATTGAACACGAAATAAATTGATTCTGAAGTTAACGCTATATCCAGGCTTCAGAAATATTGCCAATAAACCGGAATAACGTGTTTTGAATTAAATATTCGATAAACGAATGTGATTTTTTTTTTCTTTTAAAAGTGCTTTCTTTATTACTTTTTTTCTTTTAAGTATCATCTGTTTGTCGTATAAATACTAGAGATAAGGTCTACATAGGTGTGACAAAAAGAATAATAGACGAAAGAAGGAAAGATCATATCAGAGATCTAAAATTAAATAAACAAACAACAGCCCTTCCAAGGTTAAATATCATAACCCCCATTCAACTCGAAACCCTGAAACTATAAAAAATAGCGAATTCCGACAACCTACATAATCCTCTTTAATAAAAAGCTATGCGTTGCTGAAGACTGGGAATTTTCGGTAATCGTTGCCACAGATTAATCTCGGAAAATGAAACATTTGAAGTTGCTGACAAAATTAATAGTTCGAAAAGTATTTGTCAGAAAATTGCACGAGACACAAATTATAGTAGCCTTACTATTCTGTTAAAATATAAATGTGAATTATGATGCCACGAGTGCATGATTTTTATTTAATTTTAATATAATCACACATCTTAGAAACAAGGTATTAGAAAAAGTTTTCGAATAAGACTAATAAATTGGCCAATACTGTATATTATTTTGAGTTTAAAAGAGGAAAGTTGGGGGAGCGCTCTATATTATTTTGGCTTCCTCAGGAACATTTTGGTCAGAATTGAAAGTTTAATATATCAAAACGTCAGAAATTAAATCGCCATTAAATCCGCAATAACTATAACGACTGCCTTCAGTTCGTTTGGATAGATTTTCATTTAAAAATATAAAATCATTTAACATTGATTTTAGGTATTTTTAAGGTTATTATCACGGGCCCGGGCAATGCCGGGCATGTCAGCTAGTGCTCTAATAAGAGAAGTTATCGAAATCTGCACATCAAAAGCCGAAGTCTGTAACGACATGACGCACGCAATAATAGACTCTCACTGGAAAAAGATGTTGGAAGAAGAGGAAAGAAAGAGAGAAATGAAGGAGATGAGAGTGACTTCTGTCAATCCCCGGTTAAGAAATAGAGAAGGGGGAAATGCCTGAAATTACAATTGATGATTCTCTGGCTGGAGTGAAAACATTCTTGGAATAGTGATGGTTTTTATTAGAAACTTTTTAACATTTTTATGATGATGGACTTTTTTTTAAGAACTTTTACCATGTTTTGAGTGATGTCTGATTGTAAAATTGGCAATGTGAAAAATAAAATATTGAAATACAGACATTAGAAATTGAGATACAGGATATTTCTTTGTAATATTAGAGATATGTTTGGGACCTTTTTTTCGGAGCCCGAACTCGCCTGAGTCCTACGATTTGAAATCCAAGCATATTGATTCCTTAACATTTTGTGTCATCAGATACCGAGTACGATAACGAAAGTACAAAATAAAAAATTGTTAATAACATTTTAAAATTGTTTAATTAATTAAGATTCATTTTCTCATTAATTTTTTTTTTTACATGTAAATAAGTATTAATCCTAAATACACCTTCATGACGACTTTTTCGTGATTTTCATGTCCCTGAAAATCTGTTGAAAATAACAAAATTGTCATTTTTACCCAATTGTTGGCAGAAATCTGTCACAAGTCACAATTCTTATTGTTTTGAAACATCATTGCACAACTATAGCAGAAATATATGACATATGTTTTCCAGTATTTCTAGAAAAAGACTTTAAACAGAAAGAGAAGACAGACAAGGGATCTTTATGTTACTAACAAGGACTGCTCAAAGTATTCACAATCAAATAGAATATTTCTCCTTATATCACATCAATAAAAATTCAATTCCCTTTCAAACTGGCATTTTAAAGCATTGAAAAACACATTAGGAGACTCAGAATACATTTTTGTTTATCAAATCGCAAGGTTTTTTTTTTTCAATTTGTGAATAATTAAATTTTCACTTTGAGCCCAAGCTCGTGTCGGTCCCGGCTCGGGCTGAGCCCATCTCATCTCTAATACATACTGCAGTCTGTAAAATTCTTAAAATAAAGAAAATGAATAAAAATTTCAAAGAACTTTAAACGGAATGTGAGGATAGATAAGGGATGTCCCATGGCTTCTTCATGTTACTAACACTTACCGTCCAAGGGCTGTACAATCAAATAAAATATTTCTCCTTATATCCCATCAATAACAATTCAATTCCCTTTCAAAGTGATTTTTTAAACAATTGTAAAACAGTTTAAGAAACTTTGAATACATTTTTGTTTATCAAATAGCAAGTTTTTTTTTTTCAATTTGTGAATAAATAAAATTTTCACTTTCATCCCAAACCCGTTTCGGTCCCAGGCTCGGGCTAAGCCCATCTCATCTCTAATACATACATCCTTCTCTAAAATGAATAAAATAAAAAAATGAATAAAAATTTCAAAGGACTTCAAACAGAAAGTGGGGATAGACAAGGAGTGTCCCATGGCTTCTTTATGTTACTATACTTGTTTCAGACAGTATAGTCGGTTGACCTACACAGCTAGGATTGTGTTTCTGTGGTAACGCGCAGATTCCCCAGTTGGTCACTTTTTTTCACACTGCATTTGAGGGTTGTTTTTACCAGCATCTGTAGTTTGGACGGAAATTAAGTGGGTTGGTTGGTTGGTTGATTGTATGACAGCCGATTATCTACACAAGGGATATAGGCCCTAGGGGGGAGTGCCTTCCGTGGGGGTCTTTCTAAGGGAACCTAACCAGTATTTACGGAAGTGAAGTGGGAAAAACGAGGTAAGGGAATACCATCTTCGAATATCATGCCAAAAAGGAAAGGTGGAAAGAATGACTGTTGTCCTTCAACCACCTATAATGTCTGAAACTATCATAGTATAACACTGAGGGCAAGGGTATCACAATCAAATAGAATATTTTTCCTTATAGCCCATCAATAACAACTCAATTCCCTTTGAAACTGACTTTTTAAACGATTACAAAAACACTTTAGGAAACTTAGACTACATTTTTGTTTCTCAAATAGCAATTTTTTTTCTTTTTTTCAATTTGTGAATAAATAAAATTTTTACTTTGAGCCCAAACTCGTTTCGGTCCCGGTTGGGGCTGATCCCGTCTCATCTCTAATTTATACAAAATTCTCTAAAATTCTTAAAATTTAAAAAAATGAATAAAAAATTCAAACTATGTTGTGAGATGCAAAAACGTTAAATGCAAATAAACTCCATGATGAATATGTTGTTATCGATTCCAAAATACAGTTCAATTGCAATATGACTTTTTCTAAGCAACATACGTTATGTAAACTGGTCTTCGATAAAAGAAGATGTTATAAATCAAATTTTAAAAAAATATTATTTTTTTATGTAACATCGCTATTAAAAAAAAAAAAAAAAAAAAAAACGTCAGAACTTATACTACATGAAAGGTACAGCACACCTGCGTTAAGTTTCAATTCAAAAGCAAAGAAGTAATCATTCGAAAGAATTCGAAAACAAATATTTTGATTGCGACATAGCACCATACAATTTACAATCTCAGTAATGAATACATTATTTGCCCTGTTTCTCCTTATTTATCATTTTTCTGATATCAAACGCTAACTGTTTTGTATGGGAATCCGCCAACTGTATATGAACGGAAAATTGAGTCACGAATACTGTTCTGTCGCTCCGAAAATTGAACGCGAAATGCATGTTTTCTGAAGTGAACGCTATACCCGGTGCGCCTTAAATTCGTTAAAACTTTAAAAATTCATTAAAAAGGGGAAAAATTTTTGCTAAAAAATTGCGCTTTGCCCGAATGGGATTAGAGGGAGGTAGGATTTTTTGAAGCATACTATATAGAATATATACAAATCCATATATCATATACAAGGCTACCAAAAGATTTGGAGTACCTATGCGGCTATGGACGGTAATTGCTGAAATCAGATCGTCAAATGTTTTATGTATTTTCTAAAATGTGTACTTAGGCATCTTCTTTAACTTATCAAACAGCGATATTTTGTTAAACTATTCTGGGCATGTTGGAAAGTGTTTCATAATCTATGCTAGACGGATAATTTTTCTTTCTTGTTGTTTTATAACTTCATTCTGGCCAAATTACACAACATTTGTCGTGTAGCCAGACGCCTTTGACTGTGAGTCCCATTTTTTCGGTCTTCTATTACTAAATCAAAAGTTCTGGTACTGAAAAACTTACGAGTGCACCTTAAGAATAATTTGTCAAATTTTCTTGCCTCACCTTATCTTTTATTCTTCCCATACATCATATTGAATAAAAACTATGTATACATTGTACGGAAAAAATTATAAAATTGTGCAACAAAATGCAATAAATGTTCATGCTTTCATTCTTTAATTATTATTTTTAAATTTTTTCAATCCATTTTCATCGGTTAATGGTTTCGAAAAATTTGGAAAATTAAATATTGGTAAAGGTCTTTTAGTTGATTAACATACATAGTATATTTATATATAAATAGCATTTTTTTATCTTTACGAAAAGCATTTTTTGCCTTAAACTCAAAAGAAAGGGAATCTACTATTAATCACAAAAAACTTTTTTTTTAATCTGAAAAAAATACATTAGGCAAAGATTTCTAATTTGAAATAGTGGTGTCATTCTAAATTGTAAAATTGTAAAGAGTGTACGCGCATTTATATATATATATATATATATTTGTGTGTGTGTGTGTGTGTGTGTGTGTATATATATATATATATATATATATATTTACTTATTTATATATATATATATATATAGAGAGAGAGAGAGAGAGATACAGGGTCTTTCGAAAATGACCGGTATATTTGAAAAATCAATAAAAACTAAACGGGCAGCGATAGAAATACACCGTTTGTTGCAATATGCTTGGGGCAACAGTAAATTTTCAGGCAGACAAACTTTAGAAATTAGTTACAATTTTCAACAACAGATGGCGATGCAGTCTGGAAAAATCTAAACCAGGATATTTTCCACATATCCACCATGTGCACCATACTTCACGCTCCCAGTCCGTTGAAATTTTTCAAACAGATCCTTTATTGTATCGCTTTTCGGTCCTTTGGTTACATTAAACTACCGTTGAAAACTTCGTCTTGTTGCAACAACACTGTGTTCTAGGCGGTGAATTCCCACACCAGAAAAATCCTCTAAGGCAGGGGTTCTCAAACTATGGTACGCGTACCAGTACTGGTACGTGAAGCTCTGGCTACTGGTACGCAGATGTCCGATACTGGTACGTGGAATAAAATACAGAATGCAGCATATTATTATGGAATCAGAAATGGCTTGGCTTTATTAATTAGGAATTCTTCAAATAAAATTTGAATGCTATTTAGGATCCGTAAACGCATTTTCTATTTTCTCTTTAGGAGAAACGTTTGTTATAATAAACATGTTGAAATTCGCTCACGCCGCTAATGATGCGATCAGTTTTCCAGAATTAAAAACATAATTATTTGATTTGTATGGATAAAAAGTTATTTTTTTAACTAAGATCTAATTTTAAAATTAATGAATGAAGTATTTTTAATTCGCGGAAGAACTGCTTTTATACATGCTTTATAAATTTAATTGTCTGAAAGTAAAGTCTGGATGTTTGAAAGTAGGAGGAGCTTGTGCGAGTAGGAGGAGTTAAAACAAAGTATTTTATAACTCATTGTTCTTGTTTGTACTAGAACTTCTAGGCGGTGTTGAAATAAAAGTTTTATTTCAAACAGAATTCATAAATTAATCATTCTGTTGATACAAATATTTTTCTTTTCTTATACAAAAGTGCATAGCTTCTTACTATTTCATTGAAATCAGCATTTAACGAGTAAGTTTATTTAAAATGGCCCTTCATCATATGAAAAACAAATACAGGAATAAACTAAACATCGAATCTGACTTATGACTAAAATTACCTAATATTGAGCCATACATGAAGACGCTGTGCTTGATAAAGCAAGGCCACCATTTTCTTTAGCGATAGAAGAAAATTAGTGAAGTCAGCCTACTATAGCAGTAGTATATGAATCAGAGTGCGTGTATATGTCATTAAGTATTGTAGCATTTTTCATACAGCAAAACACTGTATTTTGATATTTATGTATTATTAAAATGTGATGATAACTTTTTACTTGAATGTTATTATAAAACAATCAGGCTAAGTATCAGTTATCAATTTAGTAATCTAATCATTGATTTTTAAACGTAATAAAACCTGCTAAGACAGCCACACAACAGACGGTATATATATTTTGTCTTAGACAGGTTCCCATTTACAGGTTTTTCTATATTAGCTTTACGTTTGCTGCCTGGTGGTACGCGGAAGTATGAACTTTGATTTAGTGGTACGTTGTTGTAAAAGTTTGAGAACCCCTGCTCTAAGGTTCTAAGGAATAAACCATTTTTTCACAGCAAACTTGTAATCTGTGAACAGCACAGGCTTACAGCAAAGAGACGACTTACAGAATGGCGAACTCACAGACTGCGTTTTCTTCTATATCTTTCAAATCGCCTGCAGCACCATCTGTTGTTGGACATTGTAACTAATTTCGAAAATTGGTCTGCCTGAAAATTTACTGTTGTCCCAAGCATATTGCAACAAACGGTGTATTTCTATCCCTGCCCGTTTAGTTTTTATTGATTTTTCAAATATACCGGTCATTTTTAAAACACCCTGTAGGTAGATAGATAGACAGATGTATGTTTATATTTATGTATAATATTCAAACATATATATATATATATATATATATATATATATATATATATATATATATATATATATATATATATATATATATATATATATATATATATATAAAGTATTAAAAAGCCTGAAAAATGTTCAATGAATGTACTATTTTTTATAAACACAAGATGTCAAGATATGTTAAAGATGAAACGTGTACTTTATAAATCTTTTCCATACAAAAATGTAAAAGTCTATAAAGTTATGACGTTATAGCCCTACACGGTAAAAAAAATAAATAGGTACCTTACAGCGATAAATCGTGATGAAAAGATTTTACTTTATACATCGACAGCTCATTCTTCATATATATGAATATGTTTGCAGAAATATATAATATTTTGTGTTCATTATTTACTTTTTCAGAAATCTGTAAAAATAATATGAGTTTTTATAGTTCAAAGTAAAATACGTCACATAATAAAATATGTACTGGAATACATAATGCATTATTATAGAGCGTGATATATAAATATAGTGATTTTAAACGTCAAAGACTGCAAGATTATTCTTCATGAAATAGATTCATTGTTATGGCAAACATTGCATATTATAAATAAAAAGTTCAATCCATCAAAAAGTCAATTTTCTACGTCAATTGTATACTGTAATGTAAAAGAAAGAAACAAGTTGAACACCTGTAACTATAAAAAAAAAATACATTTACAATCATGTTTTTGTATAGAGTGCTTCGGATTTGAATAAAACATGTTTCTTTCTGAGTTCATTCTTCCACATAATATATTCATTCATTAAACATTAAAACTGATTAAATAACCTATAAAAATCTAATTTAAGAACACATTCAAATTTCTCTTGCTTATTAGATAATATTAGTTTATATACAGTTAGCTCTCTGTTTAACGTCGCTCTATTTAACGTCGATCGCTATTTAAGGACGGTATTTTGCGGTCCCGGCTCCTTCGAGTACAAAAGTCCCTTTTTAAAGACGACATTGTTTCTATTTAACGACGATTGTCGTGATTTTTTTTCGGCAAACAATTCAAGGCGGCCGATCAGAAATTGATATAGCACTTTTGCAATGGTTTCATGAAGAAAGAGCTCCAAATATTCCAATTTCTGGAGAATTCAAAGAAAACGCTGAAATTTTAGCAGGAAAATTTGGATTGGAAAATTTTCAAGCTTCGCCTGGTTGGCTAGCGAAATTTAAAGAAAGGTATGGACTTGCATTTAAAAGCATATGCGGTGAAAGTGGCTCAGTGGATGAAAAACTAGTGCAAAGATGGAAAAGTGAATTAGAGATCATATTATATGGATACAATAAGAAAAATATCTTTAATGCAGACGAGATTGGCCTATTCTACAATATGATGCCTAATAAGACTTTGGCATATAAGAACGAAAAATGTATTGGTGGAAAACACAGTAAGGAGCGATTGACTGTTTTACTGTGCACTAATTCTGGTAGGTCTGAGAAATTTATCCCACTAGTAATAAGCAAATCAGAGCAACCACGGTGTTTTAAGAACATTAAAAGAAAACCTTGCGAATACAAAAACAACAATAAATCGTGGATGGCATCATCTATTATTATTAATTGGGTTAAAAAAATGTATGCGAAAATGCACAAGGAAAAACGAAAAATTCTACTTTTGACCGATCATTGCCCTGCACATAAATATTCCAGCTTTACGAATGTGTCTGTGCATTTTTTACCAACTAATTGCATAAGTAAGTTGTAGCCATTAGATCTGGAGATCATTCTCAGTGTTAAAGCATATTACCGAAAAACCTTAATTAGAAAATTATTAAATAATTTTGCTGACAAAAAGGAAATTAATTTTTTTTTAATTTTGAAAGCTATGCACATGATTAAATCAGCCTGGAAAGAAGCTTCTCCTTACCCAATTGAAAACTGCTTTCGGACATCTGGAATTGGCATTCAAGAACAAATGGATATAATACATGTACAACTCGACACAGACGATATCACCACCGAAGAATGGAAAAGACTTGTTTTGCTGATGAAGATGTTTCAGTACAAGATTTTTTCGATTGTGACGCAGATGTTTTAATAACCGACTTCAGAAATTTAGATCAAATTTATGTAGACAGCCCAAATGTAAATGCAGCTTTACATGTAGAAGATGATGACAAAGCTGATGATACAAAAAGCGAGACACCACCACCTTCTTACTCAGACGCGAATTCTGCTTTGGATATTCTTCGCCGATACATTCTTTCATCAAATATGGAAGATGACTCATGTGAACTCATTTAACCTTTTGAGAAGCTTAAATCAAGTGTACTAAAAACAAGACTCCATTGAAATAATCTACACTTTTTGTTTTGTTTTTAAAAACTTGATTTGTTTAATTAAATGTATTATAAATATTTTTATTGCACTGTAAGTAGCATTGTATGCTGTAATTGTAATGTTGTTCTTGTATAAATATGTATAAATTTCTGCATAATGAATGCGATTTGTATTTGTGCAATAAAAATATGTACTACTATATCTGTATCAATAAAAATAAATAAATAAATAAAACAAAAAAAATTGAAATAAATAAATAAAACATAAAAAAATTGAAATAAATAAATAAAACATAAAAAAATTGAAATAAATAAATAAAAGATAAAAAAATTGAAATAAATAAATAAAACATAAAATAAATAAATAAACCATTTCTAAACACGCAAATATATTAAGAAATGTATTGACAATCCTAAGTCTGTATGTACAGTGTGAAGGGAAATGTTTTTCAAATGTTATTTTTCCACAAATTCTTTTTAAGGACGATCTCTACTGGACGATTTTTCGAGGTTCCTTGAAAGTCGTTAAATAAAGAGCCCGCATAGCATGCACAGTCACAGTGACGTCATTGTGACGTCACTGTGAGTCACGTACGTCACGTCACATCTGTGACCAAAATGACACCATTTTGTAACGTCACACTGTGATCAAAATGTGAACGTCTTGAAGATCTAAAGAAAACTTAAAATAAACTTTAGAACATCTTATGGCATGAAGAAAATTACTTTTTGACAGCTTTAAAAATTTTTGTGACGTTGCAATGACGTCACTGCAAGTCACATAAGTCACGTAAAACCTATGACCAAAATGCCAACACTCTGTGACTTCACGGTGTGATCGGAGAGAGAATTTGGAAAAAAACTCATAAAATATAGAATTGAATTATGTCATGTACCTAAATCATTAATAAAAACATTGTCACACATTATTTAAATATATTGTATTTCCAAAATAAAATAATAAATAAATATTTGTCTACATATATGAGGCAGATATTTTTTTACAATTTTCATTGCCATTTTCATGAAATTTAACAAAATATACTATATAATACACAGGTAAAAATCCTTAAATAGAAATTTAGTAACGTAGGAAAGTTTTGGCGGAAAGTAATTCAGAAATAGATCTTCCATTCTAATAAAACTGTTAGCGATTTACAGATTTGTTAGCATTTTAAATACAAACATTTAATTTTTTTTCCTACCACCGCATAGAACTCATTTGCTAATTTTGTGATACTAAAAATATTTTAAAAATCTCCAATCTCTTATTATTTTGAGGGGCCACTCAACCCAATCATCAGCTTTCTGTTTAAAAAGTGAGGACACCATTTTTGCGAGTTCGACATCGGGGGTGCTCGGGGTGACCGTCGAACGCGTTCAAGATTTTTCTTGTACTGAATATTTAAGGTGGTTCTCAACTGACCTGCTCCACAACGCGAAGCTTTCTGACATAATTTCTGACTCATTTTTAAACGCAAAGGCATAAAATGGGCAGGACTGACTATGGGAGCAATTTGGAATCGAAATGAGTTTTCCATTTTTTGATAAATAAATTACTTATCGAGTTATAAGCAATTCGTGTCACGTGACGACTGGTTTTTCTCTTTTCTTTCCCTGTTACGTCGGGTATTTGGTTCAAAACGCTGACTTTGACATTCTTTTCTGAAAGATCTTCTGATTTTACTAAAAAATAGAAAACGTCTTTCAATTACAGAGTTTCTGAATAAAAACAAAAGCCAATTTCATGCGTTTCCGAACAAAAACGAATTAAAAATATGTCATAAAGTATATGTCATTCCTATAGCAATTTATTCCAAAACTGGTCAGTGCTTAATAAGATATCACCTCTGTTAAATAATGCTCTTTTCAATAGAGTGTAAAAAATAAAAAAATCGTATTTAGGAAATCTGATTGCAGAATAGTATTTATATTTATGTCGTAATTATTTTATAAAGACTATTAAATCCATTTTTATTTAAAATTTATGTTTACTTTGGACGCCTAAAACAAATGCAACTGATTAAAAAATATATAAAAATTTAAATTTTCACAGCTTATTTCCAAGAACATTAAACTCTCTCATATAAAAACAGAATATTATAGTTTTATTAGAAGTTATTTGTCAGCCATATAAACTATAAAGCATTTGAAATGTCTTTATTTAACTGTTTTCTTTCTATTCTTTTTCTGGAAACACCTGCTAGATGTTACTTTGTGGTAAACATTACTGCGCAGATCATGATCGCAGATGTTGAGGGCAGACGATTATTTTCATCGGCGGATTAGAGTGTGTGGTGTTCTTTTAAGTTTGTGGAAGTATATTGTGGAATTTTATACCGTGAAAGTAAATTAACGTTTTAAAGTGAATCATCCATTTTAACCTATCCTTATGTCTAGCTGGGTGCGTTATTAAGGTCTGCGTGATATTTGATATCTCAGATCTATGAACACACCTAAGCTGGACACTTTGAAAATTAAAGCAGTGGATTTGAGTCTCATTTTTCAATGAAAAGGAAGAAGTCAACGACCATTTAAACTTAATCCCTAGAACTGGTGGTTTTACTTATAGATTAGCAGGTAACTTTTAATGTCTTCGCAGTTTTGTTAATAGTGCATATTTAGTAATGGTACATTAATAGTGCATTATTTAAATGTTAAGATGTTTAAATCTTTTTTTTTTAATCACTTGTATAAAATTTTACTTTTAATGTTTTAAATCGTTTTAAATAGAGAGTTTGGAAAAAAGCTTAAAGTATTTACTAACAATATATATTCTAAATATAAAGTGTTATTTATAACGAGGAATGTATTTATATTTTGCGTTTCTCAGTTCAATTTTCATAGTTATTCATTGTAATTAAAAACATTGCAATTTTTAAAACTATTAATATTTGATTTACAATTTGAAAATTTCTTAGCTAGTGGAGGTTTTGAGAAATAATTTTCTGGTATATTTGAAATAATTGCGACAATTTAACTCATTACAAATTTAGTTGTCAAGATATGTCAATATTAGGTGCACAAAAATAATGAATATTGATGAAACAATAAAACAGCTATTCAGTTAAGGTAATTTTTCCAGTTATATTATCGAATTTTTTCTATAGTAAAAATTGATATTTAAGCTCTGCATTTAGTATTCTATCAAAAACTATAAATAAAATAATTTGTAAAGAAAAAAAAAAATTTTTTCTTATCGTTTATGATCCGAAGTTTTAAATTTCATTTGCTTCGAAAAATGTTTTATTGCTTGATACAATGTTTATTATTTAATAATATCGCACAATAGGTAGATCTATTATTTAAATGGATTCCTAATATAAATTTTTCACAATGCTTATTTAAAAATCTATACTTTTATTTTCATTAAATTTGTAATCAAATCCAAAATAACTAATTTCTGAATTCATTTTTATTCGGAAACACATGAAATTGGCAGGTGTTCTTATTCAGAATATATGTAATAGAATGGCATTTTCCATTTTTGACAAAAGATGTTTCAGAAAACACTATCAAAGTCGGTGTTTTGAACCGAATTTCCAACGCGCAGCGTCAGAAACGGAAAAAACGTGACCAAAATTGCTCTTAAGCATTTCATTTATCTAAAAATGGAAAACGCTATTCATTCCAAATCGCTTTAATAATCAGGCATGCAAGTGCCAAGCGTTTAAAAATTTGTTCATAAATGTGTCAGAAAGTTTCGTGATACTGAACGAGGGGAAATATGGCAAAGTATACACATTTAAAAACTTCAATACTTAAAAGCAAAATAGCATAGTTTTAATTATTGTCAACATTTTTGGTGGTTACATAAAACAAATGGAAGTCGAAGTTATTTTTAAAAGTGGTTATTTGCACAATAGAATTTCATATTATTAAAATATTTAATTTTATTATAATTTTTAATGGATTCATCTATTATTTTTATATTAGTATGCGTTTTTTACATTTATAATTTTCTTGTTTAACGGCTACATTAGCCGGTTTCCCAATCAGATGCAAAGTTTTAATTTGAATACGAGTTGCATAAAAAAAATGATTGCCGATCCAATCCTTATCGTCGATCTTATCCGTATTTGGTGAAATCTTGTTATCCGAATCTATGCGAAATCATTTATCAGGTTCGGTCGGGTTGTGGGCCTACAGAATTTTTGTTGTTGTTGTTGTTGGGTTAGGGTAAGATTACGGGTTGAATGTAAATATAGTTTCAGTCAACCATCATTCATGTTCAAGTAGACATTCAATCATGTTCAAGAAGTATATAACCGGATTCGTGCATGACTCTAGATCCGAGCCGCATCAGAAATTGTATCGTAACACAATTTCTGATAAAATCTGGTTACTTGGTCGTATGCAAGATTCTATTCTGAACAAGACTTACAGTAAAAACATTATACCCAACTCGGGTCAGATCGGGTTCACGAAAATCAGTTCACACGACAACTAATCCAAATCTATTCTATAGCCAAACAAATCCAAAAAGATCGATCCGAAGTTTCTGGATAGTATTCGGGTAAAATCTGGTCACCCGACCCGGTGCAGTGTCGTCACAAACGTCACAAACTTGAACCATAAAAAAAATTTTGATCCGAACAATCCGTATAGGATTCGAGTAAAATCTGGTCATCCTATCCGATGCAGATTCGTCACATTTTTCACATTGAAGTCACACGGTGGCTTCACAAAGTAGTCACATTGTGAGGTCACAGAAAGCCTTGAAAACGGCCATAACGACCTCGCATTTACGTCACAGTGACTTCACATCGACGTCACGTGACGTCACGACGACTGTCACAAAGTCACAGTGTGACTTCACAGTGACGTCGCCGTGATGTCACCATGCCTTACGGGAGCCAACTGTATTTTTAAATATTTTGAATGAAGTTATTTTTTTAATCGGACATATTTTAAGTATTCTATACCTTTTTAAGCGAAAGAGCTGCTTATTGCTTTCAACAGTCGATAAAACGTCATATTATTTATGATAAAAGTACCTCGAAACCGTTGTTGTATCATTGGTATTTTGTGAAGAAGAATGCATTATTGATTCATTTCTGTATATCATGAATATACGTTGCCAAATTTTTCGTCAATATAATGCATCTATTGATTTTTTTAATCAGGGTTATGAAAGATTCCTCATAAGTAACTATTACTTTCATTTGGTGAAAAAATGACTCATATACAAATTGTCCATACGAAAAATTGTTGTATGTAAGTGTATATCGCTCACCCGCAAGAATTGTGACACAACTTCAAAAAAATTCATTTCCTTATTATGTCACTAATAGGTCTGACTTAGGTGCGTCTTACTACACACTGTTAAAAATAATCTGAAATTCACGGGTATTTTTTTCCTGAATTTCACAGAAAAAGTCCCTTTTCACGACAAAAAAGCATTTTCCATTAATTTCCTCACATTTCCTGAAAACAACTGAACGGACGGAGACGAAAGAGGCCAACAGAGATATTCCGTTATCTACTGCATATTTATTTTCAATGTTTAAAAAACTGACACGTTGCTGCACAGAAAACTAAAAATTCAATAAATTAAATTTCAAATTTATTTAAAACAACAACAATAAAATAGTGCTTCCGAATTAAAAAAAATAACAATTAATTTTTCCATTCTTTTAAAATTATTTGCAATTAATTTTTTTAAGTTATAAAAAACACTCGCACTGAAAATATATTCGAAACGAACACATTTAAAAAATACATAATAGTTGAAAAAAAATTGATTTTCTCAAAAAAGCAAACATTTTTTATTGAATTTAATTCAAAATATAATATTCATATTTTACATCTAACAATCAAATTAAGAATATATACAATTCATGTTTTTATCCTCTATTAATACTAACGTTTTAAAACCTCAACCATCATCTCATAATGAAATCTCCCCGCAAATAACTTCAAAATTACCAGGTTTCTAAACCTCAAATTGTTTATGTTCCAAGCCGCCATTTGAAGAAATCCCGTATCATTGTTTCAAACTCTTATTCCAGTAAGTGCCCACTGGTCTTACCGGTAAGACGCTTGACTCAAGGCACTGAGGTCCGTAGATTGAGCCCAAGGTTGGTCCCAAGAAAATGTTCTTGAAGTATATCAAATAATAAATACTCCCGTAATAATCACCAGATGGCAGCACAAAGAGAGATGTAATTTTTTTTAAACCGAGGTTATTCATAACGGAAAATTTCCCTTCCTGACATTGACAGCGTAACGAAAAGTTACCGCTTCTTCAGATGTAGTTTTCCTTCTTTTATCTCTCAAAACGGAAAATCTGCTAACGAAACGGAAAAAGTCCGGCAACTTTGCTGCCAGTAGTTTTACCGTGAATTTACGGATTTATTTTTAACAGTGCAGGAAAAGTGTGATAAGGGTAGTTATCCAAGAAACCGCTAGATTACGTTACATATCACTTTGCTACCACAGAAGGGGAGGTAAATTTTGTATGTGAAGGAATATACTCAATCCTCCCTATCTCTTCAATGCCTTGATTCGCAAGGGTTTTACACTTTTACGCTCGCTTTCACGGCTGCGTGTTGATTTAAGTGCTATAGTTTTGCGTTAATTTTAGCGTACAATAAAAAATGCAAATCTTGTTTTGAATCTCGTGTGAAATGTTGTATTTTTGAGACGTGTCACTTTTCTTTCAAGTCAGCTATATATAGTAGGTAGCAGAAAATTTGGTAAACATTTAAATATACAAATCTATGTTAAGAAAGCATTTATTATATTTTGCTCAAGAAACTCTAATTTACAAAATATATCTGGAAAATGTCTTTCCCGTCAAGCCCTACGTACAAAATTAAAAATGATCTTTAACTTTTTTAATAGACCTTAACCCTTTATATCCTGAATTAATTTTCCAGCTACTTTATGAGATGCTCAGAATCCTCGATTATTCCCACCAGTAATTTTTTTGTTGTAAAGTTTTCCTTATCTAATCGTAGCATTTTTGCGATTCAATTAGGTGAAAATTTCTCATTTGAAAAACCGGTGGTAACAGATTAAAAATTCTGTAAAAGACGCTCGTCACGAAGGAGTTAAAGTGGTACTTATAAGTACCGTCAGGATAAAAAGGGTTAATAGATCCTAATAAAGGCAAAAGTACGATTCTTTAACTTCTTAATCTATTACTACGATAATATAGAAGGAAGTTTGTGTATCTGTATATCTGTGTGTGTGTGTGTATTTGTCGGTTGTGTTCTGAAGAGACCGCTGCACGCAGAGCTACAAAATTTGGTGAGAAGGTACATCTATGTAAGTAGTTTTGCACTTCGAAGTCCGATTTTGGAATTTTTGAATAGATTTTTTAATTTAATTTTTTGTGCGATTTTTAGTGTATTTTCACGTCTTGCAGAGATTTTTCCACATTAGTAACCAGAATCCGGTTGCAATCTTTTAGCCAGTAAATTTTCTCCTCTTTTCAATAAAGTTTATGTGAAATTCATACAGCGATATTTGAATTTTTGGCGAATTTTTTCCTGTGACACCAAGAAATTTTGCCCAGAATGCTTGATTGGTTCGGTGGTTGCTTCTATTTCAGCCTCAGCTACGCTCAGAATCGTCATTTTCCCCCTTTTTAGCTTGAAGAAAGTTGATAATTCTTTACAGATAAAGTCATGATTTTAAAAGGGAAAGGCGGATTATTTATTATGCCGATTTTTGTATTAGATTTTTTTAATATCAATTTTTATGCGTTTTTTGTTTCAAATGACGTCACAAATCGCCCACTAGAAGTTAAACACCATTGGAGGGCAGTTGTGATTGGTAGCTGATAGAATTGCAGGCACAGCTGGAAGTCAACCGGGCAATTGTGATTTGCACATGAAAAGGTCGTCAGCTGATTGCAATTCGAACAGCGAGTTGTGAATTTTTCGCGATTTGTTTTATGCGGTTTTTAGAGTTTCTTTTTCATATACGAGGCGTAATTTATGTATTTGATTTCAGAAATTAACAACGATAACTTACGGTTTTTGTATGTAAAAAGAAAAAAAATCAGGAGGTGAGTGTTCGGTTGTAATTTAAATATCGCGTTAATGCTCTGATCGAAACTCCCTCCTTCTCCCCCTACCTCCAAATTCAGATATTTCTTATTATTAGTCAGATTCAAACGTAAACCTTTTCTCAGGTCCTCCAGGCACTAGATAAACTTCGGAATCATTTTTCAGCCCTTGGTTACCATTATTTCTGAACATTAATCACCAGGGATATGTATTGGTATTACTTCTCGGGTTCTATGGGCCCAATTTCAATGAGAATTTTCATTCAACTTAACACGAACTTATTAAGATATAAATAAGTAAGATACAGATTTGGCGCCATCAGGCGGTAGAAAATGGAACTAAAAGATTTTGCAGCGCGTGCGCTGCATGCCTACTATATGGTGTCGTAGGCAGCAGGGACACCTGCCGGAGTTTCGATCGGAAAGAGTTTGTTTTAGAACAGAGTGCACTCCCTAGCGGTGGGAAGTGGAACTAAAAAATTTTGCCTTAAAAATTTGGCCGATTCAAACAAAGGGCCAGATTTCAACGATAATTGATTCATTCAACTTTAATGAACTAATTAAGATATAGATAACTAATTAAGACATAGATTTGGTGCCCCCTAGCGGAAAGTGGAACTAAAAGATTTTCAGCGCGTGCACATCACGTCTTCTATACGTTGCCATAAACAGCGGGGACACATGTCGGAGTTTAATTCGGAAAGAGGTTTGTTTAGAACCGAATGCACCTCCTCGCGCTTGAAAATGTAACTAAAAGATTTTGCATTTTATCTTGGTCCGATTCAAACGAAATCTTTTCTGACATTCTTCCGAGGTCTTCCAGCTACTAAATAAACTTCGGTATCATTTTTTTTGGCCCTTGGTTATCACCATTTATGAATAGTAGTAATGTTATAATCGTAGTGATTTATTTTCTCGGGTTCTATGGGCCCGATTTCAACGGGAATCGGTTCATTCAACTCAACATGAACTAATTAAGATATAGCTAATTAATTAAGACATAAATTTGGTACCCACTGCTCACTGTCGCGTTTTTAACAGTCTGGACATTTTATTATTCACTATTATTTTCCTACGTATCATACTTTTATCTTTATGCCGCTCTTTGTCTCATTATAGTGTTTCAATGGATTCCTAGTCTTCAATACACCCACCCCTTGTCTCGCTGCGGCGGATCTTACACTCATAATTGATATATATCCTATATTTCTTATCAACTGCTCATTGTCGCGTTTTTAGCAACCTGGCCATTCTATTAGTCACTATTTTTTTCCTATGTATCATACTTTTATCTTTATCCATGCCGCCCTTTGTCTCATTATCGGCGACTCTAGTCTGCAACTTTTTTTTTCAAGCCCTTAATAAAGGTTACCGGGAGGAACATCCATGGCCTACAGACCTGGTTTCCTCGTCTGTGTGAGCAGTCCTTCTCAGGTAATTAAAATATATAATCATTTATTCTTTTATCTTTTTACCATTTTGGGATACACTCTTGTAATCGTCTTTACACACCGACGAAAAAATGGCTCCAAAAGTAATGTATACAGATTCTCCCATAATTCCACAACAATTGGTTCCCATTTCATAACACGAGTTAAATTACCTTTAGATTTTTTTTTTACTGACTAGAGGGGGCTCGGCCCCCCTGCTCGCTACGCTCACCAATCCTCCGCGTAATCGCGCCCTAACCAACCCCAGACGTAATCGTTTCGCGTTTCCATTTTGGATCGCCTCGCGATATTTGTATATATAGTGTTACGATCATTGTAAATAGTTAGTGTTTGTGCTTAAAAATAATATAAATAGTTCAATTAAGCTCTATTCATAAGCTAATATTATTTTTTGTATTTATTGCTAATATTAATTTTGTATTTGTATTTATTTTGTTTGCATTGCAATATCTCAATTTGTTGATTTTTTGCAAGCGAGTGAACGCTATTGGATTTCAATGGGAGTCTATGGAAATTTGGCGAAATACTGGAAATAGCGCCAAGTTGGCGCCACTTTTGGCAGCTAATTTTGGCCGCCAAATTTGGTGATATATCGCCAAACTTGGCGACAGACCCGGGTCCCTTCCCCTTGGTAACCCCCCTAATAGCACCCATCCTATCTAAATTCTCTACTTTCATGTTAATTCCCCCTAAGAAAAGTCAGAAAGCTCTGACCAATCAGATACGTTTCGCGGTATCTATGCAGATTCTCATTGGTCCATTTCCAAACCATTACTTTTTTTTATATATAGAAGAATAACTTTCTAAATTTTAATATGATTGAAGTCTGTGAAACTTAGGGATCTTTAAATTGTTGATTTCCATGATTCTCAAGAAATTCTACTGATTACTACTTTTAGGGGGAGGGGTGACATTTAAAATAACCAGCATATTTCAAATTTCTGCTAATAACTTATCAAAAGACTAAAGCATTAAATTTGCATTTTCAAGCTTTGCAATAATTTTCAGGCTGCATTTTTTTTATGAAAAGCTATAAATAGCAGGAGACGACGTCGATCATTCGCACGAAAAGTGTTCTTTCATCATGATCTAGCGCCTGTTAAAAAAGGCCTTCATCCTATTAAAAAATTTTCATCATTCGATAACATACTCTAAGGGAAATAGGTTCGTTTTTCTCAAACAAGCCTTTCTGCTCTCAGACAAGCCTAATAAGGGATTTGTTTTGAAATAGCAATCTGTTTCAAATTTTCATTTTCATAATATTTGAGTGTAAATATATCTTTATAACAAAAATACTATCTTCACGAAAACAAAATTATTGTACGCTGCCATTAAATTCGTTTGTAAAGTACGTTTCAGTATAAAAAGCAAAATGGTAATTGCAATATTTATTTAAACATTTGGATTTTTGCATGAAAGGAATTTCCTCCAATTTTTTGCTTTCTACTACATGTAGATATGTATTACGTATTATGTTACATAACATGCATGTAACTATATGGATATAATATGGAAATGTTTTACTGAATTTTCTTAAACTTTCTACAATATCAGAAAACGTTTCTTCAGAGCAACATAATGTAGATAAATTCAAATTGTATACAACATAAATTTATATTTTTATATCAAAGGAACTGAAAAATAAATATAATTTTGTTTAATAGTGTGAAAAAAAAATGGTTCAAAAATTGTAGATATTTGACATAAGGCAACTGTTATCCATATAGATCTACTAACTATGTTTGTGTACATAATTAAATCAAGAAAATACCTGGCGGTTATAATATGTGTATCTCTATTTGAAGGAATAACCGGAATGAAACCAAAATCGGTGCACTTACTATTCGAGAAGGAGAATGTAGAATGGAACAATAAAAACAATAATTGCAATAATCGCCGACTGATGACGTTTTTGAGTATGAAATGTAATGTATAATATTGTGTACCGTGGAGGTGTCGCAAACCTCAATGACTTTAACGCATTTCACAACATGTGCGAAACATCACTCCTGATGTTTACATTCCGCAGTTGAGTACGTCGTGCACCGCTTGGAATGTGTCCTCCAGCACAATGGCCATGTGGAAGCTGAATCGGCACCGCCATGCGAAAGCGTAACCACATTCATTGTGACATTTTCCAATAAATGAGACATGCCATCCGTTGTTGCGCTTTAAGAAGCTACTTCACTCAGGTGAAAACACCCGCTCGCTAAAATTAATCCTATGAGGGAAATATTTTACGATATCTCGTTCGCATTCAATATTTTTAAATGATTTTTTTGGTAGCTGAGGTCGATCTCTATGCAGGTTCTTTTTTACATTGTCGATTTTTGTTGCAGTTTTTCTTATTTATTTATTGAGGATGCTTTCACTTTCGAAACCGATTCCGAAAATGAAAGTATCTTAATTAAAAAAAACTTGTAATCAAAATCTAAAAAGTACAAATTAGCGTGTATAGAGAGAGTAGCGTGTATATAGAGTATTCACCTCAGCTATCCAATGCAAAATAAATATCATTCAAAAATATTGAAATGCGAACGAGATATCGTAAATTATTTCCCCCATATGATTAACATTAGCGAGCGCGTGTTTCGCCTGAGTGGAGTAGCCTCTTAATCCTTTGTTCTTGTATTACATATTACATTTTCACATTCAATGGCGCCATCTTTCGGTGATTATTATAATTATTTTTCGTTGTTGTTCCATTCTTCTTCTCCTTCTCGAATAGTAAGTGTACCGATTTTGGTTTCATTCGGGTTATTCCTTCAAGCTACAGACAGCTCCAAATAGAGATTCTTAACCCGGTATAGTAGGACGAAAATGGTAAAGTCTAATAAATAATCTCAACTTAAAGTGAAATTATGTCAATATGATTTATCAATGAGATTTAACAGAAATGTGTATGTTAATTAAGCTATGTTTTGTAAAGTTACTTATCATTCAAGTAATGTCACATAAAAATCTTTTTATTTTCCTTCAATTTGAAAGAATACTGGAAAACTCATCAAACGTTTCATAATTTAGTAAATATTAGATATCAACCAGAGTTGGGCAAATTTGCAATCTGATTAATCTGTAATCTGATTACAATTTAATACCATGTAACAGATTATAATTTCAGTTACATGTAATCATAATCTGAATTTGAAATTCAATTAGGATTGTAATTGTAATTATAAATGCTATGATTATGATTACACAGAGTTGAGAAATTCGAATCTGATTAATCTGTAATCTGATTACAATATAATTGCATGTAACAGATTATAATTTCAATTACATGTAATCATAATCTGAATTTGAAATTTAATTAGGATTGTAATTGTAATTATAAATGCTATGATTATGATTATACGGAGTGTGAATCTGATTAATCTGTAATCTGATTTCAATTTAATGGCAGGCAAGAGATTATAATTTCAATCACATGTAATTACAGTAAAACCTCCATAACGGACACTCCCGAATAGCGGACACCTCTATTTAACGGACACTTTTCAAATCCCCATTCCCAAAATCTAAATTTTTGTATGTTTAACCTCTGAATAGCGGACATTCCGAATAGCGGACAGTAGTTTTGGCGATCAAGGATCAAAAATGATATTTTAACGAGAAAGAAAATGGAAAATTAAAATTAAAAAGCCTAGAAATTTATCAAGGCAATGTGTCACAAATTTTTTGACCACAGATAAATGTAGGGGTGGTCTCTAGAAAATCCCCAATGGCCTGGGGAATCTCCCCAATATCGTAATCGAATACTGTTTGATTCTTCAGATTTAATTGACATACAATATTCAAAGCTTCAAAATATGTTAAAACCATTTTTATCGTTTTCTGAATGTATTGAGTTCTGCGTATTCTGAATTTAGTGCCTTGTTTGTGATTAATGTTTCGCGAATGACCGCAAAACGAAAGCAATTAACTTTAAAAGAAAAATTTGAAATTGTAAATGTAAGTGAATCTGAAAAACAGAAATAGAGTTTACGGATACTTGCCGAATGTTTTAAAATAGGTAAAACACAAGTGGGAGAGATTTTAGGAAATAAAGAATTTGTGGATTATTAACTCTAACGAGAACATCAAAAATGTTAAATTGAGGTATACTGATTCCATTGAAATTACTTCTATATTCCTGAATTGGTTTACTTCACTTCGTTCAAAAAAATCCTATCAGTGGGCCTTTGATTCAGGAAAAGGCTTTAAAAGTCGCCAAAGAACTCGGATTACATGGTGTTAAGGATTTGGGTAGATGGCTGGAAAAATTCCGGTCTTGGCACAACATCTCATTCAAAACAATATGTGGAAAAGCAAAATCTGTAGCTCTGAAAAAAGTGGAGGATTGGCATGAATAACTGCTATCAATTTGTGAAGGTTATGATGAGAGAAACATTTTTAATGTCGAGGAAAGCGGACTCTTTTACAGAATTTTTGTGCTTTAAAAAGGATGGCTGTATCGGCGAAAAAATGACAAAAGAGCGAAGCATATTTTATTATGTTGCAATGTATTAGGGGAATTTTAAATTTCTCTTATAGATCAAAAATCTCTAAAACCCATGTGTTTCTCAAAGAACATACAATTAAAAATAATGGTGTTATAGAGCGAATAAAAAAGCGTGGATAACCAGTTTTTTTAGTGATTAAATGGTTAACTTCCTTTGATAATAGGATAAAAAAACAAAGAAAAGTTATCTTGTTTTTGGACAGTGCAACTTCTCATCCAAAACATTTTAAATTGGACAATGTTAAAACTGTGCCCCCCCCCCCAAAAAAAAGACAACTTCCGTATGCAAGCCCCTTGGTCAAGGCGTTATACGCAATTGTAAAGGCTGGTAGAGAAAGCTTTTACTAAGCCATATTCTTTCGAAGTTTTATTCCATGAATACAGTTGAGAACAGCCTAAAATTAGTTAATGTTCCCGATGCTTTCAAATTCGGATTTCTTCTGCTGTAAAAAAACATATAACCGGAATGCGTACGACAATGTTTCAGAAAAGCAGGCTTTATATTAAAAGAAAATGAAACACTTATTTCCGATAGAAAATGGAGAAGTATCGCAAAAAATAAATAAATGAAATGGATCAGGAGTGAAGAAATGCCGAAATGCCATCAACATTGATGATGACCTACTGAAAAAGAATAAGTTGACGTAGGCGATTATATTCCTTGAGAATCTTCGACAAAAGCTGACTCTTTTAGGGATATGAATCAGATACTGAAACCATGAGATGTTTCCTGTAATATCGAGAATTTCCAAGAAGCGGCAAAACACAGTGAGCACATTCACATATTTTTTTCTTTTTCCAAAAAAAGATGATTCAGAAGGATTAAATCTACTGATAGCATTAAAACGTCGCATTGAAAAACTAACTACATGTAATCGCAAGCGAAAGCAAACTTTTGTAACAGATTTTTTTCCTTAAAATGTAATAAACAGTGGAAAAATGTATGTACAATTTCATTTCAGTTTTATTGCTTAAAAAAGTAATTTTAAATTCTGATTAATCATATAATAGAAGTTCTTGGACATATAAAAGCCCATTAATAAAACTTTAAGAATTTCTTAGCGATTTTGTGAATCTCTGAAGTTTTCCCAATAGCGGACACCTCCGAATAGCGGACAATTTCTGCGCTCCCGAGGTGTCCGTTATTTAGAGGTTTTACTGTATAATCTGAATTTGAAAAGTCAATAATTAGGATTGTAATCATAATTATAATGCTATGATTATGATTATAGTGTAATTATAATTATAATTGAGAACTTATAGTTACAATTACGTGTAATTTTAATGGCAGATTTTCAATATGTACCATAAAAGACAACTTTTATCACACACAATAGAAATTTGATACAACCAGAACGAAAAATCATGCATCCAGCATCGATTATAAAATACTTTCCAGAATGATCAGAATATTAATCAGAAGTTTTAAAGTGTTATTAATTAATACCCGCAACCCTAAATATGTACGATGAAAGACAGTTTTTATCACACACAGTAAAAATTTGATACAATAAGAACGAAAAATTATGCATCCGGCATAGATTGTAAACCACTTTCCAACATGAATAGATTATATTTAGAAAATTAAAATTTTTATTAATAGCCGCAACCCTAAATATGTACCATAAAAGACCGCTTTTATCACACACAGTAGAAATTTGATACAAGAACGACAAATCATGTATCCGGCATATTATATGAAACACTTTCCCACATGAACAGAACAATATTCAGAAATTTTAAATTGTTATTAGTACCCGCAACCCTATATATGTACCATAAATGCGTTTTTAGCACACACAGTAAAAATTTGATACAATAAGAAAGAAAAATCATGCATCCGGCATAGATTATGAAACATTTTGTCACATGAACAGAATATTATTCAGAATTTTTAAATTGTTATTAATAACCGCAACACTAAATATGTATGATAGAATGCAATTTTTATCACACACAGTAGAAATTTGATACAACAAGAATGAAAAATCATGCATCTGACATATATTATGACACACTTTCCAACATGAATAGATTATATTTAGAAAATTTAAATTTTTATTAAAACCTGCAACCCTAAATATGTACATAAAAGACAGTTTTTATCACACACAGAAGAAATTTGACACAAGAAAGAAAAAGCATGTATCCGGTATAGATTATGAAACACATTCCAACATGAACAGAACATTATTCAGAAATTTTAATCCTTATATATTATTTCTCCTGTCAACATCCCTTTTACTCAGAAAATATGAAACGCAGAACAACGAATGATATACCATATGAAAAGTTTTAGAACAGGCTTCTGACATAGCCCACTTAACAATTCGTTAAAACATGTTTTTGATTAAAATTTGCTGAAATTAAAAAATTAAATCGGCATTGTTTTCATGAAAGAAATGAAAGGTTTCCCTGAAATTATTGTTGCCAAAAAAATAAAATACCACATTATATGATGCTCATAGCAATTATTATAAAAAACACCGCACGGGTTTATTTTATACTTATGATTAAAAAGCGAAATTGAAATTGAAATGTTTAGATTTATATTTCTAAGTCCCATGGTTTCCCGAAGCGGATGACGTCATCCTCTAATGCAGTCAAAATACGATTGTTAATTTTTTTTTTCTCGCGCGTGCCTTTAGCAATCTTGGATCAGTTTTTAGTACAACTTTGATGGAATAAATTAGATGATATTCTGGCTTGACTAACAACTAAATGTTGTTTGCAGATATTTTTATCCTTGCTTTTTCTTTAGAAGTTTAAACCTTCATCTAATAATTATTACATATTGATAAAAAATTATACTTCTCTATTATCCCGTCGACCACTTTTCATAACAAAAGACTATCGCCAAATAAACGGGAGAACGTTGCCATTGGAATATCAAAAAATAAATAAAATATAAGAATTTAAGGACACAATTGTTATTTTAATTAATAAAATAACTACTAAATCAGTAAAACATAATGAAAAATACACGCAAATGTCGAATGTAATACCACTAGATGAACAAATACGCGTAACAAACACGCATAATAATTCTGACATCAAGTAAATGGGATTGCATTTTTGGCGTTTAATCTTACAGTTTGGCGGTAGTTTTTTGTTATGAAAAGCGGTCGACGGGTTAACAGAGAAGTACCTAAAAAATATTAGATTTCAGTGCGAAATCTTCGCACGGGCCCTCTGGTTTGTTAATTATATCCGCAACCCTAAATATATACCATAAAAGACAGCTTTTATCACCCACAGTAAAAATTTTATACAATAAGAGTGAAAAATCATGCATCTGGCATAGATTATGAAACACATTCGCATATGAACAGAATATTATTCAGAAATTTTAATTTGTTATTTATACCAGCAACATTAAATATGTACCATAGAAAACAATTTTCACATTGATACAGCAAGAATGAAAACTCATGCAACCAGCATAGACTATGAAACAATTTCCAACATGCACAGAATATTATTAAGAAATATTAAATTTTTATTAATACCTGCAACTCTAAATATGTACCATAGAAGACAATTTTTATCACACACAGTAGAAATTTGATACAAAAACGAAAAATATTGCATCCGGTATATTTTATGACATACTTTCCAGCATGAACAGAATATTATTCAGAAATATTAAATTTTTATTAATACCTGCAACCTTAAATATACCATACCATAGTACCATAGAAGACAATTTTTAACACACACAGTAGAAATTTGATTAAACAAGAACAAAAAATCCTACATCTGGCGTAGATTATTAAACACATTCCAACATGAATACATTATATTTAGAAAATTCCGGTCGGATTGCATTTCGACGGAAACAATTTTGTATTTTCGGATCGGATTGCGGTTCGACGGAATTTGTTGTCGGATTCGGGTAGTTTTCCTGGTTAACTTTAATTTTCAGGTTCGGGTGGAGTTGCATATAACTTTGTATATAACTTTGTATATAACAAAGTTGTATATAACTTTGTCGTCTTCGGACCAGATTGCGATACGATAGAATTTTCTGGTGGTTCGGGTCGGGCTTCGGGTTAAATTCAATTTTCAGTTTCGCGTCAGGTTGCGAGACGAAGGAATTTATTTTGCCGGGTGCGAATCGGGTCACGGTTCGGTGGACTCTTTTGCCGGGTTTTGGGTTAACTTAAATTTCATTTTCAGGTGGAGTTGCATGACGACGGAATTTATATTGTCAGGTCCAGATCCGGTTGCGGTTCAAAGTTTTTTTGTTGGGTTCGGGTCGGGTTTTGGTCATTCAATTTTCAGTTTCGGGATGGATTGCAAGACGAAGGAATTTATTTTGTCGTCTTCGGATCGGATTTCGGTTCGATGGAATTTTGTGCTCGTGCCGGTTAGGTTTCGGGTTAACTTCAATTTTCAGTTTGGGTCGGGTTGAGAGACGAAAGAATTTATTTTGTCACTTGCAGATCGGGTTACGGTTCGATGGACTCTTTTGTCGGGTTTTGGGTTAACTTAAATTTCAGGTTCGGGTGGAGTTGCATGACGACGGAATTTATTTTGTCAGATTCTGATCGGGTTGAGGTTTGATTTTTTTTGTTGGGTTCGTGTTGGGTTTCGGGTTAACTTCAATTTTCAATTTTGGGTGAGGTTGCGAGACGAAGGATTTTTTTTGTCAGGTATGGATCGGGTTACGGCTCGATAGATTTTTTTTGTTGGTTTTGGATCGGGTTACGTTTTGACGGATGTATTTTGTGAAGTTCGTTTCGGGTTTCGGGTTTACTTCGTTATTCAGGTTCGAGTGAGGTTTTGAGACAAAGGAATTTATTTTGTCGGGATCGAATCGGGTTACGGTTCGATGGAATTTTTTTGCCCGTTTCTAACTTAAATTTCAGGTTAAAGTCTAACCTAAATTGTCCGTTAACTTAAATTTCAGTTTCGGGGGGAGTTGCATGAAGACGGAATTTATTTTGTCGGGTTCTGAACGGGTTGCTGTTCGATGTTTAATTTGTCGGGTTCGGGTCGGGTTTCGAGTTTACTTTAGTTTTCAGGTTCAGAACGGGTTGCAAGACAAAGGAATTTATTTTGTCGTTTTCGGATCGGATTACGTTTCGATGGAATTTTGTGTTGCATGCCAGTCAGGTTTCGGGTTAATTTTAATTTTCAGTTTCGGGACGGGTTGCGAGACGAAGGAATGTATTTTGTTGTGTGCGGATCGATCTACGGCTCGATGGACTCTTTTGTCGGGTTTTGGGTTAACTTAAATTTCAGGTTCGGGTGGAGTTGCATGACGACGGAATTTATTTCGTCAGGTTCTGATCGGGATGAGATTTTATGTTTTTTTGTTGGGTTCGGTTCGGATTTCGGGTTTACTTCAATTTTCAGGTTCGGAACGGGTTGCAAGACAAAGCAATTTATTTTGTCGTCTTCGGATCGGATTTCGTTTCGATGGAATACAGTGTTGCGTGCCGGTCATGTTTCCGCTTAACTTCAATTTTCAGGATCGGATCGGTTGTAGTCGGTATTTATTTTGTCATGTTCAGATCGGGTTACGGTCCAATCGATTTTTTTGTCGTGTTCGGGTTGACTTAAATTTTCAGTTTCCGGTCGGGCTGCGTGTCGACTAAAATTATTTTGTTCTATTCGAATCGTATTACGGTTCGATGGAATTTTTCTGTCGGGTTGATGTCAGATTTCGGGTTGACTTCGAATGGAATTTTCAGGTTCGGGCCGGTGACAACACGATATTTGGACAAATAGCTGATCCTTTTCTAAATAGCCTAAAATTTCATAGACTCATTTTCAAGAAGACTAGATACTATTATAAAAATGAAATGAGCGCCAGAAATATCGATCGACTGTCTAATCCCCGTTATCACGATTCACGATAATATTTCCTGCCAATTGATTTATAAATATTAATACTCTTTTTACGCTGTCTGTATGAGAATAGGTTCTAGGACATCGATACCAGAATTTGAGAATCGATTGTTTTTTTGATCGATGTTGCTTTACACGACATCGATGTTTATTGATTCTCGTATTTTTCATAATCGTCCATCACTCGACCAGACGACGATTATAGGTGCTAAATATTTCTTTAATTAAGTACGCACTAAAAAAGGGCCAAAAAGAAAGTTATTGCAGACAAAGCCTGATTTTAATAAAGTGAGTTTACCTTATGACATTTGTGTTGTCTACGACAGTTTGGATCGAATTATCAGTGTTTGAGGTTAAAGAGCCCTTATATTTGTGCTATACTAATATTTAGCGAATTTCAGTTAAAAGAACCGACAATGTTCTCCTTTATAAATATTACGTTTACTATGCAAAATATTTATGTTCTACTATAGTTACAGCTCGAGTTATAAGTGTTTTAAGGTGTCAGCATATTATATTTATGATTAGGACTGGACGATGTCGAAACTTCTGAAATCGAAATTTATCATCAATCTAATAATGAGATTTAGTGATGAATCGGTTTAACACCGATGTTACCTTATGAATATGGAACCCATTTTTTAATTTATAATGACGAAATAAGGTCTTAGACCAGCGGTTCCCAACCTGGGGTACGCGTACCCCTGGGGGTACGTGGCGGGCCTGTTGGGGGTACATGAAAATAATATCGGTAATGGCGGAAATCACATAAGTGATTTAACTGAAAACACATAAAGAAAGTTGATAGTTTTGATTACAAATTTAGTCTCAGGTGTAACTCCAATATGTCACTTTAACTCCAATATGTCACTCAAAATGAGCGTAAAAGCCCACTAAACTAATGTCTTTAGCTACGCCCACTGCTAACCATATTGCATGAGTATTTATATATTTTCCCAATCTTTGTGATAACTGTACTATTGATCATTATACAAGGTTCTTTTCCCCCCGCCTTATTTTTAAACCCGTTTTTAATAATAATTACAAAACATCTAAATTACGTCAGAGATTCTGGTTTCAATGTTTTATTTTAAAACGTGTTGAAAAGCAGGTTATTATTTTCGTTTTCTAATAGGTGGAGTTATATCATTAATGTATACTAATCCGAAAGCTTCCTTCCTTTTAATGAGTATTCAATTTGAACTATGTATTTATTATTAGAATGATTTGGTTTTATATTTAAAATGGATAACTGGTTGAAATCTGAAACTCTTAAGACTACTGCAACTGCGATTGAAATTCAACCTGATGATTCGGAAACTACAAGATCTTCGAAACAATCTGATTATTTTGAAATACAAGAGAACCTGAGTGCAGCTGTTAATAGGCATGTTCTCATAACTGATAAATACTGAATAATAATACTTTATAATTTATAATACTTTAAATAATACTGAAAACATCAGTACTTCCTCAATGAATAGAATATATAATAATGAATAATTCTCAAAATATGGATTTTGCATTCACGGAAGATGCAAATTTTAATAATATGTTATAAGGGGGAGGGGGGAGGAGTGGGTGGATGTTTATGATAAGTAGGGGGTACTCCGAAATGAAAAGCCTAAGCAAGGGGTACGTGAAAGAAAAAAGGTTGGGAAGCGCTGTCTTAGACCATCACTTCCCCTGCTTTATATGGTTTACTATTTTTTTTATTTTCCAAGTAATTTGGAAAGATATATATCTTGCCATAAAAAATTTGGAATGCCCAAACACTCTTCGTTGTTTGAAATATTAAACTTAATGATATCAACGAATTTAATCAATTTCATAAATTAATTCTTTAAGAAATGCTATAAAAGAAAAATATCTTATGTTGTCTAATTTCTGAAAGCTGCTACAATCTAAATTAATTACCGTGTGCTCTCCACCAGCCCTCCCTCTCAAATTCCACTCCAGTGCTAGCAACATACAAACTTTTTTTACTGACACTGTATTAAAAGTTATTGATGTAAGACAGAAGTAGATTCAATGAATTGAATGCTGAATTTAACCAATCATTTGCCATGATGAAAAAAGAAGTTAAAGAAAAAAAAAGTGGTTACAAGTTGCGCAAACACGTTTAATATTCCTTTCAAAACATCTTATCCTTTAATTAATAAATCAAAATAAATTTCATTTCCAAAAAAAAAAGTCATGTTTTTTTATAAAGTAAAAATTTACCAGTCTTTTTTTTTTTTTTTCTAATATCTGAACCGATCTGACAGCGGGCGAAAACCTGCTATTCTGCTATGTCATGATAATATATGTCATGTGGAGTAAATGCGATATTTTTGAAAAAAAAAAGTAGTTTCCCTCTCTTCCCTTCTTTATTAATAATAACTATTTGCATTATTAATTACATAATTGTCTATTAGCATTTTATTTCTTTTTTCGATACAAAAATCAGCATTTTGTGAAAAATATAAATTCTGTTCTAATCCTGTAATCTTTATAAAAATTAGATTTCTGGATTCACCGTAAAAACATATGCATAGATGCAAAATTTTCAAATAGGTGAATGCAATATTAAAAAATAATAATAATAATAGAGCTTTTAATCTCTTACTACCCTCAAAATCTGCGGGATTTTTTTTATTATCCTCCCTTCAGGAGATCAGACTAAAAGCGAAAAGCTGGGATGTCTCGCTGATAAATGGCATAAGTCTCCGATTTCTCAACCAGCTGCAAATGTTCTTTTGATTCTGATAAAAATTATTTTCATTAACGAAAAATTAATTCGGGATTTCTGTTCTAATTACGCCATCTTTATAAAACATAGATTTCTGTCTTTGTCGTAAAAAAATATAGATGTATTCATTTCAAAACGATAAATGCAATTAAAAAAAATTCTATAGAGCCTGAAAAATGCCTAGTTTGCTATATTTGATCTGTGTAAACAGATTGTTAGTCTGTGGTTATGAAAGAAAATTAAACGAAGCTATTCAAATTGATTTTTAATTGATATCTACACTTATATTGGGGGTAATTAAAATATTTTTAGAAATTCAGAAAGCTTTTTTTTTTCTTTTTTGCGTGTGTGTCCGAAATTTCACGTTCCTAGGTGGAATAGTTTACGAGATAGGGGCGTGTTTGAAAACGTCCAATCTGTTATCCCCATTGTAATGTTGTGACTATGACAACCCTTGCCCCTCTTCTGGAGTTCTTTACTAGGTGCGCAACTAAGTTTCTGGGGTTTTTTTATCTATAAAAAATGCAAAAATTTAAGAGAAATGCAAAAAATGATTTATTCAAAGTATCGTCCCTTGCTAGCTACACATTTTTGCCATCTCTCTAGCAATGCATGAATACCGCGACGATAAAAAGACGCGTCTTTTGACCGTAAGCATTCATCCAACCACCAATATTGCACTTCTTCGAAATTGGGCAAGTGTAGCCCAGCCAAGCCATAGGCCATCGACCGGAACAAGTGATAATCAGAAGGGGCCAGGTCTGGTGAATACAGCGGGTGTGGTAGCAGATCCCATTTCAGTGTTTTGATGGTGTCCTGGACGATGTAAGTGCGATGGCACGGAGCATTCTCATGCTGCAATATCACTCGTTCGTGTCTCCTGCCCCGTTCTGGCCGTTTTTCGAAAAATGCATGGTTCAAATTATTCAGTTGCTGTCGGTAGCTATTCCCATTAACAGTTTCGCCTGGTTTCAGCAGCTCATAGTACACGATTCCTGTCTGGTCCCACCAAACGCAGAGCATTGTCTTTTTTCCGAAGCGATTTGGCCGTGCCTTCGATGTTGATGCTTCGCAAGGTGATAGCCACGATTTTTTGCATTTGGGGTTCTCGAAATATATCCACTTTTCATCGCCAGTAACAATTCGATGCAGGAAACTTTTTCTATCATGCCGCAAAAGCAAAATTTCAAAGTGGCTCTTCGATTTTCCATCTGTGTCTCAGTCAACTCATGTGGCACCCATTTTTCCTTCCTTTTGAATTATTCCATGACATGTAAACGTTTTGAAATACCTTGGCGAGTCATGTTTAATGCCTCTGCAACTTGTTTTTGTGTTTGTGTATCATCTTCATCCAATAACGCTTGCAGATCGACGTACTCAATTGTTTTTGGTCTTCCGGATCTCTCCTTGTCCTCAGTGTCGAAATCGCCATTTCTGAAGCGTTTATACCAATTTTCACAGGTAGTTTTCGATGGTGCATGTTCGCCGTAGGCCTACTCAAACATATGACGCGCTTCAGCTGCATTTTTTTTCAAGTTAAAGAAAAGCACAGCTTCCCGCAAATGCTGTTTATTCGGCACAAAACTCGTCATTTTCGTTGTTAGAAAAAATATTTTTGCATTTCGATATTTGTTGTTATTACGACTGGTTATTGTTAATAGATATCCAAGCTATTAGAAAAACACAACTTTAGACATGTATGTCGACTACACGGGCCATTAGCGCCATCTATGTGTGAAATCCCGAAACTGAGTTGCGCACCTATTAGTTGATTCCATTAATGAGTGGGTTTTAGGGTTTTAATTAATATCTTCTGTTAATTAAGACATTTTCAAAATTTTATGATTTTCAGTGTGACAGTAGGTATTCAGCTGTAGGTACACAAAATTTCAAGTCTCTAACTTATACAGTTTCCGAGAACGGACTCTCTGACGGACCGACAGAGATGCAAAACGAATAGGGTTTCGTGAGATGAACAAAACCCTGAAAAAAGATGTATGAAACATATGGTGCAGTTTATTTCCTTTCAGGTTATAGATTAGAATAAAATTTGTTTAACATAAATACTGACATTCATGTAGTGGATGGAGAAGGATTAAATGCATGAGGTTCGAAGCAACCTATTTTTTAAATTCCTGAACTTTTTGTGACCGTTGGCACAAGAGGCGTAAAAACTGGGCGCCAATGAGCCAATTAGCACCACTAAATTTATTAGTATTCTTCGCCTAAATTTTATTAGTAAACATCACCTAAATTTTCTCTTTTTATTAGGCGAAGAATACTAAAAATTCACTGGTGGCAATCGGTCCTTTGGCACCTATTTTTACACTTCTGATCGGCACCCTGTAGGATTAGTAATAAAATATAGCTAATTTTAAGTAATCAGAAAATGACAAAAGAAAAAAAAGTGCCCAGTAAAACTGAGGGCATTGAGCTCACAGCATATTCACACTAATTGTATATTATACTCTTATTTCAAAGAATATTGTCCTCGAAAATTAAAGGAATCTGCAATAAATTAAGGGGGATTAGCCCTCGTCCACCCCTTTATACTTAACAAATGAACCCCCAATACTAATCAGGGAAGCGCCTTATCACAATGAAACTGTATACAAAATTTGAAGCAAATCGGACAATTCTGCTAGAAAACCCATTTATCTAAATTATGGGTGAACTATCCCCCCGTATCCCCCTTTATATTTAACCAATGACCCCAAAAAACTAATCAGAGAAACGCCTTATCACAAAGAATCTATGTACACAGTTTGAAGCAAATTGGATAATTCTGCATGAAAATGCATTTATCTAAATTAAGGGAGGATTAGCCCCCTGTTCACCCCTTTAAACTTAAGCAACGAAGCTTCAAAACTAATGAGGAAGCGTCTTGTCAAAATGGACGTGTATACAAAATTTGAAGTAATTCTGCATGAAAAACCCATTTATCTGAATTAAGGGAAGGGTGGCCCCCGTTCCCCCGTTTATACTTAACCAATGAACCCCCAAAACTAATCAGGGAAGCGTCTTATCAGAATGAACTTATATACAAAATACGAAACAAATCGGATAATTCTGCACGAAAAACCCATTTATCTAAATTAAAGGGAGTATTAGACCCCCGTTTCTCCCCTTTATACTTAACCAATGAACCCCCAAAGCAAATCAGGTAAGCGTCTTATCAGAATGAATCTATATACAAAATTTGAAGAAAATCGGATAATTCAGCCCGAAAAACTCATTTATCTAAATTAAAGGGGTTAGCACCCCGTTTCCTCCCTTTATACTTCACCAATGAACCCCCAAAACTAATCAGAGTAGCGTCTTATGAGAATGAACCTATATACAAAATTTTAAGCAAATGGGATAATTCTGTATGAAAAGCCCATTTATCTAATTTAACGGTGTATTAGCGCCCGTTTCCCCCCTTTATACTTAACCAATGAACCTCCAAAACTAATCAAGAAAGCTCCTTGTCACAATGAACCCATATACACAATACGAAACAAATCGGATAATTCTGCACGAAAAAACCATTTATCTAAATTAAAGGGAGTATTAGCCCCACGTTTACCATTTATACTTAAACAATGAACCCCCAAAACTAATCACAGAAGCGTCCTATCAGAATGAACCTATTTTCAAAATTTAAAGCAAATCGGGTAATTTTGCATGAAAAACCAATTTATCTAAATTAAGGTATGATTAGCAGCACCTGTTCCTCCCCTAAGCGCCTTATCAGAATGAACGTATATACAAAATGTGAAGCAAATTGGATATTTCTATCAAGAGTTATTGCGTTACGTACATACATACATGCGTACATACATGCATGCGTACATACATACACACATACATACGTAAATACAGAACCTTCGGGCACATTATCTCTCAGGCTTTAATAGCCTGTGAGCTAAAAACGGAATATTGCGGATTCGCGGATCCCATGAATGTGTGACTCTCCCCCACCCCACTTTCATTCCGCTGTAGAAATTGGGTTACCCGACCCAATGCAAAACTACGTTTTAAGGTATTTTTAAGTAATTACAAAATAATGATTAATTAGAACTAAAATATTCAAATATTACCAAAACATAGGAAAATTAATTTTTCATCAAAAGAATACATAAAAATGCAAGCAGAAATTCGATGAATTTGGATTTTAAATATAAAACTTTATTTTTTTTCAATCATAAATACTGAATCACCTTTACGAATATATTCGAAATTGCAAAAAGTTTAAAATAAAAAATGCGCTAATAAAAGTCGTCGAAGACAACTTCGAAAACTGATGCCGATCCCGATGCATGATTCTACTTCAAACTATTTTAACTAATTAGAGAATAATAAGTAAATAAAACATATATATTCCATTATTACCCAAACATTTGAAAAATTATTTTTCCATCAAAAGAATGCACGAAAATGTAAACCGAAATTTGATGAACTTCGATATTAAATATAAAACTTTTTTCAACTTTAAACACTAGATGAATTTCAAGAAAAGATTATGATTAATTGCAAACAGGACCAAAAAAAGAGCCCTCCTGCTCCCTTTTAAACGATTCCTTTTACCATGAAATTTGTTCAATACGACAATTTGGATCCTAGTTATAAGTGTGTATGGTTCCCGGACCTTATATTTGCGCTATACTACTAGTTAGGGGCTTCTGTTAAAAACACCGTCCCCCTCCCCTTTTTAAAGATTACGTTTACCATAAAAAAAATATCAGTGTTCTATGATAATTACAGCTTTACCCTCAGTGATATATATGAAATTCAATATGTTTGAAATACAGTAACATCATTAAAATACACCGCAAACAATTTTTTCCCATAGGCTGTAATATAAAAGAATTCTTTTGAGTGGCCCTGTAAATTACATGCTACATACTTCATTTTCTATACCAATCATACCACAGTAAACCTCAATAACATATATCAATTGTACGGAAATCCGAGTATATTTACGCGCATTTAGAGTACTGACAGACAGACAAACTAAATTCATAAACATTTTTCAACTTTGTTGGAAAGTGTTAAAAATGCAATTTGAATTAGCCCAATAATAGATTGCAGTTTAATTTAAATACATTTTATAGAATTTAATTAGATTTAGTTGCATTACATTACATGCTAACCAAATTGTATTCTGAACACACATAATTGGCATTAATTTGTAACACATTGCAATTTAATCTAAATTATATTCTTAAAAATGTAATTAGAATTCACCTATAATCCATTACAGGTTAATTGGATTATACAATTAAAAACGTAATCGGAATCCACCTGTAATCCATTACAGGTTAATTGGATTATACAATTAAAAAAGTAATCGGAATCCACCTATAATCCATTACAGGTTAATTGGATTATACAATTAAAAACGTAATTGGAATTCACCTATAATCCATTACAGGTTAACTGGATTATACAACTAAAAACGTAATCGGAATCATCTTGTAATCCATTACAGGTTAATTGGATTATACAATTGAAAACTTAATCGGAATTGTCTTGTAATCTAATTGCAAATTAATCTAATTACAGATTAATCTAATTATATTTTAAAAGAGAAAATTAGAATTGTCATGTAATCCATTACACGGTAATCAGATTATGCGATAATCAGATTATATTCAAATTACTTTGTAATGCATTACATGATAATCGATTGCATAGTGAGGAGATTATAATGTATTTTAATCTGTAATTTGATTACTTTGTAATCAGATTCTGCCCAACACTGATATCAACTAAATTTACATGATCTAGTAAATGTTAAATAAATAAAATAATAAATACATTTTTACATAATCATATAATAAAATCACTATTTAGCATTAAAATACAGATTTACATGCTTAAGTGATAAAAGTAGAACACAAAAAGGCTTATAAAAACCTTTTAATATAATGATCGACATGTTTCAAACGCACAAAAGGTGCCATTATCAAGATCTACAAGATAAACAAACTATTCTCGCAAAAATATTTGAAAATAAACTTGAAAAACGTAAGTCACGAGATCATATGCGTAATAAAAGCAGATGCTTACAGTAGTCAACTGTAAACGTGAAAATTAATAATTTCTTATTGCTTTTTTAACACTTTCCAACCTAGTTGAAAAGTGTTTATGACTTTGGTTTGTCTGGCCGTCTGGACGTCTGGCCGTCTGCCGTCTGCCGTCTGTCCGTCTGTCCGTGCTCTAACTCCTGTAAATATGCTCGGATTGCCCTGCAATTTTTATATGTTATTGTCGTTATCTATAGCATGTTCCCTATTTCAACTAAAGTGTTTATGACTTCGGTTTGTCTGGCCGTCTGGCCGTCTGGCCGTCTGCCGTCTGTCCGTCTGTTCGTGCTCTAACTCCCGTAAATATGCTCGGATTGCCCTGCAATTTTTATATGTTATTGTCGTTATCTATAGCATGTTCCCTATTTCAACTAAAGTGTGTAGCACTTATAGTTTTTTTACAGGGACACTCAAAAGAATTCCGTAACATTACGGTCTATGGGGAAAAATCATTTGCGGTTTATTTTTATGGTGTTACACAATTTCAAACACATTGTAATTGATATATATCACGAAGGTGCATTACAAGAAGCTTAATATGAAATAGGGTGTGCATAGCACTTACAGTAACTTTACAGGGACAGTCAAAATAATTCCGTTACATTACGTCTATGGAGAAAAACCGTTTGCGGTTTAATTAAATAATGTTTCACTATTTTAAACGCATTGATATTTATATATATAAACTAAGGTGCATTACAAGAGGCCTACTACAGAATATTGTGTGTATAGCAGTCATCATACATTTACAGGGATACACAAAATAAATCTCTACTGTCTGTTAGCAATAATTCCTGGAAGTGCATTTTAAGTTGCTGAACGCGATTTTCAATTTAACTCACTTTTTGTCTATTACTTGGTGTGTTTAAACTCTGTAGATCCTATACAGGGCAGCACAAAAGTTCGCGAACACATTTCCGTTTATTAACAGAAACTCCAGAAGGAGAATTTTGAACTGTGCTACGCGTTTCCTAACTAAACTAAAATTTAGCATCATATGTAGTAGTATATATACAAATCTATAGATCATATACAGGGCTGAATAAAAGTATTCGGATATTTTTACGAATATTGTAAATGTTGGAAATATATGTTGGAATTTCCTGAAATTACGTTTTTAAATATGTTATGCGTTTTCCAAATTGTTTACTTAGATGATATATTTCAGCTTATTAAACGGTAATGATTTGTAAAATTATTTTGGAAGCGTTGGAAAGTGTTACATAATCTATGCTTGAGGCATGATTTTTTGTTCTTGTTTAAAATTGAACAAGAACTCGTGCCAGATTTTAGGTAATTAATAATTAGTGTAATTCTCTTATTACGCATATGATTTCGTGACTTATGTTTTTCAAGTTTAGTTTCAAATAATTTTGCAAGAATGATTTGTTTATCTTGTAGATCTTGATAATGGCACCGATTGTGTGTTCGAAACATGTCGATCATTATATTAAAAGATTTTAAATAAGCCTATTTGTGTTTACTTTTATCCCTTAAGCATTTAAATCTGTATTTTAAATACATTTTTATTTACTGAATAATAAAGTACTATACATTGTATTCTATTTTAGCATAACCTGGAAAAAAATTAACTCGGTTAAAAACATACTTATTGACAGTTAAAAAAATTATTTCATTGAAAATTTATTTGAATGATAAAGACCTAAATCTTTATGCAATCATTAAACAGGGAAATATTCGAAGAGTTACTTTCATATGAATTTTAGAATATAAAATATACCAAAAATTATAATTATTTTAATTACTCAACGTATTATCTTCTATCTAATAAGATATCTCTTTTTCCTTTTTACTTCGTACATAATATTGCCAAGAAATGACAACCCAATAAAAATACTACGCTTTTATTTGATTGAAATATTTACATATGTTTATTAATGTTAATTATGTTTTTAAAAAAAAATAAATTTCCATCTTTACGTAAAATTGCATCTCACTTTTTTAAATACCAGTTGTCTATTACAACAGCCAGTTCTACTCGAATTCAACTAATTCAGATAAAAAAAAAACAATGCAAAAATAAATTTTTTAAATTAATTATAAGATATATCTGTAAACTTTTTCTGGTGCAAATATCTTTATACAGACTTTTATATATTTTACGTAATATTGAATGCATAAAGAATGAGTTTTGGTAAGATACGTTTTTGGCACTAAAGATTTTAATGTATTTAACCTGCTTATGGGCAAGGCAACGTCATAAGAAATAAGGAGTCTAATATATTCATTCAAAATCTTTTATTTAAAATCATGGAAAGGCAGTGTCCGACTTTAAATCCACCGATAAAGGGTTTCATTCCCGTATCTATAATTCGCTGACTGACCACCGCAACCTAATTAACATAAAACACCTGATATAACCACGAAATCCATAGATTCACGGATTCAGATAGGCACAGGTGCAAAGTAGAGAAAAGTGAAGAACAGGAATCGCTTTCACGCACACAACTTAACATGGGAAAAAACGCTCGCACTCAAAATCTAGACTCCGTTTATAAGCGAGTAGCTAGTCTTACTACAAACTTATCAGTGGCAGATAGAAGAACCTTTTGGTTACAATTTGCAGTTTGCCGCATTTCGATGTCTGAAATAGTTTTTGAGAAAACAGGGAAAAACCGGCATAATCAGTCGAACAATCAATCTTTTCATGATCAAAATTTTGAAAACTAATTGATCAATTTAAAAAAAATCGTACATTGATTAAAAGATCTAATTAATATTTATAATTGATAATAATTACATTTTTAGTTTATGACTTGCACATTTTAATTTGAAAACTAGATTAGTAGATATTTTCCGCTAAACACTCAAAAGGTCTTATAAAATACATTTTTTTCGCAGAATGGCTAGAATTATGTCACTTTTCTTGAAAAACGACGACATGGTTTAAAAATTTTCCTTTTTCCATTAATATATATATATTTTTTTTTTGTACATTCCTGTTATATCTTCAATATTTTGCTTGAAATTTTCTGCCTATTACAAAAGTAACAACTAGATTTAATGTTTTATCCCTTTTAATGGTGGCTTTATAAATATATAAAAATATTTCCAATAGGAATTCTTCAGATATTTCATTTTAATGTCAAGCACGTAACAATAAAATCTTTCCTCTACATATTTTCTCTTTCGTATATTCCAGTTAACTCTCTGATGTTTCAGATGACTATTTCCTGTTGATTTATATTCTAGCCATATTCTAAATATTGTTGGTAAACAGCATTTAATTTGTTACAATGTTTTATTACGTTAAGTAAAAAATGATTCTCTCGGGAATTGCCTTATCTGACTAGAGATAAAGACAGGAATTTATATTTTTCAGCTTAATACTCTCTTGCTGTAGATTTATGTGACGTAAATAAAAACGTTTTAGAAAAATAACGACTTATGACTTATGGGAAATAAAATTAGGAAAATGTTGTTGTTTTCTAATAAATATTGTATAAATAAAATGTAGTTGCAAGTTTGAATTTTTTTTTTTGTTTGTTTGTTTAAAAAATGTTTCTTTAACTATCTTTTTATTATTTTTTCTTTATATTGCAAATTGTTCACAATTTAAACACAAACGAAAAATCATGTTTCACGCATAAATTATGAAACACTTTCAAACACATTCAAAATACTATACCAAAATTTTACTGTTTAATAAGAGGAAAGACTAGTTGACCCGCCCGGCGTTGTGATAATAACTTTAAAAAACCACAAGTTTGCATTATTTTATATGTTTAATCTGATTCTGTATGAATTTATATTTTTAATTGAAAAATTCACGAAAACATATTGATATTTAGTGTAAAAAGTGCTCGTAAGAAGAATTGTTCTTGTTTTTTCACGTAGGGTTGTTTCATACTTTAAAAAAATAGTTTTTGTTGCCCAAACTCCTTAAATTGGTAATTATTAAACCATAGATATATAGAAAATTTATTTTGGTCATACAAAATATAGCGAAAATTATAGATCACTTCAATTTATTCAATCGATAATAATTACATGCATTTTTTTTTATTTTAATATTGTTCATACAAATATTTTTATTTAAATACAAATTATTTTTATTTGTACTATATTTTTAATACAAATTTAATTTGTAAAAATATTGCTAAGCGTTAAACTTTACTTAATTCAATAGCATTTGAATAGAAATAAATACAAATTATATACGTAACTTCTTTTACTGAAATTGTGACAGTGACTGAAATGAATTACAGTCAAAAGTAATGCAGAAATCATTCTGTCGGAAGCAGGATTCGAACCCACTTTCTCTGCACAGAGCCAGAGCTTAAAATAACGCCTTAAACCGCTCGGCTATGCTGACTGCGTTCAAAGGTCTAAATAAACTAAACTGGTTTTAGATTTAATTTCACGCATGCACAAAAACATCGAATTTGTACTGAAATTGTAGCTTGTCGCTTTAATATATAAAGATGATGTCGTAAATGCTTTGTAAAACGCATAACATATTTCAAAACCAAATTTCAGCAATTAACATCAATAGTCGGAAAGATATCCGAATTCTTTTGTGCAGCCCTGTATATGATCTATAGCTTTGTACATATACTACATAGCAAGCTACAACTTATGTTAGTTTGAAAGAGCATACCACGGTTGAAAATTCCCTTTCAGTAAATTCCATCAATAGACGGAAATGTACTAGAGATAGTTTGTGCAACACTGTATATGATGTGTAGAATTTATACACACCAAATAACATGCAAAAAAATAAAATAAAAACTGGTAACACAATTGAAAAAGCACTTTCAGCGATTTTTTCCATAGACAAACCGAACCTGTAGACCTGTAACCGAATTATTTTGTGTGTTCCTGTAAATGAACGATGAAGGTTATGCACACTGTATTCTATAGTAAGCAATTTTCTTTTCAACTCAGTGATATATATCAATTCCAATATGTTTAAACTAGTGTAAAGTCAATAAAATACACCACGAACGATTTTCCGAAATAGACTACAATGTAACAGAATTCTTTTCAGGGTCCCTGTAAATGAACGATAAATGCTATGCACGTCACAGTCTACAGTAAGCAACTTGTACTGCACTTCAGATATACATGTAAATTTAAATATGTTTGAAACAGTGTAATATCATTAAAATACACCGCAAATGATTTTTCGAATTCGTTTGAGTGTCCCTGTAAAAATACTATAAACGCTACACACTCCATTTTCAATACCAAACATGCCATAGTAAACCTCAATAGCATACATTAATTTCATGAAAATCTGAGTATATTTACGCGAGTCAGAGCACGGACAGATATTTGGCAGATTGACAGACGGCAGAGAGACAGTCAGACAGACAAACTGAATTCATAAACACTTTTCAACAATGTTGGAAAGTGTTAAAAATAGATAATAAAGTAAACTGGTGATGATACCTGAAATTTTAAAAAAGAATCATCCTTCATTCTTTTCTCCTGTTTCCAGAATAATGTTTAGCATAATAATGCTGTATTTAATTTTTCAAGTACAGTGAACTCTCGTTAGTGCGAACTTCTAAGGTATTCCATTTTTCGTACACACTAACCGAACTTTGCATTAAACGATGTAAACATTTCAATGGTGTAAATTAATCCCTTTCGTTTAATAAATTGAATTCAGCTTTTGACAGAAATTCAATAGTTTATCAACTTTTTAATAAAACTGGTCGTTCAAATATACCAAGTGGGTCTATTTTTATTAGGGGAAATTATAATACTACTGATGATTCTAAAATTATTAATTAAGCTACATTTTGAGTAAACTTCATTCTTATCAAGCAGGGCGGTCGCTCTGCCAAGCCAAGCTTAAAAAAAACGCCACACAAACAACGCCAAGAACTGGCCTAAGACCGCTAATGCTTACTTACAGAAAGCATCTTCGCAATGTTAAATCGACAAAACATGCCAGATTAAAATATCAGATATCAAGTAAACCAAGCGTCGCAGAAAACAAAACGAAAACTAGAAGAATCTAATGAAGAATTTCTTCAATTTAAGACCAAACTCATCTTCATAAGTGATTTATAAACAGAGATATAGATTTTTTTTAAAACGTCGAGTTACTTAAAATGATCACTTTTTTCTTCATCAAACTTTTTTTCAAACAACCTACAGACCTTAATATCGGGCAGAATAAAAAAAGGATTGCATTTTTGGACAAGTAATTACGTAATCTATGTGCTTTTATAATATCCAGTGTAAAAAAAAATTATTTTCTATCCTTAATTAGCAAAAAACTGTTAATTAACTTGGCGATTAAAAAATTACGCCAAAACAGAGATAAAACCCGCCAACGACCATGTACCATCTGTATTATAATAGCACAAATCAGTTACAGGTTATAAATTAACCACATCAAATTTCATCTGGAAATCAGCCATTTTATTCTGAAGATATATTAAAGAAAAATAAAATTTCATAATTATAAGAACACACATTTTATCAGACAATTAAATATGACTGCAACCTGTGGCAGATGACTATTTCCAACATGAATAAGTATGAGAAATTGCCGAGCAAGGATATCGGTCTGGGTGGCTCAGTCGCAGAGCGTCAGCACGGTACGCGTAAGGTCCCAGGTTCGAGTCCTGGCCCAAGTCAATTTTTCACTCATGTTTGTTTAGTGTATTTAATTGTCTTATAAAATGCGTGTTCTTATAATATTGTAAAATAAAGTAATCAGACGTAGTGTTTACGCTTTAAAAAATATTTTAAATATATAATTTACGTTTTTAGAAAGATCATTAAAAATAAATTAGTTTTTGAGGGAATATGTACCTTCTAAAATGTATAAATTAAGAGTTATCGGTATTTAAAATTTCTTTCCAAACGTAAACAAAATTTTTGAAATGAATTAAATGTGGTTCATTTATTTCTTAAAAAAAAAAAAAAAAAAAAAGATAAAGGACAGGCATTTTGTTCGCAGGAATACCTATCACGTCATTTTCCTATAAATTAATGAAATCCAGTTGTTAAATTATTTTTGTTTTAGAAGTGAAGTTCCCATTTAAATTTATTGTAACAGTACAATGTTTAATTGAATAAAATAATGTAAATCTAGGAAATTGCTAAGAAATTCCAAACATGCACAGGGCAACGCGAAAAATAAATAAATAAATAAACAAAAAAATAAATAGATAGATAAATAAATAAATAAATAATTGAAAATCAGCTTTCAGAAATTCTAAAAATTGTTCATATATCTTAATTACAAGCTAAAGGAGGGTTTATTTCTATATTATTCTATATATAATAGTAATTTCAGCAAATATATTAAATTCCAATGCGATCTGTTTTAAACTTTAAGATAGTTTATAACACATGATAAAAAATTTATAAAAAAGAATGCGCGTCACATTTCGGGGAGGGGATGGGGAGGGGCGTGAACAAAATTAGGAAGTATAATAAGGCTATCTATTTGAAACTTTACGATATTTTATAACACATAACATAGATTTTAAAAATAAAGCCGCGTCAAAAATTATAGGGAGGGGCGGAGCGCGGGGAAGTGTCCCCGCCTACACAAGGGGGGACACTTTTCTAAATTTTAATGATATCCGTTATGTCACATATCGTTACAAAGTGCTGTGACCACTTATTCATGTTATGCACCTCAGGTGTCACCCTCACATTTTGCGCCCCCCGACACTAAACTGAGAAAAACACAGAAAACGATTTCTATTAACATATATGTAGGCACTCGACTTATATATATGATAACTTATTTAATGGAAAAAAGTTAAATAAGTAATATAATAGCTTGGAAATTTGATATCACACCATTTTTTTAGCCACAACTTTTTTTTTTTTTTTTTTTTTTTTTTTTTTTTTTTTACGCTTGGCTTTTTTTTTTTTTACTTTTGAAAAGTTGTTTTTGTAGATATTGTATTACGCGAACATGAGACTTGAATGAATGACAAGAGATAAAATTAATTCCAAATTAATGGTAATTTAGAATGTATTTTGATGGTTTTCCGCTCATTTCATTTTTCATTTGAAATTTAGAAATTTTTTGAAACAGTTTTAAGCGAGTATTTACATTTTAAAAGTCAGTACCATGACAAATTCCAAACTTCTAGTTAAGCAAACTGCTATAACAACTATATCACAGAAATCGCAATTTTAGAACTTTTTTGTTCATGCACATATTAAAATTTCTAATTTTTTTAAAACTGTTCTGTGGATGGATTTAATTCACTTACGTAACAGCCCTGTAAAATTTCAAGTTTCTATCACAAACATTTTGAGATAAATCACTGTTTAGAAGCTTTTTTAGAATATTTCCCGCTCATTTGACCTTTTTAAACTTCGATTTTTTTTTTAGAAACCATTCTTAGCGAGCACTGAATTTTTAAAAATAGCCACCATGCCAAATTTCAAGTTTCTAGACCAGCAGCATCACCAAAATCGCAATTTTGCGAAGCTTTTTGCTTCTGCTTTAAATTTTGAATTTTGTAAAAACTGTTCTGTGCGAGTATTTACCACTAAAAAATAACAGACATGTCAAATTTTAAGTTTCTATCCCTAACAATTCTGAAGAAATCATATTTTAGAACGTTTTCCACTCATTTTACACCGTTAAATTTTGAATTTTTGATAAACTGTTTATACCGAGCGTCTGCATCTTAAAAGTTACCACTATACTAAATTTGAAGTTTCTAACTCGAATAAATCCAATTAAATCATAATTTAGGACGTTTTAGAACGTTTTCTGCTCATGTCACGCTTGTAAATTTCGACCTTTTTAGAAACCGTTAGCGAACATTTGCATATTAAAAGTAACCACCATGCCAAAAACCAAGCTCCTATACCAACTATAACACATACATCTCAATTTTAGAAAAATTTTTACCTCTACACCCTTTTAAATTTCTCATTGTTAGAAAACTGTTATGGGCGAGCATTTAGGTCTCTAGAGTAACAGCCATTTAAAATTTCTAACTTTAATAGTTCCAAATAAATCGTCATTTAGAACGTTTTTAGAATGTTTTTCACGCTTTCGCGCTTTCACACTTTTAAATTTCAATATTTTAAAAAACTGTTCTGTTCGAGCAATTTTGTCTGAAAAGTAACCAGCCATGTCAAATTTCTAGTTTCTATTCCTAACAATTCCAATAAAATCGTAATTTAGAACGCTTTCAGAGCCTTTTCTGTTGATTTCACCCTTTTAAATTTTGAATTGTTTTACAAACCATTGTTAGCGAGCATTTGTAACTCAAAAGCAACCGCATGCCGAATTTCAAGTTTCTAGTTTTTTCAGTATCACAAAAAAAGTAATTTAGAACTTTTTTTTCTCCTTCACACATTTAAATTTCGGTTTTAAAAAACTGTTTCGTGTGTGCATTTACGTCTTAAAAAGTAGCAGCCATGTCAAATTTCAAATTTCTGTCCTTAACAATTCCATAAAAATCGTAATTTAGAACGTTTTCAAAGCACGTTTCCCTCACATCACCCTTTTAAATTGAGCAGATATTGTCATCATCAATTTGCCACCATCACGTTTGAAATTGGTTCGGCAGTTCCAGGGATTCATAGAAATTTTAATTTAGAATGTTTTTAGTACGCTTCTCGCTCATTTCACCTTTTTAAATTTCTAATTTTTTTGAAAACTGTTCTTAGAGAGCATTTACATATTATAAGTAACTACCATGCCAAATTTCCAATTTTTAGTCCCTTCAGTATCACAAAAACTGCAATTTTAAAACGTTTTTAGCTCCTGCATCCCCTGGGAGTGGTGATACCGACATAAATTACAGCTTGTGTTGGAACATGGATTGTCACCGTCAATTTGCCACCATAACTTTTGAAATCGGTTCGTAGTTCCAGAAATTACCCCTACAAACAAACAAACAAAAAAAAGTTACTTCTTTATAATATTAGTATAGACAAAAAACGTTTTCTTTAATTTTAGTAAAAAAGCAAGTTAATGACAATCTACAATATATATAAAATGCAAATGGAAATTTCGTTCCGGCTGTTTATAACTTGAGTCCTACTGAATGGTTTTTGATGGAACTTGCACTGTTCGATGATTTTTCATGGAATGTTTTAGAATATAATATTTTGTTCTACATTGCTTAGTTTTAGAACTATGGGAGAAAGTTATATAATCGGGTGAACTCGATTATGAAAGATTAGACTTTTTTAAAGTTCTACTGGACGGATATTGATGAGATTTACATTGTTAGTTAGATAATTTTTCAGGGTTAGTTTTAGTATGTTGCAGATTGTTTTATCCTTGTTTGTTAAATCCTACTATAAATGATCAACTAAAAGAGTTTATCCTTAACAGACCAAAATTTTGTCTCACACATTAGAAAATATAATAGCGCAATGGCGTTCGTATGCGAAAGAACATTCCAAACAATGGTCAATACTACTTTAAACACAAGGTCAAATTTACCGAAATATTTCTTTTGATCCACGGTTCGTCTGGAGAAACCGACGAAGGTTTTGCAAAGCCTGCTAGTTTGTTTATAAATAATTAAATGTAATTTTAAACAAGTTGGAAATTGTACGTCGAACGTAACAAATGAGGTGCGTTCGTATTGTAGCTAGTTATATAAATATTCAGATCTTGATGATTTTTAATTCTGTGAAATGAATCATATCGTCTGCAGATTAATTTCTGTCATAAAATAAGTATCTCGGTCGCTTGACGATCAAACCTCGGAAGCTCCTATAACAAAAAAACACCGTATTTTAAAAAAAAAAATCAAATTTTTTAATAAATGTTTTTATTAATATTTTCTAACGTTTTGATTCGATTTTCATAAAATTTGAAACGTCTCGACAAAATTCTGCAAAGATACTATATTTTAAATTTCAGACCATTCGGTTGGGTAGTTTTTGCGTTGTTATATGCGGACGGACGGACAGACAGACGGACGGACCAGTCGACGACAATAGGTACTACTTATTTATATAATTACGAACGCACCTAAAAAAAAACATACTTTCATTAAAATTTACAAAAAGGGAACTTATAGTATAAAGCACTAATGTGTGCTTTGCTCAATGCTAACGTCATAACGATGCGGGCAACAATGTGGTGAAAATCGATGAATGTTGCAACCAGGGATGAAATTTCTCCGCTTTTTTGCATACCAGTATAATCTTAGAGAAAACGTTGTTCTGTTAAATCGCAGAATGTTCCGACTAAATAAAAAAACATTTTCTGTAAGATTATACTGGTATGCAAAAAAGGGAGAAATCTCATCCCTGGTTGCAACATTCTATTTTTTCAAGTACTGTGCCGACGTTGACCCCTCCCCCACACTTAAGGATCTAATTTTAAAAATCAATGTCCAATTCATGTATTGCCCTCAGGAATACATATACATTCCAAATTTTAAATCTCTGCGTCAACAGGAAGTGGGTGAAAAATGAATCACAAGATTTGACTGCCACATACATACAGAAATGTAAGTTAAAAGAAAGTATTTAAAAAATAATAAATTACTCAGGACAAACAAAAGATGCAAACAAAAGATGCAAACAAAAGATGCAAACAAACTACAATACATGCATAATTTTATCTTAATTAAAGTAATCTCTCACATTTATTTGCGATAGTTGAACAAATGACCTGTTCACTCTATCATTTTCCAGTTTTGAGGCGCACTGGAAATTTTGGCCTGTTAATTGTCTGAGTGCAACGAAGACTCATACACAGCGCAGTATTACTTTGCCCCATATATAGCTACGATGGATATTAAAACCTTTCGTCAAGCATAACTCAAAAAATATTTAACGGATTTCGTTCAAATTTTTACAGCAGGTACCTATAAAGGTGACAACGACGTCTATTTATTACCAAGAATAAATGTCAAACCGTTTGGAAATTATATTAAAAAAATAGATAAAAAGCACAATTAAAGTACATACGTTACGAAAATTTTGTGCGTACGTTATTTTCACCGGCGGGAGATTTTCGTAGACAATCGGAATTGAAAAGTTCACGGAGTACATGGAGCAAAAAAATATGCACGCACTAATATTCAGCACAATAAAATATATTTCAATTTAGTAGAAATCGAAAATTAATCTGGATTTTTTTCTGTTTGAAAGAAAACCCCCGCAATAACTTGGTAGACTTGGTATTGGAGATTTGGTGCAAATCTCAGCAATAGCAGCTTTTTTTATTTCGCGTGTGTAAATTAAAAAAAAAAAAATCTTTGGTGTTTAAATAAAAGGTTTCGATTTATGGCATTATTTCTTTTTTTTTTTATTCTTTTTAGCATTTTAAATGGGATTAATGAAAGGCATGTATTTTAAATTAAATGAGTGAAAGGTTTATATTTAAATGAAATATCAAACGATAAGTAGTATGTGAAATGAAACAATTATATTATAATCACCCGTCGTACAAGAATAAAAACTAATATTCTGCATTCAGAGGGATAAATCCATCTCCTGTGCCGTAAGATTTGGCGAGTTCTTTTTTGGTGATAAGTTTTTCGATGTGATTGTTGGGATCTGCAGGATTTGGCTTACTTTTTCTAAATCTTATTTTTTTGCAGATGTAGTATTATGTAAATATATTTTTTTGCAGATATTTTTCTATTTTGTATATTTGGCAATCTATTTTGTATATTTTCTATTTGGCATTTGGAAAAGAGATTTTTACCTTTTTATTTGTGCCTTCGGAAATATTAAAAAATAAAAAAAGATTTACATATATCAAGCGTATAATGTTATGTTTTGCATTTTTATACGGACCACTTCTCCATTTTTAGATTTTAAATGCTATTTATTATTTCCTAGCCGTTTACTAATTGTTTACAATTTACCCCCCTGACAATAACAATTATTTATCACAAAAATGCCTTTTAGGTTTGTTAAATAAGTTTGTTTATATATTTTCATTACTTATTAAAATATCGAATATGGCGATAAAATTTTATTTTAGCATCGAACTTAAATTTTTAAGATGGTGCAAAAACATGCTTTAATAAACGTATGTTTGTAAATATTTGAAAAACATGTTTTACCGCTCTCTTGAAAAATTTTGTAAGATGCTAAAACCTTTTGGCACCATTTTAAATTTTTTTCGCCAACCGACATAGGATACGAAACTTTTCCCCATTCAGATACACATCAGGCAAGGCTGGTCTCAAACAAGAGTAAAGCTAGCAACAATAATAGCAGTTTGTTTTAACTCTATAAGAGTTACAATAATGATATTAAATGCTCCGTTTGGCTTTGGGCCCAATTACGAAAGTTTCTCCAAAAAAAAAACTGCAGAAGAAGTCTTTTACATTTGTTTCAAATGAAGCTCCGTCTACAAGGTATTAGTTAATAATACAAACAACACTAATGGCATGGAGGCAAAAGTTTTAATTTAAATGTATATATTTGAAACCCTTCCCTCCCTCCCCCCCCTCCCAAAAAAAAGTTCAGTAATGAATTTAAAATGGCGTTAAGCCGCGCTTTCTGACATAAGCAATTGGCTGCAAACGCGATAACGAAACTTTCACTTAACTTAATAACATGTAGCTAATATAGCCCTCAGGGTACTTTGCAGTTATACAGACCTTGTGGTTTTTTTTAAAAGCTTGAGACAATTCAGGTTTAAGAAGTTGAGATTTACTGTCAAATGATATAAACAACTATGAACACAAAAATGATGAATTATTATTCAGGTTTATGTATGTATTTAAAAAAAATTGCATCTGATTACACTTATTAGATAAATTACTTCTGTTTGCATTTAATAACTGCGATAAACGGCTTCTGTATATTAAATGAATTGTTTAAATATTGGGAAGAGGTGGCGAGAGGTAGAAAGAGGAGTAAACAAACAGGTAGACAGGCGGGTAGAGAGACGAGTGGCGACATAGGTAGGCTGACGGGTAGCGAAACGAATAGACAGACGGCTAGAGAGAAAGGTAAAAAGAGGGTTGACAGAGGGGTAGGGAGATGGGTCACCAGACGGGTAGCGACACCGGTAGACAGGAATGTAGCGAGAAAGGTTGCGAGACGCGTAGCGTGGTAGATAAAGAGACGAGTAGAGAGATGAGTACAGAGACGAGTTGACTGACGGGTAATGAGATTGGTAGCGAGTCGGGTACAAAAACAGACGATTAGTGAGACGGGTATACAGACGAGTAGAGAGACAGTAGATGGGTACGGAGATGGGTAAGAAGATGCGTAGAGAGGCGTATAGCCAGATGGGTAGAGAGACAGATAGACAAGTTGTGAGACAGATAGACAAATGGATAGCGAAGTGGATAGAGACACGGCTAGACATACAAGTAGTTAGACGGATAGACAGACAGTTAGAGAAATAGATTGGCGGGTAGCGAGACCAGTAGAGAAATATAGAGACAGGTAGCGAGACGTGTAGAGAGATAGACAATCGGTTAGACAGACGGGCAGAAGAACGGATAGGGAAACAGATTGTGGAGACTCAGACAGACAGGCAAAAGAAAAGTCTTCGGATTGGCGCAGTAAAGGCGCATGGGGCAGAACCTCCTAGAGAATAATCAAGAAGTATCTGTTAAGCTTAACTTTGAAATATATATAATTTTTCAATTTTGCCGATATGGAGATTTAATGTAAAAGTTATTTTACAGAAGTAATCGAAAGATTTTTTGTATACTTTAATAGTAATTTAGACTATAGTTTTGCAATCTGGTTTGTAGCAAAGCATGCTATCAATGTGGTTTGAAGTGTAAGAGTTTCTATAAACAGTTATACAAATAATAGATATATAATCAAGGAAGAAAATTTTTTAATTCACACACAAAAAAAGGTGCAACAATGAAATTAAATTTGCGTTAAGCCACGCTTGATAGAATAATCTATTGGCTGCAAATCCAATTACGTAACTTTAAAAAGCTTGGCGTTTTAAAAGATCCGTCGTTTTTTTCCCCCCAAGTTTTGCGCAATACGCGCTTAAGAAAATGAGATTCTTTGCCACATATTAAAAAAAATTATGACTACACATCTGATGAACGGTACTTCTTTTTTATTTTTTTAACAGTGTATATGAATTTATATATGATATTTTGTAATTCTATCATTTAACTTGCTCTTTTTCTTTATATTGTAATTGTTAACCCTATGTTCTCAGCAATATCACTCAGACTAATCCCTTTGAGGGAAGTCCTAGTCACATTTTGATTGGTACTGTGGGTTAACAGCTGTTAACAATTTTTGAACCAAACTGCCACTGAGCAACCTTTGGTCGATATCCCCGGTCAATTTTTCACTCATGTTGCGTTTGTGTATTTAAAATTGTCTGAATTGAAAAATTTATTATAAATAAAGTGATCAGACGTATTGTGTATTTGTGCTTTAACAATAATTAATCATCGGAAATATAGTACATAATGAAAAAAAAACACAGTTTTAAAGCTTCACTTCGTTATTTTGTATTATTTACAGAATAATCTTTTGTATATTTAAGCTTTTTGCTCTTTTTAAGGGATATAAATTACAATACATTTGTCTCATAAATGAGAAACTGTAAAGAGTGAGAAACAAGAAAAACATCTTGTAGAAAACTTTCGACACTTTAACTTATATAAAGGCTTGAAACGAAATGTGTTTTCAGCTTCATTGCCTTTAAAACGATATAACAGCAAATATATTCTTTAAAGATTTATAGCGCTTTCCATACAATCTAACCCATTTGACTTTTTTTCATGACGTAATTCTTTTTTTAGTGCTTTTATTTAATACTGTATTTTTTTAGAGGATTTTACTTTTCGAAGATGCTTGCATACGGATATTTATGAAAGCAAAAGAGACTACTTTGAAACAATTTTAAGGTTTTTAGGGTTTCGTACTTAAAAAGTAAAAACGGAACCATTATAAGAACACTCCTGTGTTCTTATAATGGTTCCGTCCGTCTGTCAAAACCAATTTTCTTGTAAATTATGCACTGTTAAAAAAACGGCAAAAACTACGGCAAAATTTGCTGTCATTTTATGCACCCACATTGCAGAATTTTTTCCTGTAAAATTTAGCATGATTACAGTCATTTGTACAATAAAATTAGAATAATTGCAAAGATTTTACTATAAAATTCCAAAAACAAAAGTTTTTAAGGCACATTTTGCTGTTAATTTACAGTAAATAATGCTGGCAATTTGGGTTTATAAATTTACAGAACATTTTGCTGTATATTTTTCCGTTTTTTTCTTGCAATGTGAGAAGTAGAAAGTTTAAACTTCGGAAGTTATAAAGCCTGTTTTTTCCACATATTTCAGTTTATTAGTCATTCACAAATATGTTTAGGAAAAATTTAAGGGGTTAATTAAGTTACTTGAGAAAAAATTGTTTTTGTTTATCGTGTGTGGTAGCATGTGAAAGAGCTCGTAATACTAAACTCAAAAATATATTTGTTTTAATTTTAGGTATTATACGTTCAAAGACATCGTCAAAAGTATGCTGGAAAAATATGTCATCCCACCCCCATTCCTATTTCCGATAAATTATGAAAAAAATTAAGGGTAGTAGGACTTTAGTAATTAATAAATAGTAATTAATAAAAGTAATGTACGGAACCCTTTGAGCGTGAGTTACACTCGTACTTGACCGATTTATTAGGTTATCAGCACGCGATTCATAATTCATAAATTTTACAGTGTTAAGTAATTTTCTATCTATCTAACACTGTTGCTATTCCTTTAAGGACTGAATATGAAATGCAAATTTATTATTTACCATGTGTATGACTTCAGTGTGAAAAAATGAGGAGGTGGAAGTTATTAGGTCACAAAATTTCGTGTTTTTATCCAGGATGCGTACAGTTTCACCACAATTTTTTAACAGAATTTCTTGCCTTATTTAATTGCGCAAAATAATTAAAATTCCTCGATAAATATCTGCATTATGCGGTTGTAATATTAAATATATTTTTTTTATCTGAAATATTAGTGTCATATTTTTTGAAAATTCCACAAATGTGCGCACTTTGCTTTATCACAAAGTATCATATACTCAATTAGAAGAAGGCCAGAAGGCTTGGAACATAACTGGGAGCCGCAGACGCTAGTTACACAGAAAAAAATAAAACCCAATTTGGGTCGAAAGATTCTTGGGTATGTGCCCAAATTGGGTCATGCCTGTTTTGGTTACCACTGTGTATCCATTTTGGGCACTGTTAAAAACCCATTTTCAAAAAAAAAAAATTTGTTGAAAAAGGTATTTAACAGTGCCCAAAATGGATACACAGTGGTAACCAAAACAGGCATGACCCAATTTGGACACATACCCAAGAATCTTCCGGCCCAAATTGGATTTAATTTTTTTCTGTGTAGGGCTATTAAATGTTATAATATTGGTGAATGACTTCAATACTCCCAACTCATTATAGATTTAGAACTGATTTAAAATATTTTTCTTGTTTTGAGTCCATGTAACATCCGAGGGTGTTTTAATCCAATTTTGCTGTATACGAAATGAATCTTTGACTCATTTAGTACCACCTCAAAATTTAGTGCCTACGGCACAAGACCCATATGTACTTTTGATAATATAGTAGTATACAATCATCGAAAATTCACTGCAAAAATATGGCCTCCCTCCTCTATTCCCGAATCTGCTGAACTAAAATTATGAAAAAGCTAGTGGTAGTAGGAGTTTATGTAAACCTTGTAGGAAAACTATAGAAATTTTCCTAAGTAACACAGTTTTTAAGAAACATGCATCTTTCCACTACACACAAACTTTAATTTCGAGCATTTAGTTAGCGGGGGAGTTGAGGGGCGCTTGAGGAATCTATCGGCGCAGAAACATCCAAGGATATTGGATAATGATTTTGAAAAAAAAATTGTCTGTAATTAGCCGCGATATTAATTAAGTTACTTGAAGAAACTTCTCTTTATATATCGTGTAAGGTATCGATTGAAAGATCTCGTAACATCACACTCAAAAATATATTTGTTTTAATTTTAGGTACTATATTTTCAGAGATATCGTCGAAAGTATATTGGAAAAATATGCCCCCCCTCTCCTATTTCCGAATCTAGTGAAACTAAAATTATGAAAAAAATTAGGGGTAGTAGGAGTTTATTAATTAATAAATAGTAATTAATAATTTAATGTACGGAACCCTTTGAGCGCGAGTTATGCTTGCACTTGACCGATTTTTTATTATCATTATTGTTAGCGTTGTTATTTTTATTTTTGTTATTCTATCTTAAAAAGAATTAGGGTGTGTATGAAGCCAATTACACAACAATTCTTTGACATTTTCATCTGATGAAATTCTTTCTTTTCCTTTAATGTGCAATCAGACAGCATTCTGCAACAACGACTCGTTTGTCAGCTTCTTTGATGTGGTCAATCTTCTGTCGCTCTTGCAAGAGAGAGAAGTACCATGAAGGAGACTTTCTGACATGTTTAACAGACATTTTTTTCTTTTGTTGACGACCACAGAGCCTTTGGAAAAGAAATACCAGATAAATAGTTTATGACTTCTCGTCGAAAATTTTTAAAATGTGGTCTGAACGCAGATTTAAAGGGGTCCAAAGAAATGCTTGTCCGAAGATGGGCTGGATACAAAGAGGATAGTTCAGTGTTGTCCAGTGAGGTTGCTCTAATTTGTGTTGCGTTACATCAGATGTATGAGGTTTTGCATTACCCTGGAGAAAAAGTAGAATGGGATCGGAGTAGGACGTTTTTAGGACCAATCTGCTCTTTTAATCTTCTTTAAAAACGCACGATACTAAACTGCATTAATTTTCCGTCGTTCGTGAAGAAAATTGACGCACATAATGTAACACTGTAACGAACAGATGCCGCAGACACACCGTGGTTGGTGTGATTTTTTTTTCTTCGCTATTTTGGCGAGAAACCCCATTTACGAATACCTGTTAGTTGTTATTATTATTATTATGAAACAGTTTATTTTCTGATGAAAAACGTAATGTTATAATAAAACACACACAATTCATTATAAAACACACACAATTTTTATTTTAAAACATGTACATTTAATTTATTGTGAAACACGCGTGAATTTTATTATAAACAAACACAAAGTATTTATTATAAAACACACACAAATTATCTTCTTATAGAACGCACACAAATTATCTTATTATAAAACACACACAATCTACTCTACAGGGTTGCCATACGAAGCAAAATCTCGTTGTCACGCAAGGCAAACAATCGTCATTTTGGCACCAAAAAAGAAATCCCGGTGCCTCTGCGACATCTGTACCCTATCAAAAATTATTAATCATATTTTTTTCAGTTTTTATTTAAGTACAGCAGTTTCGCCTTTTGTGAGGCAGTCCATAATAAATTGCCTTGTTTCCCTTCTTTGGGGTCATTTTTAAACTGTTTGTGCCATTTGCATGCTTGAAACCTGGATATGGCATCATTCTCAAATTGTACGTTCAATTTGTACCAAATTTCCAATCGTTTTGTCATTTTCATTTTTACATGCATGTAGAGAGAGAACGAACTTGACAATGAATAAAAGTTTATCATATTTTGGTAAAATTTCCGTTTTGAATGACAGTGCCATAAAGTGTACTCGCGTTTGGTATAAAAATGTTGTATCCGTATACGGTGACACTTTTATTTAGATTTTATTGTAATACTTTACGTTTTACGACTATTCTTCCTATACTATAAATAAACATTTTATTATTCAGAACAAGTGTTTGTAATCTTCAAAGTTTTCCTTATTTTGAATTTGTTAAAAACGACTTATTATTATAACACGATGATTCGGAAAATGTAATTCAGTTTTTTTGTTGTCTATAGCCGAATCCTTCGACCTAATATCACGTGATTTATAACATGAAAAGCCTGGTACTATTTCAGAAAATTTCTTTGTTGCGAAAGTTATGATAATAATGATTTAGATATTGTTCCGAAGTAGCATATAGCTTACAAGCTCAGTGCTATAATTCATGGGCGTAAGAGAATAATGTATTGTAAATAATTCTATTGAACATTATTATATTTATGTAGTGCAATTCGTTTCACAAATATTATTTACACATACATATAAACAGAAGGAACATAATAATGATTTAAAATTTATCATATTACAAAAAACTTTCCCTTTTGAATAAAAATCCCATAAAGTATATTCGCGTACGGCATAGAAAAGTAATGTATTTATGCGGATTCTTTTCTTTTCCATTTTTACTTTCTCGGGGCACTTTTATTCATATTTTATCGGTACACTTTACGTTTTTCTGCTATATATTTCATAATGTATAAACATTCTATATTTATTAAAAGTGTTTATAAGCTTCGAAATAGTTTCCGTAAGAAATTTGTTAAAGACGAATTGTTAAAGACAATAGCTCAGAAAATACAATGCGGTCTGCAGTAGATGACCAATTACTTTGAGCAGATATCACGTAATTTATCATATCATGCTGTATTAGAAGACCCTGTCATACGAAAGTAACCGAGGCTAACGAAAAAGAAAGGCTACCGCGGTGCTTTACGCGTATCTTTTTTTACAGACCGCCGGAGTCACGTGATGCTCGAAAGCACCAATGCAGGTGTACGAAAAGAGCAAGACGTCACTCTGGCGGTCTGTAAAAAAAGATAAGTGGAATGGACCGCGGTAGCCTGTCTTTTTCGTTAGCCTCGAAAGTAACGATAAGAATGATTTACAAATTGCCACGATGTAGCATAGCTTACAAGTTCATGCTATATTTTACGATCATAGAAAAATAACATATTATGAAGAATTCCTTTGATTATTGTTACATTTATATGTATCGATATCCGTTTTTCCAGAGTTTATCGTAATGCTTCGAGTTTTACGACTACGTATTCCATAGTTCATGTAAACATCCTACATTCAGGATAATAATTTGTAATCTCTTAAAAACACCTGATAGTAATTTATTGACGATGAATAGCTAATGAAACACGAATAACTCAGAAGATGCAATGCAGTCTGGAACACATAATCATGAGAGAATAGTATATTGTGAATAATTTCATTGAACAATATTAAATTTATGTAGCGCAATTTATTTGACAACTTATATTACACATGGATATAATCAGAAAGAAGTAAAAACTGTTGCCCGTTTTACGAAATTAAGCTTCCTAATTAAGATAAGTGTTAAAACAAAAATAAAGAAAAAGTTAAATCTCCATCTTATAGAACTTACGTCTGGACAATCTTTCTGTGCCGCTCACATCTGGTTAGCTGACAGTAACGACGCAAATGTATTGCCTGTTAGAAAAGATTTTATTCGTTAGCCATCTGCAGAATATTTGTGTTAAGTATCGTCGGACACTTTAAAAACAGTTTAGCTCAACTTCTTTTTAACGAGACTTTTACTGACCCTTTTTTATAAACACTTGAATTTGACTTTTAATGATGCAAAATGGCCAATTTTAGATAATGATGTTTATCACGCATATAACCTTTTGAATGTAACCCAGTTTTTGAGAAAAGCACGTGTGTATTTTCTTATATATGTTTTTTGCTCATTTCGTGCTTAAACACCCGACTGAGAGGGTGCAGAATATTCAGTCTTAATTTTATCTTATATTAAATTGTTTCTTTTCCTTTTCAAAGTGTGAAGATGGTTTTCTCTACTTAGTATACCACTACAATACTATGGAATACATAATTTTATAGCAATGATCATCTATCTAGTGAAATCATATAACTTCTTTCAAATGGATACTTCAAACAAAATAATATTCACACAACAACAAACAAAGTTGTTTCAAACGGATTAACTCGGATACATCACTGACGAAGCTACCAAACGGTAAGAACATTCCTTTTTACTTCTATAAGATGTTGTGAAGAAAAATGATTAAGTATTTAGAAATAAAATAAAGGAGGTAATTAACCGTTCTCACGCCTTAATACTCGTTAGGTAAATATTGTCTAGCAAAAACAACTTAAAATTTCTCATATTATGGTAAATATTTCTGTTTGAATGAAAATCAGATAACGTTTATTCTTGTTTGGTATAAGAAAAAAACAATATACAGTCGTTCGTTTATAAAATTTCTCGAAGTCACTTTTATTCCTACTTCGTCGGAACACATCAAGTTTTATGTCTAAATATTTCATAATTTATCAACATCCTATACCTATCAAAAGTATTTATAAGCTTCTCTTACTGTGAGAAATTTGTCAAAGACGAATTATTATCGAAACCTGATAGTTCAAAAGATGTAGTATAGTCCTTAAGAGATGACCCAATGCTTTGACCGAATATCAAGTGATTTATCATAAGTGGAATGCTTAGTACTATATCAGAAAATCTCTTTAATACGAGAGTAACAAGATTTACAAATTATTACGATGTAGCTTACAAGCACAGGGCTGTAAGTTATTGGCTTCAGATAATAATGTATTGTAAATATTTATATTGAATATTATTACATTGGTGTAGCGCAATTTGTTTGACCAGTATTATTTACATATGCATATAGAAAGAAGATGTTTAACAGGGACTAAACATTTATCGTATATTGGCAAATTTTCCTTTTTGAATGAAAATCAGATAAAGATCAGTCGCTTATGGTACAAAAGGGCATATCCGTATACTGATTCATTATTGTAAACCTTGTTCGAATCATTTGTATTCATATTTAATTGGAACACTAAGTTTTATGACTCCATACAGGGTTCGTACGGGTACCGTTACTTTTCCAGGTGACATACCAGTATATTTTTCTAAAAAAATACATCAAATTCAAATTTGCGAAATTTCACCTTATTTAAGAAAAGATTATCTATAAGAAAATACTGTTACCGAATAATTACTTGGTCTTAAAATTCCAGGACCCGTACAAACCCAGCCATATTCCATAATTCATAAACATCTTATGTTTATCAAAAGTCCGTGTATGTTTCAAAGTATTTCCTGTGAGAAAGTTTTTAAAGACGGTTTATTTTTAAAAACGATGGCATAGAAGATACAATACAGTCTTAAATACTGTATAATAATATAATAATATATGACAAAATGCTTTAACGGAATATCGCGTGATTTATCATGCGGAATGATTGGTACGGTTCGAGGTCAATCACACAATGTTTATTCATATTTAGTATAAACATCCTATATTTATTAAAAGTGTTTATAAGCTTCGAAATATTTCCCGTAAGAAATTTCTTAAAGACGAATTGTTGTTGAAACGCGATGGCTCAGAAAATACAATGCGGTCTGCAGTAGATGACCGATTACTTTGAGCAAATATCACATAATTTATCATGTCATACTGTATTAGAAGACCATGTAATACGAAAGTAATGAGAATAATGATTTACAAATTGCTACGATGTAGCATAGCTTACAAGTTTATGCTATATTTTACGATCATAGAAGAATAACATATTATGAAGAATTCTTTTGATTATTGTTACATTTATATGTATCGTAATTTGTTTGAGAACTGACACTGAAACGTGCATATAGAAGGAAGGAGCATAAAAATGATTTTAAATTTATCTTAATATAGCAAAAACTTGTCTTTCGGAATGAAAGATTCATAAATTTATTTTCGTATTCTATATAAGGAAAAAAAATTCAATTACTTATCCGTATGTTCTTTTTCAATATCTGTTTTTCCAGAGTTTATCGTAATGCTTTGAGTTTTACGACTACGTATTCCATCATGCATAGAAACATCGTACATTCAGGAGAATAATTTGTAATCTCTTAAAAACACCTGTTAGTAATTTATTGACGATGAATAGCTAATGAAACACGTATAACTCAGAAGATGCAATGCAGTCTGGAACACATGATCATGAGAGAATAGTATATTGTGAATAATTTCAATGAACAATGTTAAATTTATGTAGCGCAATTTATTTGACAACTTATATTTACACATGCATATAATCAATCAGAAAGAAGTAAAAACAACTTAAAATTTCTCGTATTATGGTAAATATTCCTTTTTGAATGAAAATCAGATAACGTTTATTCTTGTTTGGTATAAAAAAAAACAATATACAGTCGTTCGTTTATAAAATTTCCTATTTCGGCGGAACACATCAAGTTTTATGTCTAAATATTTCATAATTCATCAGCATCCTATATCTATCAAAAGTATTTATAAGCTTTTCTTACTGTGAGAAATTTGTCAAAGACGAATTATTATCGAAACCTGATAGTTCAAAAGATGTAGTGTAGTCCTTAAGAGATGGCCCAATGCTTTGACTGAATATCAAGTGATTTATCATAAGTGGAATGCTTAGTACTATATCAGGAAATCTCTTTAATACGAGAGTAACAAGATTTAAAAATTATTACGATGTAGCTTACAAGCACAGTGCAGTAAGTTATTGGCTTCAGAGGATAATGTATTGTAAATAATTATATTGAATATTAGTACATTCGTGTGTCGCAATTTGTTTGACAATTATTGTTTACATATGCATATAGAGAGAAGATGTTTAACAGTGATTAAACATTTATCATATAATGGCACATTTTCCTTTTTGAATGAAAATCACACAAAGATCAGTCGCTTGTAGTACAGAAGGGCATATCCGTAAATTTATTCATTATTGTAAACCTTGTTCGAATCATTTGTATTCATATTTAATCGGAACACTAAGTTTTATGACTCCAAATTCCATAATTCATAAACATATTATACTTATCAAAAGTCCGCATTAGTTTTAAAGTATTTCCTGTGAGAAAAAGTTTAAAGACGATTTATTTTTTAAAAATGATGACTCAGAAGATACAATACAGTCTTAAATTCTGTACAATACTATAATAATATATGACAAAATGCTTTAACGGAATATCACGTGATTTATCATGCGGAATGGTTGGTACGGTTTGAGGTCAATCACACAATGTTTATTCACATTTGGTATAAACATCCTATATTTATTAAAAGTGTTTATAAGCTTCGAAATATTTCCCGTAAGAAATTTGTTAAAGACGAATTGTTATTGAAACGCAATGGCTCCGAAAATACAATGCGGTCTGCAGTAGATGACCGATTGCTTTGAGCAAATATCACATAATTTATCATGTCATACTCTATTAGAAGACCCTGTAATACGAAAGTAAGAAGTATAATGATTTACAAATTGCCACGATGTAGCATAGCTTACAAGTTTATGCTATATTTTACGATCATAGAAGAATAACATATTATGAAGAATTCCTTTGATTATTGTTATATTTATATGCATCGTAATTTGTTTGAGAACTGATACTGAAACGTGCATATAGAAAAAAGGAGCGTAAAAATTAATTAAAATTTATCTGAATATTGCAAAAACTTGTCTTTCCGAATGAAAGTCTCATAAAGTTTATTTTCGTACTGTATATAAGGAAAGCAATATTCAATTACTTATCCGTACGTTCTTTTTCGATATCCGTTTTTCCAGAGTTTATCGTAATGCTTTGAGTTTTACGACTGCGTATTCCATAGTCCATGTAAACATCCTACATTCAGGAGAATAATTTGTAATCTCTTAAAAACACCTGCTAGTAATTTGTTGAAGATGAATAGCTAATGAAACACGGATAACTCCTAAGATTTAATGAAGTCTGGAACACATGATCATGAGAGAATAGTATATTGTGAGTAATTTCATTGAACAATCTATACTATTAAAAACCGTTCGCGTATCTATCTATGTAACCTCAAAAACTCGAAAACCACAGGGCGCAGGGCTAGGAAATTTTGCACACGGGTAGCTGGTAGGGCGCCCATGAACGATCGGGGCAAAAAATTCGAAAATTTTAAATAGATTTTTGATAGATTAAATATTAATTAAAATCTATCCACAAAGAGATCTCATCAAAAATACGCTTTTTCACAGAGTAATCTTCGGTCGGTTGGTTGTATAAAATCTCCACAGAAATCATTAAAAAAATCAAGGTAGGGAGGATTTCAATTCCCAGTCGAGTGTTTAAAATCGATGGATCAGAGATTATATGAGCTGTAGACAATCAACTTAATTATTGACCGTTGACAAATGCTAAAATCTTAATTTTAAAGGATTTTGTCGACTTAATGAATGATAATTAGCTGGGTATAAGGTTTTTTTTACATAACGTATATTAGTATGATAGAGATTATTAATACAGAAAACTTTATTTAGCAGATTATTTGTTAAATATCTTGACTGCGCACGACCTCACGGGTAATTATTTAATTGCATTTAATTATTACATTTTTTTTAAATAAAGAAAAACATTTTATCACAAACATCAACAAAACTTTTAATTCTATTTATATACCCTTATTCCAATGATATTGTTTCATCGTCTGCTGCCATAGCAACACGATAAATTTAATTTCATTAAAAAAAATTGCACAGTAGTAGGAAAATATTTTCTAAATCCAATAGTTATTGAACAACTCAACACTTTAACAGGGGAATTCTTATTTCTTATTTAGATATTACATAATTGTTTGTTGTCATTGCGTTGTTTTGCTAAATTTCGTTTCGTACTCGATTATTATCATATCTATTTGATGTGAATTGTGAATTTTTTGCGTAGTACTACTCTTTACTACGGATTTTAATTTTAAAAAACATTGTGAAAAAGGGATCATAGACTTTTGCATATTTTTTTCTTTTGAAAACAGTGACAAACCGGTCACGGATTTTTACATATTTCTTTATTTAATATTGACATATTTTTTACTTTTGAAAACAGTGACAAACCGCTCATGGATTTTTACATATTTCTTTATTTAATATTGGCATATTTTTTAATATTTGATCATAACCTTGGAAATTGAAGTTTTGAAAATAAGATGCCTAAGCGCAAACAGTCAATAACTGGCAATTCCTCACGAAAACAGAGGGCTATAAGGCAGCGTGAAAGGCGAGATAATGAGACAGAGGAAGAAGCTGCTGCAAGAAGACTCGCCATGGCAGAAAGAGACAGGGAAAGACGAATGGAAGAAACAGAGGAAGAAGTTGCTGCAAGAAGACTCGCCATGAGAGAAAGAGACAGGGAAAGACGAATGGAAGAAACGAAGGAAGAAGCTGCTGCAAGAAGATATGAGGCTGCACTGCGAGCACAACAAAGACGTCACGATGAGGGTAGCCAGCCACTGGCTGTGAGAGAAAATCGCTTACAATGTATTGCTCGACGTCGAACAACGAATAGCACAAACAATGTCGGAAGATGCGGATTACACCCAACAGTTGAAGAACAACAATGTGGTGATATGGACAATGTTTGCATCAAGTGTAATGCATTTTATTTCAATGCGGAGAAGAATAAAAGAGGAATTTATACTCGCTGTTGTCATAACGGCAAAACAGTTTTGGAACCTCTTCAACCATATCCAGATCAGATGAGACAGCTTATAGATGGCAGGGATATATCGTCAGCTCACTTTAAGGAACACATAAGGTCATATAACAGTGCGTTGTCTTTTGCCTCTATGGGTGCTCAAGTTACACCACCCCCAGGTACCGGCCCGTATTGTTTTAGAATCCATGGACAAATTTATCATAATACTTCTCATCTTCATCCAGCTGAAGTAGGGCAGGAAAAATATGCTCAATTGTATGTATTGGATTCTGATATAGCACTGCGGCAGCGTATGAACAGGAAAGAAAATTTACAATGTAAAGAAGAAATCATGAGCAAGCTTGACGATGTTATCAGGCGAATTAACCCTTATGCACAAGCATTTCAAATGCTTCATGAAATGGAAGAACAAGTCATCGCAGAACAAGGACCTGAAGCAGCAGAAAGCGTGTGTATGTATATATGTGATAAAAATTTATCAGCGGACCAGCATCGTGGCAGATACAATGCACCAAAGTCAAATGAGATAGCCATGGTTTTCCATAGTTCGGATGGTGCACCACCTACCAATAGGGATATCTGCATATATCCGAAGGGGAATCGACTGTGTAGAATAAACGTCCTGAATCCTAATGGTGACCCCATGACTTATGTTTTATTTTTCCCACATGGAGAAAAGGGTTGGGGTGTGGATGCTGGATGTTCTGAACTTCAATGTTACAGTCATAGGTTGTCAGTGAGAAGGAATGTTTTCAATCCCATACTTTATGGCGGAAAACTTTTGCAGCAGTATTGCGTCGATTCTTATGTCAAGGTTGAAGGAAACCGTTTGAATTATATCCGGACTAACCAGAAAACATTAAGAGTAGAATCTTACTTAGGGTTAGCAGATCATCTTAATGCTCTAGCAGAACAATCTGGTTTGAAACCAGGTGTAATGGTTATTTTGCCATCTACATTCATAGGAAGTCCCAGAGCCATGCAGCAAAATTATCAAGATGCGATGGCAATCGTTAGAGAATTTGGTAAACCTGATCTTTTTGTCACCCTAACGTGCAATCCAAATTGGCGAGAAATCAAAGAGAACCTTTTCCCAGGACAAAAGCCTCATGATCGTCCAGATTTAGTGGCACGTGTGTTCGACATGAAGAAGAAAGCAATGTTGAACGATCATAAAAAAACGGCATTTTGGGATGCACAGTCGCAGACATACATGTTATTGAATTCCAAAAGAGAGGATTGCCACATATGCACCTTTTACTGATTTTAACTGATGATGACAAGATAAGAGATCCAGCCACTATTGACACCATCGTCTGTGCTGAATTACCTGATCCCACAATTGAAAATAGATTGCGCGAAATTGTCAAGGCTACGATGATCCATGGACCATGTGGCGTCATAAACCCAAACTCACCTTGCATGAAGACGGTGTTTGCTCAAAGGGTTATCCAAAGGAGTTCAGAAAAGAAACGGCTGTGAATGTTGATGGTTATTCAATGTACAGACGGCGTGATGATGGGAATCACATAATGATAAAGGGAAATGTCGTAGACAACCGTTGGGTTGTTCCTTATAACCCATACCTCACAAAGAAATACAATGCGCATGTTAATGTCGAAATATGCAGCTCTGTTAAATCAATTAAGTACATTTTTAAGTATGTATATAAGGGTCATGATTGTGCAAAAGTTGTTTTTGAAAATAACGGTGAGGGATCTGTAGTGTGGGATGAGGTGAAGAGTTATTTAAATGCACGATATGTTTCGGCACCAGAGGCAATGTGGCGACTTCTTAAAAAGCCCATGCAGAACAAGTCGCATGTTATCATTAGATTGCCGGTGCATCTACAAGACATGCAATCCGTGTATTTTAGAGAAGCGGAAGAACGTGAAGCTTTTGAGAGAGCAAGAAATAAAGACACCATGCTTACTGCTTGGTTTCTACTTAACAGGTCCGATCCTTCAGCAAACATCTATCTCTATACAGAAATTCCAAAGCACTTTGTATGGGAAAGCAATGTGTGGAAAAGGCGTGTTAAATTAGGTGACTACATAGTATCAAGGATGTATTCTGTAATCTCAAAGGATATTGAGCGATTCCATCTTCGTATGCTGCTTTGTCATGTTTCCGGTGCCAAGTCTTTCGAGGAGTTAAGGACGTATGAGAATACTGTCCATGAAACATTCAAGGGTGCATGCCGTGCTAGAAATTTATTAGAAGATGATGATGAATGGCAACATTGTTTAACAGAAGCATGTAGTTTTGAAATGCCGCCCAAACTGAGACAACTGTTTTCGTTCATATGTGTCTTTGGCAATCCAAATTCACCGATTCAATTATGGGAACAGTTTAAGTCAGAACTCTCAGAAGATTTTGCTCGCCATCTGCCGCTGCAGGAGAGTAGAGATAGAGCCCTTCAAGACATAGCCAATCACCTACGTATACACAACATGACACTTCAGAGCCTTGGATTGCCTGAACCCTCAAGGCTGGAAAACTCTGTGGAATACGATGTCTATGATTTACAAGAAGAAAGAGCAGAGGGACAACGATTGTTAAACATGCTAAATCCGGAACAACGAATAATTTTTGATGCTGTCATTGAAAGTATTCAAAATGATTATGCTACTGCCGCTAAGGTTTTCTGTGTCAATGCTTTTGCGGGATCAGGAAAAACATTCCTATTCAATACTTTGCTGCATAACTTTCGAGGAAGGGGACATATTGCTATTCCCGTTGCATGGACGGGCATCGCAGCTATACTCTTGCAAGGTGGAAGAACTGCACATTCTCAATTTAAATTACCAGTCCCCATATTGGATAATTCAGCTTCGAAAATTCGGCAACATACATCTGAAGGAAGATTACTGAAAATGGCTAAGCTCATTATATGGGATGAATGTACCATGACACCTATCCATGCTCTGAATGCTGTTGATAGACTTCTGCGAGATTTGGTTGGCAATAATGTCCCATTTGGGGGTAAAGTGTTTATTCTTGGAGGTGACTGGAGGCAGATTTTACCTGTTGTTATGCATGCAAACAAAACACTCATTTTTGAAAGTTGTATCAAGAATTCTTCTATCTGGCCAACATTTCGACAGTTCAGTCTGGTTACAAATATGCGAACAAAGCCGGAGGATCTCGATTTCGGGGAATGGCTCATTCGCCTGGGGGATGGTCGGTTGACTAATGATTATGAACTCGGAAAAGATGTTATTGAAATACCTCCAGAATATTTAGTGCAGGATTCTATAGTGGATGATATTTTTGGTTCGTCTGAAATTGATCTTAATCATCTTTCGGAAAGAGCCATTTTGTGTCCCAAGAATGAGGATTCTTTGAGATTGAATGAGGAGGTTTTACGAAAAGTACCTGGCGAAGTCAAGTCGTATTTTAGTGCTGATACAATACTTTGTGATGAGGAAGAAGAACAAAACAATTTGCAGATGGATTTCATCAATAGTTTAACACCTTCTGGAATGCCACCACATCAGTTAAATCTTAAAGTTGGCGTTATTGTTATGTTGCTTAGGAACATGAATCCGTCCAGTGGTCTCTGTAATGGAACACGTTTAATAGTCAAAAGGTTGTCACAAAATGTTACAGATGCAGAAGTTTTGACAGGACATAGGAGAGGCACCCGTGTTTTTATACCGAGAATCCTGCTTACTCCCTCAGATACCAGTTTACCTTTCCAGTTACGCCGCCGTCAGTTTCCACTTAGACTCGCCTTTGTTATGACTATCAATAAATCTCAGGGTCAAAGTTCGAAAAAGGTTGGAATCTATTTGCCCCATCCAGTTTTTTCACATGGGATGTTGTATGTAGCCTTTTCAAGAGCAACTTCTGAAGGATGTGTACGTGTTTGGGTCAAGGACGGACCAAAACAAGGAAAACTTTTGTCACAGTCTGATAAAGTATTTACACAAAACATTGTCTTCCGTGAAGTTTTATCCTAAGTCGCAACTATTTTGCTTTATTGTAACAACAAACAAAAAAAACGAGTCTACTGCACTTTACCTCATGCATGACGTGGATAACAATGCAAAGATTTTTCATTTCAAAAGATATTTTTTCAATGTTTTTGCAAAGACGATATATATTTCATTCTTTCTTACAAATTTTTGTTTGGTTGTGTAAATATTGACTTTATAACTGATTTTTATATTCCTAAACTGTAATTTGGTTGTGTAAATATTCACTAAAAAAACGAGTCTACCGCATTTTACCTCATTTGGGTCGTGCAAAGATTTTTCCTTTTTAAAAAATTTTTTTCCATTTTTTTGCAATGAAGATGTACATTTCATACTTTCTTACAAATTTTTGTTTGGTTGTGTAAATATTGACTTTATAACTGATTTTTATATTCCCAAACGTTAATTCAGTTGTGTAAATACTTAGCTTTATTTATTTTTCAAGACATAACTGATTTTTTGTGTACATACATGTTTCATATTGGTTGTGTAAATACTGATTTTTAATAGACATAACAAATTTTCATATTCATAAACTTTAGTTTGGTTGTATTGATTTTTATTTTTTATTTCGATTTTAAAATTAAATTCATGAACTCCCGTGCGTAGAACGGGTTAAACAGCTAGTATTAAATTTATGTAGCGCAATTTATTTGACAACTTATATTTACACATGCATATAAATCACAAAGAAGTAAAAATAACCTAAAATGTCTCATATTATGGTAAATATTCCTTTTTGAATGAAAATCAGATAACGTTTATTCTTGTTTGGTATAAAAAAAAACAATATACAGTCGTTCGTTTATAAAATTTCCCGAAGTCATTTTTATTCATATTTCATCGGTACACATCAAGTTTTATGTCTAAATATTTCATAATTCATCAACATCCTATATCTATCAAAAGTACTTATAAGCTTCTTTTACTGTGAGAAATTTGTCTAAGACGAATTATTATCGAAACCTGATGGTTCAAAAGGTGTAGTGTAGTCCGTAAGAGATGACCCAATGCTTTGACCGAATATCAAGTAATTTATCATAAGTGGAATGCTTAGTATATCAGGAAATCTCTTTAATAGGAGAGTAACAAGACTTACAAATTATTACGATGTAGCTTACAAGCACAGGGCTGTAAGTTATTGGCTTCAGAGAATAATGTATTGTAAATAATTATATTGAATATTATTACATTCGTGTGTCGCAATTTGTTTGACAATTATTGTTTACATATGCATATAGAGAGAAGATGTTTAACAGTGATTAAACATTTATCATATAATGGCACATTTTCCTTTTTGAATGAAAATCACACAAAGATCAGTCGCTTGTAGTACAGAAGGGCATATCCGTAAATTTATTCATTATTGTAAACCTTGTTCGAATCATTTGTATTCATATTTAATCGGAACACTAAGTTTTATGACTCCAAATTCCATAATTCATAAACATATTATACTTATCAAAAGTCCGCATTAGTTTTAAAGTATTTCCTGTGAGAAAAAGTTTAAAGACGATTTATTTTTTAAAAATGATGGCTCAGAAGATACAATACAGTCTTAAATACTGTACAATACTGTAATAATATATGACGTGATTTATCATGCGGAATGATTGGTACTGTTCGAGGTCAATCACACAAAGTTTATTCATATTTGGTATAGAAAAGTAATATCTGTATACTGAGTCATTTTACATAACCTTTCTCAGAGTCACTTTTATTCATATCTTATTGGAATAATTCAAGTGTTATGCCTAAATATTTCATAATTCACAAACATCCTGTATCTATCAAAAGTACTTATAAGTTTCACTTCCTGTCAGAAACTAATCAAACACTTATTATTATATAAAATATAGCTTAACTATAAGTTTTAAACGTCATGTTCACCTTAAAATATTAAATGAAATGTATAATAATATTTATTTTTAATAAAAAGGTGCAAATATACATATCAGCCGCTTATGATACAGAAGGGCATATCCTTATACTGATTCATTATTGTAAACCTTCTTCGAATCATTTGTATTCATATTTATATGCTCTCATACAATATATCCGGGATCTGGTATAGTGTACTAAATATCTCTGGCAATTTTGGAACTATAATATCCCCCCGACTTCCTCCTCCCCTCCTTTGAAATAGACTCGTCTCGTCTATGGCTATTTAACCAACGGACATTCATGACATTTCACACTTTCCGAATTTCCCCTGATGATGACTGTTTAGAGCAGGGCATGAAATTTCAGTTGAAAAGGTACTAGCCAGACTAAAATTTTTGCTCGCCACTATTTTACATTCATTTAGAGAGTAACGTCGGCCACCACACCTGCCCAGAAAATGAACTATTTATGACAAACTGAATTTAAATTTACCATTGTGAGAAGGAGCTGTCTGTAAAATCCAGAATATTTTACATTCATGAAAAATATGAATTTTTGTTTTAATGTTAAAAATTCGGGAGAAAGCGAATAATTTTTACCGTGTTTCAAGCCGTTGAGCTTAGGTGACGAAACCTGATTCACTTCGCGCAGGATTGAAGAGTGATCAGATTCCGCTTCGGAAGCGAAAAAAGCAGACTTGACGCTTGCGCGGTGCGAAAGCGGGGGAACGAAGGCAGACGGGGGAAGTTCGTCCCTCCGTAGGAGAGAAATGGAAGTGGGTGACGCCGCATTTTTTCTTCTTTTTGGAGATAAATGCCGTCGCTTGATTTTAAAACACTTCCTGATGTCGCTAGATTGAGGCACGATATTCTGAGCTTATACTATTTGATTTGAAGCACAACATTTCAAAAGACAAAACTTACTCGCCAACCTTAAATATTTGCTCGCTAATGGCGAGCTGGCGTGCGGAAATTTCGTACTCTGGTTTAGAGCATTTGAAAGCGCTTGGGTTTTTAACATCCTTTTAACATCTTTTAACGGGTTTTTATGTTTTTAAAAAGCTTTATATGTATATTTGCACCTTTTCCGTAAAAATGTATAAATAGTCTTATACATTTCATTTAATACGTATTATTATTGAAACCTGATAGTTCAAAAGATTAAATGTAGTCTATAACATATGCCCCAATGCTTTGGCCGAATATCTAGTGATTTATCATAAGTGGAATGGTTATTAATATATCAGGAAATCTCTTTGATACTAAAGTAACGTGAATAAGAACTTATAGATTGTTACGATGTAGTATTGCTTACAAGCTCAGTGCTATAATTTATAGCCATGATAAAATAATGTATTGTGACTAATTCCATTGAATATTATTACATTCATGTAGAGCATTTAATTTGACAACTATTATTTACGTATGCATATAGACAGAAAGAGCATAGCAGTGATTAGAAATTTATCATATTATAGAAAATATTCCTTTTTGAAAGAAAATCCCATAGCATTTAATCGCTTATGGTGCAGAAAAACAGTTCCGTATACTTATTCAGTTTATAAAACTTTCTTCGAGTCATTATTATTCATGTTTTATCGGAACACTTAAAGTTTTATGGCTACCTATTTCATAAATCACAAACATCCTATACTTATAAAAAGTGTGCGTAAAGTTTCAAATTATTTTCTGTAAGAAATTTGTTAAAGACGAATTATTGTTGAAACACGATAGTTTAAAAGATACAATTCAGTCTGTAATATATAACAAAATATGCGTTGACTAAATATCACGTTATTTATCGTGCGGAATGTTTGCTACTGTTTCAGGAAATCTCATTGATACTAAAGTAACGAAAATGATTACGATGTATCACTGCTTACAAGCTCAATGCTATAATTTAAGCCGTAAGTGAATAATGTGTTGTGACTAACTCCATTGGATATTATTAACTCATGTAGCGCAATTTGTTTGGCAACTATTATTTACGCATGCATATAAACAGAAAGAGCATAACAGTGATTAGAAATTTATCATATTATGGAAAATTTTCCTTTCTGAATGTAAATTACATTTTGAATAAAAATAATTTTCGCTTATGGTACCGAAAACCCTTTACGTATGCTGATTCTTTTTTTTAAAAGCTTTCTTGGAGTCATTTTTATTCATATTTTATCGGAACACTTCCAGTTTTACGGATACATATTTCATAATTCATAAACATCCTACAAGTGCCCATACGTTTCAAATTATTTCCGGTGAGAAATGTGTTAAAGACGAATTATTGTTCAAACACGATAGTTTAGAAGATACAATGCAGTCTGTAATATATGGCAAAATGCTTTGACTGAATCTCACGTGATTTATCATGCGTACTGTTCTAGGCAATGTCTTTGATACTAAAGTAACGATAATAAGGAATTACATATTGTTATGATGCAGCATAGCTTACAAGCTCAGTGCTATAATTTATAGACAAGAGATAATAATGCTTAGCTGCGAACTGTACGGAGGTTGTGTAAGATTAATTTGAAGCGGGCTGTATTAAGACACATTTATTATTAAAGATATTGAATTTGGGTTCGTGTATTTAGCTACCACAGAGTCAATTGAGCTCATTCGTTCCGGCAAAATTTTACAACAAAAGGGTTGTCAGTAAGCTTTGCAGAGGGCAGGATATAATTTCACACCACTAAAATGAAAGTTACAAATATGGAACATCCCGTCCTGCGTTAAAAAATTGCATACATTTCAAATTTTACTAATATGTATATACAATAAAACTTGGAAGCAAAAATCAATGCAATATAACTTATAAGCAAAAATCATTCACAATTAACATACAATTAAAGGATCATAGAATATGTCGCACAATTATTTTGCACAAGTTGTACAATCCTCTTTAATAAAAAGGTACGTGTTGCTGACGACTGGGATTTTCGATAATCGTTGCCACAGATTAATCTCGGAAAATGAAACATTTGAAGTTACTGAAAAAACAATCTGATCTCAACAATTCTGACATTTTAGTTTGTCAGTCAAATTATTAGAATTTTGTCTAGTCTCTGGATATGGTACACTGAGCTTTGAAAACAGTTGCCCTTTCCATCAACGTTCATTTGCCGCAATCGTTCTCACATCCAGTCCTAGAGAAACCATATCAGCCGGGATACACTCAAATTAGATAGATATGTAGCCATTGAAATTATTTGGATAGTTGCTGAATGTCAGGCACTGTGTTGTTCACAAATATTTTGAGCAAGTTTGCGGGAGTATCAATCCATGCTGGACATGTAGTCGAGTCAGATTACAATCGTACAGAGCCTACCAGTTGTTTTAGAGAAGCTAAGACTTTATGCGTTAGCTTTGCTAGAAGAAAGCATGCTCAGAATTCATATCTAGGAATTGCCTTAACTTTTGTTGGACCCACGTTTGATTTAATACAAAGAAGTTGACAAATTATTTCATTGATGCTGGACATAGTTTTAATATACAATTACTATGCTATAACCCTTGGAAGATGCATCAGCGAAGCTGTTTAATACCACAGATTTGGCATGCACCTTTAGAAAGCACCTTTAATTCAGGTCCCAATGGAGTTCTCCCATTGTTGAGGAACATGTGGAGATTATTTTTCATGAAATTCTAATTTAGGCAACCACAATTATTGCAAAATCTTTTCCTTTAGCAATCACTGGTTCAAGATCAAGAAGATAGTAAATGTGTGCAATTTGAGAAAGTACATGTCTTTTGGTAAAATTGCGATTTGCACTAATGTTAACTTTGTACATAAATGTATCACTTGAACTGTTCAATAACATAGGTAATTTGCTAACTGTTATTTATTCAGCTTTTAGATCAAGAGGAAATAGATGAAATTTAGTAGTATGAGCCTTAGTACACCATTTGTGTTGTATAGTCATTCCTCCTTCTTGAAGGAGTTGGGCTAATTCGGACTGAAGCATCTCAATTTCATGAACGTCTGACAAACCATAAAAACAGTCATCCATCTAGAAATCTTGTAGTACAGTTTTTGAAGTCAACACCAACTCCTTTTTCTCATCTAAATCAAATTGTTGCAAAGTTTAAATTACTAAAAAGTCCTTCCTGCCTGTACCGGGAGGAAAAGGTAGCTTTCCTATATCTTCGTTTTAAAATTTTAGCTAATGTTACACGAAAACAGCAAGTTAAAATGCAAAGAAACGTTTACAAAAGATTCGTTAATACTGAATTTGAATAAGAAATTCGCCAAATTATTGAGCAATAGCCAAATTGGCTTCATTTATGAAGACTTATTTTGGTCGCCAAATGTCGCCAATTTTGTCGCCAATGTCGCCAATTTTGGTGCTAACGGATATGAATATATAGTTTTATGCGTATGATTGGGAAAATTATTAAAACAACGAAAGAAAATAATTTGCGAGTAATCGCGTTAATGTGCTGTTTTGTTTCAAAATGTCAGCCACCCTAGAATTTCAAACTGCTCTATCTCAGCCATTTTTTAAGATAGAGGTAAACCAAAAAATGCGCTGGAATCCTTGTATCAAGGCCTAACACGTAATTAAAAAATAAATTTTCATTTTTAATTTTTTTGTATATTTATTTTAGTTTTAAATTTTTAAATGGCCGCCATCTTGAAACAAAATGGCGGACCAAGCTGGCCAACGAACTCGGTCGAGACATTGGTGAGCTTAATACACACAATTAGTTTCATCAAAATCGATTTATAAATACGAGCGTTATCGTATGACATAGGTCAGATATATATATATATATATATATATATATATATATATATGGATATATCTATATATATAAATCAACATTTGAACGGGGTGTGGTTTCGGGGTCTGGGGGTCATGATTGGTGAAAATATATCGAAATTTTCCGGAACTGCTTTCCTCCGAACGGCTGCAATAGGTAGCTTTATACTTTTTAGTATTGAAAGCTACCTAATACGAGCGCAGATGGCACCACAAGTAACGAAACGGTAGCTGAAGAACATTAACAGGTGAACATTTACTGTCGTTCCACGAGATATTTAGAAATTTATACTGCAAAGGTTTTATTTCAATCATTCTAAACATAAGTAAATGCTTAAATGTGCTTTCGTAATCTAATTATATACAGAAAAATTCTTCTTGAAGTACTCCTCCCTTACATAATACTATATGATTTAAAGAGTTTCCGCTAGTTGTTTTGGCACTTACGTCAGATACGACGTGTAATTTAGACGTTTTGCTGAATGGTCACAGAATTTCATGGTATGGCAGATAATTTCCTTCATCAAAATAATTAGTTTTCCTTATTTCTTCAATGCCATTCAAAAGTTCGTATTCAGTAAAAAATTCTGTGTCAATATTTTTCATAGTAGGATCCTGCTCTAAACGCTGCCATAAATAATCTATTATTTAGAAGCGATTTCTTTGGAAATGATTGCTTCTTTATGACGCGATTTATTTTGCAGAAACGTGAATAAATTGAAAAATGATTATTTTTGCAAACTATTTAGTTAAAAAGCTTAATTTAAAATATATTTGCATCCAAAACTAATGGATGGACTGGCGAAGTCCGTTTACTTAAAATTTAAAAAAAATTACATGGAATTTTTTTAATATATATTTTATTATTTTAACATAAAATGTTTTTGACTCTTTCCAATATAGTTGAAAAGTGTTTATGAATTCGTTTTGTCTGTCGGTCTGTCCATGCTCTAACTCTTGTAAATATACTCAGATTGCCGTGAAATTTTTATATGTTATTGAATTTTACTATATAATGTTTGGTATTGAAAATGAAGTGTGTAGAATTAATAGTTTATTTACTTGGATACACAAAAATATTATATTACTTTATGGTCTACAGGGAAAATTCGTTTGCGGCGCATTTTATTGATGTTACAATATTTCAAACATAATGTTAAGTAAAATGCATTATTGAGGTGTAATACAACATGCTTTCACCGGAGTATACAATAAGTAGCATTTATAATTCAGTTATAGGTACGCCCAAAGCAATTCCTTTACAATATGATGAAAAAATTCGTTTACGTTGTATTTAAAGCTGTTATGATACTTCAAACAGAATGAAATTTGAAAGGATCACCACAACTTGTTTTCTACAGATTATGGAATGCGTAGGCTTTCTCGTTCATGTACAGAGACGAACAAAAGAATTCGGTTAAAGGATTGACTATGACCAATAATTGCTGGAAGTGCTTTTTCACTTGTGGTGTACTATGATATCAAATTTTTAGTGCATAACATGTTGTATACCAAACTCTATAGAATTTATACAGGGCTGCATGATGAATATGGACAGTCATTGCTGAAAATGGATTTTTACTGAGTTATTTCTTCAAATTATTTATTTAGATATACGTGTTTAAATTGCTTATTTAGATATCTCATTTCATCGTATGTAAAAATGAAATTACTTAGTAATATTCTGTTAGTGTTGGAAAGTGCTTCATAATCAATGCCGGATGTATGATTTTTCGTTCTTGTTTATTATTATTATTGTTGTTGCTGAAGACTAAGTCTTTTATGTTTTGGCGCATTCTACAAAAATTATTTCAATTATCATGATTAATTTTTACATCCGATTATTACTTTCAATGATAGAAATATTAAAATATCCTCATCCTCTTTAATAAAAAGGTATGCGTTGCTGACGACTGGGATTTTCGCTAATCGTTGCCACAGATTAATCTCGGAAAATGAAACATTTGAAGTTACTGAAAAAAAATTAATAGCTCGAAAAGTATTTGTCAGAAAATTGTTAGACAAACTGCATTAGAAAGGTAAAAAATTGTATTTTTCTTGATATAAATTTCAAATCTCATGATTATGCCCTTTTCCAAATATTGAATTTCAAAAATTACCAAATTTCACAATGGAGTACCATAGCAAAAACTTCACGCGTAAAAAAAAATAATAATAACAGCAATGTGTCAGCACGAGCCACAAATTATAGTAGCCTTATTATTCTGCTAAAATATAAAAGGGAATTATGATGTCACGAGTGAATGATTTTTATTTAATTCTCGACAAATACTAGATGCGCCATTATTTTTTAGTTGTGAATAATATAGGTTAATTCACGTTATTAAAAATGTAGCTATAAAACATATAAATCAATGGAAAACGGTAGGTAATAAATTGTAAACGTAATAATAAACCGTATTAAAAAAAACATAACTTAGTGAAATAAGTATTCGTTTTTATGTTATTTTAAGATATTACCGGTAAAGGTACAGATTACTTTAAAATACAAGGTTAAATTCATCGATATATTTCATTTGATTCAAGGTTCTTTTGGAGAAACCGACCAGCGCAGCGGGCGTAGTGTGCTAGTTATATTATAAATATGGAGATGCTCATTACTTTTAATAAAGGGTGTATTATATGTTTATTTTATCAATACTGTTTGGCGCTTTAAAGTAATGCCAGCGGGAAAGACCAAGCTACGCTCGATTAAAATTAGCTTTGTGTTCAACTCGATATAACAGTAAATTCTCACTGTATTATTGCTAGAAATCATTTTATTTTATGACATTATTATTTACAGAAACAATCAATATTAAAACTGTACATATTTCTAAATTTTACATTACGTACATATTTACATTGAAAGAGCATCCTTCCAAACTACATTTTTAGTTCGTCGCGCACTTTCTTTTATTAGCAGGACTGTTAGGCCTGAACGCCTTTTTACACGTGAGAACGCAACGTACAGCATTCCGTGCATAAAGACGGAAACCCTTAAATCCACGCCTGCCCCAGAGCCTTATGGATGGTGATGGTGAACGCTGGCCGCACAGGAAAATGATGGCTTTGCATAGTGCAACCCAGCTGGCCCTTGCTTGTAGTGACCCTAAAATGTTCCACTAATCGAATATCTCCGCTCCTATTGAGAATTTCTAGAAAAATCCTTTAGAGTCTAAAAAACAAATTTTTCGCCAAAAGTCGCCAAATTTGGCGATATTCTTTCATTTGGTGCCAAGCATGTGTTTTGGCATTGGTAATCTTAAAAGTCAATTTTCCCGCTAAATCTCGCCAATCTCACCAAAATTTCACCAAATATCGCCATATTTGAAGAAATGTTGCCAACTTTGCGACTTTGTTTAATGCCAACTGTTCAACAACTTAATAATTACATAATCACAGAATAAGATCATTAATTATAATTAAAATATTATATAGATAAAACGCTTAAGTGATACAAATAGAAACAACAATAACCGTTAATCAATAGAAATCTACATGCGTAACGTAAACATTTGCAATGAATCCGCCTCATTTGAATTACCTAAAATTTGACACGAGGTACTTTTCAGTTTTAAAAAAGCAATAACAAAATATTAATTTTCATGTTTACAGTTGGCTACTTCAAGCACCTGCTTTTTTCCATATATGATCTCGTGATTCATGTTTTCATGTTTATTTTCAAAAATTTGCGAGAATATTTTTGTTTATCATTATATATCTTGAAAATGGCACCGTATGAGCGTTGAAACGTATGTCGATCATAAAAAAGTGTGTATAAGCCTTTTGCTGTTTCTATTTGTATCACTTAAGCATTTTATCTATATTTTAACTTAATAATTGTTTCAACTTTCATTCCCATTGAAATGCATTGACCCGTAGTGACCCCAAAATGACTCATTAATCGAATTTTCTCGAACATTTGACGTAGCCAAATGTTCTTCTGGTAACCCGAAACGGACGGATACAAAATTTCGTCACAATTGTTAGAGCCGTTTTTAAGATAAAGTTTGCATACACACAGACACACACACAAGATTTGCTCGTATCATAATATATGATGTAATGAAATTTGTGTAACGACAAATCACAAGATTCTATTTCACGAGAAATTTCAAAACTAACTGACATATTCCTGAAGTTCAAGAAAATCGTTCCACTATTTTACAACATCGTTCCGTCCCTTTTCTGATCAAAGATCATTCTTCATCAGAGATCATCAGAGTTCACCACATTTGATTGAATTTAGTCCTGTTAACGCGATTAACGGAAATGCAATTACTAGTATTTAAAAAGGGAATTTATTTTTGAGATTGGTTCGGAAAATCAAAAAGAAATTAAATCATGTTTTGAACAAGTTCTCCATAATGAAATTTCACAAGTAGATGTTTTGGAATCTTTTATTTTCAGTGGTTGTTCATATTGTTTTACACAATTAAATATCAAAATATAAAATGTTATTTCATAAGGGAAAAATTTCAAATAAATTCGGTAGATAAAATAGTTATTAATTTACTAAAAATGTGCATAAAATTCATTTAAAACCATTCCATTACATATAAATAGGTTTTAAAAACATCCGTAAAAAGATGTTACGTACGTATTCCAATATTAATCCCGAGATCTTTCAATCACGAGCGTGAACATTTTTAAGGAGATATCTTAACGTACTTAACCATACTAAAATTTATCTTATATGTAATGGAATGGTTTAAAATAAATTTTATGCATATTTTTAGTAAATTAATACATTTTTTATCGATATTAACTAAATTTGAATATGACATTCCCCTTTACACTTTTTTTTAGTTTTTCTATTCGATAATAACGAAACTGGATGTAGATATGGAATACAGTATACTAAAACGGCAATTAAAGTATCCTTTGAAAATTATTACACTCGTGATTGAAAGATCTTGGGATTAATATTAAAATATGCAAGTAAGATATTTTTACATATGTTTTTAAAACCTACTTATATGTAATTGAATGGTTTTAAATAAATTTTATGCACCTTTTTAGTAAATTAATAATAATTTTATTATACAGTAACTCAAGGTGAATGTGACATTCCGCTTTAAACTCTTTTTGAGTTTTACTATCCAATAAATTTGGTTGATTATAAAATCAATGTTCTTAAAAATCACAAGATATTGTGATTATGAAAAAATTTAAATGTATATTCATTAAGTTTTATTTGATTCAGATTACGAGAGATTTCTCATTTGCTACCGAATAATCGCTATTCCTTTCATTTGTTGCGTTTGTTGCACATAATCCAAGTAATGAATACGCATGTATTGTGTGTAATAAATATTGTATGCCTTGTAAATATTCTGTAAACTTTACGTGTTATAAGTTGTTGCATGCATTGTAACATGTATACGATATGTAAGACGCATATACAGTGGAGATCCGTCAGTCTCGACACCGTAACCGTGATGGTTGAGAGAATAGGCGGATAATAGAAATACCCCTACTTCCCACAGATACCAGAGATAATAATGTATGCGATGCATTTTAGACATGTAGTATTCAATAAATGTATAGTACAATATCTGGTATTAAATATTGTAGACTTCTGTTTATTATGTTGAAAAAATAACAAAAGTGAATGCAGTATTATATGCACAGTATATCAGTATATTACAGTACAGTCTACGTATTGTCAACTCAATATTGTGCTTAATTTTATTTAATGTGAAGCGAGAAATCGTTATTTCATTTTTAGTTTATTAAGTTTGTTTTTTGTATCCAATTTTATTCTTTTATTTGCCGTCAGTTCACTAACGGTTAACAGAAACTGACGATTAAAAGGGTGACTTTTAACCGAAATTCCACTGTATGTAAATACGTAAGTTAAGGATGAGAGTATAGAAATTATGTATTAAGTATGAGATAAAAAATATTAAAGTATAAATGTTCTTTAAATATATATATATATATATATATATTAACCGCAGTCACTCTGATACCCAAGTAAGATCTACCAATAAAGAAGTGGATGTATGTGGATGTTTTCTTTGATTTTTTCCCTCTTAAAAATGTTTAATTTATAGAGACAATAATTATTTAAGAGGTTTTTTTAGGGGGAGGGACTAGAATATTAGTAAAATATATTGACATCATAATCAATGAAAAATATATCCAGTTTTGTTTTGTTTTTTCCATTATTCAGGACACAAGATTTTGACCCTTTAACCAAAATGACAAACGTATACAGATAAACACTTGTAGAGTAGTAAGACTCAAAAATAAATGATTCATAAAAATTTAAAAATTTAGCATGCGTAGAAGGTAAGTCAAATATAAACAAAATATAATCTTGATGCGATTATCATTCACATGGTTTATGAAACTACAGAAAACTCCATGTATTTATTCATCTGTATGAAGCTATGAGAAAAGCATTATAAAATGGTATCAATAACAATTGTTGTATAAATATATTTTTTTAAATGACATTGATGTAGGATTATTTATATATCTAAAATTATGTAAAGATATTTAACTTAAAACCTAAACAGTAAAAAAAAAAATTTAATTAAATAATAATAATAATAATAATAATAATAATAATTTCGGATCTAGCAAGAAGATTTACAAAAATGTAATATAACCTCTTCCGAGTTACTTACAATTCGGAAAAAAGTTCCTTTATTTTCAGAAACATCAGAAACCAATAAATGTTTGCAATTTAAAAACGTATTTCTGGTGCAAAAGTCTCTTTTAATGTCAGTCATTTTCGAGAATGTTTCCGAGTTATTTTTACAGAGTGTTAATCAGTTTTTTCAATCCAGTATCAAAACAAAATATTGGTTTTGCGATTACTATCAATTCTCAAGTAAGCATTTTCAGCTATGTAACAGAGTTTATACATGCAAGAGTAACAAAATAATGTTCATTTTACATTGCTAATTGAGCTTGTTTGTCTGTTCAATATGTTTGTTTAATGTGAAAATATTTAGTTGAGAATTGATAGCATTCGAAAAACAGATATTTCATGTTGATACTAGGTTGATAAACTGAATAATACATTACAAAGACTATTTCGTAGCGTTCCCTAAAATTACTGGCATCTAAAGATAGTTTTATTTGCGAAATTTTCGTAAACCCTCTTGTTAGATCAAGGAACTTTTTTTTTTTTTTTTTTTTTTTTTTTTTTACATTGTAAAATTTATTTTGGAAGTGTTTAAGTATCTTTACTACAGGAAAGTTATTTAGAAATTTAAACATATAAAATAACCATATGGAGTCAGATCCAGTCTGTACGAAGGACATGTCTCAATTCCATTCTTTTTCGACCCAATTAATTGGTTACTAGGGCTGGACGATATCAGAAATTTAATATCGCAATTTATCAACAATTTATATTGATATTGCTGATATATCGCGATATTAAATTAAAGAGGAGGGGGGAGTAAGAGCATTTGTTATTTTAAGATAAATGATATAGTATCAACAATTTAAACACAAAACCTAGTTAAATGTAATTAATTAAAATTATAATATATATTTGCTCATAGAACATAATTTTTATTTTTTATGTTTTTTAAAAGAAAATGTTTTTAAAAGAAAATAAGCTAATTGTTTAATAACTATTGTCATCACCATTACTTTCATAGAGCTTTTCTTTAAAGATAGTATATCTCCTATTCTTATCATTTTATTCTATTAATTTTTTTTGTCTCATTTTCGCCACTATGATATGATTACTATATGATTAAAAAGCACAATAAATAAAATGAAATTCAAAGTTGTCCACATAAAAATGCATACAATTTTCGTCCAGTTTGGAGGAACTGAGTCTGATTTCGTTTATTCTGTGCACGAAATGGGTCCGGGCCAAACCACCGATACATCACGATCCTTTCGTCATACATCCTTCGTTTAATCTTGGCATAAAGAAATCACTCCATCCTGAAAAACTTCATTTTATCAATGATCATTATCTTTTCTTATTTTTAATTTAGCAAAGGATTACCTTGAATAACTAAAAATATTATTTAAAAAAAAATTTTAAATGTCGCGTATTTTTAGAAACTTGCGATTTACTACAAAATTTAATCATGGCAACTGTCTAATTTTTTTTTAATTTTTTTGCGTCAATTATTATCTAACATTGTTTAAATTATTTAATGTATCTCTCATTGAAAAAAAAAGTCTTATTTGCTGAATAACTAATAGACATCCGTTCAGAAATTTAATTTCTTAATAAAATCCACTAGAATAAGCAATAAGTTAAATTTCAATAATCTGGTGAAATTCAGTGTAAAAATTTTAAAAGTATTTAAAGAACCTTTTTATGAACGGGGCAACCAAAAAAGACCAAATCTAGCCAATTCGATACACTCGTTTTTAGCTCAGTTATACATTCCTTCCGAATCCCAGAAACCGCACTCTATAAAGCAATATCAATACTACGCAATTAACCAACGCAAATCTTTTTGGAAATGACATATCGAAAGCCCAGAGATATCCAATATGTCTCTGTGTTTCAGGGCTCGAAATCACGGTGATTAAAAACAAAACAATATTATTATTATTGGGATATATCGGCTGAGTCAGAGTTTAGATATCGCTATTGCCATATTTAAAAAGTATCAATATTTGACCGATAAATTGATAACAAATCCAGACCTATACAATATTTCAAACGCGGGAGTTTGCATCATCACGATATAAACGCCAACCACATGAATGCATGCAACTCCGGTTTTTCCGCTTTTATGTGCCGCCAGAGTCTCTAAATCTATCACATATTACTAGTTCGTAACAGTTGTATGCTCTTCCGCTGCATGTCGATAAACAATCTATGACAGTCAAAGAAAGAAATAACCATTATTTTCTCTGTAAGGTTTTCTAACTTAGCTTTCTTTCAGGTGCAGGGCTGCCACTGGCGACTGTTCTTTAATTCTATGTTCTTAATCTAATGTTCTTTAACCCTTTCAGGGGCAAAGTACGTATGTTTCTAAAATGTTGAAATCAGTGAATCACACCGGGATTTAAAAACAAAATTTATTTCAAAATAAGTAGAAGCGTTTCTTCACGTATATTATAAAAGTAAAATTTGATTCCAAAATTCCGGTGTCAATGTGGTGTTTGGGAATTAAAATTAAGTGGTATATATTATATACCACCGCCCCTCAAGGGGTTAACCAATTTCTTAATACGAAATTTTGTTACATGTATGTGCAAGTATTTTGACGACATATGCAAGAGAAACATACTACAAAATTTATTTTAAAAATATAGTGGTACGAATAGAATATAAAATAATCGCCAGTTGTAGTCTTGCAGGTGAAGGTACTTGGTTATTTCTTGGCTGTGCCTGCATGTTTGCTGTGAGAATCGTAGTGGTATAACCAATTCTCATTAGCATTAATATTAGATTTCAAGTATGTCTTCGCCATAAATTAACCAACAAGATTGAAGATTTTCCAGCAAAATTTGAAATAGCGGCGATACTATCGTCACTGATGACAATGGGGGAAAACTAATAAGAATCGAAATTTACCTATGTATATTAGGACGGAGCGTAATTCTTTCCCCGCTAGCACGGAAAAGTTGTGGAATGGTCTCAGAAATATACTCACAAAATTTCAAAATAATCAATAAATAGCTTCCGGTTCCAGTTTAAGGTCTAAATATGCAATTTTAGCCAAAAATGTTGCAAATTTTCACGTTTCAGTAATATTTTTAACTTCCGACTTTTTCTTCGTGATAGCGCGGAACAGTTGAAAGAATATATAAGGAACATAAGTCCAAAATTTTAGAGCTATTAACAAATATCTTCCGGTTCCACTTTGGGGTCTAAATATGGAAAATTAGCCGAAAAGGATATAAATTTTCACATTTTAGTTATTTTTTTAATTTCCGATTTTCTATTCCCGCTAGCACGGAAAATTTGGGAAAATATACAAGAAAGATAAGTGCAAAATTTTACAATAATCTAAAGTAACTTCCGGTTTCCCTTTGGGGTCTAAATATGAGAAATTACGCAAAAGTGTAGAAAATTTAGAGGTCAAAATATAGAAAAACAAGTGGGTAAGTGTGATCGAAGATCGCTCAAATGGTTTCGTTTAATATTCCTTTCAAAACACTTTATTCTTTCTTTAATAAATCCAAATAAATTTCATTTAGCAAAAAAAAAAGTCATGTTTTTTATAAAGTAAAAAATTACCGATCTTTTTTTTCGAATATCTAAACCAGCCCGATACCAGGCGAAGCCCGCTATTATATTCTTTCATAATAATATCTGTCATGCGGACTAAATGCGATATTTAAAAAAATAATTTCAAAATTAAACATATTGTACACCTTCAAAAAGTTCAAATATGCGAATATTTCCATAATCGAATTTTTATCATGATTCAATATGTTTCTCAAACTTATATCTTTACTATTCTCTATTACTCATATTGATACTCGCTTTGTATTATTCTCAAACATTTAAAAAATTCGTTAAACTTCTAATATGACGTCAGATTTTCTTTTTAATTCTCTAATGACGTGATATTAATCTGCTTTGTGTACATACGCATACTCATACTCCTTGTATTATTGATAAAAAAAATTGAGAAATCTTTGAAAATTTCCGTTTTATTACCACTATGACGTCAATCATTTTTATTTCATATTAATATTTTTTTCAATTGGTGATACTTTTTATTTCATTTTCATTTTTCACGTGGAAATCGTTCAATAGAAAATTAATTCTTGTAGAAAGAATTTCATTGTGGATTTCTAATTTTTGGCAACTGCTTTAACGAAAAATGTTTAAATTTAATAGGAAAAGGCTGTTAAAAATTTGGTTTTTTATCTCCTTTTATTAAAATAATACGATTTTTTCAAATTTTAATATTTTGAGCTTCATAGCTAGTATTCAGCTAGATGTACACAAAGTTCCAACTCTGTAAGTTATATAGTTTCTGAGAATGGCTCTGTGACGGACAGACAACGGAGCGGGAGTAATAGGGTTTCGTTCATCTCACGAAACAACTAAAAATGGAAAACTTGTGCATAAAAATTTATTTATGGAAGCTTTAAACATTTTTTTTTACAAAATTACTCATTCGTAAACAATAATTATGAACATTAAATAATAAATCTTATTATGCACACAATACACAGACTTTGTATAACTAAGTGTATTTGGAGTTCCAGAATAAAAGTTGCACATGTGCATTAAATGCATTTCATTCACTTGTTTCCATATTTTTCACTTTATACTGGTTTTTGGTTTCGAACGATGGCATGACATGCCTTGACTCCATTCTGGATCTGATGTAGCCATCACGCTTATTCTCTCCGATGACTGCAAGGTAAGCTTCTGTTGTTAGTTTTACTCCCCTTTCAACACATTGACTCCGGCACGGGAAGTTTGTGTTTCACAATACCGATACTGGACATTTCCCAGACTTTATCAGTTGCATTATATGTTCTTTCGACAAGTAAGTGGTAATCGGATGTTCCGTTAGTTGGCAATTCTTCCAGTCTATGACATCCACGTAAGATTTAGCTTTAAAGTTAAGTGCAGGAATATGGAATACACGAACTCCTGCTCTCGTTTTTTCCCTTGCTTTCAAAAGTTCTCCCGCATGCTGGTTTGGGTCGACAAGCATTGCAAGGATTATTGCTTCAAGACGACCAAAGTAAACATTTCTCTGGATGACGCGATCCACAACTAGCTTCAGATCATCTGTAAGATAACGTGAAGCTTGAATTGTTTTCCAAAGATTTCGTGCTCCATCTGTGCAACTGGCATGCGATTTGATTGTGAACCACGCAGGTGCGTAAACTTTTATGATAAACTCAGTCAAAGTTTGTAGTTCATTGTAAGGATTTTGTGTACCAATATAAACACGCAAGATTCGGTTAGCTGTTGTCAACCAGCGGGCATAGGAAATTTTCCAGGATTTTTGTGGAACAAATTCTCATGACAAAAACCATTTATCACTGCAGTGCAGATATCGTGCAGGTATTTCTGTTCTGGGATCAGTTTTGTCTACAGAAGGAACTGCAGTCTTGATTTTCTTAAAGTCCACAACAGGTAAATGCTCACGATTCTGAAGCTGTTTTCCAATTGGACCACAATACGTTTTAGGGCCAGTTGTATCGCCATCCAAGTACTGCATTAGAAAATTTTGCACTTATGGTTCTTTTACATTCTTCCAAGTTTTCTGTGCTAGCGGGATTAGAAAATAGGAAATTTAAAAAATCACAAAAATGTGAAAATTTACATCGTTTTCGGGTAATTTTTCCGTATTTAGACCCCAAAGTCGAACCGGAAGATATTTGTTAACTACTCTAAAATTTTGGACTTATGTTCCTTATGTATTTTTTTCAACTTTTCAGTGCTAAAGCGAAAAACAAAATCGGAATATAAAAATATTACTAAAATGTGAAAATTTACAACATTTTCGGCTAAAATTGCATATTTAGACCCTAAACTGGAACCGGACGCTATTTATTGATTATTTTGAAATTTTGCGAGTATATTTCTGAAACCATTCCACAACTTTTTCGCGCTAGTCGGGAAAGAATTTCGAAAAAAAAAATTACGCTACGCCCTAATGTATATGATGCCTAAGCCTGTTCTATGCTTCTTACTATATCTTCTCTTGTCACAAAATTATTTAACTAAACATCTGAATAAAAAATTTCCTCTCAAAATGCGAATGTTTTATTGTTATCTCTTGACGAATTTATAATTTATCTGTTGTCGAACCTAACTTTAAAAAATATATTGATATATCTTCAATAGTTCTCGCGAAAATGTTACTTCAATATCAACTGCTTTGAGTGTGATTCCCGCACGTGTTGTTGATCCCTTAAACCCCCGAAACCCTATTTATTTTGGCAAGACATTTTCGTCATATGCTTGTGGCAACATTGCATATGCTTTTATAGCGGGTTTTTGCAACAGAAATCAAAATTATAAGGCTACATATTGTTCATGACTTATATTAGTTCATTAAATAAAATTTCATAAATGTCAATGAATAAGCTTTTGAATTAAATGTCATATTAACTGTAAAAAGTTTAAATCAATTTTGCGATTATACACTATTTTGCAATATCTTTTCTCATGTCTTCCCTTATGTGAAAAAAATATACTTTACACATGTTTCACAAATATCTCAAGTTATAATATTACTTTCACAGTTTTAAATTATATTCTTTTAGCTAGATGGAAGCAAAGTTTTTAAAGAATATATATTTATTCAAATTTCTAAATTTAATTACTTACTCATTAAAAATACAGTTTAAACTATAGAATACTTTTAACATCTACCTAAGTTCCCATAAATCTTTATCTTCTTCTGGAATAGAAATATTAAAAACGCTTCATATGCGCCTACAATTTATGATTTTAAAGTCTTAAATAAAATTTTAAAGTAATTTAAAAGACTTAAATTATATTTAGCAGGGAACGTCATTTTGCATTATCATTTCCTTTGTTTTTATCTATTAGAAGAAATTATTTTAAACACGTTTCATAAATATTTGAAATTAAGTTTAAGCTCGAAATTACAATTTCCCAAGATAAAAAGAAAGAATGGTAAGATTGTTTATCATTTTTAAAAGCTAAACACAACTCCGCAATCTTATTTCCCACAAGTCTTTATCTAGCTTAAGTAGCAGAATTTTAAGGAACCTTAGGAAACATATCTAATTTGAAGTTTTCAGAATAAAATGTAAACATTAATAATTCAACGCGTATAACGAATGAAAAATTATAACAAGCCGGAGGATTAACTTTTGTAATGGCGTAAAGAAATGTTGTCACAACAAATAAAATCTTGTTCCCTAACAATGTTATAATCCTGCTTCGAATATGAATTAGAAACTCTAACCACGAAGGGTGATAATAAAGAGATACTTAATTTTTAATGAAGAAATATTCTAAAAAATCAATAAATACTCAGATATGATTGAAATTCGATAACGAAGATTGATATTTTTATTTTATAAAACATCGATAATATCCCAAAATAAAGGAATAATTTTGAATGTTATTTCAATATTATTTTAATTTTATATATTATTTAAATATGTTAGTCCAATAACGAAGATTGGTGTTTTTATTTAACAAGATAACGATAATATCCAAAAATAAACAAATAATTTTATATGTGCAAAAGTTTTTATACATTCTGCCGTAGAAACCTGAAGACAATTAACATTGTTAATGTAAAAAAGCTTACGAAAAGATTATTTATTTTATATTTTGTTAATTAGTAAAAATTCTTCGAATAAAGGAATCATTTTAAATGTTATTTCAATATTAATTCAATTTTATATGTTTTTTAAATGTTATTTTGATAACGAAGATTGGTGTTTTAATTTGATAAGATAACGATAACATCCTAAAATAAACAAATAATGTTATATGTGCAAAAGTTTTCATAAATTCAAAAGTGAAGATAATTAACATTTTTAGTGTAAAAAAGCTTACGAAAAGATTATTTATTCTATATTTTAATAATTAGTAAAAATTCTTCGAAATTTGTTTTAAAAAAGGGAATAACAATAAAATGTAACCATCTTGTATTAATTAGTTCATAAAAAAAGATTAACACTTTAACAGAAAATGAGAAAGAATAAAAAATATCAATACGCGTATATTATGCTTCATAAATATCTAAAATTATTTTTTGAACTTAAAAGCATTAAATTACATATTTACAGCGGTGAAAAAGAAAGTTTTAATTTTGAATTATTTTTAATAGTTAAACAAAATTTTGCAATCTTATTTCACATAAGTGTTTATCTAGCTTAAGAGTAAAATTTATGAAACATCTCTAGTTTCAAATTAGAGAATAAAATGTAGACATAAATAATTCATGTTGAATAACGAATGAAAAATTATAACAAGCCATAAGAGGATTAAATTTTGCAGTGTCGTAATGAAATGTTGTCACAAGAAATAAAATCTTGTTCGCTAACAATGCTATAATGCTGCTTCGAATGTGAATTAGAAACAGCACAAAGGGTGATAAAAAAAGGGATACTGTATTTTTTTATGTAGAAAAATTCTGGAGAAATCAGTAAATACTCGAAAATGATTTAAATTCGATAACGAAGATTGATATTTTTATTTTATAATCCGTCGATAATATCCCAAAATGAAGGAATAATTTTAAATGCTATTTCAATATTAATTCAATTTTATATGTTTAATATCTCAAAATAAAAAAATAATTTTATATGTACTAAAGATTTCATAAATTCTACCTTACAACCTGAAAATATTGTTAGTGTAAAATAGCTTATGGAAATATTAGTTATTTTATATTTAATTATTAGTAAAAATTCTTCGAAATTTGTTTAAAAAATTTATTATGTATTAATAAGTACATAAAAAAAATATTAACACTTTTACAGAAAATGAGAAAGAAAAAATATCAATTTATCTATGTACGTGTATATTGTGCTGCATAAGCCTCTAAAAATATATATCATGAACTTAAAAGCATGTAATTACATTTTTTCAGGGATGAAAAAAAAAAGTTTTAACTTTGAATTAATTTTTACAGTTAAACAAAATTTTGCAATCTTATTTCCCATACGTCTTTATCCAGCTTAACAAGCAGAATTTATGTAATAAACTCTAATTTCAAATTGGAAGAAGGAAATGTAAACATAAACAATTCATGTTGTATAACGAATGAAAAATTATAACAAGTCATAAGAGGATTCGTTTTTGTAGTGGTAGTAACGAAATGAAATGTTGCCACAACAAATAAAATCTTATAAAATCTTGTTCGCTAACAATGCTATAATCCTGCTTCGAATGTGAATTAGAAACAACAACCAAATGGGTGATAAAGAAGAGATACTTTATTGTTAATGAAGAAATAATCTGGAGAAATCAGTAAATATTCGAAAATGATTGAAATTCGATAACGAAGATTGGTGTTTTTATTTTATAAAACAACGATAATATCCCAAAATAAAGAAATAATTTTATACGTACAAAAGTTTTCATAAATTCTGCTTTACAAAATTGAAGATAGTTGACACTATTAACATAAAAATATTATGAAAATATTATTTAATCAACATATTTTGACTATTAGTAAATATTCTTGAAAATTTGTTCAAAAAATAAATAACAATAAAATCTAAGTTGTTTTGATTATTTCATAAAGTAAGATTAAAACTTTACAAGAAAACAATATCGATACATCTATATGTATGCTTATATTGTTTTGCATAAATATATAAAATTATATTATTAATAGTATTAAATTACTTTTATACCATGATGAAAAATAAAGTTTTAACTTTGAATTATTTTTTACAGTTAAACAAAATTTTGCAATCTTATTTCCCGTAAGTCTTATACAGCTTAGCAAGCAGTATTTATGAAATATATCTCTAATTTCAAATAATAAGAATGAAATGTAAACATTGTTCATCTTGGATAACGAACCAAAAAAAATGAACAAGTGAAAAGAAAATTCATTTTTGCAGTGCTGTAATGAAATACAATAGCAAATAAAATCTTGTTCGCTAACATTGCTATAATTCTGCTTCGAATATGAATTAATAAAGAGCAAAGATAAATGGTGGTGAAAAAGAAATACTGTATTTTTATGAAGAAACATTTTACAGAAAACTCTAAATACTCCGAAAGTGATTTAAATTCGATAACAAAGCTTGATATTTTTATTTTATAAGTCAATGATAATATCCCAAAATAAATAAACAATGTTTTCTTTCCTGAGATTCTCATCCATTTTGTCTTTGAAAATGTTTACTTCTGTTAACATCATTAGTACAAAAAGGTTCATGGAAATACACTGCTCAAAACAATTAGGGGAGCACATGGTTTTAATGAAATTACGCAAATACTTACGCCGATAAATAACTTAAATTAAAACAACCCTAATTTAAAGTGTAGCCAAAAAGCAGAAAAATAAAACTTCATATGTAAATCAAAGTTTATGACGTCAAAAATCTGAAAAAGGAGATAAGTGCAGAAATCGGGATTTCGCAGAAACGTCTGTTTCACTGTCTTAGTTGTGAAATTTAATTTCTCAGCTTTTGTTTTGAGAAAACGTGACTTAAAATTGTCCAAACAACGTGATTTACCGGGATCCATGGCTTGGCCTATTAGCGGGAGACTTGAATCCAAGCAAACACAAAGAAGTGTAGCGGATGCTGTTGGAGTCGCAAGAAATGTCATTGCAAAGCTGTGGAATAGATTCCAAGAAACAGGATATGTTATACGTTTACCATGGCAAGGCAGGCCACGTGCTACCACAGCAACTGATGACAGATATATCATGTTAACAGATTGTTGAAACAGAACAGGCGCTGCTATTCAGCTGCAAAGACAGTAGCTCTTATAACAGGACGAAGGGTGTCCCGCCAAACAGTCCGGAATAGGCATCATCAGGGTGGTCTCTATGCATGTAGGCCAATGGTCTGTATGTCGTCGACCCCAAACCACCCTGGGGCCCAAAGAAGGTGGGCTGAGGAACATCGAGTTTGGAGGCAACGTGATTGGAGTCAAGTGCTGTTTACAGATGAGTCCCGATTCAGTCTGGAATGTGACACCCAACGTGTTTTGGTATGGAGGGAAAGGCGCACTTGAAATAACCCAACATTCGTTCATGAAAGATCACATTATAGACGAGGTGGGTTGATGGTACCGGTTGGAATCAGCATTTGTGGACGTACGGCTCTGCATATCATTAGGAATGACACTTTAACGGCTCAAAGCTATGCAGACGAGATACTGAGACCTCATGTCGTAACTTGCGCTGCAGCTATGGTGATTCCTTTGTTTTTATGCATGGTAATGCCAGATCTTATACAGATGGTCTGGTGGAGAACAGGCTTGAAGTTGAAACAATACAGCATATGGAATTGTCAGCATGCTTTCTTGACCTGAATCCGATCGAGCATGTTTGGGAATCTTGGACGAAGCATTGCAGCGAGAACAAAAACATCTGTTACTGTCCGGGACTTGGCTATTGCAATTCTTGAGGAGTGGAACGGTATTCCCCAAAGTCTTATCGAAAGTCTTATCGAGGACCTCCTAGAATCCATGAAAAACAGGTGTGCAGCTTCTTAGCTGTTCGATGGGACCACACTTCAAATTAAACATCTTGAATCATTTCTAAAGAATAATTTTATTTTTTACATTTACATGTAACCAAATTGATACCTTAAACCAGCTTTTCATGTTCTTTCCATCGTTTTAAAGAATTAAAGCTACCTTGCAACTTTCTTTGCGTCTTTTTTTTTCTTTATTGCACATTTATACACGTGTACTCTCCATTTTATGCCCATGCATGGCTGTTTCGCACGGTTCTCTTCACTTTTTTGCTTGCTCCCCTAATTGTTTTGAGCAATGTATTATTTAACACTAGAACAGCCAGAAATTTTACTTGAGTTTGAAAAAATATTTCCCACCGGAATGTTTATTTAAAGCTATTTAACTTATTTATATTGTGTTTCATATTTATCTGAAGTTATATTATTATATAATTATAAAAACATTTCAAATCTTTATATTGCGCTGCTCTAAAGATGAAAACAAGAACGAAAAATCATGCGTCAAGCATAGATTATGTAACACTTTCCAACGCTTCCAAAAAATTACCGTTTAATAAGCTGAAAGATAACATATAAGTAAACAATTTGGAAAACGCATAAAATATTTCAAAACGTAGTTTCAGGAATTTCCAACATATATTTCCAACATATACAATATTCGGAAAAATATCCGAATACTTTTATTCAGCCCTGTATATGATCTATAGATTTGTATATATACTACATAGGATGCTAAATTTTAGTTCAGTTAGGAAACGCGTTGCACAATTTAAAATTCTCCTTCTGGAGTTTCTGTCAATAAACGGAAATGTGTTCGCGAACTTTTGTGCTGCCCTGTATATGAAATACAGAATTTATACACACCAAGTAATAGACAGAAAGTGAGTTAAATTTTAAATCGCTTTCAGCAACTTAAAACGCACTTCCAGGAATTATTGTTAACAGACAGTAGAGAATTCTTTTGTGTGTCCCTGTAAATGAACGATGACTGCTATACACACAATATTCTGTAATAAGCCTCTTGTAATGCACCTTAGGGATATATAGAAATTTCAATGTGTTTAAATAGGGAAACATTATTTATTCATACCGCAAACGATTTTTCTCCATAGACGTAATGTAACGGAATTCTTTTGACTGTCCCTGTAAAGTAACTATAAGTGCTATGCACACCCTATTCCATATTAAGCTTCTTGTAATGCACCTTAGTGATATATATCAATTACAATGTATTTGAAATTGTGTAACATCATTAAAATAAACCGCAAATGATTTTTCCCCATAGACCGTAATGTAACGGAATTTTTTTGAGTGTCCCTGTAAAAAAACTATAAGTGCTACACACTTCAGCTGAAATAGGTAACATGCTATAGATAACGACAATAACATATAAAAATTGCAGGACAATCCGAGCATATTTACGGGAGTTAGAGCACGGCCAGACGGCCAGACAAACCGAAGTCATAAACACTTTTCAACTAGGTTGAAAAGCGTTAAAAAGACTTCGTTTATCATTTTTAACCCTTAAACACAGACTTTCATTCTTATTTCCCATAAACCTTTACATAGCTTAACACTAGAACTACCATGAGCCGTCATTTTGACGGTTACCAAATGAATATATTCCGATTCGAACCAGAAATTTCTTTTTTAAATAAATTAAATATAAAACTCACAGAAATACGTTAAAAGAATAAGTTAAGTAGTTTTAAATAAAATTTCTGATGCAAAATAGTATTTTAAAACTTGAGTAAAATTTCCGGTAGTTCTAGTGTTAATCTGCCTTCATCGTAGGTACCAACTTTTACAGTTTTTGCTACCACTATCTTTTAATAAAAATTTTCGCTTTATTTAAACGCAGAAACTTAAACATCTTAACATTCATTAGTGTAAAAAAGGATATGAAAATAATATTTAATCTATATTTTATTCATAAAAATTCATCGAAATTTGTTTAAGAATAATAAAAAATGTTTTACTATTTTCATTAAAAAAAAGATTAAAACTTTAAAAGAAAATAAATAAGAAATAAGAAATTTATATTGATCTGCCTATATATGCGCATACTGTGTTTCATAAATATCTAAAATTAGTTTAATAAATTTCGTTGTTTCATAAATATCTAACATTGAGCGAGCCGGTCGGCCCACTCAATTTTTTATCGGACCAACTGGCCCGTTTAATTTTTAGGTAGCTTTCAATACTAAAAAGTATAAAGCTACCTATTGCAGCCGTTCGGAGGAAAGCAGTTCCGGAAAATTTCGATATATTTTCACCTATCATGACCCCAAGACCCCAAAACCACCCTCCGTTCAAATGTTGATTTATATATATAGATATATCCATATATATGTAGCATTTTGACGAGGTTGAGATATTACGATGAATAATATTCGATGAAAAGATGGCAGTCCTTCAACGATACAGCAAGTTGCAGTCGATATTAGCGAATATGGCGAAGTAGAAGGCAATGAAATGATTCCACCAAAGTTTTCCAATAAATCCAGCCAATCTTCAGACAAATAATTTTATTAGAAGACGAACAACACAGAAACAATTCCTAAAAGTCTAAAACTTATAGCTTGGGCTAACGTTGCTTAACTTCATTGAATTAAGATGTTACTGGGCCAGTTGAATATTCTACGGAATTAAAAATACCAGACACATATTTGTTTAGCTTCCGAAAACGTCAAAAATCTCTCGCTCCGACCGGTGCGGGCAAGTTTTGTTCTCTCCGCGGAAACATACTCAGAATTACGTCACGAGCGCACAACCCAATGAGTGAGAAGCTAGCTCCAGCCCAACGAATGAGGCTAGAGGGCGAGGCTAAAACAGTAAAGAATCCCTTACTTGGGTGCGGACCAATTTAGAAGTTAAAATCCCAAGCGCGCGAAAAATTCAGAACAATAATAATAATAAGAAGAAAAAGAAAATGGCTTTAAAAAACATTCGAAATGAGAACGCGTCTCAGAATTTTATAGATTGGGGAACTGGTAAAAGTTACGAATGATCTTAAATTTTAGATTAAGATTTGGAATAAAATAATTATTAATATACGGATATTTACTTTTAAAAGGACTTTAAATAGGAATAGATATTATTAAGAATTAAGGAAATACTGACTATGACAGAAGTTAGATTAAATTTAAAAGATTAATGCGAATAAAATGGAAGGATACGAAGGAAATAAATTTTTATATAACATTATCCCCCCCCCCCCTAAAAATCCGAATGACGGGTAGATCCGTTGATCTACAAGTTCATTAAGGCAAGCAAGAATTTGGATTGCAAAATATTTATCTGGTATTCTAGTTAATGCCAAAAATTCTTTGATTTTATTAAAGTTAATTCAATAGTTATTTTTGTAAACGCGAACCTCTGGGAATTGTTTAAATACAGAAATACATACAATTACAATATAAATAAGTTAGTAACAAATATATTTTTTTTTCACTCTTCAAACATAAATAGTGAAAAGGATGAACATGAAGTAAACAAAGCATTTTTGTCTAAGCAGTGAAAAGTATAAATGTCTAATAGTCCTCTTAATCAGTAACAGTCTGAGTTATAGACCTCTCATTTCCAAAAAAAGTTTCTTGGTATGGATATGAAGGCACAGATATGTCAAGTATTAGCCAGTAATACAGTTTACGGCAATACAGTGTATTGATTCTGTAGTAGGATAATTCCAGTTAATCATAAAGTTCAAAAACATAAGAAAGTTTCATCCCCACTAATTTCAATAAACAATTAAAGTACTGGTTTGTGATGCTTGATAAGTTTTGTGCCTTGATAAGTAGGTAGAGCTTGATAAGTGCACTTATTAAGTGAAGTCCAGTCAGTTAATAATGTTCCATCAATTAGATATGAGTATTAGATGTTTTGCTAGTAAGATGTGACTGTTTATCATCAACTAATATACTATCAGTGGTTCTCTTTTATCACAATTCTCAAGAATATTCTCTTTTATAATCTTATCACATAATAAATAACAACAACAATTATAATAACAACATAATAATATCAACAATAACAAACAACTTCAAAATAATACTAAATCAGTAATTCATCTGTATATAATTTAATTCCTCATTCTTTTTCAATATCAGTGAGGAATGAAAATATACTTAATAAAAGAAAACAAAAATAAGAAATAGTAAAATAAGAAATATCTGTGGAAAATTATCAACAATTCAGTAAGATAATGTGCTCATTCTGTTTTTAGTCAAACAAGAGAAACATAAGCTGTTCAATGAAAATAAGACCTTGAAATGTATGGTGGATAATAAGTTTAACTATTACTATTAGTAGAGAATTTTATTCTATTATTATAATTTAATTTAATCCAGTGAATTTTTATTCAATTTATTTTAATTTAATGTATTATTCTAATCTAATTTGCTATTCCAATTTACTTTATTGTTCTAATTCAATTCAATCCAATATAAGAACCTTTTAACTCAAATCAACTAATTTACGCCTGCATAAAAAGTTAACTCAAGCAAAAATATTGGCAGTAATATTCTTGGGAATTCCTATATTCAAGAACATACTATTATACAGAAGAGAATTGATTAGTCAATTATAATTTGATTTCATTAAATTTAGTTAATTTTTGCTTTACTAAGTTTAATATTAAGCTATTGATTTAACATTAGTTTGTTGTTGCTCATGGGAAGTAGGAATTACTACTAGCTGTTTAGCCATTAGGTACCAGTCTATTGTATTTTTTGGAGGATTACTAATCATATAATTCTGGTACTCAGGTTTGAGACCGTCTGTTAATCCCTGTACTATTATAGTTTCACATAAACAAAGTTGTCTACCTATTTCAACCTTTTTTCGAAAGTACTTATCCAAATCATTGAGATCATTTAATTTCATAGAAGCAAATTCTGAAAATTGAGGAACATGAACAGTTATGAATTTTTCAGTAAGAATATCAGTTATTTTGTCAAAAGCTTTACATTCTAAACATTCATTGATAAATACCTTCAGAGCCTCTCCTTTCAAATATTTTTAATCTTCCAATTTTCATCTTTCTTTTCAGAAAGGCATGTTTTGTCAAAATGGTTTAACCAAGATTGAATGTTCATTCCAGATTCGAAATCAAAAGGAATGATGTTTATTTCGTTTTCACTCATTTTGTGATCACCAAGGACTTTTACAAGTCCAGATCGCAATAACATTAATATAAAAATTAAAGAGAATTAACACAACAGATGTAAAATAAAATTTAAATTAAATAACAAATGTAAATACCTCCATCTCTAATAAATAATGATAGTAATAATAATAATACAACAAATAAGAAAATCTGAGCGAAACTTAAATAACATAAAAATAAATAAAATAATAAATAATACATACAATAATAAATTTTTTCAAACTTACGTAATTCCGTTCACAAGTTGTCTGTCTGTTTACTTTTTGAAATTTTTGAGACCGATCAATTTATTTATTTTTTTGTATAATGATACTTTTTCATTTTTTTTTCTGTAAAAGAAAATATTATTTAGATCATTCCGTCATGATTGAGAAGTTGTTTTGTAGAACATTCACACTGGTCTGAATCTGGTATTTCCAGGGATAAATTATTCCAATACTTTTTGAAAAATTCGATGCATATTTTGGTGAGAATCAGTTGCACACACCACAATGGAAAATATACAGTATCCACATTCAGCAACATATCACAGCTTCTCCGTTTATCAGACGATCAGAAGAACAACTAATCGACATACTCTTAGCGAGAACTAGACGCACACTCTTCGCTATGAAGATGTACAACAGTAGCCGGCAATACATTCGCAGCTCATCCGTCCATCAGAACATTGGCATAGCTCAGCGCAAGTTCATGGAATCCTACCGGGCTTTTTGTAGCATTTGGACGAGGTTGAGATATTACGATGAATAATATTCGATGAAAAGATGGCAGTCCTTCAACGATATAGCAAGTTGCAGTCGATATTAGCGAATATGGCGAAGTAGAAGGAAATACTGACTATGACAGAAGTTAGATTAAATTTAAAAGATTAATGCGAATAAAATGGAAGGATACGAAGGAAATAAATTTTTATATAACATATATATATATATATATCTGACCTATGTCATACGATAACGCTCGTATTTATAAATCGATTTTGATGAAACTAATTGTGTGTATTAAGCTCACCAATGTCTCGACTTAGTTCGTTGGCCAGCTTGGTCCGCCATTTTGTTTCAAGATGGCGGCCATTTAAAAATTTAAAACTAAAATAAATATACAAAAAAATTAAAAATTCAAATTTATTCAAATGGCCTTGATACAAAGATTCCAGAGCATTTTTTGGTTTACCTCTATCTTAAAAAATTGGCTGAGATAGAGCAGTTTGAAATTCTAGGGTGGCTGACATTTTGAAACAAAACAGCACATTAACGCGATTACTCGCAAATTATTTTCTTTCATTGTTGTAATAATTTTCCCAATCATACGCATAAAACTATATATTCATATCCGTTAGCACCAAAATTGGCGACATTGGCGACAAAATTGACAAAATTGGCGACATTTGGCGATTAAAATAAGTCTTCATAAATGAAGCCAATTTGGCTATTGCTCAATAATTTGGCGAATTTCTTATTCAAATTCAGTATTAACGAATCTTTTGTAAACGTTTCTTTGCATTTTAACTTGCTGTTTTCGTGTAACATTAGCTAAAATTTTAAAACGAAGATATAGGAAAGCTACCTTTTCCTCCCGGTACAGGCCGGAAGGACATTTTTTTATCAACTCGTCCCGGCCCGTTTATTTTTTAATCAGTCCGTCTCGACTCGTTAAAATAATTGTCTTTATTCTACCGGCCCGGCCCGTTTGAATGTTTGCCTTCATTTTTCCAGGCCGGTACTAGAACGGGCTTGCCCTTGCAGATATCGAAATCCTGCTTTGAACAGCAACTACAAAGGTGATGAAAACGAATTTGCTTATACGAATTACGTTTCTTAATTTTTAATGAAGAAACTTTCGAAAAAAACTCTAAACACTCAAAAGTGATTAAAATTCAATAACTAATCTTAATATTTTTATTTTTTTTCTATATTACATAACAAGAAAGTATTAGAATCATGAAATTTTTCAACTTCCATTTACTGATGAATTTACACGTTTTGGGATGTCTTTTTGGAAAATGTCTGTCTGCCTGTATGTTAGTCTGTTATTCTGTGTATGTCATCATTTTTGTAGCCGCTCTATCTGAAGAACTAGTGCATGAGATTTTAAGAAACTTCTGATTCAGTTACACCTTGACATGAGTAGGTGCTGATTATGTTTGGATGTCCATCACCCAACACATGACGCTGCTACAATGCATGATACAATATTAGTAATCTGCCAATGAACAACTTACAATTAATATTTAGAAAATTATAGATTTAGAAAAACTGCATATCAAATTCGTGTCCACTAGGTATTTTTGTTAACAAGTACAAACTCTTTGAAATGAGTTAAAAAATAAGTAATAATAAAATGTAAACAGAGCTGTTTTAATTATTTCATAAAATACAATTACAACTTTAAAGGAAAACAACATCGATCTATCTATATATGCGTATATAGTTTTTCATAAAAATCTAAAATTATGTTATTAATAGTATTAAATTACATTTTTACCTCGATGGAAAACAAAGTTTTAAATTTGAATTATGTTTTAACAGCTAAACACAATTTTACCATCTTATTTCCCATAAGTATTTATTTTTCGATTAACGAGCAGAATTTAAAGCAACCTTACGAACGATCTCTAATTTTCTGTTGGAAGAATTAAATGAAAACATAAATAATTCATCTTTTATAACGGAAAAAAAATATAACAAGTCATTAGAGGATTCATTTTTGCAATGTCGCAACGAATTATTATAACAAATAAAATCTTGTTCGCTATCAATGATATAATCTCTCTACGAATATAAATTAGAAACAGCAACCACAACAGGTTGTGAAAAAGAAATACATACTGTAGTTTTGAAGAAGAAAAATTCTGCAGAAAACTTTAAATACTTGAAAGTGATTGAAATTCTATATCGAAGCTTGAAATTTTGATTTCCTAAGGGAACTGTATCCCAAAAACAAGGAACTAATTTCCTCTCGGCGAAAGTTTTGATACATTTTGTCTTTGGAAATGTTTATTTCTGCTAACATCGTTAGTATAGAAAAGTTCATGGAAATATTTTTTAACACTGGAATAGTCGGTCATTTTAATCAAATGTTATTAAAATATTATATATCAGAATTTTTATATAAAACTATGTAACTTATTTATTTATTTATTATTATTATTTTGTATTGCATATATAACTTATTTTACAAAATCAATTCTAGCGCGAATTGAAATATATTCATTAGGTCAAATTTCGAAAGATATTAAAAACAATTAATATTAATAAAAAAAATTATATATATGTATATGTGTGTGTGTGTGTGTGTGTGTGTGTGTGTGTGTGTGTGTGTGTGTGTGTGTGTGTGTGTGTGTGTGTGTGTGTCACAAAATTGAGGAATTTCTGGCACACTCTGAATTTAATAGCAGTCGAAGAAAAAAAGATGATAAACATCTCCAAATTAATGCAGTCGAAATAGGAACTTTAAGCAGTAGTAGGCCAAGCAGTATGTAGAATGAAGAAAAGAAGAATACAATGGCACCGAATTCATTTATTAAAAAAAACAATCATCTTAGGTTTCGGGGAAATGCTCTGATAAAATTAATTTCGGACCAAATGTCAAAAAATTCAATCGTCGAACAGTCACTCCTTTTAACCAACGCCGCCCTTCAAAAATTCCATCGTCTAATCGAACAGTCAATCATTTAGTCAACGCTAAACGTCAAAATTCTTCACTGAATCAGGATGTGTGAGCAGTTTTAACCTCGCCAGCGCAAGAGCACAAAAAACGTCACGTGACCGACCTTCATCGAATCACAAGGGCTTTAAAGGAACTTCATTGGCATTTCCGGCGCAATTATTTTGACGTAAAACGGTTTCCTTGGCGGGAAAAAAATTCTACACGTTTCTATACTCTTGTACCAGATGCATGACGTGTCAACCAATCAAAATCTCTGTTTTGAGAGTGTGTTTTAAAACTAGCTCGAATTTAATACGCATAAAGAAAAAAAAAGTTTAAAGAATAAGAGTTATTTTAATAAGCCGGGGTTATACACGGAACATTATCAAATAGAAAAATTGTATAGTATAATTTAGCAGATTGCGGAAAAAATTAAATTTTGTAACATATATATATATATGTGTGTGTGTGTGTGTGTGTGGTATATCTCTTATCGCTTCCAATAGCTAATTCCCCAAAGTTTAAAATTACAATTTCCATTGTAAAAATGTTTCAAGTATTGTCCTTCAACATATAAAAAGTCTCTGATTCAAAATAGTCTTCTTCTTTAAAAATTTAAAAAATAATAAATTTTATACGGTTCCTGTGTCTTATAACTTATATTTTTTAAAAACTTTCATTATGCTCTAACAATTAAAACAATAAAAAATTCATTTTTGTGCGATCAAAACTTACTGAATTAATATACTTTGAATCTTATGAATTTTTATCATTTTCTAGCTCTAAAAACGGATAAATGCGGTTTTAGTGCCAGAAAATGCTGAAAATGGGCAATCTTACAGAGCCTAGGGGATGTATAAAAATATAACTTTCGTACCTTAAAAAAAATACTATTTCGATTCATTTTAATCTGATGAAGAAGAACACTGTATACTTCCCTTTATGTTTTTAAATATAATTTAGTGATCCCAATATAGTATCAGAATGTCATACAGTAATGAAATAGGTTTCAATTTGAATAAGCTTCAAAGTGGATTAAGTTATTTTGTGTGATTTGTTTATATAAATGAGTGATGCGTTGATCATCGAAATAGTTACGTTGTAGTATAAGACATGTGAATGTTCAGATGTATATTATAATGATACATTAATATGATATATGTTCAATTTAAAATATGAATTACAATTACTTGCAGTTTTCATATTGAGGAAGAGAATTCACGAATCAAAAAAAGGTTTGTAATATCGCATAGTATTATCAGTATAAAAAGATAAGCAATTTGTTTTTATAAACAAAGGTGTCTGTAATTTACAACTACGAGTTTAGAACTATTGACAAAATATAGAGCTATTAGCAAGCTACGCCCGCTACGCTGGTCAATTTCTCTTAACGAACCTTTAATCAAACAAAATATTGACATTTCATAATTCACTTTTATATTTTAACAGAATAATAAGGCTACTATAATTTGTGACTCCTGCTATAGCCAGTATAAACGTCAGGACACGTCGCCCTTATCATTATCTTTTTGCTATGGTACTCCATTGTGAAATTTGGTAATTTTTGAAATTCGATATTTAAAAAATGGCATAATCATTAAATTTGAAATTTATATTAAGAAATATACAATTTTTTACCTTTCAAACGCAGTTCGTCTAACAATTTTCTGACAAATACTTTTCGAGCTATTATTTTTTTCAGTAACTTCAAATGTTTCATTTTCCGAGATTAATCTGTGGCAAAGATTAGCGAAAAACACAGTCGTCAGCAACGCATAGCTTTATATTAAAGGGATGTTGGAGCAGGGATTGTCACCATCACTTTTGAAATCGGTTCTGTAGTTCCTGAGATTCCATAGAAAATGTAATTTAGAATGATTTTAGAACGCTTTTCGCTCGTTTCACCATTTTAAATTTCGATTTTTTTTTTATTATTCTTAGAGAGCATTTATATCTTATAAGTAACTACCATGCCAAATTTCAAGTTTCTAGCTCCTTCAGTATAAAAAAAGTCGCAATTTTCGAAAATTTTTCACTTCGGCACCGACGTAAAATATAGCGTATGTTGGAGTAGGGATTGTCACCATCAATTTGCCACCATTACCTTTGAAATCGGTTCTGTGGTTCCAGAGATTCCATAGAAATTGTAATTTAGAATGTGTTTAGAACGCTTTTCTCTCATTTCACCCTTTTAAATTTAATTTTTTTTTTTTTGTTCTTAGAGAGCATTACATCTTATAAGTAACTACAACGTCAAATTTCAAATTTCTTGCTCCTTCAGTATAAAAAAAATTGCAATTTTAGAACGTTTTTCGCTCTTGCACCCCTCTGGGATTAGTGGCACCGACATAAAATATAGCCTATATTGGAGCAGGGACTGTCACCATCAATTTGCCACCATCACTTTTGAAAACGGTTCTGTAGTTCCAAAGATTCCATAGAAATTGTAATTTAGAATGTTTTTAGAACACTTTTCGCTCGTCTCACACCTTTTAAATTTCGAATTTTTTTTTAATTTGTTCTTAGAGAGCATTTACATCTTATAAGTAACTACCATGCCAAATTGCATGTTTCTAGCTCCTTCAGTATAAAAAAAAAAATCGAAATTTTAGAACTTTTTTCGCTCCTGCACCCCCTGTGGGTAGTGGCACCGAAATAAAATATAGCCTATGTTGGAGCAGGAAGTGTCACCATCAATTTGCCTACATCACTTTTGAAATCGGTTCTGTAGTTCCAGAGATTCCATCGAAATTGTAATTTAGAATGTTTTTAGAACGCTTTTCGCTCATTTCACCCTTTTAAATTTCCATTTTTTTTTAATTCCTACTATTAACTCACACTTTCTATATATATATATCTTGTTCAAATTTTCAATCGTTAATAAAATATTTTCTATTCATCCACTCAAGTTCAAATAATTTTTTTTAACTTGTAGTGGATGACACTTTATGTTAATACAGTTTTTCCAAATATTAATTTATTAATTAAATTTAATTAATTAATTTTAATTTTAAATGGGAGAAAAAAATTCCTCCCATTGTTTTCATAAATGAAATGAAAGATTTATCTCAAATTACTGATGCCACAGAATTAAAATACCGCAACGATTATTATAAAATAATGTTCAATAAAGATAACGTGGGACATTAATGCTGTACGGGTTTATTTTATATATATATGATTAAAAAGTAGGAATTGACTTTAAAAAAATTTTTTATATTACTTGTTTATTTTGTTCTTAGAGAGCATTTACATCTTATAAGTAACTACAATGCCAAAATTCAAATTTCTAGCTTCTTTAGTATAAAAAAAAGGAAATTTTAGAACGTTTTTCGCTCTTGCACCACCCTGGGATTAGTGGCACCGACGTAAAATATAGCCTATGTTGGAGCAGGGATTATCATCAAAAATTTGCCACCATCACTTTTGAAATGGGTTCGGTAGTTCCAGAGATTCCATAGAAATTGTAATTTAGAATGTTTTTAGAACGCTTTTCGCTCATCTCACCCTTTTAAATTTGGAATTTATTTAGAATTTGTTCTTAGAGAGCATTTACATCTTATAAGTAACTACCATGCCAAATTTCATGTTTCTAACACCTTCAGTATAAAAAAATAGAGATTTTAGAACGTTTTTCGCTCATGCACTCCCCTGGGGGCAGTGGCACCGATATAAAATATAGCCTATGTTGGAGCAGGGACTGTCACCAACAATTAGCCACCATCTCTTTTGAAAACGTTTCTGTAGTTCCAGATATTCCATAGAAATTGTAATTTAAAATGTTTTTAGAACGCTTTTCGCTCATCTCACAGTTTTAAATTTCGAATTTTTTTAGAATTTGTGTTTTATATGTTATTTTAAAAAAATTTATTGTCAACTAGCATGCTCTGCCCGCTGCGCTGGGCCATTTTTCTAAATGTACCTTAAATCAAACGAAATGGCTTTGTGTTTTAAAGGAATGTGGATCTTCACCTACAGATGCTACCTTAGTAAATATTTTATTTTCAAACAAACCTTGAATGAAACGAATTATATCAATGGATTTGAGTATGTATTTTGAAGCACCTGGGTTTTCCTTTACTATTGCTGTAAACGATGTGAACGACATTGCGTTATATTATATCATATATTGGACAAAATTTGGGCTGAAAGAAGCAACTCATTTAGTTGATCATTTATAGTAGAGTTTGGCAGGGAAATGGGGCCATTATGAGATTATGACAACAGGAACTAAAATGTTCTCTAGTCAACATACAACTAAAAGAGAAAGCTTTACAATGATTGCATAGATTGACCATTGAACTTAAATAATGTTCGAGTGATTCATTTTTGTCTGTAAGTTCTTGAACTCTATCCTTCTTTCTTGTCTCCATGTGAGATTCTGGTAACGTAAGTACAATCTCACTCTATGTTACGTTATATTTCGCAATATACGCCTTCTTCTGGCAAGTCTACTACGGTTTTTCATCTTTCGATTCCAGCAAAGTAAATACAGTGAAAATTGTAATAAATTGTTTGCACATAAAGAAGAGTTTTTAACTTTTATATTTAAAAAAATGGTGAAACATAAAAAAGTGCATTTTTAAAGCTGAATATGAATAAAATTAAAATGACGCCATTTTCACCGTCTTTCCATTTTTTAGACCAGTTGCATTCGTGTAACCGTTAATCTGAAAAAAAAAAAACAATGATTAACTCTGGTAGAATAGTAAACCTCTAGTTTGTATCCAATAAAATCTTCCTGATCTTCCATAATCTTGCCGATATCCAAGTTTGACGTCAAACATTAGAAGTGCTTGAAATGATATGGTTACTAATGTACCAGAGTTAGTTACAAAACGAAGTTATTTACGCGCCAAGCTATATTCCATTAAAAAATGCAAATTACTGTTAATTCAATTATAGATCTTTCATTAACAAAATTCCATACCTTAAATAAAATTGACAATGATAAAGTTAGTTATGCAAAATGTGTAGTAATATTATTTTTGGTGAATACTTAAACCGAAGATTTTTTTGCATTTCTCTAAAGAGCATAATAATACGCAGAAATAAATTCATTTCTCACTATGTTTAGCTGCTAGTGCACATAAATGCACACATCTCCTTAAGAATATTTCTTGGTTCCTAACTTTTGAAACAGTGAATATTTCTATAAGTGAAATTGGCGATATATTAAAAAATAATAAAATAAAAATAAAAGAATAGACAATATTTGCTGATCTGAGTTCGAGGCTATAAAAATAATATGTTTGGTGAAAACAAACCGGCATGTTTCCGTAGTAAATTTGTAAATGTCTAAAAATTAATTATTTTAAAATATGTGTTTGAGTGGCAGACATTCACTAAAATTTAAATATTTGATCCCATATTTATAACAATAACTGCTATTTATATAATTTGCATTTGAATATAAAAATTTACTCCAAAAAGAATCTTGTAAACACGAAAAAACACCATTATTGCTAATATCGCTCAAGCTGATGTCACGCTTATGCATTTTTGGCTTAAAATCATATTGCTTGGCGGCAAAAGTAAAATCTAAACCGTGAATAAACAAATAACATGTAACTCATAAATGCAGTCCTTTTTAGCTCACAGGCTATCAAAGCCTGAGAGCTTATGTGCCCGCCGGTTCTGTATGTACGTACGTACGTGTATGTACGTAACGCGATAACTCTTGATAGAACCAACCGTTTTACTTTAAATTTCGTTTATAGGTTCCTTGTGATATGGCGCTTCCCTGATTAGTTTTGGAGGTTCATTGGTTAAGCATAAAGGGGGGAAACGGGGGGCTAACCTCCCATAATTTAGATAAATGGGTTTTTCATGCAGAATTATCCCATTTTCTTCAAATTTTGTATATAGGTTCATTTTGATAATGTGCTTCTGTCAATAGTTTTCAGGATTCATTGGTTAAGTATAAAGGGGGAAAGGAGGGGGATACCCCCCCCCCTCTAATTTAGATAAATGAGTTTTTCATGCAGAATTATCCGATTTTCTTCAAATTTTGTATATAGGTTCATTTTGATAATGTGCTTCTGTCAATAGTTTTGAGGGTTCATTGGTTAAGAATAAAGGGGGAAAGGGGGATAACCCGCCCCCCCCCTAATTTAGATAAATGAGTTTTTCATGCAGAATTATTCGATTTTCTTCAAATTTTGTATATAGGTTCATTTTGATAATGTGCTTCTGTCAATAGTTTTGGGGGTTCATTGGTTAAGAATAAAGGGGGAAAGGGGGATAACCCCCCCCCCTAATTTAGATAAATGAGTTTTTCATGCAGAATTATTCGATTTTCTTCAAATTTTGTATATAGGTTCATTGTGATAATGCGCTTCTCTGAATAGTTTTGGGGGTTCATTGGTTAAGTATAAAGGGGGAAAGGGGGGCTAAAACCCCCTTAATTTAGATAAATGAGTTTTTCATGCAGAATTATCCCATTTTCTTCAAGTTTTGTATATAGGTTCATTTTGATAATGCGCTTCTGTCAATAGTTTTGGGGGTTCATTGGTTAAGAATAAAGGGGGAAAGAGGGGATAACCACCCCCAATGAGTTTTTCATGCAGAATTATCCGATTTTCTTCAAATTTTGTATATAGGTTCATTGTAATAAAGCGCTTCTCTGAATAGTTTTGGGGGTTCATTGGTTAAGTATAAAGGGGGAAAGGGGGGGATAAAACCCCCTTAATTTAGATAAATTGGTTTTTCATGCAGAATTATCCCATTTTCTTCAAATTTTGTATATAGGTTCATTTTGATAATGCGCTTCTGTCAATAGTTTTGGGGGTTCATTGGTTAAGTATAAAGGGGGAAAGGGGGGATAACACCCTAATTTAGATAGATGGGTTTTTCATGCAGAATTATCCGATTTTCTTCAAATTTTGTATATAGGTTCATTGTGATAATGCGCTTCTCTGAATAGTTTTTGAGGGTTCATTGGTTAAGTATAAAGGGGGAAAGGATGGCTAATCCCCCCTTAATTTAGATAAATGGGTTTTTCATGCAGAATTATCCGATTTTCTTCAAATTTTGTATATATATTCATTGTAATTAGACTTCCCTGATTAGATTAAGGGGTTCATTAGTTAACTATGAGGGGGGTAACGGGGGGATGACCCCCCCCTTAATATATTGTTGATTTCTTTATTTTTCGAGGGGCATATTTCAAATTCTTTGAAATAAGAGTATAATATACAATTAGTGTGAATAGCCTGTGAGCTCAATGCCCTCAGTTTAACTGGGCAGTTTCTTTTTATTACAATTACATCAGCTAGTACCTCCTGTAAAACACATGATAGGGGAATTATATAAAAAAACATTAACAGAAAGAAAAAAAGGGAAAAAAATTACTCATATTTTATTAAATCAAATTATCATCTACATCTTATACAATCATTTACATCTTATAAGTAACTACAATGCCAAAATTCAAATTTCTAGCTTCTTTAGTATAAAAAAAAATGAAATTTTAGAACTTTTTTCGCTCTTAAACCACCCTGGGATTAGTTGCACCGACGTAAAATATGGCCTATGTTGGAGCAGGGATTATCATCAAAAATTTGCCACCATCACTTTTGAAACGGGTCCGGTTGTTCCAGAGATTCCATAGAAATTGTAATTTAGAATGTTTTTAGAACGCTTTTCGCTCATCTGACCCTTTTAAATTTGGAATTTATTTAGAATTTCTTCTTAGAGAGCATTTGCATCTTATAAGTAACTACCATGCCAAATTTCATGTTTCTAACACCTTCAGTATAAAAAAAATCAAGATTTTAGAACGTTTTTCGCTCATGCACTCCCCTGGGGGCAGTGGCACCGATATAAAATATAGCCTATGTTGGAGCAGGGACTGTCACCAACAATTTGCCACCATCACTTTTGAAAACGTTTCTGTAGTTCCAGATATTCCATAGAAATTGTAATTTAAAATGTTTTTAAAACGCTTTTCGCTCATCTCACAGTTTTAAATTTCGAATTTTTTTAGGATTTGTGTTTTAGATGTTATTTTAAAAAAATTTATTGTCAACTAGCATGCTCTGCCCGCTGCGCTGGGCCATTTTTCTAAATGTACCTTAAATCAAACGAAATGGCTTTGTGTTTTAAAGGAATGTGGATCTTCACCTACAGATGCTACCTTAGTAAATATTTTCAAACAAACCTTGAATGAAACGAATTATATCAATGGATTTGAGCATGTATTTTGAAGCACCTAGGTTTTCATTTACTATTGCTGTAAACGATGTGAACGACATTGCGTTATATTATATCATACATTGGACAAAATTTGGGCTAAAAGAAGCAACTCATTTAGTTGATCATTTATAGTAGAGTTTGGCAGGGAAATGGGGCCATTTTTAGATTATGACAACAGGAACTAAAATGTTCTTTAGTCAACATACAACTAAAAGAGAAAGCTTTACAATGATTGCATAGATTGACCATTGAACTTAAATAATGTTCGGGTGATTCATTTTTGTCTGTAAGTTCTTGAACTCTATCCTTCTTTCTTGTCTCCATGTGAGATTCTGGTAACGTAAGTACAATCTCACTCTATGTTACGTTATATTTCGCAATATACGCCTTCTTCTGGCAAGTCTACTACGGTTTTTGATCTTTCGATTCCAGCAGAGTAAATACAGTGAAAATTGTAATAAATTGTTTGCACATAAAGAAGAGTTTTTAACTTTCATTTTTAAAAAAATGGTGAAACATAAAAAAGTGCATTTTTAAAGCTGAATATGAATAAAATTAAAATGACGCCATTTTCACCGTCTTTCCATTTTTTAGACCAGTTGCATTCGTGCATTGGTTAAGTATAAAGGGGGAAAGGGGGGGGGGGCTAAACCCCCCCTTAATTTAGATAAATGGGTTTTTCATGCAGAATTATACCATTTTCTTCAAATTTTGTATATAGGTTCATTTTGATAATGCGCTTCTGTCAATAGCTTTGGGGGTTCATTGGTTAAGTATAAAGGGGGACAGGGTGGATAACACCCTAATTTAGATAGATGGGTTTTTCATGCAGAATTATCCGATTTTCTTCAAATTTTGTATATAGGTTCATTGTGATAATGCGCTTCTCTGAATAGTTTTGGGGGTTCATTGGTTAAGTATAAAGAGGGAAAGGGGGGCTAATCCCCCCTTAATTTAGATAAATGGGTTTTTCATGCAGAATTATCCGATTTTCTTCACATTTTGTATATATATTCATTGTAATTAGACTTCCCTGATTAGTTTAAGGGGTTCATTAGTTAACTATGAGGGGGGTAACGGGGGGATGACCCCCTTAATATATTGTTGATTTCTTTATTTTTCGAGGGGCATATTTCAAATTCTTTGAAATAAGAGTATAATATACAATTAGTGTGAATAGCCTGTGAGCTCAATACCCTCAGTTTAACTGGGCAGTTTTTTTTTATTACAATTACATCAGCTAGTGCCTCCTGTAAAACACATGATAGGGGAGTTATATAAAAAAACATTAACAGAAAGAAAAAAAGGGGAAAAAATTACTCATATTTTATTAAATCAAATTATCAGATGCATCTTTGTTAACCTGACGCAAACGATAAATCGCCAAATATTGACTTAATCTGAATTGCAATCTCATGCATTGCAAATATTTTTAAGCATTACAAGCATTCCTTTGGGGTTTAAATTAAATATTATGCCTCATTAAAACAGTTTTTTTCTTTCTTTTTCTTTTCTTTGCGGGGAGGGGGGGGGGATTTAAATAAAATTAATAACAGAATTTTTCTTTTATTTTTCTATGTGTTTGCATTATTTTCTGATATAGCCGTTTCAATTCTTTCGCCAACGATAATGGTCACCAAAAAAATGACCTATGGTAACCTTATCGTCCAAAATAACAGAACTTTCCATCATAATTCTATAACTAATATACGTAGAATTATGTGCTATATACTAAAACCTTCCCTGAAAAATTATCTATCCAACAGTGCAAGGTCCATCAAATTCCATTCAGCAGAACTCGAGTTATAAAGGAACGGAACGAAATTTCCGTTTGTGTTTTATATATATAGTAGATAGTAGATAAGCAATACTATTTGTTAAACATCTTTTAATATTTTCCATTTCTGTAACTATGTAAATTTTCAGCAAATATCATTACTTAAAACTGAAAACTGCGAATACTCATTTTCAAGTCTTTATCATTAAAAAAAAATAAGCAGGTTCAAGTTCTAATTTTCAAACACATTTTTAACACTTTCCAACATAATTGAAAAGTTTTTATGAATTTGGTTTGGCTGTCTGTGAGTCTTTGCGTTTGTCCATCTGTCCGTGTTCCAACCATCCTATATGTATTCGGATTGTCATGTAATTTTTGTATGTTATTAATATTTACTATAGAATGTTCGGTAATTAAAATGAAGTGTACAAAATTTACAGTGTGTTTACAGGGACGTACAAAAAAAATCCGTTACATTATGGTATATGAGGATAAACCGTTTCCTATGTATTTTAATTTTGTTACAGTGCTTCAAAAATAGTGTAATTGATATACATCACTGAGGTGGACAATAGCATGCTTTTTCAGCAGTTCAGAATAACTATCATTTATTGATCGGATGTCACAGTTCGTGTACAGGGACTTATACTACTTCAAACATACTCAAATTAAAAAGATGACTGAGGTGCACTACAATATATTTTCTAAAGATTATGGAGTCCACAGTATTTATTTATTCATTTACATAGATGCATAAAAGAATTCGTTTATAGAACAAACTATTATCGATTTCATTGTATGAAAAAAATAAATTTATAATATTCTGCAAGTTTTTTTTAATGCTAAAAGTTGTAAATTAACAACATAATAAATACATAGTAAAATAACTTTTATTAGGTTGTTTGACATGTTTCGGCTCACTCTAAGCCATTTTCAAAAACAAATGTGAATATTCCATTATTGCACGATCTTAGAAGTTATTATTTAAGATGCTATCATTTAATTTTCATGTACTTTCTAAAAAATTACGCACGTTATCTTTTATTTTTACTTGGTTGTTTATTTTCATATCTGTAACTATGGAGTAACTCGAGCCACAATTTCGGTAAGTTAAAAGATGCTGCATCGTTACATATTGTATTTTTGCGTGTTAGTATTTCTATGGTTTCTCTTATTATGGATGGATAGTATAGACTGGAGGGAAAAATTATTTTTCTTTCATTGAAATTTATTTGGATGGTTTCTTCTTGATATAATCTTGCCAGGGGTGTGGTTTATCTATTATATTTAATATCAGCTATATGCTCCTTTTTTCTGTAACTAAATTTCCTGCTGGTCATGTCAATTATAAGTACAAAAAATCATGCATTAAGCATACAGTATAAAACACTTTCCAACACTAACAGAATATTATTAAGAAATTTCATATTTTAATACAAAGAAATCGATCATAGTCCGTCCTGTCACCGAATTCTTTTGTGCGTCTGTGTAAACGAAGTATAAATGTTACCTAAGAAAACTTGTTTTGACACACTTCAATGATGCACATCAATTTCATTATGTCTGAAGTATTGTAACATCAGTAAAATGCATCGGAAACGATTTTTCTCCATAGATCATAATTTAACGAAATTCTTTTGTGTGTTCCTGTAAACGAGCTATAAATGATACGCACGTCATTTTAAATACCTAACATTCCATAGTAAACATCACTAACATAAAAGCATTAAATGGCAATTCGAGCATCTTTACGAGAGTTAGAGTACGGACGAACAGATACATACCCAAACCCAATTGATTAACATTTTCCAATTATGTTGGGGAGAATCATAAAGGTATTTTCATATTTTGTCAAATAAAATCAAAATGGAATTTACATTTTATTAACTGTAAAATGGTCTGAAAGTCCATACATAATTTAACGGAATTCTTATGTGTGTCCCTGTAAACGAGCTATAGATGCTACACACGTCATTTTCAATACCTAACATTCCATAGTAAACATCACTAACATAAAATATTAAATGACAATCCGAGCATCTTCACGAGAGTTAGAGTACAGACAGACAGATGCATGCACAAACCCAATTGATAAACATTTTCCAACTATGTTGGAAAGAATCAAAAAGGTATTTTCGTATTTTGTCAAATAAGTTCAAAACGAAATTTACACTTTATTAGTTGTAAAATAGTCTGAAAGACCATACACAACATTAACTATAATTCTTATAGTTTTTGTAATTATAATACTAATACTAGACTAATTCTGTTAAGTAATTATATTATTACTTACCCATCATACGTAGTATAGGGTAAGTCTTGTAATCGTTTTGAAAATCGAAAAAAAAATTTTGATGGATTTACACGTTTCAGACACTGGAGATTCCGAAAAACATATTTTTAGAAAAAAAAATTTGCCGTCCGTCTGTGTGTCTGTGTGTGTGTCTGTGTGTCTGTGTGTCTGTAAACGCTCTATCTCCCGAAAAAATTGAGATAGAGACTTGTAATTTGTTATGCTCTTAGTATGTAATAATGGGAAGAAGCCTATTTCATTTCAATAACCTCGATTAACCGGAACTATTTTTTTCGAACTCTCGAAATATTCGTTCTGATAAAAGGTATATAAAAATTTGCGAAATTGTTTATTTTAAGGAGTGAATATAAAAGACAATAAAAAAACATAAATTTTGCATACAGCATGAAGTCGATCGGATAATGAGTTACCGAGATATTTGGAATCCTATTTCCCACACTCTTCGATTTTTCGTGACCCTGTATTTCATCCAAATTTCACTTCAAAGATATATTTTAATTGGAAATTTGACGCTTAATCAGATGCAATAAACCGCTAGTTAATAGAATTATTATTTTTGGAGTTATAAGTATGTTTCTTTCAAGCAATTCAGTAATCGAGCCTTTAAAGTTTGTGACGTCATCAAGCCTCGATTTTATTTGAATTGCAATGCACTTTATAAGTAGTATACACATTTTTTATTTTAATATTTTACATTATGCATATCCATGATGGGTAAGTATTACGGTGGCCCCCAACGACTAGTTTCGTTCTTGATTAACTGCGCACTCATATCAATATTTTGAGTATATTTTCATTCGTAAGTAAACGTTACGAATACTGAGCACTTACGAATACTTTCTATAGCACTTAACAAAACAAAATCATTCACTCATTATCAATTTGCATGCAGATGTAGTTCTTTTGTATTAGCTAATAAATAAGGCTTTTAAATAAAAAAAGATAAAATAGAAAAAGAAAAGTCTTATCATGTTTTCTGTGAAATAGAAGCATGATGCAGAAATAACAAAAAATAACTCATTAAAGATATTGGTTATAAAAGAGGATTTAAAATAATGACTTTGTTTTTACTATCGTTGGTAATTAAATGTATTGTTCACGGTATGGAACTTTATAAGTACGTTTCGTTTATTTCTATTCACAGCTTTAAGAAATAAGATGCCAATACAATACTGTTTGTAACAGAATTAAGTATTATCTACTCTATATATATAAAATCCTAATGAAACGAATTTGTGAAACGATTTTATGAAACGAATTTATGAAACGATTTTATGAAACGACTGATTAAACGACTGATTATGTTTCAGGGCTATTTTTAATAAAATATTAAACGCTTGATGGTGAAATTAATACCAATTGTCCATAAAAATCCGCGGATGTCAAAACTGGTAATAGAATTTTGAAATTGGAATTAGTTTTCGAGATATTAATTTTTTCTAATTTTAATGACATTTCTGTAATGATGGCAACTAATTACTCAGTTTTTTTGTGACAAAAAAGGGAAAAAAATTTAAAAGGATCCCGATAGGGATTATTGATTTCTTTTTATTCGTCATTTTCAAATTGAAATTGAATTTATCTTTTATTTCAATCGATAATGAAGACAAAATTGTGATTAAATTGTGTTTTTCAGGAAAATTTGAAAAAAAAAATCACATTTCTATCGTCAGGATTCAATCGTCTGTCAGCATTTAATTTAATTTATAAACTGAAAATATTTTGAATAAATTCGTCCAAATGACGTCATTTATGTAAAAGCAAAAGAAAGGGGGAAAAGGAATTAATAGTAATTATTATTTATTGATATCATTTTGTTATTTTTTTGTAAAATTTAATTAAACGAATTTATAAAATCACTAATTCGGATATTTGAAACGAATATATAAAATAATAATTGTCCAACTGAACGGAAGGAGAATAAAAAAAAAAAAGTCAAGACCCTTATAATAGAAAAGCACCAAAAGTTCATTGTTTTTTTTTTTTTCATAACTTTTGGCAACAAATCTATGTATATTAACGAATCTATCCCTTTTTGAAACTCGAATTACGCCAAACCTAAAAGCAAAGAATCCTATACTGGAAAAGAACCCGATTTTCTTATGGACAATATTCAAGTGACATAACATAGTGTAAAATTATCGCGGATAGCAAATTTGTTTAAATATCTCATCAATTAATGCCGAATAAATGCAGGCATGCATTCACAAAATATTTAATTAATTTTGTATGATAAATAATTATTAGAAAATTCGTATATACATATTAATTGAAATAAATAATTTACATATTTAAAATAACATGAAAATATGCATGATGGTGCATTAAAATAGAGATAAAATTAAAACCTGTTACTGAAAATGTCTATAACATAGTAATTTTCAATACCGTGGTTCTTAATGTTATTCACAAGCAGATGGAATTTTTCTCATCCTTAAACGCAAAGGAAGAATAGAATACAGATCGTTGTTATAAAAGTCCCAGAGGTAGCCACAATTTAAACCTAACCATTTTATACAAGCTGGTTTTCAAGCTGTAATTGATTTTACTTATCAATCCCGAAAACAGTCGTCAGTTGTCGCAACAGCTATGTATGAGGCCATGATAATAAAAAAATGCCCCATTAAAACGTTAAAAGCATGGCAACCCAATTACAGATTTACCAATATCTTTAAAATAAAGCACGCTGTCATGTTTTTAGAGGCCTCGAAGTCTGATCGGGGGTTGGCGAGCGTAGCTCTCAGGGGGTAGGCCCCCTAGTTTATTATAAAATTTTATGATGATAATAATAATAACATGTTGTAAAATTATGCCGAAACCATTTATTTTTATTTACAGATACGAAATTTCTAGAATCAATTAGAATTACGACGCACATCTGGAATAATTATGAATGCATTTTTTTATCTTAAAATTTAAACATTGTATTTTTGTTTTAGATCTATAAGGAATTCTGATAAAATTTAACTACTACAGTGCCTAACACATTGTTGATCGGTCACGAGTCAACCCGTGTTTGTTTCACCAAGCATCATTAAGGGCGTGGCTTTTACCTTACAGAAAAAGGCATTTATATTATTTATATTATGTTGTTCATATTTTTTTTTTAATTATAAGACGTTTTATATTGAATCCGTAATATTGAATGATATTTACCAATGCATAAAACTTGAAAAAACTATTTACAAAACCATTTAATGAAAGACTTTCAGAAGAGGGCGGAGCTTCTGCTGTTTTAAAATCAAGATTTCATACAAAATCGCTGGTCAACAAAGTGTTTTATACTATTAAATTCAGAAAAATATATTTATACTAGCAAAACCCGCGGCTTTGCTCGCGTAGTTCTTGAAAAATGCCAAGTGGTATTCGTTGGCCTATTTTCATTAGAGGAAATTTTATTGCAACATTTAATTTAGAAATTACTAATTAAGTCACACTAAATATAAATTTTGCCTATGTTGCAACAAGGACAGTTACCATCACTTTTGAAAATGGTTCTGTAGTTACAGGGATTCCATAGAAATTGTAATTTAGAATGTTTTTAAATTGCTTTTCGCTCATCTCACCCTTTTTTCGGATTTTTTTTTATTTGTTCTTAGCGTACATTTATATTTTATAAATAACTACAATGCTAAATTTCAAGTTATCAGTTCCTTCAGTATAAAAAAAATCAAAATTTTAGAACGGTTTTCACTCTTGCACCTCCCTGTGGTAGTGGCACTGACATAAAATATAGTCTATGTTACAGCAGGGACTGTCACCATCAATTTGCCACCATCAGTTTTGAAAATGGTTCTGTAGTTCCAGAGATTCCATAGAAATTGTAATTTAGAATGTTTTTAGAACGCTTTTCGCTCATCTCACCCTTTTAAATTTCGAATTTTTTTAGAATTTGTTCTTAGAGAGCATTTACCTCTTATAAGTAACTACCATGCCAAATTTCATGTTTCTAGCTCCTTCAGTATAAAAAAAAATCGAAATTTTAGAACGTTTTTCGCTCCTGCACCCTCCTGGGGGTAGTGGCACCGACATGAAATCTAGCCTATGTTGGAGCAGGGATTGTCACCATCAATTTGCCATCATCACTTTTGAAATCGCTTCAGTAGTTCCAGAGATTACAACCTCCAGGGATGAGATTTCTCCGCTTTTTTGCATACCAGTATAATTTTAGAGAAAACGTTGTTCTCTTAAATTACAGAATGTTACGGTTAAGTAAAAGAACATTTTCTGTAAAATTATACTGGTATGCAAAAAAGCAGAGAAATCGCATCCCTCCTACAAACAAAAAAACAATCTTTACTACTTTATAATATTAGTATAGATTAGTATCACTTATTTTAGAAGAACCCTTATTTTCAATAGCGTAATATAATCTTGTGTAACGCAACTTACAAGGTGAACTAAAAAAAATAGAAAAAGATTTTTGAAATATCTTGTTAGTGAAAGAATTTCGACTTTTACCATGCTTAATTTAATTTGTATTTATTATGATTCAGTTTATTTTTATTTTTTTTTAAGTGGGTATTTTTAATTTTTTGTAATAAAAAGGGAACATTCTATAAATGGTCTGGTTTAAATTTTAGTAGGATTCAAACATAATCTGTCCGTGCAAGCTCTGATTCTCAAAAAGTGCTGGAATCGCGGCGGAATTTAAACATAAAGCGGAAAAAAAAAAAAAAAAAAAAAAAAAAAACATTTTACCCTCATAAAAGGGTTATCGTATAAAACACAGTTTATTACAGGATTTTGCCAAAATATTTGAATTCAAATAGTAAGTGATCAGTCACTTCACTTGTTCTTAACTTATCAAATAAATAAAATTATCGTTATAAATATATTTTTGGTGATAAAAGCAACTTAACCATATATCTTCATTTTTACATCAAGAAGAGTTTTGTTGTTCCGTACCAATTTAAGTCAGTTATAAAACCCTAAACCGGTCGGCATTCTTTCTAATATATTTACAAAATTTCTTGAAAACTATCTCATATTTTCGCATAAAATATACCATATTGTGAGATATTTTCGATTCATAATTAATAGAAATGTAAGGCTCATTCAATAAACAACCTAAAAAATTTGAAAAATTCTAAAATAATAGAAATTAGAAAATTTATAGAATTTTATAAGAAAAAATTATCTGCAATTTTGCATAGTTGTTATTGTAATAATTGTATTTGTATTTTTAAATAAAAGCTTTTTTTTTTCTTTTTTTTTTTTTTTTTTTGTAAATTTATGCCGGCATTACATTTTACAAAATAAACTGACATAAAAGGATTTAATAACTGTTCTTAAATTGCTTTTTTACACCTAAATTTGGAATTTTCGATCTTAGTTAGAAAAAATAGACAGAAAAAAGGGCGGCAGATCTGATCGGACCCATGAACGAATAATATAAAAATCCATCCCTAACTACATTGCATTAAAATGAGAAAATTCTAACTTCGACTATTTTTTATTTTTTAATGACATTAAAATTACATTTCCTCATACATAATGATTAAGTTAGAATCATTTCAATCACGAAGTCTGGAAATACTCTATAGAATGCGTTGTACGTGAACACAAATTGTAGACAATACTAGAGAACACTCCCTCAATACTAGGCATAGGCGGTGACACAAAAAATAGACACTGTGAAAGGCTGGCTTTTCTAAGTGTTCGTACAGTTTTCTTGATCTGAGTAGCGTTATTTCCGATTAAATTAATGTTTGCTTCGCCATATTTTTCTGTTATTAACTCTTTAAGAGGTAAGTAATTCCACTGCTATGATTTTGGAAATACAAAAGAATTTACGAAAAATTTAATTTTAAATTAAATAAATACAAATTTTTGCATAAATTATAATAGCAAAATTTTACTAAAAAATCCTGGTGAAATTTTGATTGAACTGTTTTAAATAATAACAGCAACCCTCCAACGAATTAAATAAGGCGCAGATTACTATTCGGAAATAGTGGTGCTAAAATTAAAGAGATTGTATGAATGCTGAAAAAAAATTCACATTTGACAGCCGCCATTTTTTGGAACTAGCACATAGTATTCAGGAAGCTGTGGACACTCAATAGATGATGTCATCTCGTTTTATACTATTATGTCAGTTAGAAACCTTGTAAGTCTAAGACAATGATTTTTTTCATTATCCATAATTATTAATTATCAATAACTTTTATTGAAACGATGTATGACAGTTAAAATTTTGTCACTCCAAGTCAATGATTTTTTCATTATCCATAATTATTACTTATTAATAACATTTATTAATAATTCTTATTCGTTCTTACTTTATTATTAACCCTTTCAGGGGCAAAGCTCTTACATTGCTAAAATGTTGAAATGAATGACACCGGAATTTAAGAACAAATTAATTTCGAAATACGAAAAGAGTATATTTCACATACATAATAAACGGACATTTTTATACCAAAATTCTCGTGTCATTGTTGCATGTGGAAATTAAAATTAAGTGGTTTCATAAACATACCACCATACTTGAAAGGGTTAAAGTAATGCAGAGGTCAAATTTATTTTGTCTGATTTATTGAAAATTTTCTTTTCCTATTCCATGTAAAATAATTTAAGACGCGTTTAATAACATAATAAGAAATAAGTTTCATGTAATTTTAAGATAATATATAATGCTTTAATTTTTGATTAGTGAAGAACTAACTGTAATTCTACGAATACTAATTTCATTACATTTTTTTCTCCCTAAAATTATTTATTCATAGAACAAGCATATCTATGGAAGACTGGATATTAAAATTTCGACAAATATTTAACGCATATATCTTGTGAAAACAAACATTTATTTTAGAACATTAAACCTTTTCGTTTTAACTTATTTATTTTTGAACTACTTAAGTAAAAAACAAATTCTTGTGTTAAGAACTAACATTCAAAGTGAAAAAAATTATATTGATTCAAATAGCAGTAAAATATCATTCGAGTATTTAAACATTAAATATTCAAACATCATTAATCAAATACTAATTTTATCCTTCTTCAGTAAAATTATACACTTTATTCTGATCATTTATTTAAATTAAATTAAATAAACATACTTTTTCATTTACTTGTCTCTGCTAAGAACATTTATTTGATTATTGGCTTTTTTTTAAGAGCAAATATTATATTTTTGAAATTTATATTTATTTAGTGATTTGAGATGTTTTAATAGTACTTTAGAAGAGTAATATATTGTGTGTATTAAAAATCGTTTTTATTGAGTATTTATATTTAATAATAAGACCATTATGTAAATAATAATTTAAAAAATATATTGTGTTTTATTTTTATTTTTACTGCTCGCATATGACAATGGAATTGTGTGTGTATGTATGCATGCATAAATACTACTGTTACACAAAAGCTGTTTAGATTATAATAATTATTTTTGTAAAAAAATATCTAAATTATGCCAATAACAGAATCAAAAATAAATAAATAATGGTCGAAGATTTTCTATTCATTGTGTGAAATCCATCAGTTTTTCATCTCAGAAAAATGGTGGATGTTGCAGGGCTGTAATGGGAGCAATTAGTGAAAATCTATTAATACATTGTGGACCAAAAAAATGACAAATTGAGCGTGTATTTTTTAGTTATTATTATTCAAAATCTCTACCATAAATTTCAAACAGTAATTTTCAGTTCATTTAATGACGTGATTGATTTAAAAATATATTATTCAAAATTTGGGTAATTGTTTTGAATAGAAAAAGAGCTAAGTTAGTGACGCGTATACTAGTCACCGTCCAACAATTATTAACAATCGAAGCACCGTGCAATGACAAAGAATATGACAACTAACACAGCGACAAAAGTCGCAATGTGACAAACCTCACAAATGTGGCAACAAACCAGAGAAAACCTCGCAATGTGACTAAAATCCAAGAAAGAGACTAAAATCACCAGCAACATGCTAGTGATAACCAACAACCAATCCAGAGACGAGACTTAACTTACCAAGAAAATGACAAGCACATCCCAATTGGTGGTGAGCCCAAATAAATGGCAAAAATGAAACCACCCCATAAAAGCGGCGACAAACACGACAGTGACACACCACCATCAAAGAAACAAGCCAAAATAAATGGCCGAACTCAAATAATGAAAACCAAGAAACAAGCAGTGTCACAAGAACGGAAAAAAAAAACAGCGTAACCTTAAAAACAAAGCAAGTAAGTGTCAGAAGATATTATATAGAATAACTATAGCAGATACGAAGCCATGTAGACTAATGGCACCTGGTGCATGTAAAATCCGTCGTGGGTGCAAAGTCCTCCAAGTTCCCTGTGAATTATACCTCTGGAGGTGCCGAGTCAGGTGAAGGTTTCGTCGCCTGATCAAGACTCTAAATTACGAGATCAATTCCTTTCTCTTTTTTATTTTATTTTATTTTATTTTATTTTTTTTATTTTATTTTTTTTTTTTGGTAAATCTGCCAATTCAACAATGTTAAATAGAAACCATGAACCGGCAAACAAAGAAAACTGTGGCAGACCACTAGAGAGCACTGCAGCGATGCCAGCAAGGCTTTTGTCAGATGGATCACAGCCATGCTGTGATCAGGCGTATATCACCCCGCGCCTAGGTACTAACTCGTCAAGGTAGGCACTCATGCCCGGCAGGTAGGGCCCTAGTTAGCGGCATAAAAAAAAACAAATGTTAACAATAGAATGGGATATTCGTTGTAGATGAGTTATCCCAAGTGGGTGGTAGGATAATATGATAGATGCACGATAATATGCACGATAGACCAAGTTCATATAGCACGCCGTACGCTAGTTACACGAAACCATTAGAACCATTTTCGATATTCTGTATCGAAAAATATAATTGAGATTTACAAATACGATCACCACTTGTTGAATAATATGCCTACCCATTGACACAAAAATAGCTACTCTCGTTGGCGATTTTTTTTTCAGCATTTGACCGATCCCTTGAATTTCAGTACAAATATTTCCTCAAAGTTTACTTCGTATTGTTTAATCACAGTAAACACTTTTAGAAAACATTGGTGTTTGAAGTCAAGGGAAAAATCCTCCTACGACAATCGCCCTTTTTGTGTCAGCGCGTAGGCTTATTATTCTGAATGCTGTGGACACGATTTCACTGAAGTAGTAATATGATCATCATTACTACTCAGCATCCTTCATCACATTCATTTATCTTTTATATGTTCTAAGATATCGAAGCTTTAATTAATAAGGAAAATAATCGGATTTTAAGCTGAGGTAGTGCTGTGTAATAAAACGGGATTATTACTATGAAGTATTCTTAATTTCTCACATTTATCTTGCATAGATTTGGAAATATGGAATATCAAAAATCACTGTTTTGGAACACATTCAATTTATGATACACAAACTGTATCATAAAAACTGATTGACTACTTCCGATGTATTTAGAAAATTTAAATGCGGCACATGAAGAGAGTTTTTCATGATATTCAATCCAAAAGGCAAAAATTAGAAAATTCTTAATACTTCGGTTGTAAAATTTGAAAATTCCAATTTGTTATTTTGTTGGCAGGACTATATTTTCAGCATTTTCAAGCGCTATTGATTAATTCTTTGTAACTTAAAAAATAATGCATATTTTGAACTGAAATCTTGCATGTAACTGAAAGGAGAGATAAAAATCTGATATTTTTACAATTTCACTTTATAAAATTATTCTATTTATTTATTATCTAAAGTGTATGTTATTTAAATCTGCAGGATGCATAGAAAAGTTATTTTATCTTCACAATACTTGCGAAAGGAGAGAACTGCAGTTATGCAAGTGGGATAATAATATAATATGGTGACTACACCCGACTTAATACAACCGATATTAGTGCCTTTAGTGACGAAAATTGGAAGTTATTGAATCTAACTTTAAAACTATGAGAAATAGCGGCAAAATGCCAATTTAAAAATTCAGCGCCCTCGTTTTAATATCAAATGATGTTTTACGTGCAGGAAAAACTTGATTAGAAACACTGAAGTGTCTTTTTTAACACTTTCTAATATAGTTGAAAAGTGTTTATGAATTCGGTTTGTCTGTCTGTCTGCCGTCAGTCTGTCCGTGCTCTAACCCGCGTAAATATACTGGGATTGCCATGCAATTGATATGTATTAATGAGATTTACTATGGCATGTTCGGTACAGAAAATAAAGTATGTAGCGTTTATAGTTCATTTACAGGGGCATTCAAAAAAATTCCATTGCAATACGCTCTATGGGGGAAATCGTTTGCGGTGAATTTTAATGATGTTAAACTATTTCAAACATATTTAAATTGATATATATTACTGAGGTGCATTACAAGAGACTTACAATAGAATATGGTGTGCATAGCATTCATCTTTCGTTTACAGGGACACACAAAAAACTCCGTTTAGAGTACTGTGCGTTTTAAGTTGTAGTACGTTTTTAAATTAACCCTTTCAGGGGCAAGCACTTGTGCTTCTGTAACTTTGAATTCCCACCGGAATTTAGGAAAGAATTTAGTTCAAAATAAGAATAAGCAATTTTTCAAATTTTTCTCGTCAAAGTTAAAAAAGTAAAATTTAATTAAAAGTTTCTGGTTTGAATCGGATTAAAATTTGGTGGTATATAATATATACCACCGCCCCTCAAATGGTTAAATTAATTTTTAGTCTATTAATTGGTGTGTGTATAAATTGTATAGATGATATACAGGACAGCACAAAAGATCTTGAGTACATTACCATTTATTGACGAAAATTGCTGAAGGGGAATTTACAACTATCCTATGCATTTCCTTACTGAAATAAATTTTAGTATACTATGTAGTATATGTAGACATCTATGGATCATATAATACAGAGCTACACAAAATAATTCGGATATTTTTCTGACTATTATTGGGAATTTCTGAAATTGAATTTTCAAATGTGTTATGAGATTTCCAAATTGTTTAGTTAGACATCATATTTCACCTTATTAAATGGTGAAAATTTGTTAAAGTATTATGGACAGGTAGGAAAGTGTTTCATAATCTATACTTGGAGCATAATTTTTTTCTTTCTTCGTTTTATATCTAATATTCAGCTTATATACTACCCTAATTGCATGCAAAAGTGTGGCATTATATATAAGGCAGATGCACATGTACTGATGAAACAAGGATATGTAAGCAAGGTACGGTTTATTTTAAGAAGAATATCAAGTTAAATACGCTCAATTCATCCATCAGTACACTGTAAAAAAACTCAGAAGCGTTTCGGCACAAGGCGGAAAGGTTTCCGGGAATTTATAGTAAACTTTGTGTTCTCCTCAGTTACTTGTTATTTCGGAATCGCTACACGTATTTTCGGAAAAATATTCAAAGCGGTGAATTAGTCTGAAGAAGTCAGAAACGTTACATTCCATACCGGAAATGTTTTCGAATAGGTAGTGTAAAATGATGGTTACTGAAAAATTCGGAAATGTTACACTCATTCCGTGTAAAGTTTTAAAATGGAATTCGAAATGAAGTAATATTTGCGCATGCTCATCTACTCCGACCTATTGCACATGTCATTATCACGTGATTTCTATTGTTCTTGAGAGGAAAGACAGCTTAAAACAGATGCAGATGCAACGTATTTATATGAGCTGTAAGTATTCTGTTTTATAATTTCTTTTATTTGAGAGAACAATATGCTTAAAAAAAAAAAAAAAATTAATATTATCAGATTTTGTTTTATTGCATATTAATATTACATTTGCAGTTAATCTTTTGTTGTATACACAAAGTTAAATAACTCGTTCGATAGTTTCTTTATACAGATAGCACCGAAGTACAAATAGCACTGTATATACGTCTTTAACATCTTTTCCTTTTGAGATCGGTTCCGTTTCATAACTTTTCTAATGATGAAATGTATCGTTTATATGACAGAACAAATTCCTAATTTCACTTGTACTATACTTTTTCCTTCATTTTTTATGAATCAGATATTTATAAATAAATATAATTAAAAATTTGATTTATAAATCTATAAATAATTCTTTTTTAAAATCCGGTCTCATGAATTCCATGCTGTAAACAGATACATATGCATTATGAAAATGCTTTATTTCCCAAAATAGATGTATTATTTTTAATACCTTTAAATAAATATATTTTTTAATCTTGTAAGTATAGATATTATATCAAAAGATTTCGTATCTGTAAATAATTATTTTATTTTATGAACTGTATATTTATAAAAATATATTTCCCAAAATAGATGTATTATTTTTAATACCGTAATTTCCGGCGTATAATCCGCGGATCAAACAATTCGGTATCAACCCAGAAATTTTATTCAATAATTGAAGCCAAATATTTACAGCGATCTGAGAAGTAACAGTTTATAAAATAAAATTTCTGGCTCGAAACATGATTGTTTGATCTGCGGATTATACGCCGGAAATTACGGTACCTTTAAATAAATATATTTTTTAATCTTGTAAGTATAGATATTATGTCAAAAGATTTCGTATCTGTAAATAATTATTTTATTTTATGAACTGTATACTTATAAAAATATATTTATTTTCTCAGGTTATCTCAGCACTTCTCAAGTTATACGAATAAAATAATACCTTTAAATGAATATATTTAGAAGCATGATAGTTGTAAAACACTATATTAAAAATATTTACAAACAGATAAATCATTTTTATCAATATATCTATTTATAAGTATACAATTCGTGAAAATAAAACAATTACCACAGATATAAAATATTTTCGAATAGTATAACTATTTACAAGATTTAAAAAAATGTTGTAAGGTATTACTAAAATCTATCTATTTATAAGTATAGGGAAATTAAATATTTTCATTGAGTATCTATTTAGAGGATGGAACTCATGAGGCTGCATTTAAAAAAAGAATTATTTATAGATCCATAAATCAAATTTTCAACGTTATTTATTTACAAATATCTGATTCATAAAAACTGAGTGAAAAACGTATAGTATAAGTGAAATTAGGAATTTGTTCTGTCATATAAACGATACATTTCATCATTAGAAAAGTTATGAAACGGAACCGATCTCAAAACGAAAAGATGTTAAAGACGTATATACGGTGCTATCTGTACTTCATTAATACTAGTACTACATTATTATTCATCATTCAAATATCTAATATTTATTATAGATTCATGGAACAAGAGTATAAAGAAACTATCGAATGAGTTATTTAACTGTGTATACAACAACTTGTAAACTTGTTGTACTTGTAAACTTGTAGTAGGTAAACTAAAGAAGTTTCCAGACGACTCAACTCTGTTCCTACAAAGGAAAATTTGGAAGCCTCTCTTCAGTAGAAGGACATACTCTCAAATTTGGATTTATTTTAAAATGACAGAAGTATTTGTCATAGAATTAAGTTTTTTCAAAGTTTATTTCGCCTGCATAAATAACTTTAAAGTGAAGTCTTGAGTAGCAGTCTAATAATAAAAGGTGAATAATAAAACGAGTTCAGAAAAATATATGTTTACACCAGAAATTACAGAAAGTTTATGATATTGCTAATTCTAAAGTATAATTCATCTACTAGATCATGCTTCGTAGGATCATTTCTATAGTATGATTAGCGAGTTCGCACACCGAACTTCGCAGAAATCCCAACCATGATGATGTGGAGTGGGGTTTCGCCTCGAACGAATGTAATATTAATTTTTTTTAAAAAGCATATTGTTCTCACTAATAAAAGAAATTATAAAACAGAAATGCACAGAAACATTTCCAAAATACACAGATACATTTCCAAAACACACAGAAACATTTCCGATGTATACAAAAACATTTCTGATGTATGCAGAATCGTTACTGAATATCTGACTGAAATATAAAGAAACATTTCCGAAATGCACGTAAAATATATGTTTCCAAATGTTTAAAAAAAAAATGTTTCCAAAATATACAGAAACATTTCTGAATATCTGACCGAAATATGCGGAAACTTTTATGAATATCTGACCGAAATATGCGGAAACATAACAGAACCGATGGGCCACATTGCTGCCCCACCAGATAGAGTAACGTTTCTGAGTTTGTTTGTTTTTTAGAGTGTACCAGCAATGCAACAGCTATAATGTTTATAGCAAAAAGCACAGCGCTATCCCCTGTTGGGTGATTAAAGTCAATATCGAATCAACATAGACTGTCACAAGCTTTTGGCATATTAAATTTGGTGAAATTCCATCCCATATATGTTGAAAAACAGCTATCACAAGAATCGTGAAAACGCACACAGAAGCGCCACGTGATATACACTAAAACCTAATCAGCACCATTTATGTCAGATGCTAACAGAATGTGAAGTATTATGAATATCCAACCTATGGGTTCCAAGATATAGCTATCACGTGAAAATCATAGCATAGCAGTGCCACCAATTGGGTGGTATACACCAAAAACATAATCCGCGCCACTTTATGTGACGGTCTAATGAAATATGCATTTTTGTAAAATTCCGTGTCTTAGATCTTGAATTAGAGCGGGCACAAAATTTATGTCGCATACATACAGATATATAATGGTACAGTATGATGACTACACTAGACTTAATACAGCAAATAGCAGTGCCCCCAAGTGGCGAAATTTAGAAGTTATTGATCCTATTTCTAAAACTTTGAAAGATAGCGACAAAATGTCAATTACAAAAGTATAAGGCGTCCCTTGATTTAAAATGAAATGATGTGTTGCATGTAGAAAAATCTTTATTAGAAACACTGGAGGGGATTTTTTTTTAATCTAATCACCAGCTTACATACATCCCGAATTTTGTAGCTAGACATTTTCCAATAGATATGAAAACCGTATTCAGGACATCCCAAAACGTCTAAATCCGTCAAAAAACGGAAGATGAAGACTCTCACGATTCCAGTACGTTCTACCTATGCATATAGAAACGAGCAAAAAAATTATGCGTAAAGCATAGATTATGAAACACTTCCCAACACTTCCAGAGTACTATAACGAAACTACGTCGTTTAATAAGGTGAAAGAAGCTATCAAGCAAACAATTTCGAAACACAAAACAACTGAAAACATATTTTCAGAAATAACCATCTATAGACGCAATATATACAGTTCTTTTCGTTTCTCTCTATATGAATTTACTTATTTGCTACAAATATCTCTTAGTATACTAAATATATTCAGCTGCAAAATGCATAACTCAAGCAAAAAACACCAGCAATCCACTCTCATACACAGTAAAGCTTACAAATTCTTTCATGTAACCCTGTATATAATCTACAATATTTATCCACACCACGTAGTATGCAAAAAATTAGTTAAACTTAAAAACGTATAAAAACTAAAAATGCATTTTCAGCATTTATCGCTGATAGACAATACTGTAACATTTTTTGTGTGCCCCTGTAAATGAAGGATAACTGTTATGCACGTAATATTATACAGTAGCTATCTTCAACTGCACTTCAATATATTTTTGCTTTTCTTTTCGCTGTTTTTACACGTGACTTATTCATCAAAACACAAGAGTCATTGTACTTATCTCATCAGTTTTTAATTGCTCTTTCAATTCCTAAATTCCCTCCCCCCCCCCTCTTTGCTGTGCCAGTGTAACTGCAGTAAACTTGTTAAGTCTGAGTCACTAGGAACGAAAGAAAATACCGTTTTAGACAGGCTCCCGTGTGAGTAGGTATAATTGTATGATATTCCTTTTGCCGGAACCATGACATTTTTTCGTTTAACTCAGGATTCCGTTGGAAACTGTTTTCTTCTTTTAAAGAACTAAAATTATTTTATTAAGAAATATTTTAATGGTAATAAAATACAGTAAATTCTGCAGGAATCGCTGGGTACTAAAGAAAAATTCCGTGTTAGCAGGTAGCATTTTAGTACATTCCTTTAGCCAGAACAATAAAATTACGAGGATTTCATTATACACCGTTTTCGTTTTCACAGGTTTTACTGCACAGTAAAACCTGCGAAAACGGAACTTATCTACAGTCCCTGGCCAAACTATTAGACGCAGTTGTTTTTATTATAATTTATTAAATATCTGGAAAGATACATGAGGAATTATCCTGAAACTTCAGGAGTGTAAACAACACAATAAACGTCATATATTTCCGCGAAGATTTTTTCCCGAAACCCCATAAGGGGCCGTCAACAAATTGAAGAAAAACGAATATCTTTTGGATAACCCTGTAAAAACTAATGTTGCAAAAAGCATTCAAACTGTAGATTATGATTACGTGGCTTATTGTAATAATGTGGGTTCATTTTTATGAAGATAGCATGTATAATCAAAGAGAAATTCACGTTTTTATAAAAACAGTCCCAAATTTTACCAAGTTTTTTGCTTATAATTTGCAGAGTTTTTAATATAAAAACAAGTTATTTTCAGAAAATATGACAAACAAAATTATACACAATACCCTGCAATCAGAATTAAAAAATAATAAAAATTGTATGAAAAATGAGCAGATTTACTAAATATTGTTTCACTGCGCATGCGCGAATTCAATCAAAATATACTGTGCATAATATATTAGCTTAATGTATAGACCAACTTTTATGAAAGTCTCAAAAACATAGCTTGAAAATTCTGATAGTAGTCGTCGATAGAATAAGCTCGAAATTCGCTGTTCCCAAAAGGAAGCAAAAATATAAGGGGCTGTATCCAAATATACTAGCTTATGAAAGTTGACATATTAAGAATGAAGTGTCTCTCATTGTATATTTGGATACAACCCCTTATCTTTTTGCTTCCTTTTGGGAACAGCGAATTTCGAGCTTATTCTATCGACGACTACTATCAGAATTTTCAAGCTATGTTTTTGAGACTTTCATAAAAGTTGGTCTATACATTAAGCTAATATATTATGCACAGTATATTTTGATTGAATTCGCGCATGCACAGTGAAACAATATTTAGTAAATCTGCTCATTTTTCATACAATTTTTATTATTTTTTAATTCTGATTGCAGGGTATTGTGTATAATTTTGTTTGTCATATTTTCTGAAAATAACTTGTTTTTATATTAAAAACTGCAAATTATAAGCAAAAAACTTGGTAAAATTTGGGACTGTTTTTATAAAAACGTGAATTTCTTTTCGATTATACATGCTATCTTCATAAAAATGAACCCAAATTATTACAATAAGCCACTTAATCATAATCTACAGTTTGAATGCTTTTTGCAACATTATTTTTTACAGGGTTATCCAAAAGATATTCGTTTTTCTTCAATTTGTTGACGGCCCCTTATGGGGTTTCGGGAAAAAATCTTCGCGGAAATATATGACGTTTATTATGTTGTTTACACTCCTGAAGTTTCAGGATAATTTCTCATGTATCTTTCCAGATATTTAATAAATTATAATAAAAACAATTGCGCCTAATAATTTGGCCAGGGACTGTACAACGGAACACTGTCTGAAGCGGAAACTTTTATGATGCCGACGAAATTACTATGCAATTATACCTGCTAAGACGAAAGCTTGTGTAGAACGGGACTTCTTTGTTCTCTAGTGATTCCGACTTAGCAAATTTTACTATAATGGTATTTTAACAGTTAATAATGAACCATTAAGTACAGTAAACCTGTGTAAACGCAATCCCTAAACATCACAAACAATTTTGCTGTAGACAGGTATACGTTTTAGCAGGTAGATTTTTATGGTACTCCTTTCGTAGGGACTATGAGATTTCTCCATTGAAGTCCGAATTTCGGTATACACACGTTTCGTTTATACCGGTTTTACGATATGAATTAACAAACAAAAATTATGATGAAAATATAATCGTAAACAATAGCTCACTATATCGTTTTACATAACAGTAAAGCCTGTGAAAATAAAATTGTTAAGGACCAAAACAAAGTTCAGTTTTAGAAAGGTTTCCGTCTTAGCAGGCTAAATTGCATGGTGTTCCTTCCATTGAGACCATGAAATTTTTCTGTTTAAAACATGATTCCGTTATATACAGGGTATATTTTCTTTAGTTTTACTGTACAATACAGAGGTGCCAAGCTGTCATTAATATTCCGTAATACATGGGTTAATTTAACCCAGGTTTAACACGTTTCGCACCAGAAATATTTTTAAGAAATTAAGTTAAATATATTCCTCGTAGAAACCTGGAACTAAATGAATAAAGATTTATCCAATAATTTTCTGGTTTGAAGCGTTGTTAAACTGGGTCAGATTAAACCACATATTACGGAAGATTAGCAAGAACTTGGCACCTCTGTAACAATACTATGTCGATTATAGTGTAACTATGTTTCACCCCTCCCGAAAAAAGGGCTCTCTGGAACAGCCCCTAGTGCCTCGCCATCAAATTTTCCTTCATTATTTATTATTCATGCCGTCTTTGAAGACATCATGATATCATGAAGGAGAATTATCTATGTTTTTATGAAGTACTAAAATGTTTAATTTTTTTTATCAAAAGTTTTTGTAAATATTTTTTCTGGTATAAATATATTCGTAATGTTCCTAAAATATTGTGTTATCTGGAAAGTTTTATTATTTTTCAAAAGGCTAAGTGAAGTTTCGTATAGTTTTTTTGCTACTGCTGATAAGGAGTGATCTTAAAAGACCCAGATATGTACATTCGGTCTTTTTTGCTTGCGCTGCGTAGTTCTCACTTGCATTGAGGCATAATTTTTGTTTCAGTGCAGTATTAAGAATGGCAAACCAAAAAGTTCATTTTCGTCATATTACGCTCTCTTATTTCAAAAAAGGTAAAAGTTATAGTCAGATTGCTCGTAATGCTGTAATACTGTATGTGGAGAAAGTGCTGTTTCAGATGACACAGTTCGAAGGGGGTTTCAGAAGTTTAAGTGTGGAACTTTTAGTTTCGAAGACGATGCCCGCTCTGGACGACCATCATCATCTGTAAAGGAGGGCCTCTTAAAAGAAGATAGCAAATGATCATGCACTGTACTTTTTGGAATATTTAGTCTGTGTGACAGCTCTGGAACTCTATAAGGTGGATTTTCAACGATATATATCTGAAACAGCACTTTGTTCATATACAGCACAAATTTTACAAGCAGTTTGACTAGTATTTTTACTTTTTTGAAATAAAAGAGGACAAAAATTAACCTTTTGGTTCTGCTTTCGTAGCACTGCACTGGAACAAAATTGTGCCACAACCCAAGCGAGAACTAAGCAGCGCAAGCAGAAAAGACCGAATGTACATATCTGGGTCATTAAAGGCCAATCCTTATCAGCAGTAGCAAAATAACTAGACTAAACCACTTTTCGCTTTGAAAAACCGCAGAAATTTACGGATGACACAATATATATGCTTTATTTTCACCGATATTCCAAATTAAACTTAACAAATATAAATATCTTATAACGTTTATATTATCATAAGAGACGGTAGTCTCTTGAGTGACGCAGCGAAAAACCGAAAACCGTAAGCCCAAAACCGAAGATTCCGTCACTCTCATATATACAGCTAGCAGGACATCAAAGGAAAATCGAAACGCCGACATTTAATATCTCAGTAAATATGAGGCATACCGTTTCGATTTTTTCACATTAGTCTTATATCTATGGCCTAACTCTATCCTGAAATTTATAGATTTCTACATGCAGTAGATTTTGAGATCTGGAAACCGATTTTTAAGCGAAAATGGAAAATGTAATGGTGTAATGGGCACAGAGGTGTTATCTCGAAAATGGATCGAACGATTTTTTTTAAATTAATATATTATATTAATCGCTTTTAGATGAAGAGAGTAAGATTTTGAGCTAACGTAGGAAAACTCTTGTTTTTTATATAATCCAGCTTCAAAATCGGACTCTTTTCTTATGCTTTTTCTGGTAGACTAACATTAAAGATTTTCGGCCTTTTCACCCTTTTTTATTCCTCCGCGGTCAGGATATTCATGGGTATCACGGTTATAGTTAAAGGCGATTTCGCAATCATATCTGGCTGAAGAACTATTTAGATTTTTTTTTTTTTTTAATACGAAAACAGTTTTTAATGCAATTTTTAATATGTAATATATATGTATTAAATTAAATTATTGTTTGTATATTTTTCTTTTTTGTTATAATAAAGAATTTCTTATATCAAAATCTTCATTAAGTCGAAAAATATTTAGATTCCTTGATTAAAATATTGAAATATTTTATAATTATACATATACAATTTAATTGTTATTTATATTTAATTTGTGATTTTTTAAAGGAAAAAAAAGATTAAGATTTTTTTTTATCAATTAATTTGCGTAACAAGGAATCATTCAAAATGAATCAATCATCAGTTTGTTTTCTTCGTGTGCGATGCGATTCGCTGCTATGAACATTTTTTGAAGTGTTGAAAATCAAATTTCACAAATACTTCTAACTTCTATTAACAAATACTTCATGAATATATTTTTAATTCCATGTTGTTTATGTACGATAAAAAACACGTTTGTAAGCTTCTGTTTCATAGTATAAGAATCCAAACATTCAGTGAAATGCGTATATTTGATCAGCTATATAAACAAATGAAGAATACAGTACCTTTTTTTTTTCAATTTCATTTCTTAAATTTGCATTTTAAAAACAGATAATAAAGAAATATGTATTTATCTTCTAATATTTATTTTCCTAAGTCAGAGAAATGCAAAGTTCTACCATTGTTTTTTTTGTTTTGTTTTTTCTAGTGAAAGTTTATTTTCAAATGTTAAATATAGATTTTACTTAATAAATCACGAAATCAGTCGTCAGTTCTCGGGGCAATGGTAGACGTGGCATTGGAAACCTAAAAATCATGAGAGAGGGTAATATCTTTAAACAAATCTTGTAGCAAAGTATTCAGTAGTATCTTGCACCAAATATAAGAAATTGAGAAAAAAAAAAAAAAGGTACTGTATTCTTCATTTTTGTTTATGTATTGTCAAAGCTATGCATTCTACCGAATGTTTTTATTCTTGAAATAGACTATTTAAACAGAGATAGAAGTTTACCAAACTTTTGTTTCTTTCTTCATACATAAACAACATGGAATTAAAAATATATTTTTGAAATATTTGTTAATTAAGTTAGAAGTATTTGTGAAATTTGTTTTTGAACCCGTTAAAAAATCTTCACAGCGCATGGAAAAATAGAAACGCTATAGAAGGATTTTTTTTTCTTCAGTTACCCTGAAATTAAAACAATATATATATATATATATATATATATATATATATATATTTTGGGTGGGGGGGGGGGTTTCAGGAGTGCAAAACGTTCATATTTACTGATTTATTAGTTGTTTGTTTTCTTTTTAAAATTAAAATAATGTTGTTAAATAGCAACATCATGGTGTAGAAAAAAAAAAACATTAAAAAAATGTGATGCATCGTTATGTACGAGAGATCAGTTTCAACTGACATTACAAAAATTTATTCACAAACTAAGACAGATAATTAAGAAAAATAGGTTAAATCCTAGAACAAGCGAGACGCTTGGGGTCATCGAATTTAGCGAAGCGATAAATGAGTTTTCTTGTTACCGGTTTATTTCTTACGTTTTTTCCACGCCTTCTGTGCTTGGTTCTAGCATGAGCAGAATGCATGGTTCTGAAAATTGAGCTGGTTTTTGAGGGAATTAGATTTGATTGGTTGGTTTACAGATTAGAATATTCTATAATAGAGTTCTATTGTCTGTGGGTTGGTTTGTTGTGTGTCAGATTTGTTGAATTATGTTTATGAAATGTGTTTTATGTCATAAAGGATAAATCCTGTGAAATATTAAAAAAAAACGAAGGATGAGAAATAACGGTAAGTGCATTTTTGTTGATTTTATATGATAAGATGTATTTTAAGCACTTTAGAGATTGCTGTAAACCGATTTTTGTGCGAACATTACTGACCGCAGCTTGAATGGATTTCATGCATTCTAGGGAGTGCGGAATATAGCAATTTTTGTGCATCCAGGATTTTTTTTTCAGTTAATGTACGCGAAGCATACACATATACATATATATATATAAATTATTAACTGCTGTTTGAATGAATTTCATGCATTCTAGAGATTGCTGCACAGGGAGTTTCATGCATCCAGGATTTTTTTTTTTCTGTTATGTACGCAAAGTGTACATATATATGTTACTAACTGGTGCTTGAATGAGTTTCGTGCTTTTGAAAAATCAGAAATCTCTAGATTCTCCCCAATCGTAACCTGTGTTCTTTGTAGCAGAGAATTCACTACTTACACAGTTTCTATGAAAAATTTTTCACGAAGTAAACATTGATTTTATTCCGTTTTGTGACAATTTACAAAGTTTTAGCAAGGAGGAAAAAATAGCTAAAAATTATTAAAAATAGAAAAATCTGGAGGAAAAAATTGCTAAATGTTTGTATGTAAAAATTGAAATATCCAGACGAAATATTGCTAAAAGTTTGTAAAAATAGAAAATCGTGAAGAAAAACTTGCTGAAACTTTGTAAATAATTGTAAAACGAAATAAAATTTATGTTAAAATTGTATAATAAAGCTTGCCGTAAGCAGTGTGTAAGTATCTGCTTGCTTAAGCTTAAAAAGCATTCGTTCTGATTGGGTAGAATTTGGAGGTTGCCGATTTTTTGGTTGACGTGCGTAAAAAAAATAGCCAAATCAGATGTTTTGCTTGTTCTAGGATTTTGCCCAATATATTTGATTAATGAATTCATCGATTGATACTTTGGCTTAATTAGGTTTGAATTGGCTTAGTAATTTGAATCTTATCATGATGACGTTTTGATTTTGCATGTCCCTGTATAAAAAACTCCTCAATGATATTTGCAAGATAAATACACTGTCACAATTAGATTCAAATTGGTTCAGCATTTCAACAGTGATGGTAAGGATTAAAAAAAAATTCATATTTTTTGCTTTTGTGTGTACCTTTTAAACAAACTGTAAGAGCTAAATGCTTGATTAGCTAACTCATTGATGATGCGGCTAAGTTTAGGGATTCACCCTCAGTTAGCCATCTTGTTTTTAAATCAAAACATTTTAACTTTTATTATTAAATATAAATCAATCAGTCAGTAAAATTAAATAACATGCTTATAATAAGTAAATATGAATGAAAATTATTTTGGAAATGAGAAACAAAACAAATATGTTTTGAAGTATAGATAAAATGCTTCAGTGATTAATTTGTAATCACTTCAGCATTTTATCTATATTTTAATTATAATTAGTGATCTTCTGTGATTATGTAACATTTCAGCGATGCTGGATTGAATCCCTGAAGCATTTTATCTATTTCGAAAAACCGAAGTCAGAGAAATGCAAGTTTCGTGCATCCAGGATTTTTTTTTTTCAGTTAATGTACGCGAAGCGTACTCACACACATATATATATATATATATATATATATCAATTATTAACCGCTGTTTGGATGAATTTCATGCATTCTAGAGATTGCTGCACAGGGAGTTTCATGCATCCAGAATTTTTTTTTCTGTTAATGTACGCAAAGAGTACATATACATGTTACTAACTGGTGCTTGAATGAGTTTCGTGCATTTGAAAAATCAGAATTCTCTAGATTCTCCCCAATCATAACCTGTGTTCTTTGTAGCAGAGAATTCACTACTTACACAGTTTCTATGAAAATTTTTTCACGAAGTAAACATTGATTTTATTCCGTTTTATGACAATTTACAAAGTTTTAGCAAGGAGGAAAAAATAGCTAAAAATTATTAAAAATAGAAAAATCTGGAGGAAAAAATTGCTAAATGCTTGTATGTAAAAATTGAAATATCCAGACGAAATATTGCTAAAAGTTTGTAAAAATAGAAAAATCGAGAAGAAAAACTTGCTGAAACTTTGTAAATAATTGTAAAACGAAATAAAATTTGTTTATTTTGTGAAAAAGCTTGCCGTAAGCAGTGTGTAAGTATCTGCTTGCTTAAGCTTAAAAAGCATGCGTTCTGATTGGGTAGAATTTGGAAGTTGCCGTTTTTTTGGTTGACGTGCGTAAAAAAAATAGCCAAATCGGATGTTTTGCTTGTTCTAGGATTTTGCCCAACATATTTGATTAATGAATTCATCGATTGATACTTTGGCATAATTAGGTTTGAATTGGCTTAGTAATTTGAATGTTATCATGATGATGTTTTGATTTTGCGTGTCCCTGTATAAAAAACTCCTCAATGATATTTGCAAGATAAATACACTGTCACAATTAGATTCTAATTGGTTCAGGATTTCAACAGTGATGGTAAGGATTAAAAAAAATTCATATTTTTTGCTTTTGTGTGCACCTTTTAAACAAACTGTAAGGTAAGAGCTAAATGCTTGATTAGCTAACTCATTGATGATGCGGCTAAGTTTTGGGATTCACCCTCAGTTAGCCATCTTGTTTTTAAATCAAAACATTTTAACTTTTATTATTAAATATAAATCAATCAGTCAGTAAAATTAAAAGTCACAAAATTCGTCAAATGATCTCGGGAGAAAAATAGTGAAATTTGTCTAACAATCGCGGAACAGAATTGCAAAATTCATCGAATGGCAGTGGAAAAAAAGTGCACAATTTGTTCGTTTATGGAAAAAGTCGTGAAATTCATTAATCGATAGTCGATAAATCACGAAATTCATCAATCGATAGCAGAAAAATCACAAAATTCATTGATAGTGGAAAAATCACAAAATTTATCAACTGGTTTCAGGGGAAAAAATTTTCGAATATCGTCGAATGGCTTCGAGAAGAAAAAAAATCACAATCCGTCAAATAATTTCTTTGAAAAAATCGTGAAATTCGCCAAATGGTTTTGAAATTTGTCGAGCGACAGTGGGGAAAAAATCTTTTTCCATTGAATCATCGCAATTGGAACTATTAAGTTTGACCAGTGGTGGCAGTAAAGTCAGTCGGCAAATTTTCAGTATTACTCGCCGATTGGCGAATGGCAATTTTGTCCTATATTTTTATGCACTTTATCGATGAAATTCATGATTTTTTACACGCCTGATCGATGAAATTCAAGATTTTTACGCACCCAATTGATGACTTTCTTGATTTTTATGCATCCGTTTGACGAAATTAATGATTTTTATATGCCTGATAAACAAAATTCATGATTTTTATGCATATGTTCAACAAAATTTATGATTTCCCTTCTCCCGATCCACAAAATTCATGTTTTTACTGTGTCTGATTGACAAAATTCATGATTTTCAACTGATATGCTTTCCATCGGCCAATTAATGAAATTCACAATTTTTCTTCTCTAGACAATGGCGAAATTCGCAAATTATTTTTTTTTTTTTACCGTTCGTTGAAATTTACAATTTTTTCACAAACATTCGATGGAATTCTTGATTTTTCCAAGACCAGTTGTCGAAATTTGCGATTTTCCATGCCTATCGACAAAATTCATAATTTTGCAGAACCGATAGACAAAATTCATAATGTTTTCCTATGATCTATGGACAATTTGCAAATTTTTCCTGCAACTGTTCGTTGAAATTCTCGATCTTTCCACGCCATTCGAGGAAATTCGCTGCTCGATCCATGAAATTCACGATTTTAAGTGCCTTATCGACAAAATTCGCAGGTTTTTTCAATTGATTTACAAAATTCAAGATTTTTTTTTTTTTTTTGAGTGATTGACGAAATTTGCAACTCCGGAATTACTGATTTTGGCATCTCTGGTTTCTGTTGACCGATTATTGAAATTTGCGTTTTTTTTTCTAGCGACAAAATGGCGAAATTTGTGATTTTTCCATACCCATTTGACAAAATTCGCATCCAGTCAATGCAATTCATGATTTTATGCGCCTGATCGATGAAATTCATATTTTCCTACGATTTATGGACAAAATTTGCAAATTTTTCTCACGAATTATTAAGGAAATTCGAAATTTTTGGATAGGTTGGCATGTATGGTCTCTGCGGGCCACCAGTTATCCATCACGCGCCACAGGTTGTGCATTCCTAATCATGATGCAGTTTGGCTCATTCGACTCGACATCGATAGAACTTACTGATTTTAGTTTCACCACCAGGGGCAGTTATGTTCATATAGAACAGAGAGCGCCCCTGGCAGTGGAAGGGGAAATTAATGGATTTTGGAGCTAACTCAAGTTCTATGGGTCCCATCACAACATGGTTTGATTCATTCAACTTGTTTCAAGTTTGACCACCAGGGGGCGCATTCCCATCTTAGGTTCTATGGCCCCGATCATGACAAGGTATGGCTCACTCAACTCGAAATCGACAGCCTCAAAAATTTCAGCTGTTTGTATAGAACAGAGTGCGCCCCCTGGTGGTGGAACATGGAACTAACAGATTTTGCAGCTAACTTGAGTTCTATGGGTCCCATCACAATGCAGTTTGATTCATTTGGCTCGACATCGATAGGATACATCGATTTTAGTTCCAAGTTTCACCACCAGGGGCGCTATCCTATCTCGTGTTCTATGGGCCCGATTACGGTGAGGTATGGCTCATTCGATTCGAAATCGACAGCCTGAAAGATTTCAGCTATGTTTGTATAGAACAGAGTGCGTCCCCTGGTGGTGGAAGATGGAACTAATGGATTTTGCAGCTAACTCGAGTTCTATGGGTCCCATCACAATGCAGTTTGATTTATTAAACTGGACATCGACAGGATATATAGATTTTAGTTACAAGTTTCACCACCAGGGGGCGCTTTCCTATCTCGGGTCATATGCGCCCCATCACGACGCGGTATGGCTCATTCGACTCGAAATCGACAGCCTCAAAGATTTCAGCCATGTTTGTATGGAACAGAGTGCGCTCCCTGGTGGTGGAATATGGAACTAACGGATTTTGCATCTAACTCGAGTTCTATGGGTCCCATCACAATGCAGTTTGATTCGTTTGACTCGACATCGGCAGGATATATCGATTTTAGTTAAAAGTTTCACCACCAGAGTGTGCTTTCCTATCTTGTGTTCTATGTGCCCCATCACGACGAAGTATGGCTCATTCGACTCGAAATCGACAGCCTCAAAGATTTCAGCTATGTTTGTATGGAACAGAGTCCGCCCCCTGGTGGTGGAAGATGGAACTAACGGATTTTGCAGCTATCTCGAGTTCTATGGGTCCCATCACAATGCAGTGTGATTCATTCGACTCGACATCGACAGGATATATCGATTTTAGTTCCAAGTTTCACCACCAGGGGGCACTTTCCTATCGGGTTCTATGGGACCGATCACGACGACGTATGGCTCATTTGACTCGGAATCGACGGCCCGAAAATTTTCAGCTATGTTTGTATAGAAAAGGTTGCGTCCTTTGGCGGAGGAAGATGGAACAAACGGGTTTTGCCATGCATTTTCATCCTTCTAATTGTGTTACTCTCTCGCTGTATAATTTAAAAGTTGAGTCTTGGATTCCTCTCCCTGGGCCACCACCCTCATATTTTATTGGGGTCCAAGGGGTCTTTTTTAGCATTTCTTTAAAATTTTATTTTAATGATTAATTTATACCCTATGCTTAATTTCGACTAATTGGCATTCTCATCAATAACCTTAAAAAAGTAATGATATCAGTACAAAAACCCTTAACGGGTTAAAAGTTGTGACGCAGCACTTTCTTTTGGCTTTATGAATTTTAAATATGGGTCTTAAAAGCAATGATATCAAATTTAAGTGACGCTATGTTAATAATTATTTTTTTAAATCATAATTTTCTTTTTAGTTTTATTTATATTCACAGGTGCAATTATTATCTTAATATGAAAAAATATATAAAATTTATTCGCTGATGCTTTTTCATTCACATCTCTCATGAATTCAAAATATGGGTTTTAAAAGAAATGATATCAAAATTTGAGTGACACCTTGGCGTTAATTTAATAGGACTCTTTTAAAATTCAATTTAAATTATTTTTGGTTTGTCTTCTAAAGTATATTTACACATACAAACAATACTTTTAATTTTTCAATACACTTTTAAATATATTACTTTCACTGAGCCTATATTATGTATTGAAATGTATTTATTTCAATAAATTGATTTATCTTCTGTGCCACGCTATCCAAAATCATAAGTAAAATTTATGTAAATGATTATTTTGCGTCATAGTATCCAAACAAAGGGAAATGTATTCAAGTGGATAATATGACGCAAAATAATCATTGACATAAATTTTACTTATGATTTTGGATAGCGTGGCACAGAAGATAAATCAATTTATTGAAATAAATACATTTCAATACATAATATAGGCTCAGTGAAAGTAATATATTTAAAAGTGTATTGAAAAATTAAAAGTATTGTTTGTATGTGTAAATATACTTTAGAAGACAAACCAAAAATAATTTAAATTGAATTTTAAAAGAGTCCTATTAAATTAACGCCAAGGTGTCACTCAAATTTTGATATCATTTCTTTTAAAACCCATATTTTGAATTCATGAGAGATGTGAATGAAAAAGCATCAGCGAATAAATTTTATATATTTTTTCATATTAAGATAATAATTGCACCTGTGAATATAAATAAAACTAAAAAGAAAATTATGATTTAAAAAAATAATTATTAACATAGCGTCACTTAAATTTGATATCATTGCTTTTAAGACCCATATTTAAAATTCATAAAGCCAAAAGAAAGTGCTGCGTCACAACTTTTAACCCGTTAAGGGTTTTTGTACTGATATCTTATACTATAAATATCTCTTTATCTCAAAATTTATTTTCATACATTAAATGTTTTTAAAAATAAACAAGCAAAACTGTACAAGTCTTAATAAATTTTTCTTACATTACATGTATTAAAACGAATTAATATCATATTTTAACAAATTGCCAACAGAAATAAGAAATAAGTTCCTAGCTACATTTAGTGAAATAATTACAGTCATAAATTTCGTTTGATATAGATTCTCAGACTGCCTAATCATGAACTTGAACAAAAATGTACAAAATTTAGTTTATATTAATATAATCTTTAAATTTCAGAATGTCTTGATGTGGAATATTTGAATTTTTATGGGGATCAAACCAGAATAGAAACGGGGAACTCAAAACTGATAACTTTTATTACTTTTCCTACAATCAAAATTGCTTAAGTATAACACAATTCGTGAGAAAAGCTACATCTGTTGAAGTTCAAAATTTATTCTACAGTAGATAAAGAAAAGCTTTTATTTTCATTTTTCTAGATAATACATAGATTTTGAAAGAGATTTGATATGAAACAGTTGGGAATCGAAGAATCGAATGGGCAAAAGCTAAGTAATTTCCTTTACAGAACTAAGATTACACAGTTTGACATTCCTAACAGATTGGCATAAAAGTGAGTAAATAGTAATGTTTTTGCCATGCAAAATTTTAAATTTCAATTAAATAATTTACTTATTTTAAGAAATTTTCGCTTAGATAAATATCCTACTCTAAACTTTTAAAATTGCGTTATTAATTTTCATCATCTCATAATTGGCTCTTTCAAGCTAATTTTAGAAAATTTATTGTTCATTATCAATGTTTGTTTATAAACTAATTAATTAGTTAATAATTCATAATTTCATAACACGATGCATTCTTTGTACAAATTGTTTAAACCCATTAATTTCCAATGATTTAATTTTATAACACACTTATTGTTTTCTTTAAAACTAATTTTAGAAAATTTATTATTCATTATGTATAAGTTTGTAAATTAATAAACTGTTGATAATTCATAATTTCATAACACGCATCAGTTACTTATCTTGTTTAAAACGATTAACCCACAGTTATTTTATCTTATGTAACATTTTAGAATTAATTATAACAAATTGAAATACGTATATTTTATTGAAGTTAATTTATTTTGATAAAATTTATATATTGTTGACTTTATTTTAACAAGAACGAAAAATCATGCGTCAAGCATAGATTATGTAGCACTTTCCAACGCTTCTAAAATAATTTTACAAATCATTACCGTTTAATAAGCTGAAAGATGACATCTAAGTAAACAATTTGGAAAACGCATAACATATTTAAAAACGTAATTTCAGGAATTTTCAATATATACAATATTCGGAAAAATATCCGAATACTTTTATGTAGCCCTGTATATGATCTATAGATTTGTATATATACATAGGATGCTAAATTTTAGTTTAGTTAGGAAACGCGTAGCACCGCTTAAATTCTCCTTCTGGAGTTTCTGTCAATAAACGGAAATGTGTTCGCGAACTTTTGTGCTGCCCTGTATAGGATCTACAGAATTTATACACACCACGTAATAGACAAAAAGCTAGTTAAGATTAAAATCGCGTTTAGTAACTTAAAACGCACTTCCATGAATTATTGTTAACAGACAGTAGAGAATTCTTTTGTGTGTCCCTGTAAATGAACGATGACTGCTATACACACACTATTCTGTAGTAAGCCTCTTGTAATGCACCTTAGTAATATAGTATATAAACTTCAATGCGTTTAAAATAGTGGAACATTATTTAAATAAGCCGCAGACGATTTTTCTCCATAGACGTAATGTAACGGAATTATTTTGACTGTCCCTGTAAAGTAACTCTAAGTGCTATACACCTACTATTCCATATTAAGCTTCTTCTAATGCATCTTAGTGATCTATATAAATTTCAATGCGTTTACAATAGTGAAACATTTTTAAAATAAACCGCAAATGATTTTTCCCCATAGACCGCAATGTAACGGAATTCTTTTGAGTGTCCCTGTAAGAAAACTATAAGTGCTACACACTTCAGTTGAAATAGGGAACGTGCCATAGATAACGACAATAACATATAAAAATTGCAGAGCAATCCGAGCATATTTACGGGAGTTAGAGCACGGACAGACGGCCAACCGGCCAGACGGCCAGACAAATCGAAGTCATAAGCACTTTTCAACTAGGTTGGAAAGTGCTAAAAATACTACAGTGATACTTCATCTAAAAAGTACCTAGACAAACAAATTTTTTGGATTTTTTTTCCGCCTTTTATCTGACTCAGCTGACAAATGTGGATTCGACTAACGAATGTTTTATTGCATGAGCTCTTTAGCACGTAGCCGTATTGCAATGTAATTTGACGGGAAAGCACGTTTCGGTTAACGAAGATTTGGGCTAACGAATATGATTCCGAAACAAAATATCTTCGTTAGCTGCAGTATCAGAGTACTTTTTATTTTATTTATATTTTTCAGCCTTTTTCTATTTTCTTCTTTCTCTATATATAAGAAGTAAATATTGAAACCATGAAAATTCTCGATGTTTAGTTTTGATGGAGTTACATGTTTTGGGATGTCCTGAAAACGGTTTTAACTATCTCTGTCTATCTGTCTGTTATTTCGTCCGGGTGCGAAGAGATGCGCAAACAATTAACGGCTTCTAAATAAGACTCATTATTACTTTTCAATTATTTGCTACACTTCAGTAAATTATTGAAATAAAAGTAGAAGGCACTGTATCATAGTTGGAGTAGCTTGGCTAGATTGTTAGTTTATTAGCCTTTGTTTTTAAGGTTCTGTTATCTATATTATATTAAATTTACATAGCCGAGATACTGTATAGTTACTCTATTATATTCTATAAAATTCTGAAATGAAAACATTATCATCATGGCTAAACTCTTAAATTTTGGAATGGGCGGAGAATTACTTTAACTAATGCTAATACGTGGACAATAATCAGAGAACTATAAATAAAAACAATGCTTTAGAAATTAAAAAAAGTTTATTGAAATTGGGAAAATAGAGTATTTGATTCAATATACAAAAATCAATCATTATAATAAATCAAGTAAACAATAGAAACAATTCCCTGAATATAATACTGAAATTACACTTATATGCCTTCCCGTTTGATAAGTACTGCATTTCATTTAACACTGGAATATAAACTCCTTTACTCATAAAATTTATTAATATAAATCATATAAAATGTGCTGCAAGAAGAAATTAAATGTAAATTTGCTCCCCTAGGCAGCAAGAGATGATGACAAGATAACTGCAGGACGGCATTTTTAAATCGCTTTATCTTTTAGTCAAATTAATCTTAATATTTTGTTTGTTATTCTTAATTTGAAATGAAGTGGAATCAGAAATAAGAATCCTTGTTACTTGTTATTGTACGGCAAACTTTCATGGCACTTCGAGTTAGATAAGAACTTCTTTCTTTTTACAGAAATGAAATTCAAAATTCCACATTTTCTTGCAGACGCAAGGTACAAAACTTATTGTGCGATCACCACTGGCAACTATTTTTATATTCTTCTAATACCACTGTTTTCAAAAAGTATTTCTTGTAATTGATTTCTTTTGCAGTTGTAAAAACCCCTACCGTGTTAGAGGCAGAAACAACTTTAATTCTACTGAAGAAAACAACAATACTATTAAAGAAACCCAAATGCTGGCTGACATTCTTAAAGAATTTAATTATACTAAAACGAAAACCAACGCTGCACCTGCAGCTGATTCTCCAGCTCCTAGCCCTGAAGGAGGAGCTTCTCCTGTGTTTAACTCTCCTTCTTCATCTACTAATAATAACACTAAAATTATTCCAAATTTTAATTCTAACTCTCATCAAGTACCATCCATACTAATAAAATCCAGGAAATTTTTCAATTTTTTAAGGATTTAAAAGAAATTTTTCACATCTCTAAATTTCTTAAATGTATAAAAAATATTGCTACGCAGATTAAAAAGTTTAAGAATTCTATGAAAAAAAATTATTGTTATTATCAATGAATTCGACTCTCTTTCCAACGAAATTAACTTCCCCAATGTTGACTAATGTCATCATTGCAGAGTGACCAGACTGTGAAGACTCCAACCTCACATTTTTTCTTCACCTTTTTATTTTGCTTTTTAACTTTTTGTGTGCTGAGTTTTCCACTCTCATAACTTAAACTGTCTTTTTTGTTCTGCCTTTTTGTTAATTAATTAATTAAACAAATCTTTATATATTTTTCTAGACTGCTTTTATAGTAATGTATTTCTTAAACTAATGTATGGTTTCTGAAAGGAGCCTTTTTTTATGGGATGGGTATGGGTTCTTCCCTGTGTGTGTTTTCGTCTGTCATGTGGATCAATGGAATTTTTATTTCTTCAGACAAGGGTCTTTCAAAAATAATATATATATATATATATATATATATGGCTAATATGATGATGAAACCACTCATTTTATTTGTGGTATTTAGGCATTTGGGACTTGATAATTCTGTCTAAATTCCACAAATTTCATTCATTTAATTTCATTCATTCAATTTCATTCATTCAATTTTTAATTTAATTTCTTCTTTTAAATAAGTATTTGATATCTATATTCAGTGTGTTAGGGAACACTTTCGTTGTCAATAAATTATTACTTACTAAATCATAATTTCATAGTTTCTGTTGGTGTTTCGGTAATGTTTCATTAATGGTTATATATATATAAACTAATTGTATGACTTCCCTTGTTAAAAATGAATTAAAAATAAAAATGTACCGTAATTTCGCGCGTATGCGCCGCACCTTAGTTAAGTCTTTTTCAAACCGGAAATTTTATTGAAAATAAGAAGTCAAATAAGTGCTAAGCAGAAGTAAGTCGCATTTTATTTAAAATAAATTCTGGTAGGAAATCGAATTGTCTGAGGTGCGGCGTATACGCGCGAAATTACGGTAGGTAAAGAACAAACAAGAAAGAAAAATCATGCGTCAAGCATGAATTATGAAAACTTTCCAACATATTCCGAATACTGTAACAAAACTTCACAGTTTAATAAGGTGAAAGACGATGTCTAAGTAAACAAGGGATGACAAAGGATGACCGCCGCGGGAACCCAGCTTTCACTTTAGAGCATAAGTACAATCCCGGGGCGAAGACACAAACCCACTGTTTACTTTAAGATACATGCAATGTGTTGAGGGTTAGACAGTTTTTACAATTTTTAAAGTGCACAATTATTTAACTAAACATGTCTAACCAAGCATTTACATACTTAACTGTATTAAAGATGCACATTAGTTTAACTTAACAAATTTGACAACGGTAAAAGATGATTGGGAAAGAATATACAATGTTTGTGAAGAAATATAGTGGTATAATAATACTAAGCAGGTTGACAAATATTACTTTATAAAGATTAATGAATATAACAAACTAATAATATAAACTGTTAAATATGTACAAAATTTACAATGGGAATTTTGTGCATATTACCGAATATCGATATATCGATATATCGCCGAAATTTACCAGCTCTGATAAAACAATACAAATTGAAACAATTAAAGAGCTCCTGTTCGGGTGAGTGAGAAGAGGGGTGCTGGTCGGAAGCTTAGAAAACTCATAACCAGGGCTTGACAAATGCGGTCGCAGGTCACCACTGGCTACCAAGTTTTTTGATCTGCCGACCAAGTTATTTAATCTAACGGGGAGATTTCTTTAAAAAAAAAGTCACATAAGAAATGAGCACAAATGGCATTTTTTCTCTCCCCTACCCCTACTCGTGCGCGGCAAGCAGTGATCTTCCTCTTCTCTCGTACTTTTAATGAAAGAACTAAATTTAAAAGACATTTTCAAACTCATGCACAGAAAACACCATTCTTTTCAGCTATTAGCCAGCTAGTATATGTCAATGATTAGAATGTGTGGGGAGAGAGGGTATTTCAATAAAAGGGTAAGAAATAGTGTCAATCCAGCCTCTGTGGTATTTAAAATTAAAAAATGATCGAGTTTTTTGTAAGTTTCAAATCAGATTTTTGTGTTTATATAAGTTGTCAACATAATATAAGTGATTATATGTTTTATAAATGTCATTAGAAAACATTGTTTATATTATTTTTCTCTAAATTATGTACTTTTCTAAACTATGTAGCTAATCATTCTAAACTATGCTTGTTCTTATTTTTTCTCAATTAAGTCATAAAAAAGTTTTTTAATCAATGACGAGGAAGAGAATGGTGGGGGTAAATACTTTTTACTGACGACAAGTATTTTTTTCTGTAAAGAGCTGCCCATAACACATTTGAGAACCCAATGCCGGCAATTACAATCAATATTGGGGAAAATATCCGAATTATTTTGTGCAGCCCTGTATAGGATCTATACATTTTTATATATACTACATAGTTTTCTAAAATTTACTTCATTTAGGAAACGCATAGCACAGTTGAAAATTCCCCTACAGCTAATTTCGCCAATAAACGGAAATGTACTCGAGATCTTTTGTGCAGCCCTTTATAGGATCTATAGAATTTATATACACCAAGTGATATGCAAAAAATTAGTTGAATTTAAAAACGCGCGCCACAACTGAAAATGCATTGCCAATAATTATTATTCAATTGTTACTGATAGACAGAACTGTAACCGAATCCTTTTGTGTGTCCCTGTAAATGAACGATGAATGCTATGCACACCATATTCTACATTAAGCCTCTTATAGTGCACCTCATTGATATATATCAATTTCAATATGTCTGAAATAGCATAACATTATTAAAGAACCCCGAAACGATTTTTCCCCATAGACCGTAATGTAACGGAAGTCTTTTGAGTGTCCCTGTAAATGCTACACACTTCTTTTTCAATACCGAACAAGTCATAGAAAACCTCAATAACACTATCAATTGCATGGACAGACCGCAGACAGACAGACATACGACAGACAGACAAACCGAATAATTCATAAACGCCAGAAAATTTTGAATAGTAATTAATTTTTCTTTTATTGACAAAATGTCAGTACGCTATAATTGCGTATATAGACAAAAAATAGCTATTCAAACTTTCGGCTGAAAATTTGGAATTTCTGAATAAAAAGTCCTCCAGATGTGGCAACACTATCTAGAGAAAAACATTGTATTATCCTTGACTAATAAAGCCTTCTAACATTTATGTTTCATTTTCCATAAAAGAAACCAAGTTGGAAATTATACGTCAAATGTGACAAATGAGGTGCGTTCGTACTATAAATAGTTTCAGTGAAATGAATTATATCGTCTGTTATTATGATATGATTAATTTCCATAATAAAATAAGTACATTTTAAGTTGGCAACATTTAATCTTTTGTTGACATTTACTGAAAATTCCAATGGGAAACTTAAGCCTAGCTTTGAAAATTTCAGAACTTGAAATCCATATTTAGACTATTTTTCGATTGACTATCTATTTCTCCGGAAACACCTATCCAGAAAACTGTCGGTAGATTATAGGATTGCTATAATTAAACAATTTTAGTAAACAAATTCGGTTTTTAAATTGAGTAGTACGGAAATAAAATTACTCCATCTTAAATAGGACGTAATCACCATGGTAACCTACAATCAAGAATCATGGGATATAATTAAATTAATTACGTATGATAGGATTTAATAGAATGAAGAATGTGACTATAACTTGGTCATAGAGGTTATAAAATGTCGTATACGTCATATATGATTATAATGTCATACCTGTCAGATAACTGAGCGATAGATATGGGTCCCTTGACTATTAATCCTCGGAAGCTGCTATAACAAGGAAGTACCGATTTTTAAAAAATAATAAGTTATTTAATAAATATTTTTATTAACATCTTTTTAAGTTTTGATTCGATTTTTATAAAATTTGAAATGACTCGACAAAATTCTGCAACGATTATATATATTAAATTTCACACCATTCAGTTGGGTAGTTTTTGAGTTACTATATGCGGAGAGACCGACGGACGGACGGGTGAACCAGACGACGACTATAGGTGTTACGTATTTATGTAATTAGGAACGCACCTAAAAAGGTATTTTATTTCAGCTGGACGCAAGTAATAAATAACCAAATATTGTTCTCATCCCCATCATTCTACTTGCATTTATTTCATTTAAAATATAAACCTTTCACTCATTTAATTTAAAATAAACAATTTTCATATAAAATATATGCATTAAAAATATATATATTACACAGATTTTAAATACGTGCCTTTTATTTATTTTTTTTTTTTTTAAATAATAATATCTTAAAGCAAAACATTTTATTTCAGCATCAAAGTATTGTTTGTAATTTTCACACGCAAAAAATAGAAGCTGGTATTGGTGAGGAAACAAATGCTATTGTCGAGATTTGCGCCCGGCTACCATAAAAGTACCGAAAAAAAAGCATGGTTGAAATTTTACTAGTATTGCAAAGACAGGAGAATTAAAGACACTATTTGAATTGTAACCAAAGCATTTTTCTTTCTTCCATAGCATTTCTAAAACAGCATGGCTCAAATTTTGCCATATATATTGCCACTGATGCTCGGAAGAACTTTTGATCTGAGGACGATGAGAGTGGGCGTGGATATATTTCCCAAAGAAGCAATTGATAATAAACAGGTGAGGAATTTAATCTAAACTCACATTTGCCAGCTATTTTTATCCAACTATTTTTACGTAAAATATGGTTTAATTTGACTCAGTTTAAATACGTTTCGAACGCAAAAATTTATTTGCTATATTTTTATTTATTTAATTACATATTTAATCTCAGAACTTATTTGATTTTATTTCAAAAAGATTTTTTCATTCTAAATATGCTTAACCCGAGTGAAATTAACCCACATTTTATGGATGAATACTGGGTGGGGGAGGGAATGGCAGGTATGTAACCGTAATGTATTTAAATACTTCTATCTTGACGTCATTTCTTCTTCCATCAGTATATCTACCCTATATATATAAAATCCTAATGAAACGAATTTGTAAAACGATTTTATGAAACGAATTTATGAAACGATTTTATGAAACGACTGATTATACGACTGATTATGTTTCAGGTCTATTTTTAATAAAATATTAAACGCTTGATAGTGAAATTAATACCAACTGTCCATAAAAATCCGCGGATGTCAAAACTGGTAATAGAATTTTGAAATTGGAATTAGTTTCCGAGATATTAATTTTTTTCTAATTTTAATGACATATCTGTAATGATGGCAACTAATTACTCAAATTTTTTTGTGACAAAAAAGGGAAAAAAATTTTAAAGGATCCCGATAGGGATCATTGATTTCTTTTTATTCGTCATTTTCAAATTGAAATTGAATTTATCTTTTATTTCAATCGATAATGAAGACAAGATTGTGATTAAATTATGTTTTTCAGGAAAATTTGAAAAAAAAAATCACATTTCTATCGTCAGGATTTAATCGTCTGTCAGCATTTAATTTAATTTATTCGGTGCTTTTCCAGTATATTGGGCCTTGACGAAATAGGGAAAATAGCCTTGGCGGAAAAGGAAATTTGGCAACAGACTTTCTGTCAACCTATTAATTTTGTCATTTTGTATACAGAAGCATTTTTTCAATATTTATACAATTTGTTTAGCGTAAAATGTCATTTATCCTATTTTATATATAATCAGAAGTAATTTGTATAGACAAAACAATAATATACGTATAATTAAAATACGCATATAAACAAAAAAATCGTCGAATTTGTTTCCATGGCTCTTTATGTCATTTGGCACCAAATCTCACTTTCTGATGCCTGAATTGCGCCAAGCTTTTTAAAAAAGCGCCAAGACCCCTATAATAGAAAAGCACCAAAAGTTCATTGGGTTTGTTTTCATAACTTTTGGCAACAAATCTATGTATATTAACGAATCTATCCCTTTTTGAAGCTCGAATTACGCCAAACCTAAAAGCAAAGGATCATATACTGGAAAAGTACAAAAAATTTCTTATGGACAATATTCAAGTGACATAACATAGTGTAAAATTATCGCGGATAGCAAATTTGTTTAAATATCTCATCAATTGATGCCAAATAAATGCAGGCATGCATGAACAAAATATATAATTAATTTTGTATGATAAATAATTATTAGAAAATTCGTATATACATATTAATTAAAATAAATAATTTGCATATTTAAAATAACATGAAAATATGCATGATGGTGCACTAAAATAGAGAGAAAATTAAAACCTGTTACTGAAAATGTCTATAACATAGTACTTTTCAATATCGTGGTTCTTAATGTTATTCACAAGCAGATGGAATTTTTCTTATCCTTAAAAGCAAAGGAAGAATAGAATACAGATCATTGTTATAAAAGTCCGAGAGGTAGCCACAATTTAAACCTAACCATTTTATACAAGCTGTTTTTCAAGTTGTAATTGATTTTACTTATCAATCCCGAAAACAGTCGTCAGTTGTCGCAACAGCTGTGTATGAGGCCATGATAATCAAAAAATGCCCCATTAAAACGTTAAAAGCATGGCAACCCAATTACAGATTTACCAATATTTTTAAAACAAAGCACGCTGTCATGTTTTTAGAGGCCTCGAAGTCTGAGCGGGGGTTGGCGAGCGTAGCTCGCAGGGGGTAGGCCCCCTAGTAAGTATATAATATAGTTTACGAACTTCCAATTCTATTTATTTCCTGTGGATAAAGCGTAATGTTTCCATATTATTATGGATTAACACAAGCTAAAATTGTAATTTTTTTTTTTTTTTTTTTTTTTTTTTTAACGAATCGTAATATGAAATTCGTTTATATTGAAGTTATTATTTTCTGTGTTGATACAGTTCTCCAACATCTCTTGAAACCTGTACTTTAAAGGCATAATTATATTTTCCAAATTATCTTTAATTACAAATTTAATAAATTAGGCATTGTTTTAAATAAGTTTTATGTAGGATTCTAAATTTGTCACGTTTTTAGAAGACGGTATTGTTTGAAAAGTTAGTTAATAAATTGAATATATATATTACTTAAGGAGGTATACAAATGTTAAATCTTAAATATTATTTTTTTTAGTTTTTATTACATGTGTAATAGCAATATTTTTTTTTTTAGAATTGTTAAACAAACCACACAAAAAGAATCCTATAATTACGCCAATTTTGACTAAAAATGTCTTCAGTTGTCCTCACTGTAAACAATTATTAAAAGGATATTTTAAAATGGATCATCTCAAAAAATTAAAAACATGCTTTTATAAATTGTATGCAAGATTTCTCTGAGAGTTCTTAATATTTTTACATGCTATCTTTCCGGATTTACAGATTATATTTATATCTTAAGACTGAAACTAAATTTGTATATATTTTAACAAAATTTCTATTTTTAAAATACAGTTGAAAGTATTGCGTATAATATATGTATTACAAATTTAAAATTCCAGACCCTATTAAATTTATTGAATAAAAAATTACTTTCATTAATATTTCATTTACAACCTTAGTTTATTAAAATATTCCCTTTCTTAAAAATATTCCATTACTGTCCATATTTTAAAACATTTTTTATCGTAATCTACTTCAATTCACTTTTTATTTCCGGACAAATAAGATGTAAAAATCACATTTCATAAGATTTTTTTTCTTCTTAAGAAACCTATTTTCTTAATTTTTTTATTGCATTAAATATTTCTTATGTATTCCCGTATTTAAATCTCTTTTATTTCTTTTAATCTGTGTAAATGCTCCATTTACCCTTTCCTAATAGTCTTAAAAAAATTTCTTTTAAATTGTTTTCTCAATACACAAAAGCTGAAATTATTCTATTAATTTCCCGCGTTTTCTTAATTTTCATAATGTTCTAGAAAAATCTTTTCCCGCTAGAAACATTGAGGGATTTATTTCTTCAATATTAATTCACAGATAAAAATGAGTGCGAGCCGAAAGTTGAACATGCATTGGTTAAAATAGGTCACGTGTTACGAAATGCTTCTTGCGCGATCTTCGATTAAAACGGACTGACAGAGAGAAGAGGAAGAGATTTTGGTCGTCAAAGTGAGTGTTGAAAATAAAATGCTGCTGGCATTGTACAGTTCTAATATGTTTCAACATAAAGTTTTTACTGTCGAATTGGTATCTGATAAAATATGATGTTGTTCTTTAAGATGGAGATTTCTTAAGAGTATCGTTATCTAAAGAGAGCATTCCCTCGGAATTTTAAGATGATTGAATTGAAATAAATGGATTCGAGTGCCAATCGAGTTGCTTCTTTCCTTCATTCTACATATTACTCGGCCTACTACTGCTTAAAGTTCATACTACGACTGCATTAAAATTGGAGATGTTTGCCATATTTTACTTCGACTGTTGTATACAGCTAAAAAAATAGCAGAACACAACATATATATATATATATATATATATATATATATATATATACAAAGAGAGAGAGGGAGAGAGTTTATGTCTGCATAATAATTTTTTCTGTGGCTGGTTGGAATAAGAAACAAATTTAGATTCAGTCTTAGGGTATAATCTGTAAAGATTACATGTAAAAACAAAAAGTAGTTTAAGAGATATTATGCGCGCAATTTTAAAATCATCCTTTTTTAACGTTTTGAGATAAAACAGCACGACTTTGACCAGTTCAAAAGTTCGAAAAAATTGTCATTTAAAGCATCTTTTACAGACGAAAAAATCATATTGTATTAGTTAAAAATATGTATCGGAAGTGAAAGGTCAATTATGGAGCTATAAAATTACAGCGCGCCAAAGTAAACAATAACGATTTTTTTTTTAACTTTTTTAAAATGGTGAGGCACTGTGACACCGCCAATTTTGAATCAATCACAACTTCATTTTTTTATTATTAATCATCACATGTTTTTTAGTGAAACATGCAGGATTCTTTCGAAATATTTATATCTCGATATACTGTGTAACTTTAAGTAACGAAGTTTGTAGTTGAAATTATAAATTTTGTTTTGAATCCATGCTATTTCACTAAAAATACATCATTTTTAAAACAGCTACATATTTCACTAGCTTTTGGGGGGGGGGGAAGAATTAGCCTCTTTGTTCTATGTTTGATGAGTTATCTTGTCCACCGCTTGACCCTCTTTTTTCGAGGCGCTCCCGTCCATCAGCTGTTAAGCCGCCATTTTTTAATATATAATCAAGAAAAATACAGTTTCTACTTTAATGTATACATAATAATTTAGTGTAAAGGAAATTTTATAAATACTTCGCGTTTCTTAAAAACAAATACCCGAAGAAGTCTATAATTCCACTGCGTCAAAGTGGTGTTGCCCTTAAAGTATCCTTTTAATCATTTGCTCATAATGAAAACCAAACAGCACATTTTTAGTCATAATTAGTGTAACTATAAAAATTTTGTGTTCGATTTAAAATGCGTTTTAAAGTTCGTTTTAAAATGCTTCACCTATTTGCTCCAAAAATATGTTTTTCGATAAATATTTTTTTTTTTTTTTTTTTTTTTAGATTTAACAGTTATGTGCTTGCTTCCTTAAAGAAATATAACTCATAAATAACCATTAAAAAATTTAAAAAAAAATTTTTTTTTAATTCGTTGATCGAAGTAAAATTATGATATCTGTAATTTTAACTTATTGTTTTCTTCTCAATTCCAAAATTATTTATTTTTTACAAAAATGTAAGATTATGTTTATAGAAATTTTACAATTTTCTACCATTTTTTTATGTACAAAACCTACAATAATATCCATTTTTCTTTACTCTCTATAAAATTGTCTTCATATAAATTTGTTATTTATTGAAAAATTAAAAATAATTTTTAAAAGAAATTCATTGATTAAAGTAAAATTCTGATAGCTGTAATTTTAACTTATTGTTTTCTTCTCAATTTCAAAATTATTTGTTTTCCACAAAACTCGTAAGATCCTGTTTGTATAAGCTTTACATTTCCTTCCATTTTTTTATGTACAAAATCTACAGTAATATTATCCTGTTTACTCTTTATAAAATTGTCTTCATATAAATTTGTTACTTATTAATTGTGGTTTTAAAATAACAAAATTCCGTTAGAATCCCAAAATACATGTTTTATGAAAGAGTGGCAGAACTTTTGCACCAAGCTGTCGCAGTTTGGTGCGACTTTCTTGTTGTGTTTTAGCTTGTATTTTAACTTTTGTGCTTTAAACTGGTGCACATTGGAGTATTTGAGGCAAAATACTGTCCGAAATTATTTTTCATGTATTTTAAAGTTAAAACCGCTGCCGTTGACTTGCTATTAGTAAATACACTTAATTAATGAGATGTACACATAATTTTTTGCATTTATTTAAAAAATAAATATATAATACAAAGTTTACTGTTTATAGGAGGAAAGTAATTGTTGATAGGTTTGTTTTATTTACAAGTAACTTTAATTAAATGTTGTTAATTTTATTATATCTAAAAGTTTAATTATTTATATTAACCAGTGTATATAATAAATATATTAATTGCATTAGTATTTAGAGAAATTGAGTCTCTATCGTATAGAAATGTTGGTTTTTCAGTGTCTGTAATAGATACTAGGCCTCCCAAACAACATCTAGATATAACATCTAGATATGACATCTAGGTAAACATCTAGATATGACATCTAGGTAAACATCTAGATATAATAAAAATAACAAGTATATGCGGAACATTTTTTTTTCATTGGCCTTCAAAACTATAACCAATTCGATTATAATTCAAAAGTGGTCCGACAAACTCTGACACACCTTTAGAAAGCTTTCAATAAAATTAGAGCTAAAAAAGCATAAAAAATAACCCCTTTTTAATTTTAATTATTTTTATTATATTAAAAATAAAACTATTCAAATACACATATACAAATATACATTTAAACATAATAACAAAGCTGAAACGTAACAAAAAAAAGCACATCTTCTTAGAAAGAAACCTTCTCTTCAATTTAGGCTAAGAGCCATCGGGTATGACCAGAGCCTACGAGATCACACTGTGTGTTTTCTTAACCGGGCCTGCTACAAGTATTACTGACGTCACAAGAGTGATCTAGTTTGGTCAATGTATCCCAGCAGAAAGATTTAATAAAGAGAGATGTTTTGAATTTCCTGTCTTAAAATTTGTCATTATATAAATAATAGTACTAAATTTCATAATCGTGAAATAAAGGGAGTTAATAAACTTGTTTTATAAAAGGAAATTAAAAGTTTTAAATTAAAAAAATTGCTAAGATTAATAGATCAGATTGAACACATTGACTTACCTTTTCCTAAAAACATTATTTTATAATAAATATACGTACAAAAAATATAATAAATCTACCAAAAACTTTACAAAATCAATCCCCTCACCCCCCCCCTTTTACCACTACATACCATAATTTAACCACCAAAACACAATAAATGTCAAATTAAATAGAGAAATCAATATTTTTCAACTATAGAGAACTTGGCGCTTTTTTTAAAAACTTGGCTCAATTCGGACTTCAGAAAGTTAGATGTGTTTCCAAATTACATACACAGCTATGAAAACAAACCTAATATACTTTTATGTTTATTTATATATACAATTCTGTTCTATCTGTATATGAAAATAAATAAATGGCTTCTTTATATTAAATAAATTGTATAAATATTGAAAAAAAATGCTTATTTATATAAAACAGCAAATAGGTTGCCAGAAAATATGTTGCCAAACTTCCTTCTTTCGCCATAAGCCATTTTCTCTAAATCGCCTGTATTTGCTTTTTGTTTTATCTTAACTTGATAACTTATTTACAATATTTTCAAAAATTGTATATTTTATTGTACTTGTGTCCAGAACATAAGAACCACTCAAAGGAACTTATCAACAGATTTATTTTCATAATATATTTGTACTCTTAAGTTAGCTAAAATTTTAAATGAAACTAGCAATTTGGGGAAATCAGTTACTTTTAATTTTATAAACAAAGCACACTCACTTCTAACTAAGTGCATCCAGATTTTATTCAATTTATTACCTTATAAATCTTCGAAAGGTCTGTTGTCATCGTTGCATCCTTCTGTTTATCATTTGCTTATTTTTTTTCCAAAGATCATTTATCTCTTTTCGTTTTGGAAGTACACATTAATTCAAATATGCCGGAATATTTTCATTACAGTAGAATACACATTCGTTGTTAGGGTTAATTTTTTTCTCCGCACAACAAGTTTAGTACTATCATATTAATTTTAGCTTCACGAATTATAAAACGTATTTCGATACGTTTAATGCAGACCACTGCTGTTGAAATATGAGTAAAACTATCACAATGTAATTTTCGTAGCTAAAATTTCTTCTTTTCATTATAAGTTGGGAATTTGAAGACTTAGATTTGAAACTAGGAGCGCAAAATTTTCTTCTCATTACTTTATAGATATAATCTACACTTTCTTTAATAGTTATAATCTATAATTATTGATAGCGTTATAATCTAAATACACTGAAAAATATTATTAATTACTAAATAAAACAATAAATAATATCAAAATACTATCGTAAGCAATCCGTAGAAACGAACAAAGTACATGAGAAATTTTAAATAGTATGCATCACTCTTGTGACGTCAGCAAGTTGTGACGTCACTTGTAGCAGGCCCGGTTGAGAAAACACACAGCGTGATCTCGGAGGCCCCGGTATGACTCATGCTCCATAGATCAACGCACTAGCTAGTCAGCTATTATAAAATATGGTTTTTACAATTGTTGAGCAAATTAAAATTTTTGCATTTTTGGCCTTGTTTTTGCCTTAAACAATCCTCTGTGCGTTGGTACTTTAACATGATGCTTGCTTTATTTTTTACAGATTATTCAAAATCCTGTGACTGAAACCCATTACAAAATAGTGGACAACGCCGTAGAAGCAAGAGATCTTCTGGATGTTGGAGGTTCTTTTTCCCTCAACGTTAAATCTGGAGTTTTTCAGGCAGGTGCCTCAGGGGAGTATCTGTCTGACCACTACAACAGAGAAAATACCGTGGAAGTAGCCATAAAAGCGACATATCAAACAGTAAGCAGCGTTAATTACTCACCAAATGGACATAATATAAACGAAACAATAGAAATTGTAGTATTTTTAACCTTAACCCAGTGGTACTTACTACGCGTCCTGCAATCCACAGTGTTACTACATTTTTTTAATAGACTACTCCATCTTATTTAATCACAGAATTCCTGTCATTAAAAAAGGCGAATATTAAATTTGTGGTGTGTTAATACGTTTCACAAATAATAGTGAGTACCACAGCCTTAACCTCTTTACTCCATCGATTCATTCATGTATGGGAACCTCGACACTTTTCCGTTTAAAAAATTATGTTCAATGATATTATATTAATGCATAAATTCATAGCGTTCTTTTTCGCGTAGCAAGACTGTAGTGTTAAGAGTAGACTTACCATTTGTTATCATGGAACAAACTTTTGCATCAACCTATTAATCGCAAATCTTCATCATATCTGAATGCATAGGTATCTGATTCCATAACACGTCAAATACCTTTCAAGTACCTAATTTGGGTTCAAATAGATTTTGTTTATTTTACGAAGGGAGGGTAAAAAGATTCGAGCTTGACAGAGAAGGAATGGCGGCTAGCGATCTATATTTTTTTACGATTATCGAGCATAGTTGGTTACACACTGAGCCCAAATTTATGAAAATATTGTATTTTCTTTCCATTCATTTTCTTATGTATCAAAACAATACGCTCTTCACCGTGCCACGATTTCGAAAGTTACTTTGGATAATTGTGTATTATCAGCCTTTCGCCAACCACTTTGTTTCTCGATCCACTTTGGATTTTCATCTCTTCCCTAGATCGAAAAATTCACTTTGAAGAAGTCACTTCACCTCAAATCACTGCCCCCTGAATTCTAGGCCTACGCGGTGACACAAAAATGGCGGTGGTCGTAGGCGGATTTTTTTTTCAGCGTTTGTACGGTCCCTTGAATTTGAATACCAATAATTTCTAAAAAAATTTCACCTTATTTTTCTGAGATGAAATAAGTCAAAAAAAATTTTTTGAAAAATACTGGTGTCTAATTTCAGGGGACCGTACAAACACTTTAAAAAATCCGCCTACGACAGCCGCCATTTTTGTGTCAGCGCGCAGTCAGATGATAATGTCATTTTTGATGTTCTTAGAAAGTGTGATAAGCAAAACAAATCATTATATCAAATGATTGTAGACAAATTGCTACACAGAATGCATTACAATTAGAATGCGTACATTGTTGCATTGTTGAACATGTGGAGAAATCCTAATGAGCCGATCTATCTATAACTTTTCTTCCCGGTGAAGTCCAAAGCTGTTCACACTTATAAACACATAAATAATGCCGAGAAATTACAATTTTTATGTGAATATAGTTTATTTGAAGTAAATAGATCCAAGTCTCCCGATTTTTGAGACTTCTGAGATTATATAAAGCTAATACATTTCTATCCCTATATAGTGGTATACAAAAAATGGGAGACTTGGGATTTATGATAATAAATCCGAAATTTAAAATATTCGTTTTTTGTGTAGGTTACAGAACACTTACCGACAAATGCTAAGCCGATTCCTACCTGGCAAAAATATGGAGAAGCTTTAGGAACACATTTTGTACGTAGTATTACTTATGGTGGAGAAATGATCGCTTCAATTCGTTTTGAAGTTAACAACACAAAAGATAAAATGAAGATAAAAGGAGCCTTAGATGTAGGAGGAAGACTGGAAATTTTTGATTTGGGAGTCGAAGGTATCGTATTTTTTGTTATTTGTTTTTGTTGTTGTTGTTGTTGTTGTTGTTGTTGTTGTTTTTAAACTCAAATAAAGTTTGTTCAGATGTTCAGCTTTGACACTAAAGTGTCTACGAGGACCAAAAAGAAAACCTGGCAACTCTGGCACGAATTCGGTTCTAACGTCCGAACGTAATGAAAGCAAGTGATTACCGTTATGTCTTCTACTGACTACGTAATACTAACATGGAAGAATGTTTTATTTTAGAAATGCATATTATACATAAAGTTTCTTGAAATATTTTTCACACATAATTAGATTTAATATTTTTCATATTGGGATTTATTTTATAAGCACGTAAAGATTTTTATTATTCGATCCTGCTTATGTACATAAATAACCTTAAATTTTTACAATTAATATTTTTAAGGCAATTACTTGCCTGCAAATTCTATCTTTCCTTTCTGTTATTTTTATTCTTTCTATTCTTTCTATCATCTTAGTCACAATGTTAAATTCAAATCCTCTTAAGATGTCTCATTATATATGTTGCCAAGTTACAAAATATTAAGCAATAAACTTAACATTTATACTCAAACAAAAATATGTTTTTTTACTTATTTGGAAAATATAAATTTATCAAATGTAAGTTTTAAAATAATAAAATCCGAATTCTTTGACTGACTTTAAAGTGAAAATAGGCAAAAAATTGTTTTACTGCTGCACTATTTCATAGAATTTCATAGATGCCTCCCGCATCTGATATACATTTTCTAGCACTCAACTACCCAGACATTTGAAGTATTCGGCAATGAGCATTTCCCAAACATGTCGGTTAATTCAGCCTTTACAGGGTTTTTTTTTTCTTTGGCAGAGATATATAATTTTGATAAGTTTCATTAGAAGATTAGTTTATACTATTATCTTTCTAAATTATGTACTATTCTAAACTATGCTTGTTATTATTTTTTTTCCTTAATTAATTCATAAAACACTTTTGGACTTTTTGAAACTCAATTACGGGGGAGGAAGGGAGGGAATATTTTTTTACTGGCGACTGCAATTATTTGCTGACTACCAGATTTTATCAAATTTGTAAAGTCCTGGTCATAAAACTACTGAGAAGAATTTAATGATAGAGAATAAATAATGTGAGTAAAAAATATAGTAGAGCAGTAAATTTAAAAGTAATAAAAGTTTTAAAGAATAATACAATTTTTTTAAAGTTAAGTTAAAGAAAATGAGAAAAAAAAGGAAAAATAATGTAAAGCACTAGTTTAGAACAGTGCAGACGGAAATATAAATAAAAGAAAGTGGCCAAAAAGATTAACAAAAAAAAGGGCACGTTTGAAAGCAATTTTTTTTGTTGTTATTGTTGTTACACAGTAACAGTCGTTTTATAAGTGCATAATCGTAGAATTTTCTATGTAAAGGTTTCATTTTTATTTACAATAATTTTTGTATGGCAACAGACATTTATGTTTTTTCAGTATAGCAGCTATTAACTTCATTTATAGTAATCTAAATGAGAGTTCTAAAGTTTATATAATTCGAAAATGCAGCTGATCCTCCCGATTGCACTGGTCAACAATATTTTTGCTACTGGGGAAAATATAGGTATTCTTGACTAATTTGAGTGTGCTGATTTCAAATCTGAAATCCAGACTTCTGTATCACATCAGGATCTCGAATTAAACAAGCTGCCAATGTTTAAATTTGGCATTATGAAACTGTTTTATGCAGCTGAAACTTGAGCAATATTATTTGTTTCAGAGCAGATTCACATTATGGATATGTTATTTTAGATTTATTTTTCTTTGAAAATCCGGATATCTTTGTCATACAGAAGTAACAGTCTGATAGGTGATTTTTAGGCTTACGCCATATCATGAGCACAGAAAAGGACATTGCTTTTCTTTTGCCTCTTAACCATTGTGTTAGGCCTGTATTTCACACAGTACAGCATATATGTTGTGCCCACGATTTATCCTGATCTCCAATTTCCACACCAAAGTAATGATGGTAAGCAGTTTTCACTTTTGAAACAGCAGGATGACAATAACTTTACATCTTGACGTGATAGAGAAATTTAGAGTTCGGATTTTGAATCAACACACTCAAATTAGTCTAGAACACCTACATTCGTCAAAGTAACTGACAAGAAGTTTTTTTTTTTTTTTTTGACCAGTGTAATTATAGAATTTTCTCTGCAACAATGTAATTTTTATTTACAATACTTTTTGTGTTGTAACATTAATGTTTTTTTTTCAGTATAGTAGCTATTTACTTGATTTATATTGAGCTGTCCGGAAAGTTCGTACCGAAAAATTCAATCATTTAATTATTAGACAACACTTGTCGAACAGTTGATGTCGGTTAAGGAGCTTCCGAGTTGCAATCAACTTAACGCCCAGTATCTTGTGAGTAGAGTGTCTTGTATTAAATTGAGCCGTTGGGAAAAGTTAAGATGTAGTATTAACTACAAGATAAAGCAACAATTACAATAAAAAGGATAGATGTAAAATTAAGAAAAGATATGATAATAAGTTTGGAGAATAATAAAGTTAAGCGAAAGAGATTAAGGATAGAGTCTAAATATTGGGAAGAAAGTGAAATGGTATAGCTGTAGTTATTACTAACGACTTATAAGGAAGTTGAGAAAGTAAAAAATAGGGTTCGGAACATGTTCGTAAAACAGCACATAAACGCCAGGTGGTGAAATGGCGGGCAAAGCATAAACAAAAAAGCCATACATATATATATATATATATATATATATATATATATTTAATGTATTTATTTATATATATATATTTTTTTTTTTGGGGGGGGGTATAGCTTAATAATTATTACGCATCGATTCCGATGTATAATGTCTAATAATTAACGGGCAGAATTTTCCGGTACAAATTGATTTTCCCAACCGGCATGAATTTTCCGGACAACCCAATAGTAATTTAAATTATAGTTGTAACGTTTATATAATTAGAAAATGCATCTGATACTCCCAATTATCTGACGATTTTAATTATTTGATACCAGGAGTATCAGGTAATTGAAGATGTACTGTATATGAAATACGTAATTTCGCACTTTGATGTCTGAGAAATTAAAGCTGTTAGTCAGTGAACGTCCCAATTCTCCTCATGCATTCATATATTTAAAATATCTCCTCAGGAAATTAATATTTTAAACTTCTTTTTTCTGTGTACTTCTTAAAGAATGCCACTTTCTTTGTTGTCAAAATATTTATGAAATACTATATACATAATTTATAATTTTATAAATTAAAATCTTAGCAAACTGAAAAAGGTTTTAATACCTCACATAAAATTAAATACATATTTTAGAAATATTTTGATAACTTAGAAAAAAAATAGACATTCTTTAAGAAATGTACACTGAAAAAAAGTTTAAAATATTAATTACCTGAAGAGATATTTCAAATATACGAATGCACCCTATGCCCATAGGCTTAACATTAGCGAGGGGAATGGGGGAGCTCACCGAGTAACAACCTTAAGGGTAAGTTATACGGTTTTTCACGTTCTTTGTACTTTCTTTCAGTTGAAGGCGAATACATGAAAGATGTTTCGAAATCTGTTGAATCTACCCAAATCAAGATTTTTAGTTCCATACCACTTACAAGGCCTCCAAACGATATGGATTCTTTGAAAAAAACACTCGACGAATTTCCAAATGACTTGAAAATGTTTAATGGAGGAAGGGGTATTCCTTTAAAGATGGAACTTTGGCCTTTGAAAATGCTCGATTCTTCTAGAGCTGATCAACTACAAAACAGGTAGAATTAGAAATTATACACACGGTGTCCCACCAGACAATAGCCCCAGAAAATGTTGATTTTAGACAAAAAAGTACAGGAGTATGTATTTCAGCTGTATTTGGAAGCTCAGGGAGGATATTTCCAGCATCTCCTTCAAGAACCTCATTTTTTAAACATAATAATATATTTCCTAGAAGATAGACAAAGGCAATCGGCCAACCAAAAAGTGCTAAAACATTGTATCCCACATATGTTAAACGATTATGAATGACAAATGTTGATCGCAGCTACATCCGGTAGCTGAAACATAAACATAGTATAAGGATTCAATTGAGAAAGCGTGAGGAACAGTGAAGAGGTAGCAGATGTCGCAGCGATCGACGTTTGTCATTCAGCATTGTTCAATATTTATGGGGTTCAATTTTTCAGTATTTTTTAAAGCAGGTGTGTCAAACTGTGGCCCGACAGATACCACTAATTTTTAAAAGAAATTGTTGATTTCTTGAATCGCAGAAATTCGATGATTATATTAGACAAAGATTACTATAAAATTTTAGTGGTTTGCGGCGGGCCACAGTTTGACACCCCTGTTTTAGCCCCTTGAAGGGTACCGGTATATTATATATACCACTTAATTTTAATCCCAAAATGCCACAATGACACCAGCATTTTATAATCAAATTTTGAATTTATCAGATACATGAGGAAAAGCTTTTATTTATTTTAAAATAAATTCGTTCGTGAATCCTGGTGTTAATCAATCATTTCAATATTTTCGTTACAAGACTACTTTGCCCCTGAAGGGGTTAAAGCATTGCTGGAATAGCCTGTTACCACACTGTATCTTCTTGACGCTATAATATAAGTATGACATGTATCGTATATTCCGGCGTATAACGTGTGCAATGATGGAACAGTGTGCAGCAGCTGGGCGATTCTCACCACTAAATTTTGATAGTATTCTTTGCCTTACAAAATCTCTGAAACTCTGTCCTTAAATAAGACAAAGAGTACAATTTAAATTTAACGGTGTCAATTGATTCTGCACTGCGCCACTGTTCCATCACTGCTTGTTCCTGCGTATAACGCACATCTAAATTTTCAGATGTCATTTTTCTATTTAGTATTTCATTATTATTTAGTATTTTTAGGTATATTCGGCGTATAACGCGCACTTTCTTCTTTGCAAAGAAACCATTTTAAGATACACAGCAAAAGAAAAATATTATTGCAAAGTATAACTCCTATTTTTCACGTAATTTGATAGCGAAAATCACCATTTTGTAAATAAATATTATGTTCATTAAATTGATAATATATTTTCTTTATGGTACTCTTTTCTCCCCCTTAATTTTTAATCTTTAGTTTAAATAAACTGCGTATAACACGCACCTGTAAATTTTGGTTAATTTTCTTGTATCAAAAGTGTGCGTTATACGTCGGAATATACGATAATTGTTTTGTTTTATTTCCTCCTGTACTTTTTTCTAACTAACATTTACCGTGGCTATCTTTTAGTGGAACACTCTGTATAATATTACAACGTAAAGCAATGTGATCGAAGATCGAACTGTGATCCGCATGAAAGAACTATTTCCGAAAAGTATTACATTTCGGAAATAATAGTTCCACGCTGACTACAACTTGACTACACTGTAATAAAAGATATATGTCATATTATACACGCTCTAAATAAATTGCACCAAAAAACGGAAAAGGTTCAGGTAGCGATTTGATGTAACACCACTTTAATTAGAAAGTATTTTCCAGTATATGAAGAAATTTCCAACTTTGTAAAGTATAATTGAAACTATGCATTTACCTTTGTTTGCAACATAAAATATGAAAACATTCATTAAAATGATTCATTAAAATTTACTAAAATAGGTGTTAGATGAAAATGTATACAAAATTTTAAAAAAAAACTTCAAACACTAGATGTTAACAGTTAGTCCAGGCATTAGGGGATAAAAAAGAGCATATAAAGGAAAGTTTTGGTGTAGTTTTTTTGGGGGGGGTCTCTTTATGTTTTTTGGGTCGCTGAACACGAATCCGAGATTTTTCAACACAAATTTTTCCGGGAAATACGTTTTTTTACAAAAATGTGTAAAAAAACGGACTTTTCTCCGTTTTTTCAAAATAATTCTTAAATTATGCATTTTACGTGAAAGTCGGCAGTATATGAATTAAAGAGAATAAAATTTCCTATATTTTATGTACTGAAAGTTTTTTTCTCTGATCAATGGTTTAGCCGTGAGAGTGCCGCAAAAAAGGGTGTTAAAAACAAAAAAAACTGTAAAAAAACGGGAATTACGGTAGTGTATGTCGATGTAACATGGAAACTAACCATTTTACGCAAACGCTAACCATTAATGATACTAAAGATTATATGTTTGACTATATTTTATGCATTTGAGGTAGAGGAAAAGTGCGGATCCTAGGCCAGGGGAAGGTGGGAGCAGTGGAGCAGTTCCACCTTCTGTCATGAGTCGAAGGCGCTCCTCCGCTGGAGTGCTCATACTATAAGAGGCGGTAAAATTGGGAGGTGTAAGAGACAAAAAACTGTAAAAAACGGGGATTACGACCCTGTACTTCGATGTAACATGTAAATTAACCATTTTTAACAAACGATGACTGTTAATGATACTAAAAACTATATGATTGACTACATTTTACAATGAAGTTGCCTGATAATAAATACTCATTTATCATTATGAATCATTATTTAATTATAAATTATTATGTACATTAGTAACAAACATTAGTATATTTACATGAAGTCAAAAAGCAAAATTCTTATTTCCGCAATCTTTTATTTGAAAGTCCCTGCTGTTCATCGACATCTACAACATAGAAAATAGACGTATGTAATTAGTGGATTTTTTTATTTACTACCAATATTATAGAATAAATGTTTTCTTAATGGTAAATATTTCATACCTTGTGGCATGGCTTGTTCCTGTTCCATTGGGTCCACGGATTCAATGGATGGGCAATCCATCTCCAGCTCGGTTTCAGGATATAACTCGTCTTCCTCATCTTCATTCACCACTGAGATGTTGTTGCAGTTCCCTTCGCAGTTGAGGCACATGTTGGAACAACAAAGACCTGCCTTCTTGCACCCACAATTTTGTTAACAGTTCTTTTTGCACTTACATGATACAAGCTTCAACAACGCAGGTGAGCAGGGGGTAGTAAATTAAATACAGGCTCAAGGTCAATATTTGTTTTTTTCCATCCCCACTCTTCAACACTTTTTCAACTCCTAGCCATTGCTGCACCTGGTGATATACTCTTAAAGAGTGCTGTCGTGCTGCAGCTGCAGATGGTGGTAAAGCAGCAATATTTGAATTGTATTTAAATGCTGACTTCTTGTACGAAATATACCTTAGGTGGTTCAGCGAAGGCACATTCGTCCCACTATAACCGTACAGCAAGACCAGGAAACGTTCCCCAGCAGCTGCAATCATCTCTTGAGTAGCGTTGGAGTCTTTAAATACTGTAACAGCGTCAGCAACAGCTGAATTCTTCACAAAAGTTTTGAGGAACTTCATTTTTTCTTGCATAAATGGTGCTGACGTTGTATCACACCCGCTCATAGCATGTAGGAAGAGGATGTTTTCCGCAACCGTTGAACTCACAGCATTAATTGGAGAAAATATCACTGGAGAAAAGTGTCCTTTCCAGGTTTTAAAAAGAAAACGTTTTCAGCCCTGCAGAGAGCTATCAAAATGACCAAGAGGTCTACATCCTCCCCAACTATAATCACCGTCTCATTTGATGGAGCCAAGGACAAAGCAGTGTTTATAATCAAGGTGCCTGCGTCTTCTTTTGCTTCCTTGCATGTAATATCTGCTGATGAGAACTTATCACTCATCATAGATATTAACCGACCCTTGTTTTTTGGGTTAGCAAGAAACTTTTCTTTGCAAATGTTAGGTATCATTGTACCGTCAAACAATATATCCGTTGAATAAGGTTTCCTTGCTCGTCTCATACGCTCAGCAGTTTTTGTACCACCTTGTAAGTCATCAGGGTAGCCATCAAAGACAACTACTGCCTGCGGTTGGTACCGTGACTGTACGTACTCAACATATTTATCGCAGATTGTTGAAAAAGGCTGATTCTTAGGCCAAACAACCCTATGCAATAAAAACTTTTAGGAACTGAAGTACGTGTCAGCTCTTCTAAGCGAAAGTGTGTTTTACTTATTTTATTTTTCTGTTATTAAAAAGGCAAATTAAAAAGTTTATTTTTTTATTATTATTTTATTTTTATGAGCAAATGGAGATTTTGGTCACAGACATACCCTTTTTTATTTTTTTTTTTTTAGTTATGAAGAAAACAATGAACCTCAGATGCATAAAATATAGTTAATCATATGACGTACGTACAGTGCCGTAATTCCCACTTTTTGTTTTTAACACCTATTTTTGCGGCACTTACTAATATTTGTTGCTAATGTACATAATTATTTATAATTAAATAATGATTGATAATGAGTTGTCGTATTTATTATCAGGCAACTTCATTGTAAAATTTAGTTAACCCTATATATTTTAATATCCTTAATAGTCAACGTTTGCTTAAAATTGTTAATTTTCACATTACATCGATACAGGGCCATAATTCCCGTTTTTTACAGTTTTTTCTCTTTTATCCACTCCCAATGTTACCGCCTCTTAGAATACGAGCTCTCCGGAGGAGTATCACCCTCGACTCATGAGAGTAACTGGATCTGCCCCACTGCCCAGAGGGGCGTACGGAATTCCAGGGCGGTAATTCCAGATTTTTTACTAACTCATTCCTTGTCACTTTATTTTTGTCTTTTTTTTTATAACTAATGCTGTAAGCTAAAAATGAATGTAATACCAATAGATTTTAAAAATAAAATAAAATAAATAAGATATTTATTAAACTTTTAAAATTTTCCCATTACGAAAGTTATAAAAGCAAATGTACCCGGAATAATTGTATTACGGACTATTAGTTTTTATACATTTAAAAACTAATAGTCAGGGGGTTCTTTTTTTTGTGTGTATGTGTGTGTGTTTTTCAGATTTTTTTCTACAATGTTTTCGACATTTATTGAATAAGACCTGTATTTTTATTCTCTCTGCAATACGTCAATGTCAAATTAAAATTGGTAAAGATGGGAATCCAGAAATGCTTCTTTTGTGTACACAGTGTATATTGTGTTATCCATAGACAGATCTTATTGTCCAAAAATTCTCCACGATAGTAAATCTCAATAACATATATCAGTTGCATGCGATTTGGAATATATTTACGCGAGTTAGAGCACGAACAGACAGACAAACCAAATTCATAAACACTTTTCAACTTTGCTGGAAACTTTGTTGTAAAGAGTGTTTTTAACACTTTCCAACAAAGTTTAAAAGTATTTAAAACACTCTTTTATAAGCATTCAGTTTTATCTTTAAAATCCCACCTAATTCCATGTCTGTAATGTATGTGATTTATGCAAATCGTGTAGTTTCAAAAAAATTCCATTACAATTCGTTGATTTCTCGTGGGCCCCATTTATTTAAAATTCAACACTTTGAATTAGGTTTGATAGACAGCGCGACCTAGTGAATTTAAAAAAAACTACTTTGGGTTCTATTTTTATTTATTTATTTTTCTCAAGATATGGTAACAGGAAAAAAACGTTATTTAAGCTCTCTATTCAGGATTTCTAAATGTTTTCTCAACGTATAATGATAATTTAATTAATATTAAACTATTAAATGATAAAAGAGTAGTTTTTTTATAACAAATTATTACATTCTTTATTTTTTATTAATATTTTCTACTATTAGCGTTTAAAATATTTCTTTTTTATAGTTTCATAGCCAGTAGGCCAATTTTGACGAGAGTGGTTTGGCGCATAATTGACTCCATCGATTTTGAAACTCGTATACAGTTGTAACCAGTGTTGAATCCAGGGGGTGGCCCGGGGGGGAATGTCCCCCCCGGAGCATTGAAGTGTCCCCCCCCCGGAAGATTTAAAATTTTATACTTTTAATGGATGAAAAGTGCAATTTCCCCCCTGGAACTCTACAATGTCCCCCGGAGCGACAGAAATCCCTCCCGGAGAAAAGTGTCTGTATTCAACACTGGTTGTAACCATAAATATTATTTTGCGATTTATCACTTGCCGCCAGCTAACGGAAAATGTCTTAAAATTAATTTATTAATTTATAATTAAGTTCTAAAAATGTTCAAATGTTGTGTTGTCATCGGAAACACACCTATGTACATAATTTTTATAATTCTACAGGTTTCCGGAAATACCGGTATTTTTTTTACAGAAAAATCTCCTTAAGTTAATCGCGCAAAACTTTGTCTTCATTAGGATTAGTATCTCCATAAGAAAATACTGGTTCCCAGAAATTTTCTAGTCAGGAAATTCCCAGACCTGTAGGAACTCTGTTTCTAGTATATGAGTAAGTGGGTGAAAAATTTATTACATAATTCCATCTTTACATTAAAAAAAAAAAAAAAAAAAAAAAAAAAAAATAATCTAAATAAAAGAGTGTTATAAATTGGAGTGATACGAAATTATATTTAGATTAGAAATATCTACCGGATTATTTTAAAATATCTACAAGATTATTATACAGGGTGGTTATAATTAAACTCCCACTTTCAAAATGCTGTAAAAAAAGAACCACTGGTCAGAATGACTTTAAATTTGAACTGAATATGCTAGAAGAAAGAGGAAACAGTATGGCATAAGAAAAAAAAAAGTTTCAAAGTGTATCAATAGATGGCGTTGTAAGCGGCATACTATGCAAATTAAAAGACACTCATGCACAATTAAAAACCGAATCATTACCGTAAAATCCCGATTGTGAGCCCCAAAATTTTCAAAAGATTGAAAATACTCTCTTCCTTGGAGTTTTAAAATCAATTTTTTGTGGAAAAAAAAATTGTGGGGGGGGGCTTATATTTGGGAATGGAATATATAAAATTAAAATTGCTTAAAAGTGGGAGGGAGTTGTTACTTTCGGGATTTTACGGTATGTGCTTTTTACGCGGTTTTTGGCCCAAGGACGATTAAAAACCGATTTTTCCCATCCAATGTGGTACGACCTTGCCGTGGTGGAGGGGCTTTCCACTAAGAGTACCACAACTGTTGACTGATTTGAAAGTCATTTTTTTTCGTCAAACGAAACACTCATTCACATTGAACAGTACGGTTGGTTTATTGTGCAACGCATGCCAAAGCCGTCGTATTTCGTTTAAAAATGTCACTTGTAGCCGAATCCACTTTCGTTGTGCCACTTACTTAAAAGTGGCATTTTACGCCCTCTATTGATACAGTTTGGAACTTTTTTTCGTATGCCATGCCGTTTCCCCCTTCCTCCAGTTTATTTAGTTCAAATTTGAAGTCATTCTGACCAGTGGTTCCTTTTTTACAGCATTTTGAAAGTACGACTTTAATTATTATCACCCTGTAGAATAGCTACAAGATTATTTTTATGTATGATTACTTATATTTGAGCATGTCATGTACTCGTTTATGATACAATTGTATGAATACATTCATATTATAAATTTTTAATGGTTTTTTTTAATACTTGATTTAATCTAGTTTATAAAACTCATACAAGAGGGTTTTTTTTTTGTTTTGTTTTTTTCAAAATACATTAGGTACATTAGGTAATTCACGACAAAATTTTATGTATTTTTACTATCCGAAAACATAGTGTAAGGAAAGTATTCTAATTATAATATATTCATGTATGTGAGCAAACATCATAGCTCCCGAACAGTACTCTCATTTGACGAATGTTTTATAGACCACTGTCAAAGGAACTGTATAAATTGTTTTACAAATCGGGCGGCGGATTACGTTATTGAACCATTTTTAAACTCTTTTCAAACCATTTTGCGACCTATTCTATAAGGAAAATCACCAGGAAAATGTGACAGTGTAAGTGATAAATATTGAAGCAATGTATTCAAGTATTAGTGTATCCGATGTAACATCTCTAGTTTGAAAGCGGGAGGTCCAGTGTTTGAATCCAGTTGATTCCATAGTAATTTTATTTGTGTTATTATGTTTAAGCAAACTATGTTGATGCAGTGTTGCCAGTTAGGCTACTTTTTTTTAATTCAGATTGCTTGATTGCCACTACTTTTTTGAAGTAGAAATATTCGCATTATTTAAAGACAGGATAAATAATGCGATAATAAGGCCAATTACACTATTTCAAAAAAGTAAACAATCTGAATTAACTCTTTAAATCCCAAGCTTTAAAAAACTGAATGACCTTAAAATCCCAACAAAATAGCCTAAAATTCTTGATTTTTTCCTTCCCCATTTTTCACTAGATGAGTAGTGGAAAAGACCCTACTACTTTCTCCCTTTATTCCAAGTTTGACAAGTGTTACGCCCCTCTGTTTATCATTGTAAATATTGCACCAGTTATTAAAAAATAATTTTGATTTTCTTTCTGTACTGTCCAGAATTGCCAATACCTTACCCCATCCATCACTGAGAGAGACCAGCCCCTTGACAGCACACCAACCCACTTAAGGGGACGGAAAATCCTCTCAGCTATAAATGGCTATTATGGGTTTCAGAGCATTGAAATGATTTCGGCTATTGTGGGATTCAAAAGGTTAAAAAGAAGTAGCCTACCAGCAACACTGTGTTAATGTTCAGTAGAAGTATGATATGTAATATTGTTATTATTGTATATATTATTCTGTTTTGTACTCTATTTAAGTATTGCCTTTGTAAAATAATGTCAGTGTTATGTTAATTTGTAAAAATTGATTAAATCGAGAATTAGAAGATCTCTCATTGTTTTCGTCCTTGGCAGAGCCAGACGAATTATTTGTCGGGGATCTTCGTTTTCAGAGGTTTTTTTCACTTGTTCGTGGCCTGCAATTAAATTTCCATACCGGCAGGGATGTAAGCTAAAACCTTTTTAGTAGGCCGCCCTTTTCGGTTGAACGTGTCAGAAATTTATCTGAATCGATGGTATTCTATAAAATATTCGGAAAGTGGAGTGGAGTCACTTCAGATTTTTTCTATATTTTATTAGCTGATATTTGGAGATTACATGAGATGAAACATTTAACATAAAGCTCACTAGTAATCTTAAACGTTTTCTTGTATGTGTGTTGTAGGGTATTAGAAGCGTATTTAGATACATTTGAACAAAAGTTTGATGATTTGCTGAATACAAAAGCAGCAATTTCGAAATGGATGAAAATTATGGTAAAACCTTTGACAGAAGAACAGGAACAGAAGGTAAGACCATATAGATTGCTTTTTACAAAAGTTTTTTAGTTACATTTCATTACTTTTATGAGATATTTCATTTATGCTTGTTTTGAACGGTATGAAATTTTCAACTCTTTGTTCGTCTAAAATATATCAGAAACGTCTATATAAAAAAGTCACAAATTTCTGGATTTAATAAAATAATTTGATTTGATTGCCTAAAAGATACTGCACAGACAAGGAAAACAAGTCTGTAGAGCACAGTAAATGCCACTAATAGCCACCATAGTGCCACTAAATGGGCAACACTGTCACTCTCCATTGCTGCAAGTGACCCTAATATTTCAGCAGTCAGTAAAACACTTTTTACTCGCCATTTGCCGACTGAAAACAGACATCCTCGAGTAAAACACCAACGCATCCCGAAAAAAAAAATTACGGAAATTACACTTACGAAAAAATCTAATAAATTCTCACTAAAATTTTTATTGAACTGAATCTTTAATTAGTTAGTAATTCTTTTAGTGCATCAAATATAAATATACTGCAAATTTCACGACAGTTTAGCGCATTCTTTAAGATTAATGAATAATTTTGATGTGATTTTTAAGACATGGAAAATGCGAAATGTAATTAATGTCTACCTTGTCACTACTACGGATTACAATCCCACAAACAGTAGGTCCCATGTGGGTCCCATGGTCAACAATTTTTTGTTCAAAAAACACACCGGAATTTTCAAGTAGTACACTTCGTCTTTGTCTAATCCAAAACTGCATACATAGTAACCATACCAACTTAAAACTAGAATAGGGGCGCAAAATTGACACAACTGCGCTACCTTGTGGACGGGGTTGATAGTGCCAATGCACGCGCTTTTAGGATGACGTCATTAAGCATGACAAAATCTACCATCTGTGTATTCTTCTGAGCATATATCGCGAATCTTTACTCACTCATGGAAGATCTTGATTACCAGATTTATTGCCAATATTTTTGATACAGTTTGTTTCGATAAAATATGTACATTTAAAAACATTCACAGTATTATTTTAGTTTCAGTAGTAAAAGTAATAATATATAAGCATTATGTAAGTACTATTGCCTTTTCTCCCGAAACTGAAAATATATAGTGAATGTTTTTTTAATATAAATATGTTTATGAAAACAAACTGTATCAAAAATATTTTGCAATAAATCTGGTAAACAAGATACATTTTCCGTGAGCGAATAAAGATTCACAATATATACTCGAGAATGCGCAGATGGCAGATTTATACGTATGTAATTTATCTCGCCAATGCTCCTATATTAAAAAAATATCTTGCCCTCTAAACATATTAAAATGTATTGTTACCCGAAAAACACCTGTTTACCTAAAGTTTATAATTTTAGCACCTCAGAAATTGAGTGAAAATTCGATTACAAAATGTTATCTTTTACACACAAGAACTAAAGTTACATGATAAAAGCTTGTGACAAATAATCAAACGGTGGCAGAAGTACCTCCCTAAATATTATTTCATTCAGTCGTACTTAACTTATTTATTCATTTTATTTTAATTTATCTGACTCCAATTAAACAACGACATTTCAAAACTAAAACTTTATGCCACGCATCAAACCAAACGACATTTCATTCTCATGACAACAAACAGTTCCGTTGCCATTCACGAAAACAATTACAATCTACTTTCAACAACTATAGCGTAAAATAATTTAATTGCAGACGATATAAATATATTTCAGCATTACTTTCAACAAATGAGGTAAAAATTATTTTATAAAGTGTGGTAACTTTGGTGGCTTGAAGAAACCCACGTATTTTGATAGATGGATACTGAAATTTTACTACCCATATTTATTTCAACATTTACCACAAACTTTCACTACATTATAACTAACATTTCCATATTTATATTAGAAGCAAACAGAAATTGATATAAATCTGTTGATTATTCGATCACAAGCTGTGTGTTTAACCTCCAGTAGTTCAACCCCTTCCGCTACGTGGCGTACGACCTTTATTGACATGACCTCACTTTTGATCTGGCGGATACCTCTACCATAACCTTTGGACGCTTTTTATGTATGCAGTTTTGGTCTAATCACAAAGTGTTTGGGATTAAATAAATCTTAAATTACTATCTGAAAATTCTGGTAGTTTCCTGAAATAAAAAACTCGCAAAATTGGCAATGGTAATATACTGCTAACAAATAGCTTTGACATTAGAAATTCGAAATTGTCACCAGAATTTTTGAATAGTAATATTGTGTTTATTTAATCACATTCCATAATTAAATAAAATGAAGATTATTCCTTAAAAATTCTGTTAACGGATTTGAATAAAATAATACCGACCGTAGGATCTTTCAGCTTGCGGAATTGTAATCCCTAGTCACTACCAAGTGGTTTTTTTCCTTATCAAACTGGAATGTTTGCTTGCTGTAATTCGAATATCGAATATCGTGTTTTATCGTAATTTGCATATAACGTATTTTCTAAGCATATTATTAAATACGAAACTCTTGCTGAGAAACTGTATAGATATTAGATCAGATATATAAGGTACATTGCAATAATTATAGCAGACGAATGAACCTCATCTTTTATGTTGACAGATAAGTTTATATACAGGTACACTAATAACTTTATTAAAATATTTGCTGCTAGCCACGCCCCTTTCTATAACATAAAGATACATTATCCGCCAATACGTCATTGGTAGTATGGTAAAACTTGATAAACCCTATAATCAAATCATTAGTTACCTTCATGATTTTATTATGATACTTTTAAAAAGTAAGTAAAAATGAATAACTGTATATTTTTTAAAGATAGGTGATTTATATAACAGTCTTGAAAACACTCTTAAAATATTTTATGAAGTAATCGGAAAACTCGATACATCTCAAGGACCTGAACAACTCAAAAAAGTAGATGATGCATACGGAACTAGCATACCTGGAGCCTTCTATAAAAAGTACTTGTTACTGCGACAAGAAATAGTACGTATATTTTTCTCGTCATATTAATTTTTAATAACTTTATTAAAACATTCGCTGCTTTCCACGCCCTTTTCTATACTATGAAGATAAATTATCTGCCAATACGTCATTGGTAGTGAACGGTGAACGTGTTAATACCTATGCTGGTAAAACTTGTTAAAGCCTATAATCAAAAAGCCGATAAAAGACCTGAAATATTTTTTTTTCTTCAAAATGAAAAGTGCATTTTTTATGCTGTTTTCGGGAAGATTTCTCAAAAGATTCTAGCATGTACAGTTTCGACACAAATGAATAGTTTCTGTCTGAAGTCTGATTGATAAATTATAAATTTAATCATAAAGACACCAGAATATAATCAACTAAAACAAATTGATTATCACTTTAATGCATTGTTGACCGATCAAAAGTGTTTATTTAACCCTTTGATTACAATCTAGACTGGCGACTATTTTTATACTCAATTGTACCATAATTTACACAAAAATTTCTTTGTGGTAGATGTCTATTGAAAATATACTAGTATAAATGAGAGCAGATATTATGTGTCAAGAAATGGCACGAACAGAATAAAAAAGTAGCCCACTGAGACGTACATGTCCCGTGGGAACCGTAGTCAAAGGGTTAACTCAACATCATTGACTAAAGGCGTGTTCTGAATATCTTGTTCCATCTACTTATTATTTTTATTTTTGATAGAATCTCTGTAAGCTTTTACCTTAGAAAATATCCATTTATATGATATATTTGACCATGTTATTTTTCAGAATGTAAAAAATTTTATATTAACCCATTATAACCGCAATTATTTTTCTCGTAAAAATGGAAAAAAATACATTTGACACCACTTATTTTAGAATATAAATTTGGTGTTTTATTTAAAGAAAAGTTTTTGGTCATCATAAAGGAAATAGAGTATTTCCTTTTAGAATTACTGGTGTACAAACAACAAAAGTTGTTTTAGCTAGGATGCTGCTTTAATGCAACGCTAGACTAATATAGAACTCCTATTATAGAAGTCTTGGGCTAATATGGTTTAAAACGGTACACTATAAAATATTTACTGATACATAAATTCGAAAAACCCTATCTAAACAACCAATTTACTAAAGACTTTCGGCAGAGGGTGGAGCTTCAGCTGTTTTAAAACTCATATTTCATACAAAATTGTCGGTTAACAATAAGTTAATATGGTCATCATAAACGAGCATTGCTGACGCAGTGCCTTAACCCATCCAAGTGCTCTGTTTGTATGGCATGAACATTTAATTTTAATTCCAAACTGCCGAAAGGCACCGAGAATTTTTTAATAATATTTTGCTCTCATAATATACGTGCTAATAATCTACTGAACAGGGAAAAAATCCATGCATCACGCATAGATTAAACCTTAACCCTCTAGCCGCGGGCGATGTTTCCAATTTCTTATATAAAAATGCGGTCTATTTTTATTCGCCACTCATAATAGTTATGAGGACTGAATGTCACCGAGATTAAAAAACAAATTTATTTCTAAATATGTAAAATAAGTTTCTTCATGTACATTATAAAAATAAAGTTTTATTTCAAAATTCCAGTGGGAATGTGGTATTTTTGGATTCAAAATATTTCAAAAACTGCAGAACTTTCCGAATCACCTAGTGTATGAAATGATATATATATTATAATTTGTAAACAAATCTCTCTATTTCTAAATAAAAGAAGATAGATTCAACGAAGAAATAGAGTCTCCCGATGCTTAAGTACTATAAAAATTGTTGGGAACGACAAAATAGCATATCCCGCGGAATTGTATAAAATAAGTGAAACGTGGTAGGAACGTTACCCGCGACTGGAGGGCTAATGTCCAATAGTGCTGTTTAATATATAGTAAAATATAATTAATGTAAAAAGTAGTACAGCAGAACCTCGATTGATCGTTTCTCAAGGGACCATTCGTTTCAAACGATAGTTACGGGAAAACGATTAATGCGGGTCAACATAAAATATTTTCGTGTGAAAAAGTATATGGCATAAATAAATTTATTACATTGAAATATAGAAAATTTGAAGGAGAAAAATACTTACTACAAAAAATTTACGAAGCAGAATAAAGAGGAATAGATATATTTATTTACTGGAAATATTGGGAAATTTTAGTTTGTACACACTGTTTTCTTAACCCAAACAATAAATTTTCGACATTAGTGACATCTTTCTGCTCTCTTTCACTTAATGCATGTGAATAAAGAAAATTTCTCATTGTTTCAAATCATTTAAGTGCTTCAACAAACGTTGGAACTGATTCTGTATTGACATTTTCGTCTTCATCGGTATCATCATCCATTTTTTCATTCTCTGCGATCATTTCTTGAACAGAAATCAAGCCACATGTCGCAACCTCTTCATCAATTGATGCATAATCGTCAAAGGTGATGTTCGAGACATTTGCCCCCAAACTGTGATAAATCATTTTCCTCTTCATCGTTAGCATCAGCAGTTACATTTTCGAGTTCTGTGACATCTCCCTTAGCCTTATTAAAAGAGTTATAGTTTCTTGGGTTACTCTCTCCCAAACAGAGACAACGAAATAAATGGCTTGTAAAACAACAATGTCTTAACTTCTAGAAGCTATGACGTTTGCAGCTAATCCCCGCCCTCTCTGTCAATCATTAACTCTTTCAACGTTTTTCAAAAAACACACGAAGATTCTACTGCCCTCCTTAATTTCATTGGTTGAAAGGCCTTCATCCCCCTTCCCTCTCTCGCTCTTAAGGTGACTCTTTAATAAATACAGATATCCGACGCTACGTCGTTAACTAAAACTAAGTTCTTATTCTACTTTTTATAAAGACAATTCACTGCTCATCATTTTACATTTTTTTCTATTGCAAACTTTTTTTCATTCCTTCTGTACACTGGAGGGTTGCCACTTCAAGAATGGCACGTTTATCGCCCGTTTGGGGATTGCATTTAAAGATCACCACACTCTCATGGAATCGCTCTCGGTTTATCAATACGCACGTGCATCCAAGGTCACAATTAGAAGAACTTTTTTTTCTTAAACAGGAATACAATGGGATAAATTCTCCAATTCTTTCGAAGGTCGATAAAATATTTGAACAATAGATGCGGGAATCTGCATGTTTCAAAAACGACCTATGCGGGTGTAATTAACATTATTTAAATAGCATTCGTGACGGGACCTTTAAAACTAGACGATACATACGGGATAACGAAAGATGCGGGAACGATGGATCGAGGTTCTACTGTATTACATATACTAGTTTAAGTATCATTTAAATTTGAATTCTTAGTCTAACTTGTTTCTAAAAGTCCAGTTACAGAATATTTAGTAGATAATTATTGGTACAACGAAATTATGTATAATTTGAAAAGCCCATATATATTATAACCATTTATAAAAGTTGTAATTTACTTCAATAGTGTATTTCAATATCATTCTTTTAAAACAGAGTACATTATGATAAGTATTTTTTGAGCAATATGAATAGATATCAAATGTATTTGTATGTTATAAAAAGTGATTGTTTAAAAAATATCTTTATGTTATTATGTTTGAATTAATGTACCTTTTAATGAATATTTGTCGAAAATATTTATTCGATTTGTAATTATCTTGACTAAATATTGCTTTATATATCTTTTATAGGCTAAAGACCAAGGAGGTAAATATTTTTTTCTATTTAAGCTATTTGGCCCATTATTATGACAATTTTTTTTTAACCTAGACAAATTATGTATATTAGGCGATTTGCTGATAAGCGTTAGTGTTTATAATTTCAATTTATCATCTTTATAATCAGTGATATATAACTAGAGACGATATGTCAGTGGTGATTCCAGTATTTTGAATACTACTTTTTATTTATAGTAATCTTCACTTTATTTAATCGCTGAATTCTGTGATTAAATAAGACGAAGATTACTATGTAAAAATAGTGTTATCAAAAATACCGAAATACAATCATCCCTGGTATATATGATATGGTTCATGGGTGGGATTATATTAGTTATATGTTAACTCCGAGCAACATTTTATTTAATGAAATATCAAAGAAAAACAATCATATATGTCTCATGAAGTATTATGTACATAAAAATGTCAAAAATTGTCTTACAAGTTTTTTAACAATAATTTATTTTTCAAAATTGCACTGCTAAATATTTTATATTTTAGTTCTATAAAATATTACTGGTTTGAAAATAATAAAACAACTTAATATTAAATTATGAATTGCCTATTAGCATTGTCGATTATATTTTCAATAACTTCAATTCTTTATTTCGGTACTTTTTTCAAAAATGTAATTTTAGATTCTCTAAGAAGTACCTTTAAGTAGTCAATGCGCATAAAATATTTTGTATATCTACAGGATGTTCAAAAATGAATTGAATGTTTTGTAAAATTCAAAAACAAGCAATCGGTGGCAGCTATTGAAGTTATTTTTACAGGAAAGCAATGTGTAAAATCAGGAATTTCTTTAGCAGGCTTCCTTGTTTTAGTTCAAAATACCACTTATGGGTGCTGCACTGTCTTAAACTGTAAAACTGTTAAAAATAACCTTGCAATTTCAAAACGCAAACCATGTTTGGTATTTCAAAAACTAAAGAGAAAAGCTGAGGGAACTTTGATCCATTTCTATGTGTTAGTTTGGGCGTTCTAACAGTTTAGATAGCGCAGCGCCATATACTGGGGATATTTGTAACTAAAAACAAACTAAAGCGTCATAAAGAAACTTCTGACTGCACGCATTAACAAATACAGTAGACTCCCTTAAATCCGCATAATAACTTAAAATCAGAGGTTGTGCAGATTTTAGAATTTTGCGAATTTCTGATCACTGTTTTGTTTATATTTTTTAGAATTTAATAATGCACTCTAAATTATAATGAATGCTTACAATAAAGTAAAATAATTAAGTAAAATTTAAAAAAGTAGAAAAATTTAAAAAAAACATTTAACACTAGAACGACGGGGAGGGGCCATTTTGGCTCCTACCAAAAGAAAATATGTCGATTCGAACCGGATATTTCTTCATACAATAAGTTAAATATACACCCACAGTTGCCAACCTCCCGATTTTTTGAATACCAGTAAAATCATACAAAAAATTTCGCTTTATTAAATAGCAGAAATTGCTCCATTAAATAAAATAAATATTTTTTCATAAATATACTGGTATGAAAAAAATCGGGAGGTTGGCAACTATGTACACCACACACAAATAAGTTAAATGAATAAGTTAAAAGTCATAAACAAAAATTCTGGTGTGAAATATTTTTATGAAACTTGTGTAAAATTTCCCGTCGTTCTAGTGTTAAAATATACATACAAACATCAAACACTTACTTTCAACGTATATTTGTATATTTCGTTTAATTTAAATATGAGCTATTTTAAAAACTACATAAATAAACAACTCTCGACGTTTCGGCTATTCTTCATAACCATCTTCAGGAAAAAATTCTCATAAAAACAAATAGCTAAAAATTAAATCCGTGTTACATAATTGAGAAAAATGTTCAACTGTAAAGACATCGAAAATAACGGAAATTTACAAAAAACATATTCAAAAATAGGCCTGGTGACGCCGTCTATGAACCAGCTACCTTACTGGAAACCATGTTAAACCAAATTAAAGTCCATTTAAAATACATTTCCAGATAGCAGGAATAGAAAATGATGTGTTATCATTACAAATTTCAGGCTTTCGTAATGAAATCTCTAGAGATTCACGAATATAAGCTTTAAATGGATTGTCTTGTCTGGAAATAATTTTCAAAATCAATAAACTTAATATGTCCATCAACAAAAGTCCTTGCTAAGGCAGTGGAAAGTTTATTATATTTTTAATTAATTTAGTGCTGTTTAAGTCTTTCTTAAAGACTTGAAGTCTTTTTAAATATCAAAATATTTAAAATAAAGATCAAGTAAATAATTAATAATGCATAACTAAATATGAATAAGGATGATGAGATAATTTTCTCTTGAATTATTGAGTGAAACTCACCTTATAAATGTATACTAATAATTCACAACAAAATCTTAAAATAACAAAGTTTTATTTCATGTTAATCCATACTTAATAATCAAGGTTGATTGTTACATAAATTATTTGGTAAAAATATCGTAATCGCCACTGATATCAGCACTATCTTGATTTTTTTCAAAACTAAATTTACACTTCCTTCATGAGAAAACAGGCGTTCAATCATATTAACCAAAAACACATATTAAAATGTGTACAGAATGATATAAAAATAAAGAAAAAAAAGTTGAATTTTACACCTACATTTTAACTGTAAGTTTCATTGTTTACATCGGAAATGATGTGTGGATTTTACGGTGACGGATTTGAGGGAGTCTACTGTAATTAGAAATAGAATAATTTCAATAATTAATACTATACTTTTTTGTTAAATTTTAAAAACATGCAGTCCCTTTTAGGACACCCTGTATTAGTAGCCTTCTATAGCCTCCATGTTCAATAAACAACGTAAAATAATCTATAATTTCACAGAATGGACCTATAGCAGAGGTAGTGGAATTGCGTATGTTCACTGGGGCAAAAGCAACTGTTCGGATGTAGCGGAACAGTTGTCTACGGGTATTGCTATTGGACCCGAAGGATTTGGAGGTGGTGCTAACTATTTGTGTCTTCCGGATTCTCAGGATTTGGGATCTGCACTAACCAACCAGAAAGATGCATCCATTATCGAAGGTTTGTTAGTGTTTTTTATTCCTTTTTTATTAACACTTTGATTACGGCCAGGAGTGGTGATTATTTTCATATTCAGTTGCACCAGAATTTACAAATCTTTTTCTTTTTTTGGTAGATTTCTGTTGAAACTATTCTTGTTCCGGGTGGTTATAGTTAAAGTTGTACTACTCAGACCAATCTGGAGCTGGTTTTGGTAGACGGATTTCGTTGAAACTTGATATATAGGTTATATGGACCATAGGGTAGAGAAATGTCCAATAAAAAAAGAAGTTCAAGTTTCGACTAAAAGGTGAAAAGTTCGCACCTAAAGAACCAGAAACACAAATTAGAAACATAAAAATTTATTTAATCACAGCATTTGTTCAATGCGCATTCCATTTGTGTCAATAACATGTTCAAAGTGAGTTAAAACATTTTCAAGATAAGCACGAAGTGGTTCTTCAGAAATTGTAGCGACATGGCGTGTTATGCTTGCATTCTGTTGAACATCTTTTAACACGCTTTGAACATGACATTGGCACAAATGGAATGCACATTGAACAAATGCTGTGATTAAATAAAGTTTTATGTTTCCAATTTGTGTTTCCGGTTCTTTATGCGCCATCTTTCACCTGGTGGTCAAAATTTTAACTATTTTTTATTGGATATAACGTATATACCAAGTTTCAACGAAATCCGTCAACCAGAATGGGCTCCAGATTGGCCTGAGCAGTAAACAACGCCTTAGTGTAATAACAAAAAAAATCTAAGTAAACAGCAATCGAAAAAGAATAGTGTAATCGTTTTTGACACATAAATCATTTGCCCTCGTCTCACCGTTATCGAGATAAAAAGTCTTAAAGTTTGCTAATATATTTATTTAATTTAGAGAAAAAAGCGTGGTTTTTATTCAGAAATTCTAATAATCAGATTATTATGAAATATAAAACATATTTAGATGTAGTAATATAAAAATAAAAGAAACCCGCAAAAAAAAATGCTATTGACAAATATGGGTTAAAACCAAAAAATGATTGAAAATCGTGGCACCAAGAATATTTCATGAACTTAAATCTAGTTCTTTGATTACAATGATAAACCTCCTGCAAAGCCATTAAATAATAAGCCCAGTCAGATAGTGTTAAATTTGTTAGCGACACACTAGCGCCAAACCTCTGCTGCGGAAGGAGGACAAAACAGAAGTGGGTCGCAAAGGAACGATACGATTTATTTATATCGATATTTTATACGATTTTTATCGATGTTTTGTTTTTGCACTTCCTTTAAAAGCTTGCTAATTATTGGGATCTTTTACATTAAAGCTAAAACTATGATGAAAAAAAATGTGGAAATTTACTGGATTAATATTTCTATATAAATATAGTGGTGGCGAAGAAGTTGATTTATTTATTAAAAGTTAAACAAAAAGTGATGGAAATTTACATCACTATGCAATTAACCCTTTCCGGCACAGATAAATTATGTTCGTAAAATGTGAAATTACTGACTGACACCGGAATTTACAAACGACTTTCTTAGAAAATATGAACTCCTTATTTTAAGCTTTAATTTTAGAAGCAAAATTTTATTAAAATATTCTTGGTGCCGAATGCAGCACTCCCAACCGCTAGATGGCGCTATTTTCAACTTGCGAAAAGTTTCCCATTTATCTGACTGGGCTTATTATTTAATGGCTTTGACCTCCTGCGAAAAGCAAAATTGCAAGGGCGTTTCAAATAGAAGTGGCCCAGTTTGCACTAACCCAAACTTGTACCAAGCATAGCGAATCATGTCGGACTATTGCAGCGTGCTAAACTGGAAATGAACAAGTGAGTGGAGTTTGATGATGTTGTTACGTTGATAACATAACGACTCCTCCTTCTATCCTATTAAATCAATAAATTAGCAAATTTTAGGACTTTATATCTCGATAACGGGGAGACGAGGGCAAATGATTTATGCGTCAAAAAACACGTTTCATGATACTCTTTCGATTGCTGCTTATTTAGATTTTGTTCATTGTTACACTAACATAGTTGCCAACCTCCCGATTTTTTCCATACCAGTATTTTTATGGAAAAATATTTGTTTTGTTGAATCGTACAATTTCTGCCATTTAATAAAGCGAGAATTTTTGTAATATTTTACTGGTATTAAAAAAATCGGGAGGTTGGCAACTATGCATGGCATGGTTTCCTCGTGAGTAGTGTAACTCTAATTATAACCACACGGTATCATAGAAACTCGACAGAGTTTCTCGCCAAGCATAAGAAACAGCAATGCATTGAACCGTAAATGAAAGGAATTTCCGCCAATGGATGCCAAACGATTTTACAATTTATTTATTTTTTAACTCTGTCTAGTTTATATTTTGCGGACGGGACAAAACGGGTTTTTTACACATCTATATCTCGCGTTCTATTTATGATAGAAACAAAATTCTTGATTCTATGGAATGGGGCGTGCCAGGGGACTAAGAATTCAAAAGTAAAGCAAAATCCGACGAATAGGTTTTCAGTAAATGTGATTTTAAAAGTTCTGTTTTTTGCACTTTTTAAATCTTGTTCAGACCAAAAGCTGTTGACAGGGCTACAGCAATGTGTAATTATCGGATTTTTACGCGGTTTACGTTATTTGAATCGCTTTTATGAGTAGTTCGGACCTTTGTAAGTTTCATGTAAAAATATTAATTAGTTTTTGATTTATATCACTTTAAAGTTATTGATTCCTATACTTAACATAGAGCAAAAAACTGTTGACAGGGCTACAGCAATGTGTAACTATCGGATTTTTACGCGGTTTACGTTATTTGAATCGTTTTTATGAGTAGTTCGGACCTTTGTAAGTTTCATGTAAAAATATTAATTAGTTTTTGATTTATATCAGTTTAAAGCTATTGATTCCTATACTTAACATAGAGCAAAAATATATAAATGACCCAACTCTTTTAGGAATGGTCGTATACACATGATATTAAGATATGTTATTACACTCACCCCGAGTAAGCTTCCTATTATAAAAAATAGTAACATTTAAGGTTCGTTTACAGGGTCTCACAAAAGATCTTTTGATATAGGGCTAAAGAGTTGTGTAATTATCCGATTTTTATGCGGTTTGCAGCATTTGAAATGTTTTTATGAGTAGTTCAAATGTTTAATATTTCGTGTAAAAATATTAATTAGTTTTTTATGTATACCACTTTAAAGTGATTTATTCTATACTTAAGATGAAGCAAACAAATATTAAATGGTCTAACTCTTTTCAAAAAGAACGTATGCGCATGATGTTAAAATATGTTACTACCAACGACCTAAGTTAGCTTCCTATTGTAAAACAGAATTGTAGAATTTACTGTTCGTTTACAGGGTAACTCAAAAGATTTTTTAATAAGACTAAAAAGTTGTGTAATTAGCGAATTTTTACGTTGAAGTACATGATTCCTGTACTTTACACAGAGGAAAAACAATAGTAAATTGCATACCTTTTGTCAAATTGGCTATATACACAAGATATTCAAATATGTTACTACATCCTCTCTATTGTAAAGCGTCATTGAAGCATATACGTTTCGTTTACAGAGTCTCTTAGAAGATCTTGATTACATTAAAACCGATGTATATTTCCTGAGTGAGATGTATTTTAATGATTTTACACTGTTTCAATCTCTGTAAGGTTTCATTATCTTGCTTTAAAATTTAATATGAGTTCATTTTGTCCGTCTGAAATTTCGTCGATGTTAAGCTCTAAATCTATTAAAATATAGTATTTTCATCGATTAAAAAAACTGTGTATATTTATAAATATATAATTCTATCGTATCAGGAATTAATTGAAATAGCGATTACAAAATTCCAACTTTACGTTCATGCGCTGAGTAATAGAATGTAAAAATGTTGCTACCCCAAGATTACAAGTTTTGAGTTTAAATATTTGCCGTTCATCGAATCTCCGGCTATGACGAACTTAAAATGCTAAATTTCGTATACAATAGGTGATCGGTAACGAACTGTTCGGTTTACGAACAAATCGGTTAACGAACACTTTCGCGTGAGATTTTTATGTTCGGAGAACAAACACCTCCCGAAACAAGCCATGATGAAGCAATGCCGTGTTTCATATTTGCCGAGCTATACTTATTGCCTCTATTGTCAACTTTGAGAACATTTTAACAGTTGCATACATATGTCCTAATTAATTCATGGACTGCCGGAGATTGGGGACCTACATTTTAGGATCACCGAATTGGAATGAACAGACTATATAAACAGAAATCACTTTAATAGTTTTTATACTTTTGCAAACGTTGCGAATTTTATATTTTTCAAATTCTCGAAACGTTGAGTTAAAAAACTTAAACAAATAAAAAACTTCTAAGGTGCTCAGTAATTTTCAAAAATAATATATTTAATATGTTAATATAAAAATCCCTGTAAATTTTTATACTAATAGAAATAGGTTCGTAGAAATAAAAAATGTTGATTATTCTCGGTAAAGTATGCTCCATAAACTTATCGTTGTAGTTGACCGAAAAAAAGTGTTTCTTATTTTTCCACATTTTTCTGAAACTGTAGTATTTTAAATAGTTTGTAAACTACTGTAAAATTGTCTAATTTATTTGTTTTTGAATGTATATAAACGGAAGAGTGATATAAACAAAAAAAAAGGAAAATAAATATGTCATAAATAATCTGATGAATACAATGTAAGGAAATGTAAGGAAAAGTTTCCCCGTTGTTATGGTAGCGACATGTACATTGGAATAAGTCACTCAATAAATTGTATAATTCTGTTTATAGCATCACTATTATTTTTTTTGCCCCTTTCATCTTTTCTTTTCTGAATAAAAATGGAATCCGTATAATTGAAATTAAATACCTTACAAAAAGGAGTGATATCTCATCAAAAACAACTCGTTGTAAATGATCCCGCCAAGCCACAAACCTAAAACGTCAGTCATAAAAAGAAGTGATATCACATAAAAAAGAAGCGATATAGAAGTGCATACTCCGAGTCCCATGTAAAAATCTATCACCACTCATGATGTTTCCAAAGGACTCGGAGTGAGGTACAGTATGTGAAAACTGCTTGGCGACCTGCAGGCTTTTATAATGTTTGCGTTTCCTGCAATTACATATGGCTATATTATTTTTCTTTTCTTTTCTTTTCTTTTCTTTTTTTATTTCTTTATTTATTTTGTTCCCATAAAATTGTAAAAGTTGAAGCTTCTGTGTTTGCATGTCAGTTCTTATTTATGAGCTTGAAAAATCAATTTGTTGATTTTATTTACCATTACTTAAACTAAAAACACCACTCTTACGAAGAGGATTTTTTAAGTAAACGTATAAAGATTTTGAGTTTGTAATATATATATAAACCTTATAATAAGCGTTAACTAAATTGAGATATATTGCAGTAATTCTAGCGTAAGGGAATGGCATAGATCTGGGGGAAAATCCGTTCTGTCAGTTCTTTCGCATACAAAAATATTTATAAAAGTGGTAAACAAAAATATAAAATTTATTTTTCGATTTTCAAAATTGATATACTACATATATTATAAAAGCCTGCAGGTCGCCAAGCAGTTTTCACATACTGTACCTCACTCCGAGTCCTTTGGAAACATTATGAGTGGTGATAGATTTTTACACGGGACTCGGAGTATGCACTTCTATATCGCTTCTTTTTATGTGATATCACTTCTTTTTATGACTGACGTTTTAGGTTTGTGGCTTGGTGGGATCATTTACAACGAGTTGTTTTTGATGATATAAGTGTATGTCAGGGATTATTTTTTTTTTCAAAAATTGGTACGAATACAATAAAAAATAGTCCATTGAGACATATATGTCCCGATCCGTAGTCAAAGGGTTAACGCTTTTTTTACATATTCGAAATATTTTTTAAGTAGAATTCAAAAGCAAATAGCTCTCGTAGATATACTGATGAATTATTTTATAGCATATATTGAATTAAATCTAGAAGTGTAATGCTGTAAAATTATTTTGTACAAAATACAACTATTAATACTATATAGTAATATTCAATTCCTACCACTTTTATTTCATTGAAATTTTTATATGAAGTAGATCTTGCAATCAACGTTTGTGATAATCTCTCCGCTACTTTAGGTCTCGAAAATTCCATTCTTCTGGATGGAGTAGAGTATAAACGAACAGGGAATTAATCTTTATTGCCTTTTTTACGGACGTATGTGCAATATTTTTTCATGATCAATTTAGTGTTGTAAGATTGAGGTTTGGGGTCTTCGGGGACAAGTATTAGTGGGAAACTTTAAGGGGATTATCAACATTTTGGGAGGGAAACTTGGGGAATTTTTCATTATTTCAAATTCTTAGGTTAAAGTTTGCTTTTAGTCATCTGCCAACATTGGATCTCGATTCGGAAATAGAAATTTATCAATTATCTCATGCTCATCGTTTACAGTTTTCACGTGTTTTTAAGTTCTAATTTATTATTTATCTACTCCTAATATCTATTTATATTTTCGTAATTTGAGTTATTTTCTTCAAGAAAATAATCGAACACAATAAAAATGTTGGTTCACAAGTTCGTTAATTTGTGTGTGTATAAATGCGGAAATTTTTCAAAAAAAAAAAGACTTGAATTGGAGAAATTTTTGAGCTTAAATTATTAAAAAAAAATTTAGTGGTAATTTTAAATTTTAAAATCTACTTTTTTTTAATAGAAACTGGATTGAAGACTTTTTCTGAAAAAAAAACACTGATTTTCGAAAAATTTTCAGAACTTTTGGGGAAATTGACTCTCGACTATCTGGCAATACTAAATCAATTATTTTAGTAGTTGATCGAATAAAATAAAATGACTCAAATTAATGTGTTTTATTTAACAAATAAATAAAACGGAGTTTAAAACAATAAATATTATCAGTTTCGTTACATTTTAATAGTATGAATTATTTTCCCTCTTTTACTTGTTTTACTAGTAAAATCCTGTCTGAACATTACTCGTCACCTAGGTTATAACAAAATTCACTGCGCATAGACAGTATTGCCGGATTAGACAATTCTTTTAGTCAGAATATTGACCAATTTTTGTAAACTGCTAATACTAGCTTTATTTAATGACGAAATGTCTGTCATTATTTACAACGAAGAGTACTATTCTGAAATAGTGCTAAATATTTGAATTAAAAAAATTCCTAACTTAGCAACACTGAATGTAGGGTTGAAGATCTTTCCATAAACATTCGTTCTCATAAATGTATGACTGCCAATTTCTCCTACGTTTTAAATTTTTGTTACCACTAAAATTTAATAGAAATTTTTGTGTTATTTAATTATAGATTTCAGCGATTAAATAAGGGAAAATGTATTATTAAATTTTAGTGATAAGATTAAAGCATAAAAGTTAGCAGCTGTGTAAATTGCCTCAGTTTTATTTTGTTTCTTCCCTCAGTTTTATGTCCATAGACGTTCTGTAGTTTCTGCTTTCCACACCAAAGCCACACCAGTTTTTTTGCACACCAAATTTTGAAAAAATAGCCACGATTAAGACAGGAATGAATCGTGGATGTTTATCATTTGAAGGCTAGGCTCATTATTATTTAAAATGCGTAAGCATTCAGTGGACGCGACAATGTTCTTTTCAGCAAATAAACAACGCATTCTGTTGTCCTTGGCACCGCCCTCTGAATATTAGGCCTACGCGAAAACACAGAAAGGGCAGATTTTTTTTTCTCAGCGTTTGTACGGTCCTTTGAATTTGCATATCAATAATTTCATAAAGCATTCTTCTACTTATTTTTTTATGATTAAATAAGTCAAAGAAAACTTTTAGAAAATTCTGATGTCGAAATTTAAGGTGCCATACAAACGCTGAAAAAAATCTACTTACATAAGCCGCCATTTTTGTGTCAGTGCGTAGGCGTAGTATTCAGTGGGCGGTGGTCCTTGGTGGTAGTGTTTCAATGTAAATTTTTAAACGGAAGATTTCGGGTGATATAATTTCCCGATCATTGTTGCCAAATCTGGGAGATTTTTATTCAGAAATTCCGAATTCTCAACCAGAAAGCAGTTTTGCCAGTGGGCTACTTTTTTTTAAGGTGCGCCACACACCAAAGAGACAAAAGACATTTCTGCGACTCGTGCGACAAATCTACGGTTGTAGCCTATTGTTTCTTCACTGAGCCCACACACTGGAAACGCACGCGACAAAGCACCTGTATTGCACATGGTTTTTGCTTCCGTCGCACTTCCGTCTCTCCTCTCAGCTAACTACAAGCTGCAATTTTCATTTATTTGTGTCTCAAGATAATATCGTTTTGGCTTCCTCTAACGGCAATTAATATGAAGAAACCTTTGTATTTTAGATGCATTTATAAAAAAAAAAAAAAAAAAAAAAAAAAGCCATATAACTTTAAAATTTTATTCAATGTATATAAAATGAAAATTATTATTCCGTTTTTATAAAAATTTTAATTTAGTGTCCAATTTAGTGTCCTTTGATTGTCCAATTTGAGCAAATGGTATCATATATTCCTCATATTTTAATTACATTTGAAAAGAAATATTCATTTTATATACAATGCAAGCAAAATTTAAGTGACTATAAGCTAAGTTTTTGAAAAATGATAACATTAAATTAAAATTTTATGGAAATTAAGAATAATTTTCATTTTATTTACATTGAATAATATTTTAAAGCTATATGGCTTTTTTTTTTTTCAATGCACTTGATAACGCTAAAACGATTGTATCTCGTGTGCTCATGTCGCTCTGATGTGAGGATGAAAAAGTTAAAAATTCAACTTGCCTCTGTCGTTACTCGCGATTTTATGAGACATGCAGCGTAAGCCGCGTCGCTTGTCTACTTGGTGTGTGGCGCGCCTAATTCACATTGCTTGATTGACACCATTTTTGTTTAAATAGAATAATTAACCTTGTCTGTACTTTCTCAAAAAACTAGTGGCAATCAAGAAAACTGCATTCAACACTGCCAAAATGTGAATAGTTAATTTTACTTTACATAATGATAATCATTCCGTGAGTAAAATTGAAAGAAAAAAATTACAAGTTCAAAATTTTCTGGTATGAATTCGTTGTGATGTCTTTTCAAAGATAATCCGAGAAGTGATGTTTTTTGTAGCGGTAGGACTATGCGATGAAAACAAATCTTTGCACAGTGGCGTAACCAGGGTGGGTGCCCAGATGCTCTGAATACCACTAATTTCGTAAAGTTTTCTTCTCCTTGCTTAAAAACATAAAATTTTCCGATTACATAAGACGAAGAAAACTTTACGATATTAGTGATATTCGGAGCATCTGGGCACCCACCCTGGTTACGCCACTGTTGCATCTAAAAGAACTTTATTGCGTGAACAAAGAAATTCTTGGTAGATGAAAAATTATGGCATTACAGTCTAAAAATTAGAATAAATTATAATGGGTTCCCGACATGTTGATCCCAAATTTTAAAACAGAGCAGATGAGACATCAATGTCCGTAAGGTTCTTAATAATTGACAGTCTGATTAGTTTCAGTAAGATTTTGACCAGAACACAGGTCGTATCTCAATAGATATCTTTATCACCACGGAGCGCCTTGCTACCGGAGTTTTATACAGTCACACGGGTACTTGGCGCATCCTTTTATCTCGAACAGAGGTCTGGCACCTCAGCTTTTAGGTAATCTCCTGGATACTTGGCTTACCCTAAATTCTAGAATAGAGATCTGGCGCCTCTGAGCATCGTTGGCCGTCACACGGATACTTGGTGTACCCTGTATTCTCAATAGAGGTCTGACACCTCGCGCTCTTTTTTTCGAACTGAAATCTTAATTAAAATTCTCTTTCTCGTGGTTTTCACAGTGGGAGGGATTTGGTCCGAAGAGGGGCTCACTAGGGCCACTCGTAGTGGGGGAACATGACCTCACCTCCCCTTCAAACGAGTGTGTTATTGGTTTCTTCCTAAAAGAGGGACACAAAGTACTTGCACTATCGGTTTCTCACGGAGATACTTTTCTCACCAAGACAGGCCACCAACATAGCAAGTCCTGTCATCCTGGGAGGTGTCAAGGCTATCTGTTATACTTCTAAAATTTTCTTTAGTTCACAAAAGAAGTTCGGCATTTCCAGTAATTCAAAGTAACGCCGACATGAGAAAATATGTAGCAAAACATTCTTTTAGAATTTTTACACGAGAACTCTGAGATACCAAACCCCTGCACATGGAAGTAAAAATGGATTCTTTACATCGTAATATCTGAATAAAAAGTACACCAGATTTGTCAACAATGCTCCCGATTGTCATTGAAATATCGCATTATATTAATATTTTCATCAATGTCGAAATTAAAGTAGAAGCATGAAAGTTTTATTAATTTATTTATTTCCCGAATGGTTGTCTGGATCTATTGTAAACATACTTGTAGCAAAATGCGTGAACTTTTTTCACAATTTTTAATAAAATGTTTCACCTTATTTCATGACAGAAAACTATTACGAATTCTACGATTAAACGAGGTGTTACATATTCTGGGATTTAATTAATAAATATAAAATTTCTAATCTGAAATAATGGTGTCATACTTTTTCAAAATTCAAATGAGTGTATACCCCAAGGCTGGAAAAATGACATGCCCAACATCAGTGTTGCTACTTTTATTTTATTGGATTGGCACCACTTTTTTGGAATGGTAAAATTTGCCTTAATTAATCTGTCATTAAATAAAGCGAATTTTCCATCCCAAAAAAGTTATACCAATCAAATTTTTAAAAAAGTAGCAACACTGATGTCGGGTATGTGATTTTTCGAGCCCTGGTATGCACCAAGCTATTCCGAGCTTCACAGTTTCTATCAACGTCCCTACCGCAATATGCCTTTTTTCGATTATTATCTGATTTTTCTTTAAATATTATTTTAGGAGCATCTTTTAATTTCCCTGGAGAACAACCGTCACAGATTTACTGTTCACTTTGTCGCCTTGGGGCCAGAGGATCTGTTCAAGCTTTCTCAGGAAGAACGTCTTGTCCCGATGAATGGGATTATCTTTATGACGGCCTTTTGATGAGCGGTTCTCACGACGCCATGTCCACAACCTTCGTATGCCTTGACAAAAACGCTGACAAGAAAGCAACTTCCTCCAAAAATCCCCTTATTCCAAACTGGGCTTATCTCGTAGGACAAAAGAATCAAAACGACGAACCTATAAGGAAACTCTTTCCATGTGTAGTCTGTGCCAAATAAAATTTAAATTGTTGTAGTATTTAAAATCCATTATGCATTTTTTGTAATTATCTTTTTTTTTACTATTACTATAAGAAATAACGGTTTTTGGTACAAAATGTGTTATATTATATAGTAATAGAAAATAATCATTAACCAGTCACACCTATAAAAAATATCAAGATATTGGTTATTCATTATATAATACGTTGATCGTAAAACATTACATTTTACTTTCTTTCATCAAATAATTCATCAGCATTTTTTTTTTATTATTCGTTGTTTTACATTATATTCATCCTTAGACACAACAATAAAAGTTTCAATGTATGTCTTAGAACAAAAAAAAAATCGATAATCGGTCACACTTATAAAAGTATCTAGATATCATTGATGATGTAATAATATATTGTATGTTAAAAAATTACGCTCTACTTTTGTAAAATAATTCATTCGTGTTTTGTTGCAACTGTTGTTTTCATTACCTCTATATTTAAAAATAACAACTAACCCATTAAAGCTGGAATTATTTTTCTCTTTAAAATGCAAAAATTGCATTTCATACCAATTTTTCAAAGCAGCAACTTTAGTCTCCTTTTATTGAGGAGTTTCTTTCATCAGATGAAGAGAATATTTCTCTTAAAATATACTGGTTTACAAGCAACAAAATGGATAGCAGGTGTTCCGGTACCATATAGTACCAGTAGGCTTTAATGGGTTAATACGAGTAAAGTGTGACTTAAAGTAATAAAAAATGGTAAATTAATTACCCCATAAAAGTATCTAGATGTCGTCGATGATATTGTAACGTTAAAAAAATGCTTTTAATGTTGTTATTGAAATAGAAACTAGAAACAACTTATGTAGAGGTAAAAGCCTGCAATGGGCAAAAACAGGAACTCAGAGAGGTAGTGGAGCCGGTACAAAATACCGGAGTCCTCATCTCTTAAAGTGCACGTCACAAATCATTTTTTTTAATGAAACAGCAAAATAAGTAGAGAGCTTCTATTATGTAACATTATTAAGTAGAAATTAGTTAATGAAAAATTAAAAAGTGAGAACTGGAGTAGTATAGGTGGTGCATGTTAATGTTATAGCGATAAGAAGAAATTAAAATAAAAATTGCAAACTACAAAGAAATCATCAGAAGTGTTACAACTATTGAGAACTTAAGCTGGCAAAATTACAAAGCCCCACCCCCCCAATTTCAGAGAGCCATTCCGCACTGCTCAAAATTTGCAGCAAACTGTCCAGTCATTCTACCTTTTTTATAGAAAACGGTTACATAACCATAATTTAACTCTATTCTGACCATATTATTGTCCATTTTATAGTTATAATAGAGTTAAATTACGTTTATGTAACCGTTTTCTATATAAACTGTCGAATGTCTGGTCAGTTTGCTACTGATTTTTAACCTTTTGATTACGGGGTCAGGACATACAGTGGTGGCCAAAAGTTTGGACATTTTTTGAAAGTTTCATGTTTTTCAACTTTGTGTGCTTGTAGAATATATTAATTTTCACTTAAATACAAACGTTTATATATCAAATTGAAGATAATTTAATGTAGAATTTAATAATAAAAACAGTATTACAATATCTGTATTACAAAAAAAAGTTATGCAACTAATAGTAAGATCTATCTTAGATTTGCATTTTTTTAAAGTAATACTTACACAATCAATACTTAGTAGGATAACCCTTATTTTTTAAGACAGCTTCACAGCGTCTTTTCATCGAGTGAACGAGTGTTTGGAATTCATCTTTCGTAATCACATGGTGCCAAGAATCAATTATAGCTTCAATAAGTTGTCTTTTATTGTTTATGTTCTTAGTTATGTTCATTTTAATAGAACAAACAAACACAAATCGTTTTGAATAAGGACGTGTTTTGTAATAAAAGCGTACTAGCCAATCACAAACACTGTTCTGAGGACCAATCAAATGTCTGTAACTGTAGTTTAGGTTATTTGGATGGTAAAAGAGTTATTGTTGTGGAAATATTTTGCGGAATGATGCATACTAGTACAATTAAATAGAGTATTGCTGTTTTTGAATATTTAAAGTCCTTTTTTTTATTAAACTAATTTTAAACAATGTCATCAACAAGAAGAACTAATTGGACATCTACAAAAAGAAGCCGAATTGTCATATTGAGAGAAAATGGCCTCTCTTATGCTGAAATTGCAAGACAAGTTGGCGGTTCAGTGACTTGTTCTGGTGTACGAAAGTTCTGTTTACGTTATGAGAAAAAGGAAATCAGTGCAAAATAAGGCCAAATCAGGCCGAAAAAAATGCACAAGTGCTCCTGCCGATAGAAAAATTAAACAGCTATATCTTCAAGATAGAAAAATTTCATCAGATGCCATTAGATGTGAAATGAATGCAGCGGGTATTGCAGTAAGTTCAAGAACAATAAGAAGAAGGTTATCAGGATTTGGACTACAAGCTAGAATTCCAAGGAAAAAACCATATTTAAATCAAAAGCAACGCGAAAAACGAGTTAAGTGGGCAAAAGAACACATTAAATGGTCAGAAAATCAATAGAAGCAAGTAATCTGGAGCGATGAGAGTAAAATATCGCTCTTTGGTAGTGATGGTAGAAAATACGTGAGACGTAGAGTAGGAGAAGCACTTCATCCTGATTGCATTGAAGCAACTACAAAAAAACCCAACAAATGTCATGATTTGGGCATGTATGTCTGCAGATGGTGTGGGCCGAATTCAAGTGATTGATGGCATCCTGAAGGCCAAAAAATACATCGAAACTGTCCTGGAACCAAAATTGATACCTTCCATCACGGATTTCTTCCCCAACAACGCACCATTTATTTTTCTACAGGATTCAGCTCCATGCCACACAGCAAAAGCATGCAAAGCATGGTTTCAATATAAAGGCATATATTACCATTGCCAGGAAACAGCCCTGATCTCAATCCAATTGAAAATTTGTGGCGACGTTTGAAAATTCTTGTACGAAAAAAAACGTCCATCCAATAAAAGACAACTTATTGAAGCTATAATTGATTCTTGGCACCATGTGATTACGAAGGATGAACTCCAAACACTCGTTCACTCGATGAAAAGACGCTGTGAAGCTGTCTTAAAAAATAAGGGTTATCGTACTAAGTATTGATTGTGTAAGTATCACTTTTAAAAAATGCAAATCTAAGATAGATCTTACTGTTAGTTGCATAACTTATTTTGTAATACAGATATTGTAATACTGTTTTTTATTATTAAATTCTACATTAAATTACCTTCAATTTGATACATAAAAGTTTGTATTTAAGTGAAAATTAATATATTCTACAAGAACACAAAGTTGAAAAACATGAAACTTTCAAAAAATGTCTACACTTTTGGCCACCACTGTATGTTGTCCCAGCGACTATTTTTTTTCTATTCTATTCGTACCACTTTTTGAAACATAATATCTGCCATACGCTTATATTAGGATATTTGCAAAAGAAATCTACCGCACAGATTTTTTTTTTCACATTGTGGTACGAATTAGTATAAAAACAGTCGTCATTCCTGGCCCGTAATCAAAAGGTTATCAATGCGCGGCTGCTGAAAATGTACATGGCAGCAAGACTTTAAGCCGTGATCACTATTTTATTTATTTATTTATTGTTAATATAATGAAGTTTAAATAAATAGATATTATATTTTTAAAAAGTAATTCTGAAATGCAACTTTTTTTTTCTTCTAATACTATACTTAAGGATTCACATTGGAATCACTAGCGGGATCCGCAGACTCTCTATGCAGCCCTAGTTCAATGTAAAAAAGTGCAGAAGCATTCAGGTATATAAGAAACATTTACAAAAATTACATGTAACCACATAGTTATCGACATTTCTGAATTTCCTTTATCTTCAGAAACAGTTAAGAGCGAAACAATCAGAAACCAACAGGTTGCTGAAATTAACAGAATTATTTTTCGAACAAAAAAGAACCCTTTTATTTCAATATGAAGCCAGAGTGCTCTGTTCAGGTGTTCTTGGGAAGAGTTTCGAATTTGGTTACAATTATGATGGTCTTCTAAAGAGCTGTTCTCTCGATGCCATATCCACAACGTCTCTAGCGTCGACGAAAACGCTGAAAAGAAAGCAACTACTCAAAAAAACTATCTTATTCCAAAGTGGGATTAATTCGATAAAAGAATCAGCGATGAATAAAATTAAGAAAACTGCTTCCATGTGTAGTCTGTGCAAAATAATGTTGGAATTATTGTATACACTAGTATATTTATGTGATCTTTGTAATTGTTTTCATTATCACTATAAGAAACAACAGGTAATATCACAAAATGTTTTCCACAGTAATAAGAAAAAGTCATTAACCATAACCAGTCACACTTATAGAAAATACAGTAGAACACCGTAATATATATTCTGTAATGTGCCTTAAATCCGAACTCCAATTGAACCTCTGTCAACCTCACATTTTTTTAACGTTACGACTTAAACATAGATTATTTTGTACATACTTCCTTTTAACTTACATTTCTATAATCTTTGTCGTTGTTTTCATTAACACTATAAGAAACAGCGGGTAAAATCACAAAATGTTTTCCATAGTAATAAGAAAAAGTCGTTAACCATAACCAATCACACTCACAGAAAATACAGTAGAACACCGTAATGCATATTCTGTAATGTGCCTTAAATCCGAACTCCAATTAAACCTCTGTCAACCTCTCATTTTTTTACGTTACGACTTAAGCATAGATTACTTTTTACATACTTTCTTTTAACTTACATTTCTGTATGTATGTGGCAGTCAAATCTTGCGACTCATTTTTAACCCACTTGACGTACAGCTTTGAAATTTGGAATATTCCTAAGGGCAATACATGAATTGAACATTATATTTTTAAAAATTCGATGCCTAAGAGGGGTCAACGTCAGCCCAAAACGTGCATTTTCCCCATAGAAATAACGTTGCGATTGTTTGATTGAAAAAATAGCTCCATTGTTGCAACATTCATCCATTTTCCCTACATTGTTGCCCGCATCATTATGACGTCAGCATTGAGAGACGCACACATTTGTGTTTTATAATATTTGACTTTTTGTGAATTTTAATGAAAGAATGTTTTTTAAAAAAATTACATTTAATTATTTTTATTGCAGAGATAAAAAGGAGGGGGGAGCTAAAGATTCTAAAAAATAACAATGCAACTGAAATGAAGTGAAAAAATAGAGATTCTGGTGTTTACGACGTATTTTATACCTTAAACTATTAATCCAACATAAGTTTTGGAAAAAGTCAGTGTGTAGGAAGTGTAAGAAGTTTATCTAGTTAAATAAAATAAAAAAAATTCTCCTGCGTAGCCCATGAGCAGATGAAATCATACATAAATGCTACTACCTTCTTTCTTCTAATGTAGGGCAAGTAAACGGCAGAAGTCACTTCAACAGTAAGAAAACATTCCTTTTTTTATATAATCTGAAAATGGTTACAATGAACTGATAATTGGCTTCACGGACATTATGATTCGATGATGCCACTCAAAAGAAAGAGGGCGCTGAAAAACAAAGAAAAGGAGCATTTTTCTTACGATAAAAAAGCAAAACTTTTCTTATCGTATGAGGTGTTTATAACCTAGGGAATATTGACAGTGTGACCAGTTAAAAATCCTCTTGCAACTTGAATATTTCACATCAGTGGTGTAATCACATTTGTTTAATGTTCAGAGTTGCCAAGTCTCCGGATTTTTGCGCACCAGTAATTTTCTAGAGAAAATGTTGTTCTCTTAACTCACAAAATGTTCTGATAAAAAAAAAAACATTTTCTGTACTAAATTACTGGTATCCAAAAAGCCGGAGACTTTGGTAGGTCTGAATGTTACATACAGTCTGTGTGCAATGTGTATTAATTTTGTCAAGTTATCCTAATTTTTGCGCATCTAAACTTGGCCCGGTTCCGACAGATTTAGATAATCGCCATTCATAACATAAAACTTTGCGCGTAAAACATTATGTTTTACTGTCCTTCATCAAATAATACTTTAGTGACTACTTTTAATTGCTAAAAAGTGTAAAATAAAAACAAAAACATTCATTTTAAAAATTCTTATTTGTTTGATAATGGGTTCGATGAAGTCGAAACATGTAAACAATCTATTAAAACCTTTTTTACTGTTTTTAACAGTTTTATTTTACACCTTTAGCAATTAAAAGTAGCATATTATTACAGGGTGTTATACTTTGTTATATAATTCTTTAGTATTTTGTTATGATTATTTCTTTTTGTTTAAAATTTCCTTTATAATTAGACACAAAAGTTAATTAAGACAAAGTACGCCTTATAATAACTAAAACCATGTATCAGTAATATAATATAATATCTATAACAAATACTCAGATATCGTCGTTAATGGCACATTACATTGTATACTAAAAAAATTATGCTCTATTTTTTTTCCTTCAAATGTTTTATAAGAATATTTTAGCTCACAAGCTATCAAAACCTGAGAGCTAATATGCCCGAAGGTTCTGTACGTACGTATGTATGTACGCAATAACTCTTGATAGAAATATCCAATTTGCTTCAAATTTTGAATATAGGTTCATTCTGATAAGGTGCTTCCCTGATTAGTTTTCGGATTCATTGGTTCAGTATGAAGGGGGAACGGAGGGGCTATCACCCCTCTTAATTTAAAAATGGGTTTTTCATGCAGACTTATCCAATTTGCTTCAAATTTTGTATATAGTTCCATTGTGATAAGGCGCTTCCCTGATTAGTTTTGGGGGATTCATTGGTTAAATATGTAGGGGAGAACGGGGGTTAATCCCTACTGTTAATTTAGATAAATGGGTTTTTCCTGCAGAATTATCCGATTTGCTTCAAATTTTGTATATCGTTTCATTGTGATAAGGCGCTTTCCTGATTGGTTTTGGGCGTTAATTGGTTAAGTATAAAGAGGGGGAACGGGGGCTAATCCCCCACTTAATTTATTTATGGGTTTTTTTTATATTTAGAGGGGCATTGTTCTTTGAAATAAGAGTAAAATATACAATTAGTGTGAATAGCCTGTGAACTCAATGCCATCAGTTTAACTGGGCACTTTTCTTTTTATTGTTATTATTGTCACTGTTTCACATTACTTTAAGAATTAATAAACGCGTCACATAACAAGAAGAAAAAATCTCGTAAACCAGTTACATCTTTAAAAACATCCGACAGTGATGATGAAATTGTTATACAGGGTGTCCGATGAAACGTGCTTTAATTTTTACCTGTTGTATACATGTGAGCATTATAAATTGCAAAAGTGTTCAAAATAAGATAGGAATAAAGATTGTGCCTATGAAATAGTCCTTCCATTGATTTTCAGAAAGTTACACATATTAAATTTATATTTGATCCTAGGTCCTATAAGTTATACTTAGAAAACTTTTTTCCGTGTTTCGAGAAGTACAACTGTAAAAATTCCATTCTACTGCGACCAAAACTTGCCGAGGTATGATACTTTGAATTTTATAAATTTTCGGAATTTTTCGGCCCTAAAAACGGATAGAAGAATTTTTAGCATCGGAAAGGGTCCGAAATTTTATAAAATTTAACTCGGTGAATTTTCGTTGTAAAAGAATGGAATTTTTACTCTACCTTACCCCTCCTTCGTCTCTATTCACTGTTACAGTCATATATTTATCTTGAGAAGAATACAATAAATAACAAAAAAAAAAATCCCTGACGGCTCGGCCTACAGGCACATGTAGATTTCGAAGACGCAGACCGTGGGGCGCCTGTTTGTCGGGAATTGCGGAAAAAATGATCTTTTTGCGATGATGCTGCAGTTGGAACCGCCTACTTCGAAACCAAACTTATTTGCAGGCGGAGCCAGCAAGGATTTTTTTTTTTTTTTTTTTTTTTTTTTTTTTTGTTATAAGAGTTGGTCCTACAAAAAACATGTCAATATAAAAGTTTTAGATAATATTAAGAGGATTTATAATAAATTTAAGCGGATTTGAAATCTTGGGAATTGACGAAGTTATGAATTTTTTTCTTCAAAAACCTCCCTCACCCCCCCCCCCCCTTATGGCAAATTTGAATTATATCAAAAATCTGTCATACATAAATTTTCGGCCCTTCTCCTAGAAGTAATAATAACTTCAAACGGATTCGATACGTATCATAATTAAGAAATTATGGGGTTTTTTCTGTTTTCACAAAAAGCCCCTCCATCCCCCCCCCCCTTGGTTCGATTTTGCCCATTAACAAACTTGACCGAGATTTTATGCCCCTTGATTTTATGTATCAGTTTCGAAAAGATGCGGGAGTTGGAACCGCCTACTTTGAAAAATAACTTGTTTGCAAGCGGAGCCGGCAGGGATTTTTTTTTTTTTTTTTTTTTTTTTTTTTTTTTTTGCTATAACGTTGGTCCTATAAAAAACTTGTCAATATAAAAGTTTTAGATAATACTAAGAGAATTAATAATAAATTTACGCGGATTTGATATCTTGTGAATTGACGAAGCTATGATTTTTTTTCTTCTAAAACCCCCCTTTCCCCCCCCCCTTGGGGCCCTTTTTAATTATACCAAAAATTTGTCATACATAAATTTTCGGCCCTTTTCCTAGAAGTAATAATAACTTTAAACGGATTCGATACGTATAAAAATAAAGAAATTACGAGGGTTTTTCTGTTTTCACAAAAAGCCCCCCCCCCCCCCCCCCCCTTGGTTCGATTTTGCCCATTAACGAACTTGACCGAGATTTTATGACCCTTGATTTTATGTATCAGTTTGGAAGAGATTTATGCAGAATTTTTCCAGTTATCGTGGTCAGAAAAAAGTGACATAGATAGATAGATAGATAGATAGATAAATAGATAAAGTTTTGAACTGGGGGGTGGTTTTGGGTTCTGGGAGTCATGATCGGCGTAGATCTGCAAAAATTTTTCAAAATTTCCAACTTAGGTGAGAATGTAATAGGTAGTATTTCTTACGAAATCTACCTAAAAGAATGAAATAAATAAGTAAACAAGGAATGAAATAAACAAAAACATATGCAACTTCGGTGCTGAAATTTTCCTTTACAGAAGAAGTATTTCCTATCATTTGAAGGAGGCAAAGAAAATATATTTCGTAGTGCTGCCATCTATGGACAGCTTTTTTAAATTAATATGTAATATGTTTACTTAGGTGAAAAAAAAATAATTTAATTACAAGAAGCAAATTAATTATCATTAAAACTTAATCTTTACATACAAACACATCATCAAAAAAATGTTACATTTTTATCGTACACTACGTATAAATAGTTATATCACTATTGAGAAATTTTGTAAAGAAGTGATTTTTTTTTTTTTTTAGTGTAATATCAAGTAATCATTTTCATGTCATTATATGAGCATTGATAAAAATATGAGAAATAATAAAGAAGAATCAAATAAATAAATAATGCAAGAAAATAGTATAACTTCATAATTAAACTTTCAGAAAGAAAAACTGTTCCCCATAACGTTGACGAAAGCAAGAACCTACATTGTGTAATGCTGCCATCTATGGACGACTTTTGTATATTAAAATGTATTATTTTAGTAGAAAGATACTATTTAAATTAGATATCACGTCAGCCCGTTCACATTTCAAAAATTGACAAACTGTCGTATCTCGTATCATTGTGCAGTTTAAACCATAAGACTTTTCAAAGTAACAGAGTTTTCTGACAAAAGAAAAGAAATAGTTCAAATTTTCTTTGAACCATCTTTTTGCCACAAAAAATCAAACCATTTAAAAAGTCTTACGTTGCTAACCGTGCTCGGATACGACAGTTTGTTAATTTTTCTTGATTTTTTTTTTTTTTTTTTTTTTTTTTTTTTTGTCAAGAAAAATCCTAGTTTTTGTAAAATTTTTGTGATACAAATCGCACTCTGATAGAACAATTTGTTACTATTTTTATAAGCTTTGACAAATACGGTTGTCAGTTTTTTTTTTTTTTTAAGAAATAAATTGTCTCAAAATCGCCGCGAAACGCGAAAAAAATTCTGGAAAATTTAAAAATCGCAGAGAAAAAAAAATATTTTATTGGGCTAAAAGATAAAAACTTGATTCATTTTACGAAGGTTCAAAAATCGACGAAAAACGCGAAAAATTGTTAAAAATTCAAAAAATTGCAGAGGACAAAATTTATTATACTAGGTTAAAAAATTGAATCCGGATTCCTTGTGCAAACGTCAAAAAACTGCTGCGGAACATGAAGACGAAAAAAGCTGCTCATCGCATATGAAATCTCTAAAACTTAAAAAATAGCAGAGGACAAAATTTAATATATTGGGCTAAGAGACTAAAATCGGATTTGTTTTACTAATGTTGAAAAATCGCAGCGAAACGCGATAAATGTTTTTTCAATGGCGACTAAATTTTTTTGCTGGCTACCAGATTTTATCAAATTTGTAAAGCACTGCTTATGGGTTTCTTTGACCATTTTATTTTCTGTTTTCACAAAGAAATCTCACTCTTTGAGACACCCGGTAAATTTAAAATAAAACAGTTTTTGAAAAAAAAAATTATCAAAATTTTGAAAAATTGCCATAAGTTGACATGTCAAAAATAAAGTCAAACTTCAATATCTAATCAACAAATCAATTTCAAATAATTTATATGTGACAAGAAAAGAGTACGTAGATTATAAACAGGCGTTATTTCATTTAAAAGTATTTAGGTGCGTTTAAAAATTTTTTATTTTAAAATTAAAAGGAAAATAGTGAAAAATAGTGAATTACTTAAAAATGCATTTTGAACCAAAGGCGGAAGTGCTATGAAATTTGGATTATTTTAAAACTGTACCTATAAAAGTGTCCTTTAACTGGTTGTGAAATAAAAAAAATTGTGGGATTTGAAGAGGTATTTTTTTTTTTTTTTTTCAGTATTTTGAAGAAAATGAACTTTTTAAGCATATTTATGAAAAGTTTTTTCATATTTAAGACAGCTCAAATATATGTGGCTCCCAGATATTTTTTGCTTTTACTTTCTTAAAACCATTTACAATAATAAAACAAAATTAAAAGTCATTCAAAAGTGAATCTTACTCTTTGTTACAGTAAAAATAAATTAACCCTTCAACGGAAATGCGAAATATCCTACACAAACAGTAAAGGGCCGCCTGCTGGTCTGCTATTTTCTAGAAAATGTTATTTAAAAAAAAAAAAAAAAGAAAAAAGAAAACTCCAATGTCCTAATAACTTACCATAAACTAAACGTAAATATTTCTTCTTTAATACTGATGCATTATAATAGAACCAAACGTTTAGTGTATCAGTAGGAAAGTAGGTTTTGAAAGTAACAATTTCAAACAACTCAGCAGTCTCACATTACACTACCACACTGTAAAAAATTTGGTGTAAAGTTCCTGAGAAAACCTGTGGCACCTTTCTGCCACAAGTTTTCCCAGGAATTTCCCCAAAGAAATGCCAAGAAACTTACACAAGTCAGTTACACACAAAACATATGGAACTTTACACAGATCACCGATCACTCTTTTACAATAATTCCGAAAAGTTACACAAAAGTTCAAAAGTATACCTGAGAAAACTAAGGAATGTTACACACAAAACATATGGGACGTTTCACAGCTGATCAGTAAATTCCACTTTCTCAAGTATTCCGAAAAGTTACAAAACATTATGGAAGATGTTACACCATATTTCTCGGTATTCTCAGATCAGAAAAAAAAATCCGAGAAAACCCAGGAATGTTACACAATAAACGTCAGGAACATTGCGCAGATTTTTTACAGTGCAGTTAAAGTTTAGCTTTCTTATAGACATAGACTGTCATTTCCAGTTAAAGGCATAAATATATAAAGTTAAAACACAATTATAATAAACATAAATATTGTTATGAATTTTGTATATATCTGTAAATATTCCATTTGTTTAAATTTATTTTATTTTATTATTGTGAAAATTGCAGTATTATTAATGTATTTCCTATTGAGCCTCATGTAACTCAATGCTAAAGGCCTCAGATGGTTTGCAAGGAAAACAACCTTACACCCTCATCTTTATAATGGAAGTCTATGATAAAATCGCCAAGGAATGGGTTTATCGCCAAGTTGCGATGGTTTTGGCGACTTATTTTTGTCGCCAAATTTGGCGATATATCGCCAAATGTCGCCAAGTTGGCGACGGATTTGGCGACTTTTTGTGCAACCACCCCCCTTTATACCTGTACATTGGGATCCTTTCTCGCTTTGGTTCTCTATCGAAAGTTAAAGCATTTTCTGGTAATTTCTAGCATCTGAAAGCTCTGGAATAATCTGGAAAGATCTCTGAAGCCTATATAAGGGACCTCCACCAGTTCAGTTAGTTAGTTGTCTGTCAACTGCGATTGAATTCATACGAGAGGCTTTGCATTGAGAACTGTGTTTCTCGGATCGATTTTGTCGTTGATACGTCGTATTGAACCCATTGTTTCTGTGTGAAATTTTGCTGCGCTTTTATTGGATTTGAAGATTACTGAATATCTTGTAATTTTCAGAAGATATTTGTGATCGTATTGCACTGTTTATAGTGAATAAAGCCTTTTTATTGTTCTTATATATTGGCATCAGTCCTTTCGAACCCCGAGCTCACAACATTTGGTGTCAGAAGTGGGGTTGAATGCCGATTACCAGAGCAATGGAAGCGCAACTGACTAAATTATTGGAGAAATTAGGCGAGATGGATGAGAAAATGACTGCCAACCATGGCGAGTTAAAAGATGAAATGAAGAAGGAAATGTCAGCGATGGATGAGAAAATGACTGAAAATCTTGGCGAGATGGATGAGAAAATGACTGCCAACCTTGGCGACTTAAAAGATGAAATGAAGAAGGATATGTCAACCAACCTTGGAGAGTTGAAAGACTTAATAGAGGATAAAATAACATCTTTAAATGACAGAATTGACGGCGTGGAAAACAAAGTTAAAGGAAGATTTCAACAAATAGAAGGAAAAGTAGAAGAAATTCAAAGGACAGCCAATGCCGTAGAAGAAAGAGTAGAAAAAGAAGTTCAAAAGATCGCCGAGACCGTTGAAGAAAGAGTAGAAGAAAAAGTTCAAAAGATCGCCAAGACCGTCGAAGAAAGGATTGAGAGTGTAGAAAAGGAGTTGGAAAATGTGAAGAAACAAAAGATAACTGCCGAAAACTATCCCGAAGATGTCAAGTATCAAGCTATGCTTCCTCGGGCCTCTATTAAACTCTCGACCTATGACGGAAAATCCTCATGGCCAGTTTTTAAGACACAATTTGGGATCGTAGCGGACGCCAATGGTTGGGATTCCCAGACAAAAGCTTGCCAGTTAGCTGCTTCTCTACGAGCTGATGCTGCCGACGTCCTACAGACTTTGCCTGCAAATGAACCGCTGGATTTTGAAACGCTCGTCAGTGCCTTAGAATTGCGCTTTGGCGAGAAATGTATGAAGGAATATAGCAGACTCCAGCTCAAATCTCGACAGCAGAAATCCACTGAATCCTTGCAAGAGCTTGCTACGGATGTCGAGAGACTTTCACACCTTGCTTATCCTGGCTGTCCGACTGAAATTAGAGAAAGTTTAGCTCTGCAACATTTTATCGATGGTGTGCGTGACCCTGAGATCCAGACAGCACTCCGGATTGCAGATCTCAATGATTTAAAAGGGGCTTTGGTTTACACTCTGAAATTCGAGGCAGCCAAGCAAGATACTAGGAAAGATCGACACTTTGTGCGAGCAGCCAACCTGCCTGAGACGTCGGATAGAGCTGTGGAGCGTTTACAGCAGCAGATGAAGGACATAATGAGACAGATGAACTCCTTAATGGCCAACAAGCCTTACAGGAAGATCAAGTGCTGGAAATGCGGTGGAGAAGGCCATATCCAAATCGACTGCCCAAGACGACCCAGCACTGAAGGTAATAGCTCACGCGCGAACGGAGGAGCAGGAAAACTGATTAATGGTCATCTCACGGGGCGGAGGTTGCCAGATTTTGAGAAGCCCCATTTTCAAGTATGTGAAATTTCTGCAAGAAGTTGCGGCGAGAACGGAGTTTTTATAGTCGGGCGTGTGAATGATTTGCCCTGTAATATGATCATCGATACAGGAGCCAATGTGACCATCATCCGGAAAGATCTAGCTCAGCGGCTAAAAGAAAAGCTCCTCTGGACTCCGCCCCGTGTTATCCTCCAAACCGTGACCGGGGATAAGATCGACATACATGGAAGAATGAAATTGAAAATAAAGTTTGGGAACGCCGCTTACCATCATACAGTCTATGTGGCCGATATTTCAGACACTTTCATACTCGGACTGGACTTTTTAAAAGAGCAAGGATTTACACTGGATTTTAAGAATAATGAGTTACGCTCTGCTCAAGAAGATGTCACTATTTTCAAACTTGGAAATGAGTCCGGGTCTATTCAACGGATCACAGCCAAGGCAGATGTTATCATCCCTACTCGGACCGAAATGATGATACCTGGATTAACTGGAAACGAAAGAATTTTCCAGTATGGCTTGACTGGATATCCTGAGAAGAGCCCAAAGGGAGTGCTAATAGCATCAGCGCTGGTAGATCTGTCGAGAGATGTGATACCTGTGAGGATTGCGAACGTAAGTGAAAAGTCTACAATTATCCAGAAAGGTGAAGTGCTTGCAACCGGTGCTCCAGTCACCTGTGTTTGCAAAGACCCGAGCTTGACGTTATCGGAGCCGCCTACAAGTTTAACACCTGTAATTGGACGAAATGAAAATTTATCTCCTGAACAGAAACATGCCGCAGAAAGACTGTTCCAGGAATTTAAGGATGTGTTTTCACAAAACGAGAGTGATATAGGGCGCACTTCACTGACACGTCATAGAATTGATACTGCCAACCATCCACCGATTAAACAGCATCCAAGACGCTTGCCGTTCGCAAAACAAGAAGAGGTTTCTAAGCTCTTACGAGAGATGCAGGATAGTGACATCATCGAACCGTCATCAAGTCCGTGGGCCTCTCCCATCGTGTTGGTCCGAAAGAAAGATGGCTCCACAAGATTTTGTGTGGATTATCGTAAATTTAACGATATCACGAAGAAGGACAGCTATCCTCTACCAAGAATAGACGACACGCTAGATACTCTTTCAGGACATAAATGGTTTTCCACGCTGGATTTGAAGAGTGGATATTGGCAAGTAGAGATCCATCCTGATGACAATGAGAAGACTGCATTTACTACTGGACAAGGACTTTGGCAATTTAAAGTTATGCCGTTCGGGCTCTGCAATGCTCCAGCAACGTTCGAGCGCCTCATGGAGACAGTGTTAAAAGGTCTGACTTTTGAAGCTTGTCTCATCTACCTAGATGACGTCATCATTGGTGGCCGCACGTTTGAAGAACATCTAGAGAATATTCGAAAAGTGTTAACGAAACTAAGAGCGGCGAATTTAAAGCTGAACCCTTTGAAATGCAAGTTCTTCCAACGAGAAGTAAACTATTTAGGACACATCATCTCAGCTGAAGGCGTTCGAACAGATCCTGAAAAAGTGTCTGCAGTAAAGCACTGGAAACGTCCGGAAAATGTCCATCAGTTGCGAAGCTTTCTGGGACTATGCACTTATTACAGAAAGTTTGTACAGGGGTTCTCCAACATCGCAAGACCCTTGCATAGGCTCACTGAAAGCAAACAGAAGTTTCTATGGACACAAGAATGCGACAATTCATTCCAGCGGCTGAAAGAAGCTCTCACATCCTCTCCAGTCCTTACCTATCCAGACCCCGACAAACAATTCATTGTGGACACGGATGCCAGTCAGGAAAGTGTCGGCGCTGTACTTTCCCAAGAAATAGATGGCCAAGAACGAGTCGTAGCATACTGGAGGAAATGTTTATCGAAACCAGAGCGGAATTATTGCGTCACTCGTAAGGAGTTATTAGCTATAGTGAAAGCCATAGAACACTTCCATCACTATCTCTATGGCAGGAAATTTCTCCTTCGTACTGACCACGCATCCCTAACATGGCTGATGAATTTTAAGAACCCAGAGGGCCAAGTAGCCAGATGGATACAACGACTCCAGGAATACGACTTTGACATCAGGCATCGCAAAGGCTCATCGCATGGAAACGCCGATGCCCTATCAAGAAGACCGTGTCCCGAGAGCTGTCGCTATTGTTCCAGAGCGGAGAGCAAGTATAATCCCGAATATGTCATACGCCAGACGAAGACTTCACTATTGACGCCACCAGATCCCTGGAGTGATGAGAAGATTCGAGAAGATCAAATGGCAGACTCTGAGATCAAACCAATCTTGGAGTTATTAGAATCTTCTAGCACGAAGCCCAGTTGGAAAGACATCTCGACTTACAGTCCTACGACGAAGCAATATTGGGCTCTTTGGAACTCTCTCCACGTCAGGAATGGTGTCCTGTTCCGAAAATTCGAATCGGAAGATGGGAAGACATCTCGGTGGCAGTTGGTACTTCCTCGATCCCGAATCCCAGAGGTCCTCAAGGAATTACATGGCAGTCCCACTGGTGGCCATTTTGGAGTCATGAAAACATTACACAGAGTCCGAGAGCGCTTCTTCTGGGGAAAAGCGAGAGCTGAAGTCGAACAATGGTGCAAATCTTGCGATGCATGTGCAGCTCGGAAAGGACCAAAGAAACGTAGCCGAAGAAGACTACATCTCTACAATGTAGGAGCACCTTTTGAACGCATCGCCCTTGACATCCTAGGTCTTCTGCCAAGAAGTGCTGATGGCAACAAATACCTCCTTGTTGTCATGGACTATTTCACAAAATGGCCTGAAGTTTATGCCATCCCTGATCAAGAAGCTTCTACGGTTGCGGATGCCTTGGTACACCAGTGGATATCAAGGTATGGAGTCCCTCTTCAAATGCATTCTGACCAGGGGAGAAATTTCATCTCTGCTGTGATTGAGGGTCTCTGTCAACTTCTCGGAATGGACAAAACTAGGACGACCCCTTTACATCCGCAGTCGGATGGCATGGTTGAGAGATTTAATCGTACCATCCTCAACAATCTCTCACTTCTAGTCTCAAGAAACCAGCAAGACTGGGACCAAAAACTTCCCTTGTTTCTTCTCGCCTATCGCAGCGCCGTCCATGAAACAACCGGCTATTCCCCGTCTCAGATGCTTTTCGGTCGTGATCTTCGTTTACCTTGTGATCTGCTGTTTGGTCGCCCTCCAGATGCGCCTTCATCGCCAGAGGGATACGTGCAGAATCTCCAGGCACGATTTGAAGACGTCCACAACTTGGCTCAAGAGCGGATCAATATACAGACGGAGAAGATGAAGACCAGGTACGACACGAAAGCCACAGGACATCAATTCAAAGAAGGTGACAAGGTTTGGTTTTATAATCCGACTCGACACAAAGGACTTTCTCCCAAACTGCAATCACACTGGGACGGTCCTTATACAGTCCTAAACAGACTGAACGATGTCGTAATTCGGATCCGAAAGTCACCAAGTTCGAAGCCTAGAGTCGTTCATTACGACAGGCTGGCTCCATACCATGGCCATAGTAGTTCATTGATTGTAAATAGTGTAATGTAAATAATGTAAATTAGTATGACCATGGTCTTGTATATAAATTAATGTAATTATTTATTTTGCTTAGCATTATCATTATTATTGTTATTATTATTTAAATACTTGTATGTAATAATGTCTATGCTTTAATTTTATTTTATTTTTAAATAAGTGTATATTTTGTATAATTCAGCATTATGAATGTGTTTTGAATAGTATAGCATTTGTTGGTAACGGGTTTGCTTTCCGATCAAAGGTTGAACTGCCCGGGACGTGCAGTCCTTGAGAGGGGGGCAATGTTATGAATTTTGTATATATCTGTAAATATTCCATTTGTTTAAATTTATTTTATTTTATTATTGTGAAAATTGCAGTATTATTAATGTATTTCCTATTGAGCCTCATGTAACTCAATGCTAAAGGCCTCAGATGGTTTGCAAGGAAAACAACCTTACACCCTCATATTTATAATAGAAGTCTATGGTAAAATCGCCAAGGAATGGGTTTATCGCCAAGTTGGCGATGGTTTTGGCGACTTATTTTTGTCGCCAAATTTGGCGATATATCGCCAAATGTCGCCAAGTTGGCGACGGATTTGGCGACTTTTTGTGCAACCACCCCCCTTTATACCTGTACATTGGGATCCTTTCTCGCTTTGGTTCTCTATCGAAAGTTAAAGCACTTTCTGGTAATTTCTAACATCTGAAAGCTCTGGAATAATCTGGAAAGATCTCTGAAGCCTATATAAGGGACCTCCACCAGTCCAGTTAGTTAGTTGTCTGTCAACTGCGATTGAATTCATACGAGAGGCTTTGCATTGAGAACTGTGTTTCTCGGATCGATTTTGTCGTTGATACGTCGTCGTATTGAACGCATTGTTTCTGTGTGAAATTTTGCTGCGCTTTTATTGGATTTGAAGATTACTGAATATCTTGTAATTTTCAGAAGATATTTGTGATCGTATTGCACTGTTTATAGTGAATAAAGCCTTTTTATTGTTCTTATATATTGGCATCAGTCCTTTCGAACCCCGAGCTCACAACAATATATACAGTAGACTCCCTTAACATCGCGTAGCTTGTGACCAGAGTCTGTGCAGATTTTAGAATTTTGCAGATTTCTGGTCACTCTTTTGTGTACATTTTTTAAACAGTAATTTGAATGTAATAATGCACTCAAAATTATAATGAATGCATACAATAGAGTAAAATAATTAAGTAATAAAGTAAAATAATAATTAAGAAAATTAAAATGTTTAAAATATTAAAAGTAAAGGTCAAGTAAATAATTAATAATGCATAATTAAATATGCATAATAATGAGATAATTTTTTCTTGAATTATTCAGTGAAACTCTCCTCATAAATGTACATTAATAATTCACATCAAAATCTTAAAATAATTAAGTTTTATTTCACGTTAGCCATACTTAATAACCAAAAAAGCTTGATTAATACATAAATGTATTTGGCAAAAAAATTGCGATCGCCACTGACATCAACACTATCTTGAATGTTTTCATAAGTTATAAATTTATACTTTTATGATAAAACATGAGTTCAGCCATATTAACCACTATTAAGTATTAAAATGTGTACAGAATGATATAAAAATTTAAAAAATTTAATTTTTCACCTACATTTTAACTTTAAGTTTCATTGTTTAGATTTGAAACAATGTGCGGGTTTTAGAAATTTGTTGATTTTAGGGTGGCGGATTTAAGGGAGTCTACTGTATATCAAATTATTGTCTGAGTTACACGAAGACTCATACACAGCGCAGTATTACTTGTCTGAGTGACACGAAGACTCATACACAGCGCAGTATTACTTTGCTCCATATATAGCTACGGCGGATATTAAAACTTCTCGTCAAGCATAACTCAAAAAATATTTAACGGATTTCGTTCAAATTTTTACAGCAGGTACCTATAAAGGTGACAACGACGTCTATTTATTACCAATAATAAATTTCAAACCGTTTGGAAATTATATTAAAAATAGATTAAAAAAGCACAATTAAAGTACATACGTCACGAACATTTAGTGCGTACGTCATTTTCACCGGCGGGAGATTTTCGTAATCAATCGGATTTCAAAAGTTCATGGAGCATGGAGCAAAAAAATATGCACTCACTAATATTCAGTACAATAAAAGGTACTTTTCGGTTAGCCGGGCGTCAGTGATCTATATACATGTTGTGTGTATAAGATATGCCAGTGATATACATACATACACACATATGTATATATATACACATATACACACACACACACACACATATATATATATTATATACATATATGTATGTACGTATAATATGTATGTATGTATATACATATATATTTATCTATGTATTTGTTCATATATCACTGGCGTCCAGCTAACTGAAAAGTACCCAATAAAATATATTTCAATTTTTTATAAAATGGAACATAAAAGAACAAATATATTAAATGGTATGTAGTATGCGAAATGAAACAATTTTATTATAATCACCTATCGTATAATAAAAATAGCTAATATTCTGCATTCAGAGGGAAAAGTTCCATATCCTGTGCCGGTAGATTTGGCGTGTTATTTTTTGGTGATAAGTGTTTCGATGTGGTTGTTGCGATCTTCAGTCTTTCGGTTACCTTTTCTAAAGTTATGTTTTGCAGATGTAATATTATGTAAACATATGTTTTGTAGGGGTTTTTTTTTTGTATATATATGCTAATTGTAATGGCAGTTGGGAATGAGATTTTTACCTTTTTATCTATGCTTTCGAAAATATTAAAACATTAACCTGGCGATTTTAGTGAGATTTTGCTTCGTGTAGCAACTCGGTAGGGCAGATTCTGTGTTTTTATGTTAAATTAAATATTGTGTGTTTTATAATAAATTAATTACTGTGTGTGTGTTGTATAATAAAATAAGGTAAAGATGTCATATACGCACCACATTGGCGCGATTGCAACAAAATGGCAATTTTATGCCAAACATGGTAACCCGGTTATTTTGTTTATGTGTTAATAAGTGTTAATATTTACGATTTATTGTGATATTTATATTATTATGTTTATTATTTATAACTGTTCATTTATTATTGCATGCTTTTAGTAACGGTACTTCTCTATTATCCCGTCGATCACTTTTCATAACAAAAAACTATCGCCAAACTGTAAGATTAAACGCCAAAAATGCAGTCCCATTTACTTGATGTCAGAAGCATTAAACGTGATTGTTATGTCATCAAATAGTTCATAAAGTGGTCGACGGGATAATAGAGAAGTACCTTTGTAACTAATATTCAAAAACAAAGTTTTCGCCAAATTGGCGGGGGAAAAAATCGCGCCAATGTGGTGCGTATATGACATCTGTGCCTAAAATAATTTCTGTGTGCTTAAAATAAAAATTGTGTGTGTTTTATAACATAATAAAATCAAACTAGCATGCTGTTTTAGCAATCTTGGTCTAACGGGTTCTCAAAAACGGGGTTTTCTGGCCAAAATGGCGCAAACAAAATTCACGCCAATCCCAGTGCGCTAGCGACAGCTGTTCCAAAAATATTTATATCAAGCGTATAATGTTTTGCATTTTTATACGGAACACTTCTCCATTTAAAGATTTTAAATGCTATTTACATCAGATATTTTTTTCCTGAGGTTCCCAAAAGTTAATTTAGGTATGTTTTTCGTTCGTTTATTAATTTTTTACAATTTGCTCCTTGACAATAACAATTATTTATCCCAAAAATACCTCTTAGGTTTGTTAAATATGTTTGTTTATGTATTTTCATTACTTATTAAAATTTCGAAAATGGCGATAAAATTTTATTTTAGCATCGTATTTATGTTTTTAAGATGGTTCAAAAACATGGTTTAATAAAAGTACGTTTGTAAACATTTGAAAAACATGTTTTTCCACTCTCTGGAAAAATTTGGTAAGATGCTCAAGTAGATGCTTTTAGTAAGATGCTTTTTTTAAAGTAGATGCTTCGGTAAGATGCTTTTGGCACCATGTTTAATTTTTTCGCCAATCGCGCCAACCGGCACAGGATACGGAACTTTTCCCCATTCAGATACGTAGGCAAAGTTGGTCTCAAACAACAATAAAGCTAGCAACAACATTGTTTTAACTCTATAACAGTTACAATAATATTAAATGCTCAGATTGGCTTTGGGCCCGATTACGGTAGTTTTCCCTGGAAAAAACTGTAGAAGTCTTTTACATTTGTTTCGAATGAAGCTCGGTGAACAAAGTGTTAATTAATAATACAAACAACACTAACATAAACATGGAAGCAAAAGTTTGAATTCAAATTATTTGTTAATCTTTCCCCCTCCCACCAACTCTCCAAAAAAATAAGAAAAATGAAAAGAAAGTTACAGCATTGAATTTAAAATGGTGTTAAGTTACGCTTTCTGACTTAAGCAATTAACTGCAAACCCGATTATGAAACTTTCACTTAACTATAACATGTACCTAATAGCCCTGAGGATACTTCCCAGTTATACGGACCTTTAGGCTTTTTTAAAAAGCTTGACACAATTCGGGTTTAAGAAGTTGAAATTTATTGCCAAATTATATAAACAACTATGAAACTAAAACTGATGAATTATTTTGCTGGTTTACCCATGTATTTTTAAAAATTGCATCTGATTACACTTATTAGATGAATTACTTCTGTTTGTATTTAATAACGATAAACGGCTTCTGTATATTGAATGAATTGTGAAACTATTGGGAAGAGGTAGAGAGACGAGTAAACAAACGGGTAGACAGACGGATAGTGAGACGGGTAGCGAGACAGGTAAAAAAAGGGTTGACAGAGGGGTACCGAGATGGGTAGAGAGACGAGTAGTGAGACCGATATACAGGCATGTAGAGTAAAGGTTGAGAGAAGGGTTGCGTGGTGGATAGAGAGACGGGCAGACAGAAGAGCACAGAGACGAGTTGACAGACGGGTAGAGAGAAGAGTATGTACACAGGCAGACGTGTCGAGAGACTGGTAATTAAACGGGAAGCAAGACAGGTAGAAAGACGGATTGACAGATGGATAGCGAGACAGGTAAAGAGTTGGGTAGAGTTTGGGTATAGGAAAAAAATTAATTCAAATGTAAATATTTGTCACAAGGAAAATGTTGCAACAATGAAATTAAAATTTACGTAACTTTAAACAGCTTGGCGCTTTATAAGATCAAGCAAAAAAAAAAGGGTTATTTGCCAAATGTTATAAAAACAAATCTGATGGACGGTACTTCTTTTCTATTTGTTTAACAGTGTATATGGATTTATGTATGATATTTTGTAATGCTATCATTTAATTTTCTCTTTTTCATTATGTCGTAATTGTTAATCCTACGTTCTTAACAATATCACTCAGACTAATCCCTTTGAGGGAAATCCTAGTTATCTATTACATAACATTGGATATTTGATTTTAAGTGCAAATCAAATTGTCTATGCACAAAAAGATTTGTTTTTAGGGTTCCGTACTTAAAAACTAAAAACGGAATAATTATAAGATTACTCGTGTGTCTGTCCGCCTATCACAAACAATTTTCTAAAAAAGTATGGAACGTGTAAGGTCTAAATGTGGCATATTTATAGATAATTGACAAACATATTTATGGATAACTAGCGGCCCGTCCCGGCTTTGCACGGGTAGACAATGTAATTTTTTTAGTACATTTGTTTTCCTAAATTTCGCGCTCCTACCAAAAACTGTTGCTGAGATATGGCGAAATGACCTAAAACTTTCGAATCCCCCTTTAACCACCTTCGAGGGGGGGGGATTTCTAAATTCACTGAAATACGTGTTTAATCATTTGTTTAGTAGATTTGTTTTCCTGAATTTCGCGCACCTAGATAAAACAGCTGCTGATATATTGCGAAATGTCCTAAAATTTTCAAAATCACCCCCTTTAAAACCCTTCGGGGGGAATCTCTAAGATCGCTGAAATAGGTGTTTAAACATTTTTTTAGTAGATTTGTTTTCTGGAATTTTAAGCTCCTACCTATAATTGCTGCTGAGATATGGCAAAATGACCTAAAACATTCGAACACCCCTTTAACCCCCTTCGGGGGGAATTTTCAAAAATCCCTCTTATTGCTTGCCTAGGCCATAATAGCAATCTACAGTCCAAATTGCGTGACCCTGACTTTAGTAGTTTCGGCTGGGCGTTGATGAGTCACTCAGTCAGTCAGTCACCGCTTCCTCTTTATTAAAAAAAAGTAATCTGGAACTGAGCCAAAAATGAAATGGACCAATCAAATTCTGCGTAGATATTCCGGGTATTCTCATCCCTTTTAGGTAGATTTCGTAAGAAATACTACCTATTACATTCTCACCTAAGTTGGAAATTTTGAAAAATTTTTGCAGATCTACGCCGATCATGACTCCCAGAACCCAAAACCACCCCCAGTTCAAAACTTTATCTATCTATCTATCTATATTTTATTATCCATCTATCTATCTATCTATCTATCTATGTCACTTTTTTCTGACCACGATAACTGAAAAAAATCTGCATAAATCTCTTCCAAACTGATACATAAAATCAAGGGTCATAAAATCTCGGTCATGTTCGTTAATGGGCAAAATCGAACCAAGGGGGGGGGGAAATGGGGGGGCTTTTTGTGAAAACAGAAAAACCCTCATAATTTCTTTATTTTTATACGTATCGAATCCGTTTAAAGTTATTATTACTTCTAGGAAAAGGGCCGAAAATTTATGTATGACAGATTTTTGATATAATTAAAAATGGCCCCAAGGGGGGGAAAAAGGAGATTTTTAGAAGAAAACAAATCATAGCTTCGTCAATTCACAAGATATCAAATCCGCGTAAATTTATTATTAATCCTCTTAGTATTATCTAAAACTTTTATATTGACAAGTTTTTTATAGGACCAACCGTTATAGCAAAAAAAAATTAAAAACAAAAAAAAAAATCCCTGCCGGCTCCGCCTGCAAACAAGTTATATTTCGAAGTAGGCGGTTCCAACTCCCGCATCTTTTCGAAACTGATACATAAAATCAAGGGGCATAAAATCTCGGTCAAGTTTGTTAATGGACAAAATCGAACCAGGGGATGGGGATGGGGGGGGGGGGGCTTTTTGTGAAAACAGAAAAAAAAACATAATTTCTTAATTATGATACGCATCGAATCAGTTTAAAGTTATTATTACATCTAGGAACAGGGGCAAAAACTTATGTATGACAGATTTTTGATATAATTAAAAATTGCCTTAAGGGGGGAGGGAAGGGGGGTTTTAGAAGAAAAAAAAATCAGAACTTCGTCAATTCCCAAGATTTCAAATCCGCTTAAATTTATTATAAATCCTCTTAATATTATCTAAAACTTTTATATTGACATGTTTTTTATAGGACCAACTCTTATAGCAAAAAAAAAAAAAAAAAAAAAAAAATCCTTGCTGGCTCCGCTTGCAAACAAGTTTGGTTTCGAAGTAGGCGGTTCCAACTGCAGCATCATCGCAAAAAGGTCATTTCTTCCGCCTTTTAACCACCTTGGGGAGGGGTATTTCTAAATTCACTGAAATACGTGTTTAATCATTTGTTTTTCTGAATTTCGCGCACCTACATAAAACAGCTGCTAAGATATGGCGAAATGTCCTAAAATTTTTGAAACCACCCCCTGTAAAACACTTCGGGGAGGATTTCTAAAAACACTGAAATGCGTGTTTATCCATTTTTTAGTAGATGTATTTTCCGGAATTTCACGCTCCTACCTAAATCTGCTGCTGAGATATGGCGAAATGACCCAAAACTTTTGACTAACCCTTTAACCACCTTCTGGGGGCAATTTCCAAAATCGCCGAAATACATGTTTAACCAATTTTTTAGTAGATTTGTTTGAATTAATTTCGCTCTTCTACATAAAAGCTGAGATATGACGAAATGACCTAAAATATTCGACCCCCCCCCCCCCATTTAACCACCTTCTGGGGGGAATTTCCAGAATTGCTGAAATATGTGTTTTATTCCTTTTTTAGTAGATTTGTCTTCCTGATTTTCGCGCTCCTAACTAAAACTGCTGCTAAGATATGACGAAATGATCTAAAACATTCGATCCCCCTTTTAACCCCCATTGGGAGGAAATTTCTAAAATCGCTGAAATACATGTTTAATCATTTTTTTAGTAGATTTGTTTTCCTAATTTTCACGCTCCTACCTATAACTGCTGCTGAGATATGGCAAAACTACCTAAAACATTCGACAACCCCCCTTTAACCCCCTTCTGAGAGGATTTCCTAAAATCGCTGAAATAGGTGTTTAATCATTTTTTAGCGGATTTGTTTTCCTGATTTTCGCGCTCCTACCTATAACTGCTGCTGAGATATGGCGAAATGACCTAAAACATTCGACCTTTAACCCGCTCCGGGAGGGGAATTTCTAAAATCGCTGAAATAGGTGTTAAATCATTTTTTAGTAGCTTTGTTTTCTTGATTTTCGCGCTCCTACCTATAACTGCTGCTGAGATATGGCGAAAGGACCTAAAACATTCGACCACAACCCTTTTACCCCCTTCTGGGTGGAATTTCTAAAATCGCTAAAATAGGTGTTTAATCATTTTTGTAGTAGATTTGTTTTCTAGAATTTCAAACTCCTACCTATAACTGCTGCTGAGATATGGCGAAAGGACCTAAAACATTCGACCACCCCCCTTTAACCCCCTTCTGGGGGAATTTCTAAAATCGTGTAAATAGGTGTTTAATCATTTTTTTAGTAGATTTGTTTTCCTGATTTTCGCGCTCCTACCTATAACTGCTGCTGAGATATGGCGAAAGGACCTAAAACATTCGACCACCCCCCTTTAACCCCCTTCTGGGGGGAATTTCTAAAATCGCTGAAATAGATGTTTAATCATTTTTTTAGTAGATTTGTTTTCTGGAATTTCAAGCTCCTACCTATAACTGCTGCTGAGATATGGCAAAATGACCTAAAACATTCGAATCCCCCTTTAACCCAATTCGGGGGGGAATTTTCAAAAATCCTTTCTTATTGCTTGCCTAGGCCATAACAGCAATCTACAGTCCAAATTGCGTGACCCTGACTTTAGTAGTTTCGGCTGGGCGTTGATGAGTCACTCAGTCAGTCAGTCAGTCACCGTTTCCTCTTTATATAATAGTATAGATTAGCCATTCGCAAATATTTTAGAAAAAATTTAAGGGGGCTAAGTTACTTTTAAAAAAATTATATATATATATATATATATATATTTTCCTCAGAGATATCGCCGAAAATGTACTGCAAAAATATGTCCCCCACCCCTTATTTTCGAATCTACTGAAACTAAAATTATGAAAAAATTAGGGTTAGGAGGAGTTTATTTAAACCTTGCAGGAAAACTATTGCGATTATACTTTGTAATAGAGTTTTTGAGATAAACACATTTCTCTGCTACACACAAACTTTACTTTGAAGTCGCTCAGCGTGGGTGTTGAGGGGCGCTCGAGCTACCTATTGACGCGGAATCATCCAATGATTGTTGATAATGATTTTCGAAGAACATTGTCGGTAATTTGCATATATATTAATTAAAAACCTATCTAGAAAAACGCGGCGCTGAACAAGGCGACGTTGCAATTTTGTGACCTCCTTTCGAAGCGTGCTTGGCACAATGCCAAGTTTAAACTATGTATAAGGTCTTTCTTTCAGGTAAGGCGAATCATAGTGATAAATAGTCAACGTTTTTCATTCCAATTGAATTCAGTTATTGAAAAATAATTCATAGAATAATTTTTTACAAAGTCTTATTATTTTTTTACCAACGTTTTTTATAATACTGCAGTTAGTAATTAATAAATTTAGTGTACGCGAGTAAAAATCGCACTTGACAGATTACTTCTTCAAAGTCATATAGTTTTTCAGTTTCTTTCGTTCTAGAAAGGTTGCCACAAGAAATCACATAAGATATTGCAACATAATATGTATGGGCCGCTCAAATGAAAGTGGCACTACAGTCGGTTTGAGAAATGGTTTAATGGTATTAATATAAATTAGTATACAAAAGAAAGAAGTAATACAGACGTAACAGATATAGGTTAGACAAAGTCATCTTGTAGGTTTTCACCTTGTAGGTCCTTGGTGACAACTACATGCGCTTGACCAGGTCGTGACCTGCCGTCAGTACTGCTTCTTCCACTACGAAAATCCCTACACCATCGGAATACCGATCTGCGTGACATACTCTCCGTGCCATGCACATTTTGCATTCGGCGATAGATTTCACTAGCACTCACATTTCCCGCTGTTAAAAATTGCACGACCGCGCGTTGACACAAGTTTGGAGGCATCCATGATGTGAACGATGCCTTTTAACGTGCTCCCACGCTATCACACACGCATCTGGCGGGATCTGACGATATCGCATGTAAAGGTTTCATTTTAGGATTATCCCTAGCAAACATTTGGCATCTACTACAAGAATTAACTATTTGTTCAATTTCTTTGTCCATATTAGGCCACCAGATCACACCTCGAGCTTTAGCTTTCATGCTAGATATACCCTGATCAACAGAATGTAATAATTGTAACATTTTTTCGCGACCTTCATCTGGTATAATTACTCTATGCCCCCAAAATAAACAATTTTCTAAACACGAAATTTCCTCACGTCTACGGAAGTATGGTTTATATTCCTCTGATTTAACCGTTTTTGGCCATCCATATAACGCCCACTCTAAAATTTGTTTTGTTACTGGATTTTCAGTTGTCCACTTTGAAATCGTTTTAGAAGTAACAGGCCAATCATTACTATTAGAAACGAACATTATTTCCGATGGATTTTTTTCTGCATTTACAGTTTCTGGAATAGGTAATCTACTTAATGCATCAGCATTTTTATTATTTTTACCTTCACGATACTCAATTGTATAGTCATACCCTGCTAACATTAACGACCATCTCAGCATTCTGGGTGATAATGTATCAGGTACTTTTTTTACAGGATCAAACAATCGAATTAAAGGTTTGTGATCAGTTATTATTTTAAACTGTTTACCTGCTAAATATTGATGAAATTTAGTTGCACCAAAAATTACAGATAAAGCTTCTTTATCAATCATGGCATAATTTCTTTCAGTCTTGTTCATCGTTCTAGATGCAAAAGCTATTGGTTTTTCTTTACCCTCAACAATGTGACTTAACACACAACCAATACCATATTCAGAAGTATCACAGTTTAAAACAACATCTTTGTTTATATCATACAATTCTAAAACAGGCGATTTACATAAAATTTGTTTAACTTTCTGAAATGCTTTTTCATGCTTCTCTGACCATGTCCACTTTACATTATTATCTAATAATCTGTGCAAAGGTTCTAACACATCTGAAATATTAGGCAGGAAGTTTCTATAATAAGAAATTAATCCCAAAAATGAACGTAATTGAGAAACATTACTAGGAAAAGGAGCATTCAAAATAGCATCAACTTTTTCTGGAATAGGCTTAATGCCTTCCTGTGAAATTTTATGTCCTAAATAGCTAACTTCCGAAACCATAAATTTTAATTTTTCCTTATTTAATCTTATACCATGCTCAGAAAAGCATTTCATAATACATTCAACTCTTTCAGAATGTTCGGATTCAGATCTAGCACTTATTATTACATCATCTAAAAATACACTAACATAATCAAACTTCTTTAATATATTTTCAATTTTTCTTTGAAAAATACCTGGTGCACATTTTACACCAAAAGCCAGTCTTAAAACTTTAAATAAACCTTTATGAGTATTAATAGTTAAAATTTTACTACTTTCATCATCAACAGGTTGTTGTAAATAGACATCTTTTGAATGAAACACAGTAAAAAATTTTCCACCTGCTAATTTAGCAAATAATTCTTCCGTTCTTGGAAGAGGATAGTTATCATTTTCAGTATTTGTATTAACTGTTGCTCTATAATCACCACAAATTCGAACAGTACCATTTGGTTTTTGAACAATTACTATAGGACTAGCCCATTCAGAATAATCAACAAGTTTTAAAATACCCTCATTTGTTAATCGTTCCAATTCCAAATCAGTTGCTGTTCTCAAAGAAAAAGGAACAGGTCGAGATTTTAGGAAAACTGGTTTTGCATCATTTTTCAAATTTATTGAAACGGGAGGACCTTTGATCGTACCGATCCCGTCAGCAAAAACATTAGGAAATTTTTTTATTAAATCATCCTTCGAAATACTTTTTATCATGTTTACATTAGACCAAAATAATTTTGATGCTTTCAACCAAGTTTTACCAGTTAAACTCGGACCTTCCTCTTTAATAACTAGCATTTTTAAATTAGGTATACAATTATCATCAATCAAAACATTTACATTTAATTCACCTAATACAGTTAAAGAATCTTTAGTATACTTTTGCAGCTTAATATTAGATTTAACCAAAGGATGCTTACCTGAAAATAATTTATCGGCAATATTTTTACTTACGATCGTATGAGCTGCTCCGGAATCAATTTCGAAATTAACTTTAATTCCAGTAATTGTAAAACATTTTTCCCATAATACATTATTGCATTCGTCCTTCAAAACATTTAATGAATATTCTTGAACAGTTTTAATTTTTCAGTTTTTGATTCACTGTTCAGTTTGATTCCGGTTCCTGCAACAAATTTTTAAATGTCCAACTTTATGATAAAAATGGCATTCTGCTGATTTAAATGGACACTCAACAGGTTTGTGATTTCTTGCACAACGATAACAAGGTTTCGCTTTATAACTGTTCCGGTTTCCAGGAGCGTACATCCCTTCTTTCGACTTCGGCGAATACTGGTATACTTTCATTTTCTCCATTCGTGCATCTTGAACTTTATTTACAGTTGTTCCTCCATTAATCTGTAACGATTTAACTCCAGCTTCGGCTGATTCGAACGATTCCGCAATTTCCACAGCTGTTTGAAATGTTAGGTTTTTCATATCTAACAATTTTTGCTGTATTTTCTCATCTTGATTTCCAAACACTAGCTGGTCCCGTAGGCGATCGCTTAATGTAGTTTCAAAATTGCAGTTTTGGGAAAACCGACGTAGATCTCTCACGAAATTGGCTATATTTTCCCCTTGCTTCCATAATCTTTTTTGAAACTTAAACCGTTCAACAATTTCACTTGGACACGGTGAAAAATGTTCTTTCGCACTCTTTAAGAGATCATCATAACTTAGCTCTTTCAGCGAAGTCGGTACAATAATATCTCTCAATATAGAAAAAGTTGTAGTTCCAACAGAGCTTAATAATATTTTTTTCTTCTTATCCGCATCTTTAATGTTATTAGCAGAGAAGTAAAAGTCAATTTTTTCAACATAAATTGACCAGGGCACGATCGAATTATATTCTTCCAGACGTCCCAAAGAAATTACTTCCGTTTCTGCCATTTTCTTTTTCTTTTTTTTTTCTTCTTTTCAAAAAGTCTGCAACATTTATTTAAAATCTTGGGTTTTATTCCGCGTCGTCGCCATTTAATATGGCTTTAACTTTTGTGAGTTCATATTTGGATAACAGCAAAGAGATATCTATTTAACTATATGGATTTATTATACATATTTACAAGACGGTCCAGAGGACCGATCCTTAGAACATCCCGGCTTACACTGTCAGTACTGTCAGTACATCTCGTATCAAAAACACTCTTGCAAGGTATCATCCAAATGCTGGACTTGTAGCGCCATCTCTGATTACAGATTGATACTAATCATTGAGATATGACAATATATATATATATATATATATATATATATAGTTAAAACGTTCATTTAATGGTTATATATATATATTGCGGGAAACGCGATACGAAGCTCGTTTGAAAATATAAATTACAAAATCGGGTTAAAGATTATAATGTTATACACATTTGAGATGTATTTAAGGTTATAATCACGGGTCCGGATAACGCCGGATGGGTCAGCTAGTTTTGAATAATCACAACCTCAAGAGTTAGTAATCCATTTATGATTAATTATGTATCATTATTTAAAAATGTTCTAAAAAAAATGTTTTTCCCCCCAGACAGCATCGTGACACTTTCTGAAACATTCACAGAATCACACCGGTTTTATGTGTAAAAGCATGAAATTTACAGGCTCTATGTAATTAAATTTTAGTAAACATGTAGAATGTAAAAACAGCTTTGCCTTTTTTATAAGGTTCTTTGTCTTTATTGAAAAATTAAAAACGCTATTCCATTTCATTGTTTTTTAATACGACCTTATTACCCTGTTAAATTTATGAGTTTACGAATAAAAATGAATTCAAGAATGTGTCAGAAAGTATCCAGTTTCAATTTGAAAATACTCTTAATATGTGCAAAAAAATTAAATAAATCTGTTTCTTGGTTAATTAAAAGATACAAGACCTGCTTAAATATTAAAATATAATCAGGGGTCTGTCCAAACTTTTTCCCCCGAGGTCCTGTTTTTATAAAATTGTGAACAGCTTTTTACATTTGTGAAAAATCTAGTCAATATTGTGAATTTGAAATAATCGGTATATTCAGGTTCTTGTTTATACATTTTTAAGAAGATATATGTATGTAAAATACACATATTTTCTTTATGTATGTAAAAGTGTCAGATTTTACTTTTAAATGATTAAATTTGTGAAAGGTTCAATTTGGAGAGGGAAAAGTTTTGTGAAAGGTCTATTTTTAAGACAAAGAATTTTGTGAAGTGTCCTGTTTTAAGGTGAAAAGTTTTGTGTCCTGTTTTGGGTTGAAAAATTTTGTGAAGAGTCCTGTTTTGAAATGAAAACAATTGTAAATATTCCTTTAAAGGACCCAAATACTTCCTAAAACAGATTCCTGATAATATACTTTTTTTAATGAAGATTTTTATAAATTTTTTCTCAGGATACAAATTTCATGAAACATTAACCAATAAATTATTTCCGTTGTTTTATTTGATTGAATTATGCAATATTTTTTGTCTTTGAAAACAACTCAAATATTTTAATAAAAATTCTATTAAAAAAAAAATACTGAAAATTCCCTAATTCAAGTATCGATATTTTGTGCAGCGTAACATTTAAGCAAATTTATGTATCTTAATAAAAATTTAAAGAAACTCGAAATAATAAATCAAATGCGAATCATTAGAGTAAAATTTACATTTAAATTATGAAATAAATTTTGTTATTGTTATTGGTGAAGATTAAAAAATTTTTGGAAATGAAACTTTTTCTATTGGTGATTCGAAATTAAAATACCATTTTCTGAAATTGTCAAAAGAAAATTTTCTCTCCAACAATGACAATGTGTTCGAGTACAAACATCTTTTGTATAACTGATCAGTCCCCGTGTCCCCAGCACAAAAGTGCAGAGACAAGCCCATCAATCAAACAAAAGCGGGGAGAAATTGCAATATTTGGTATATCGCCAAAGGATTGCTACAGTCGCATCGCCAACCGCCAACTTTTAGCAGCCAACAAGTGACATCGTGTGACATCGTTTTTCCCGACATGCAACACAGCCAACGTTGTCACCTTCGGCTGGTCGTGCTGCATCCATTTATAATACATCCATGGTTGGGATATCATATATGTCCCAACCATGTGTTATGTTACATGGTTGGGACATAATTGGGACGTATTGGGACAACTATCTCTATCTGTTGTGTTACATGAAATTGATGAAGAAGATTGGCGATAAGCTTTATGAAATTGCAGCAGCATTATATAAGTGGAACTAGTTGTTCTTTCGAACAATAAATATGGTCGTAGTCGTGTAGAGGATCCAGGCAATGAATTAACACAGTGGGTGCTTCTCCAGGATGTAAAAAACAAGGCGAATCAGAATTCCATGTTTTTATTTAAATAATCGTCATGGAAGCAGTCCTCACATGATTTAAATGGGCAGTCCCATCTCTCAAGCAATTAGTTGTCGCAAGATGTTCTTAAAATACATCGAACATGGTTATAACTCTCGACAAATTATTAGGTTTAAATCATTTGGAATACAGGATGAGTAAAACACACAGCCAGGATAACTGTTTAACACTTGCAAAAACGACCAAAATCTGAGTGAAGAACGATTACACTCGCTTTTTGTGAATAGGCTGGAAGATACCAAATCATGACGTAACGTGCATTCTAGCCAATGCGAAAATATGGAATACGTGTACAATCTACGTCATGACCAATAAGGATGATGAATTAAATAGTTCTAACACATTCTAAGCGGATGCATTTTACAGTAAAAAGAAACCAAAGCGCGAAGACTCGAAAAGAGGAAAAGAAAAAATGGCTTTCTTAAAAACATTCGAATTCACAGAAATGATCAGAATTTATGATATAATTTAGGAGTAACTGAGAGCTTTATATTTAAGTAAATTGGGAAAATAATAATGAATTTAAGGGGAATTTAACAGAATTAAATAGAATTAAGATAAATATTATTAAGGAATAAGGATTTAGTGGAACTGGTGATAATTTATTATAAAACAGAGAAACATCGCGAAGGAAGATTTAATAATGTAACATATATGTCCCAGTGGACTATTTTCTATTCTATTAGTACAACTTTTTAAAATCTGTTATACACTTATATTAGGATATTTTCAAGAGAAATCTGTCACAAGGAATTTTTTTAGAAATTGTAAAACGACTGAATGCAAAATTAGTCGTCAATCCTGGCCCGTTATCAAAGGGTTAATTGTTTCGGGTTCAAGTTGGATTTTGACTATTTTGAGTCGGGTTCGTGTTGCCGAGTTTTCACAGAAATCCTAAATATTTTCAGAAGAAAAAAATCATTTTTCTACATAAAAGATAAAATTTATATTACTTTTAAATGTTGAAGGTGTAAAATTAACAACATAATATAAATTAAAATAACTTTTATTAGTTGTTTAACATGTTTCGACTCTTTCCGAGTCATTTTCAAAAACAAAATGAGAATATTTTAAAGCTGCACGGGCTTTGAAATTATTATTTTCATGTATTTTTTTAAAAATTACGCACGTTATCTATTATTTTTTACTTGGTTGTTTATTTTCATATCTTTGACCATGGAGTAACTCTAGCCACAGTTTCGGCAAATTAAAAGATGCCGCATCGTTACATATTGTATTTTTTTGCGTGAGTATCTCTATGGTTTCTCTTATTATGGAGGGATAATATAGACTGGAGGGAAATATTATTTTACTTTCATTGAAATTTATTTGGATGGTTTCTACTTGATATAATCTTGCCTGGGCTGGTCAAAGATATGAAAATAAATAACCAAGTAAAAAATAATAGATAACGTGCGTAATTTTTAAAAAAAGTACATGAAAATAATAACTTCAAAGCCCGTGCAGCTTTAGAATATTCTCATTTTGTTTCTGAAAATGACTCGGAAAGAGTCGAAACATGTAAAACAACTAATAAAAGTTATTTTAATTTATATTATGTTGTTAATTTTACACCTTTAGCATTTAAAAGTAATATATTATTACAATGTGTTATAATTTATTATAAAGATAAAATTGTTATTAGAGATATAATTGTAGTCTACTTTTCCATAATCTTATTGAAATATGGATCAATTTTCTTTTATTTCGGGTGGGGTTGCGGTAAATTAAAATATTTTGGACGTTTCCGAGTTTATTGGAAATTACAGTCCTGCATCGGCTACCCGAAATGCATTTAGTTTTGGGTTTGGTGATTTTTTTTTCGTTGTTGTTGTTGTTGCGTGTCGAGTAAACTTTATACGCTTCGTGTTGTGCTTTGCCTTTTTCGAATCGGCTTCGAGATAAACCGATTGTACAAAAGGAGGTTCTGAATAATTTCCAAATGAAAAAACTATATACCGGGTGATTATAATTAAAGTTACGATTTCAAAAATCGATAATTTTAAAACTACTGGTCAGATGACTTGATATTTTAGCAGAACAATCGTGAGGCAATGGAATTTTGTTTGGCGAAGGAAAAAAAATAGTTCCAAATTGTGCCGATAGATGGCGTTGTCAGGGTAATGTCAGGGGAAAGACCAAAAATGTATTCTTGAACCCTTTCCGGCGCGGTGTAAATTGTTTGCAAAATGATGAAATAATAGACTGACACCGGAATTTACAAACGAATCCATTAGTAAAAAAAAACTTGCTTATTTTCTGGTTCTTAATGAAAGGAAAATTTTAATTCAATATTCTTGGTGCCGTTTGTCAGTTTTAGAGTTAAAATTGGGTGTCCTTTTTTGTGACCACCACCCGTTAAAGGGTTAAACATAGGAATGATGTTGCCAAAAGGAAAAAAATAGAGTTCAGAGATTTACTAAAAATTTATTAGCGAAAAGACAAGACTACGTGTTTACAGCGACGACAGCGATAATGACAAAAAATGAAAAGAAAAACAAGAACGAAAAATCAAGCGTCAAGCATAGATTATATAGCACTTTCCAACGCTTCCAAAATAATTTTACAAATCATACCGTTTAATAAGCTAAAAGCTAACATCTAAGTAAACAATTTAGAAAACGCATAACATATTTAAAAACATAATTTCAGGAATTTCCAACATATACAATATTCGGAAAAATATCCGAATACTTTTATTCAGCCCTGTATAGGATCTATAGATTTGTATATATACTACATAGAATGATAATTTTAGTTCAGTTAGGAAACGCGTAGCACAGTTTAAAATTCTCCGTCTGGAGTTTGTCAATAAACAGAAATGTGTTCGCGAACTTTTGTGCTGCCCTGTATAGGATCTACAGAATTTATACACACCACGTAATAGACAAAAAGCAAGTTAAAATTAAAATCGCGTTCAATAACTTAAAACGCACTTCCAGGAATTATTGTTAACAGACAGTAGATAATTCTTTTGCGTGTCCCTGTAAATGAACGATGACTGCTATACACACAATATTCCGTAGTAAGTCTCTTGTAATGCACCTTAGTGATCTATATACATTTCAATGCGTTTAAAATAGTGAAACATTATTTAAATAAACCGCAGACGATTTTTCTCCATAGACGTAATGTAACGGAATTATTTTTACTGTCCCTGTAAAGTAACTATAAGTGCTATGCACACCCTGTTCCATATTAAGCTTCTTCTAATGCACCTTAGTAATATATATAAATTACAATGCGTTTAAAATAGTGAAACATTATTTAAATAAACCGCAAATGATTTTTCCCCATAGACCGCAATGTAACGGAATTCTTTTGAGTGTCCCTGTAAAAAAACTATAAGTGCTACACACTTCCGTTGAAATAGGGAACATGCTATAGATAACGACAATAACATATAAAAATTGCAGAGCAATCCGAGCATATTTACGGGAGTTAGAGCACGGACAGACGGCAGACGGCCAGACGGCCAGACGGCAGACGGCCAGACAAACCGAAGTCATAAGCACTTTTCAACTAGGTTGGAAAGTGCTGAAAAGAGCTTCATGGAACAAACACCTTACTGATTATTAAGGCATAAGTTGCTCAATATGCCCTCCGCCTTGTTCCGCTACTAATTGGAAGCGCAAAACGGCATGCTCCACAACAGATCGGAGGGTATTTGTACTAATGCAATGGGTGTGTTGTGTGATGCTTGCCTTCAAGTCGGCTAGATTCTGAATCCGCCCGCTATAAACAACATTCTTCAGGTACCCCCAAAGCCAGAAATCACACGGGTTTAAGTCGGGGAACGTGGCGGCCACGTTGTTGGAAAATGGCGGCTTATGATCCTATCATCTCCGAAATTATCACTCAGTAGCTGCTTCACAGTAGTAGCAATGTGCGGAGGAGCGCCATCTTGAATATTATGCGATCCACACACTGACGCTGTTGAAGTGCCGGAAGAACATGGTTACGCAAAAGTGCTTCATACCGCTTGCCAGTAACTGTGCAGGTAACGGGACCCGCAGGTGTGATCTCCTCGAAGAAAAATGGACCGACGATAAACGCTGCCGTTATTCCACACCACACAGTGACCTTTTCAGACTGAAGAGGTAATGGCTGTAGCTGGGACGAATTCTCGGTCGTCCATATCCTGCAATTTTACGTATTTACAGAACCTGGCAAATGAAAGTGGGCTTCGTCAGACCACAGAATGTTCCATGGCCATCCGTTGTCCACTTCCATCCGGGCAAAAAATTGTAGTGCAAAAGATTGACGTGCTTCCAGGTCAGCAGGTAGCAACTCCTGCACATGAGTTATCTTGTACGGATAACAGCGTAAGACGTTCCGTAGGACTTTACGCACTTTGCTGTTCGGCATATCCAGCATTCGGCCAATCCCCCTTGCACTGCTGATTCCAGCATCACTATCAGTATGTTCCTGTAATGCTGTAGCCACATCTTCCACTGCCGCAGCTGAAACTGGTTTCCTTCCTCTACCCCGTTTAACGTCAAGTGAACCGGTCTCTTCGAATTTAGCAATCATTTTTTGCAGACCATTTGTTGTTATTGGACCTTTTTTATGGATTTTAATGTCCGAAACTTCCTAATAGCTGTAAGTGCACAGTCATCGTTCTTATAAAAAAGCTTCAAGAGCAGAGCGCGATCCTTCATAGTCAGAGTCATGATGAAGCATTCAGGCAAAGAGCTGCTGCTCTGCATTTTTATGGTTGCTATGTCTGCGGTGCGCATGTCACGTGTTAGTAATTTGCATATCTTCAGACAATGTGAACCGACACAGCGCCATCTATGGGCACATTTTGAAACTTTTTTTTTTCCTTCGCCAAACAAAATTCCATTGCCTCACGATTGTTCTGCTAAAATATCAAGTCAATCTGACCAGTAGTTTTAATTAAAAATATCGATTTTTGAAATCGTAACTTTAATTATAATCACCCGGTATTTAATTAAAATTTTCCTTTCATTAAGAACCAGAAAAATAAGCAAGTTTCTTTTTACTAATGGATTCGTTTGTAAATTCTGGTGTCAGTCTATTATTTCATCATTTTGCAAACAAATTTACTCCGCGCCGGAAAGGGTTCAAGAATACATTTTTGGTCTTTCCCCTGACATTACCCTGACAACGCCATCTATCGGCACAATTTGGAACTATTTTTTTTCCTTCGCCAAACAAAATTCCATTGCCTCACGATTGTTCTGCTAAAATATCAAGTCATTCTGACCAGTAGTTTTAAAATTATCGATTTTTGAAATCGTAACTTTAATTATAATCACTCGGTATTTGAATATTAATGGATGTACATGTGTTATTTTTTGTACATAAGCGGTAAACTTGTAGATTACTTTTCCATAAATGTATTAAAATATACATTCATTTTCTTTCACTTCTGGTTCGGGTATGAATATTTTGGATTCGGCTTGAAGTCTGTCGAGTTAAAGTCAGGATTCGGGTCGGCTGCAGGCAGGACTCTAGTGTCAGGCTGCGGAGATTTTTAACAGCATACTGTATATATAATATCATTTAATAAAGCAAATGATTTAATAGCATTATATCGATTGGAGTAAACATAATGTGACACTAATAAAACAAAATTAACAAATCAAATAATTAGGAAATAGAATACATTCCCCCACCCACCAAAAAAAAGAAAAAAATTCCCTTAAAATTTAGGCTAAAGAGAGAATTTATCCGTAAAATTCTAGCCTTGAGGGTGACGAATTTTCTTTTAATCATGCTGTACACAGCTGAGAAGTAATTCATTCAGTCTTTTTCTCATATATATTTCTAAAACTTGCCAAAATACTCATTAATGATAAATGTCTTACTTATAGAATGTTGCAATAACAAGGCTTTAGAAAACGTTTCTGATAATTATTGGTTTCAATGTTTAAAGTGTTTATTACTTTCTTCTATCTTTGCAAGAAGAAAGTATTGAATTTATGAAAATTTTCCAATTCCGGTTTTCGACGGATTTATGCGTTTTAGAAGGTCCTGAATATGATTGCACTGTTTTTAGAAAATGCCTGTCTGTGAGTCTGTGTGTCTGTATGTGACAAAAATTTTGTGGGCGCTGTATCTCAAGAACTAATGCACGGAATTTAATAAAACTTTATATTCAGTCAGACCTTGATTTAAATGGCTGGTGATTAGTTTTTGGTGTCAATCGCCCAACAGGTGGCGCTGCTATGCTACATTTTTCCTGATTTTTTACGATAGCTATATCTCAAATAATGCACAGCATTTCACCAAACTTCAGATTCCGTTAGACCTTGACAAAAATAGACGTTGATTGCGTTTTGGTATAAATAGCCCAACAGGTGACGCTGCTATGCTACATTTTGCACGATAGCTATATCTCCAGAACTAACGCTCATAATTTAATAAAACTTTAGATTCAGTTTGACCTTAATATAAATTGGTGCTGATTTGTTTTTGGTGTATGTGAAATCTGTATGAGATAGAAGAAAGTTTTGGGAAAGTTTTGCTTGTTACTCTAAAGACAAGCAATCTGAACAACAAATTAATTACATTAAGCTTTTAAATGAAATTAAAATATAAAATAATATAAGATTTCTACACTTGCAAACCAAACAATAAAATCGGCAAATCATTAATGAGAAAATAAATATTCCCTTTATGCTACTGCCCTGCAAAATATTTATTACAAAAAAATATTAAAATTAATAAAAGCATATAAACTGTACGACTGAGTGGACAAAGATTAATAAATAAAAAATATCGATTTTGAATAGAATGCGTATAACTTATACAATAGCATTTAATTGCAAGACAAAAATAATAATAATAATGAAGGAAACTGATTGTACTAATTGTTTAAAAAAGGGGATTGTTAAGAGATATAGTTGCTCAGTTACAATGACTTTAAATAAAAGTGCATGAATATATATTTTCCCAGTTGTGCTTATAAAATCTACAAAATTAGATTCTTTCTTTTATTTTAAATTCTTTTATTTTTACAGAAATAATTTTTTGTTGCCTAAAGTGCGAACTTTTCATCCCCACCCCCTTAATTATTATATTCGTAAAATAACACCGATCAAAATTGAAATAACATAATCAGATCCTAACACGAAAGAAATTGTAATACTGACATAATCAAAAAGACAGAAAACAATACACAAAACACTTACCTGATATATCTTTTCCCGTTTACATTCATTTTTTCTGCACGCTAACAAAAACAAATTTGCGCAGATAGAAGATTCCGGGTTCCATGTTTTTGACGTCATATCGAAATGGTCTATAGGGGTTCGGATATTAGCGTCCCGGGTTCGAGTCCCGGCTTGGGTACTTTTTCCCTATGTTGGCTATACGCCTATTAAGCAATTAAAAGCTGCTCTGGAGGACATCAGGGACCACGTCGATGAACGCAGGCTTCAACCAATCGATGTTCACTGTTGCAAAGGCGCCATTTCGAGGGTGGATAGGGGACAGTGTCCCATGGAATTTAATATTTTAGAATATACCAGTCATCACAGGCTTTTTAGATGCCAATAAATACTACTTCAAATAAATTAAGATGTCAACGAGTAGTACTTTTTTATGTCACGTTATAGCCATACTTCCTTCTATAAGAAATATAATGGAGATACTAATAGAAAATTTTATCATTTTAATGAAATTACAATAAATCTATATATATAAAAGAAAGTCCTTTCTGGCTAGATGATCAACGCACAGCCAAAACTACTGAACCTACAAAGACGAAACTTGCAGGAAAATACTTCTTAGTATGTAGAGGCGCACTAAGACGGGATTTTCAAAAACTCCACCCCTAAGCCGGGTAAAAAAGGGAACAAACTTTTAAAAAAATCCTTAAAAATCGGGGATTATAGTTACGTGACAAATGATAACATATTTTAATGTATTTTTATATGCTGAATTGAATGGTATCAATTAAATACTCATAAGTAAAATAGTTCGTGAGATATTGCACATTTTTCTAATTTAGTGAAGTCTTTGACGTCAAAATCTAACAATTCTAACAATACAAATGATAATTTCTAAAAATACGTCCGTTACTATAGCAATGGAAGAAATTCAAATTAAATCTTTTTGTTTATTTTTGCAGATAGAAACATTAACTGCTCAATTGGGAATTGAATATTATTTTTACGGATATTTATGTAATTGTGTATTATTATTATTTCTACAAACGCCGCGATTTAAAATAAAATGTGATTGCTAAAATAAAGGGTACATCTCAATTATACCGTCGACCACTTTTCATTAAAAAAAAAAAATCATCGCCAAACATGAATTCCAAATAAACAAATGGAAGAATGTTGCCATTGGAACATCAAAATAAATAAATAAAATAAAATAAATTCGGAAAAGCCCCACTCACCAAAGTAACCAAAGTGTCCAGTAAGTTTTAACACAAAAAAATTACAATATATTAATGAAAATAGAAAAAAAAATCTTGGATATTTATTTATTTACATTATTTTTCTTAATTATCCTTCTCGGCTGGTGAATAAATGTTTGTGATGTCAGTTGAAATTGATCTCTTGCACTTAACTATGAAACGCAACATTTTTACAATGCATTTTCTCTTTTAATGTCATGGCACAGCCGTTTAAGGACGCAATTTTTATTTTAATTAACGAAATAACTAAAATATCAGAAAAACGAAATGAAAAATACAGGTAAATGTCGAATTAAAAACCGCTTCATGACATAACAAACACGTTTAATACTTCTGACGTCAAGTGAATGGGACTGCATTTTTGGCGTTAAATCTTATAGTTTGGCAATAGTTTTTTTTTTTATGAAAAGTGGTCGACGGGATAATGGAAAAGTACCAAATAAAGTGTCGAAGGTCTGATTAGTATTATGTATTACTTCTTTATTTGTTTTCAGTCTTCAGCCATGTTTCTCTTTTAATTTGGGTAGTTATTCATACGATTTCGGGCTAAATTTCAGCAATCGGATATTAAATATATAGAAAAATAACTTACTAAAGAAAATGACTATTGACGAATTTTTAATAGAAACTAATATCATGGATAAATACAGCCCTCATTACATTAAAAAACTTTTTCTAGAACAAAACGAGCTTAGTTGTTTTCTACAGATAAAATGTACATGTGCTAAGTTCGCGTGATTCTTAATATCAATTAACATAAAACTCAAAACTTAATTTCAACACTTTCCCTTGTTAATTGCATATTTAGTCTCTAGTCTGTTAATCCCATTTGATCACATAAGATAAGTAATCGGGTCTTAGTTAATGGCTTAGTCATAATGTCTGCAATCTGTTTATCAGTTGAAATTTGCTCTACAACTAATTTGCCTTCTAATACTTTCTCACGAACGAAGAAATGCTTTATTTCTATATGTTTTGTTCTTCTGTGATATTCAGGATTATGTGCAAGTTTTACAGCTGCACTATTGTCTACTTGAAGTATAGGTATTTCCTTTAGATTTACTATACCTTCATATAATCTTCTGAGCCAAATAATTTCTTTAGTGGTTTCAGATGCTGCTATAACTTCAGCTTCTGTAGTTGAAGTAGCTACAACAAATTGTCTTTGACTGTGCCACGAGATTGCACCACCAGCATATATTATAACAGATCCTGATGTTGATCTTCCAGTTTTTGTACATCCTCCAAAATCTGCATCACTGTAACACTGTAATACTCGTCTTGAATTTGTTACACGATAACTAATACCAAAATTTCTTGTTTTTGCTATGTAGCGAAAAACTCTTTTGATTTTCATTACATCTTCAGCAGATGTATTTTCTAACGCTCTTGATAAAACTCCTACGCTGCAAGCTAAATCAGGTCTCGTCCCTACCATTAGATACATTAGAGCTCCAACGGCTTGTCTATATGGAAAATCAACTTTCTTAATTTCTTCAGTATTTTGCGATCTTGATTCTTTTAACATTGGTGTTGCTACTGGCTTGCATTCTTCAAATCCAAATCTCTTAAGAATTTTCTTGGCATATCCTTTCTGACTAAAAGTAATAGCTCCGTTTTTCTGATATTCAATTTCAAGTCCTAGAAAACAAGAAGCGTTTCCTGTAACTATCTTAAATCTGGCTTTAATTTTTCGATGAATATTTCACACTCTTGTTGATCATTTGCAGCAATTAATCCATCATCTACGTACAATGCTATAATTAACTTTTTGCCATTTCTCTCACGAATGTATAGACATGGATCGGCATCACTTACTTTAAAATCAAGTTTTAATAAAAATTGACCAAAACACTTATTCCAGCAACGTGGAGCTTGCTTTAAACCATACAAACTTCGCTTAAAATTGCATACTCTTTTTGTTCCGTCTTCATATCCTTCTGGTTGTTGCATGTAGATTGTTTCATCTATTTCTCCATACAAAAATGCTGTAGATACATCCAATTGCAATAAATGCATTTTTTCTTCAGCTGCAATACTCAATACTGCTCGTATTGTTTCTAATTTTGTTACTGGACTAAATGTTTCACTGTAATCAATGCCTTTACGTTGACTGTAACCTTTTATAACAAGCCTGGCTTTATATTTGTTAACACTGCCATCTGGATTTGTTTTAATTCTATAAACCCACTTACATGGTATAGCTTTTGAATATTCTGGTAAATTAACTAATTCCCAGGTCTCATTTTCTTTTAAAGAGGCTATTTCATTTTCCATCGCTTTTTTCCAATTTGAACTTTCCTTGCTGTTGATTGCTTCTATGTATATCTCAGGATTTTCATTTTCGTGAATTAGTGACTCAGCTTCCATTATATAATCTTCAAACCTTACAGGTTTCCGTATTGTGTCACGTTTTCTTAATTGTATGTCATGTGATGGCTTAGTTTCTTCATCACTGTCATCTTCACTATCGTTTATATTATCTTGCTCTTCATTTTCTTGAAGTTGTTTCTCTTCGTACTTTCCCTGATTAGAAATATCACTTATATTTTCTTGTTTATTATCGTTGAATGGTAACTGAACACAATTATCGCATTTTTTTAATTCTTCATGAAAAATTACATCTCTAGAAAAAATCATTTTGTGTTCTTCTTTCAGCCAAATTCTGTAACGCTCATCAGAATCGTAACCTATTAGATAACCTTTGATAGCTTTTCTATCCATTTTTCTTCTCTTTTGTACAGGAATATGAGCATAACACGTAGAACCTATAACACGTAAATGCTTTATTCTAGGTTTCTTTCTGATCCACAATTCATAAGGACTAACTCCTTCAACTGAAGATTTTCCCGTTCTATTTAGGATATATATTGCAGAAGAAACTAATTCAGCCCACATTGCATCAGGAAAAACTAATTTCAGGATTCGAGTATTTGAATGTTCTTGCCATTTCTACAATTGTTTGATGCTCTCTTTCACTTGATCCATTTTGTTGTGGTGTAAAAGGTGCAGTGAATCTTTCCATAATTCCTTCTTCATGTAGAATCGCTTTAATTTCTCCATTGTCGAATTCTCCACCATTATCGCTCAAAAATTCTTTGATTCTGTATCCCATAGTTTTAGCATGAGCAAGCATATTTTTAAACACATTACTGACTTCTGACTTCTCTTTTATGATATAACCATACCGAAACTTTGTAAAACTATCTTTAAATACAACTACGTATCGTTTCTTTTGAAAAGATTCAGGAAACGGACCACAAAGGTCAGCCGAAATAAGCTCACCTGGTTCAGTTGTTTTGTTTCTATTTCCAAAAGGTAAGCGATGTGCTTTTCCATAAATGCATGGTTCACATAATTTATTTTCTAGTCGAACTTTGATTCCTAATTCTTTTCCAAGCTTCTCTTTGATATGACTTTTGTCTTGATGACCCCATCTTTCATGATAAAGTTGCAATAAAGAATAGTCTTGCTCAGTATTATTTATTTCTAAAACTTTCTTTGGCATAATTGGCTCAATAATTGCTTTATACAAAGATCCAGATACACTGCGTGCTCCATATAGTACCACTTGACCATTTATCTTTAACCAACATTCAGTAGATGTCGATCGAAATTCACTATTTTGATTCCTGTCTTGAGCAGCTAACACCGAAAATAAATTTTTGTTGACTCCAGGTACATACCACACATCATTCAGCCGAATTTCTTGACATTTTCTACCAGCAAAAAATTTAAAACGAATAGTTCCTTTTCCAACAGCAGCCAATCTTTCCTTTCCAGCAGCCTTAATGCTACAAGGACTAAGAAATTGCGTGAAATCTGTAAAATACTCTGCGCAGTTCGTGATATGTTGAGTTGCTCCATTATCGATCCAAAAAGCTGTTGAATTATCTGCTTCCGAAGTATAAGTTTCGACAGAAATAGACATCAGTGCCCCATTGGCGGTTTTCCTTATATCTTTAGTATCATTACTTGGCGACTTTTTGGCAGGTTTTCCATCAGAAATCCATTTTCTACAATTTCTTACCCAGTGACCTTTACGATTGCAGTAGTTGCAAGTATCTCCTTTATATGATTTCCTGATAAATTTGAAATTTTTATCTTTATTCTGTTTTTCTAATCTTGAAACAGCTAACGCTTCCTGAACAGTAATGTCACCGTTATCGGTTTTGATAAAATTTCTTTCAAACATACAAAGTTGCTCTGTCAACTCATCAAATGTTCTGTCCTCGTTTTTAGACAACAACATCCAGCTGAACTTAAATGTTTCAAATTTGCGTGGTAAAATCTGCAAGACTTTACAAACTAACATCAAATCCGGTAACTTATTTTCACCTATATCTTTAAGTCCATTACTTAATTCACTCCAAATGGTTCTTAACTTAGCTATGTGAGTTGAGACATCATCGCCTAACGTCCAGTTAAATGCGAAAAAGTCTGTACATATCTTAAATAATTGGTCTTTTGACGTAGCTTCAAAATGATGCTTTAAGGCTTCCCACACTTCATGTGCTGTTTCTTTATCCATAAACTTTTGATAAACTTCGTCAGTAACTGTACTTGCTATCACGGATTTTACGTAACTATTAGCTTTACGATATAAATCAGAACATACTTTATGTTCCTTGATTTCTTTTTCGTTAGCACTGCTACTTAGCGGTTCGGGTTTCTTTAATTTACCATCAATAACATCAAGTGCTCCTTCATGATAGTCAAGTAAATCTCTAATCTTGCGTTTCCATATTGGCCAGTCGACTTCACCAGTCAATAATTTAACTTCCTTAGCTAAATCCATTTCTAAATCTTAAACTTGGATAAGATTTCAAAATTTTTTATTGATAATCTTCTCTACTAAGCTAAACTAATGTTTTACTTCAGTTACCATGAGTAAAACTTAATTTCTCTGTATCTAATTTTAATCAATCAGACTTTAACTAACTATCGCAGTTCATAGCGAGATGTAGCCCATAACCTATTAAATATGTAGAAAAATAACTTACTAAAGAAAATGACTATTGACGAATTTTTAATAGAAACTAATTTCATGGATAAATACAGCCATCATTACATTTTAAAAACCTTTTCCTAGAACAACCCGAGCTTAGTTGTTTTCTACAGATAAAATGTACATGTGCTAAGTTCACGTGATTCTTAATATCAATTAACATAAAACTCAAAACTTAATTTCAACATCGGATACCTCACCAATTGGCGTATTAGCCACAATGTTGAAAGCATCATTTATTTTTGAAGCGAAATCTTCATGATGAATCCTGTTACAGAAAATCATATCATCATCTACTATGAGTATAAACCGCATATTCACATTTTAATCCGGTAATGTTTTTTGAAAGGTTTTAGCGTATAGCTATTCTACGTTGCTTTGTTATAGAGCTAAAGAGGAAAGCTCTAAAATTATGTGAACCCGATTATTAAAGATTACTTTAAAAAATTCTACTGAACAAATTTTAATGGAAGTGGTTTTTCAGGTATGGGTAATGACCCTATAACATATCATTCTATGTTGCTTAGTGATAGAGCTAATGGGAAAGTGATTGGGAAAGGTGAATGCAATTATGAAAGATATATCTACTATGTACTTAAAATGCATATTCGTATTTCATTCCGACCGTTTATAATTCAAGTTCTGCTGTACGGACTTTGGTGCGATTTACACTGTTAGCAGGGATGAGATTTCTCCGCTTTTTTGTATACCAGTATAATCTTAGAGAAAACGTTGTTCTTTTAAATCATTCCGATTAAATAAAAAAGCATTTTCTGTATGATTATACTGGTATGCAAAAAAGCGGAGAAATCTCATCCCTGACTGTTAGTTAGGCAATTTTGTGGGAATGATTGGTATTTCTCTGGAGCAAAGTTTTCGTCTGCGTTGTGTTTTTTGAAGCGAAAGCTTGACAACGAATCCGATTACAAAAATCATATCATATTCATCTATAATATTTATAAAACGCAAATTCTTATTCCATTCCGATCGGTTAAAACTCAGATTCTACCGAACAGATTTTCATATGATTTCACTGTTAGTTAGGTAATTTGTTTTAGAAAGGTTTTAAAATAAAGTACATTGTTCTACATTGCTTATTTATAGAGCCACGGGAGGAAGTTACAGATAAAATTAGGTGAACCCGATTTTGAAAGATTACCTTTTTTAAAGTTCTACTGAACGGATTTTGATGGGAGTTTCGCAGTGTGATAATAAAATTAGGTGAACCCGATTTTGAAAGATTACCTTTTTTAAAGTTCTACTGAACGGATTTTGATGGGAGTTTCGCAGTGTGATAATATTTCAGGAATTGATTTTCTACATTGCTTAGTTATGGAGCTATGGGAGAAAGTTGTCAGTGGTGTAGTCGTAAAAAAAAAACAGTGAATATACTCTATAGACAGAGGATATATACTAGAGAGTATATATTATAGCTACGGACGGTGTGCAGAATTTCGTCTTAAAAATTCCAGGTTGACGGCGTATACCAGCATATACTTTCTACAAAATCCCTGAGAGTTCTATCAACAGGTGAAGATGATTATGAAAGATACATTTATCTGTCTACTGTATATGTATAATGCAAAGATAATTTGGATCCTGCCGCTTATACCTTGAATTCTGCTGAATGGATTTTGCTGGAACTTGCACTGTTAGTTAGCTAAATTTTGAGGGGAAGTTTTAGTGCATAACATATCGTTCTATGTTGCTTAGTTAAAGAATTAGGGGTGTGGGGGGTATTTCTATAATCAGTTGAACCCAATTATGAAACATTAGACTTTTTTAAAGCTTCTGCTGAATGGATTTCTATGGAACTTGCATTGTTAATTTTCCAGGGATAGTTTTAGTATATTGCATATCGTTATATCGTTCTTTAGAAAATCGTACTGTAAATTATTAAATAAACGAGTTGGTCTTTAACAGCCTAAATTTCGTATAACACATTAGAAAATATAACAGCGTAATGGTTTTCGTATCGTTTTACACAATGCGGAAGGAGATGAAGGTAAAAGTTCATGTTTTTTTAAAACACACAATCAAATTCACCGATATATTTCGTTTCATTCAAGTTTTTTTTGGAGAAACCGACCAGCGTAGCGAGCAAAGCCTGCTAGGTAATAATAATGGTTAATTTCATCTGTATATAAAATTCTATATTATGTAAAAGGAAGTCCTGACTTGGGAGATCATCAACGCACAGTCCAAACTACTCTCAAGCTACAAACACGAAATTTGCGGGGAAAATACTTCTTCGGATGTAGAGACGCAATAAGAAAGTTTTCCTAAAATTCCATCCCTAAAGGGGTTAAAATGGGAACAAACAATAACAAAATTTCTTAAAAATCGGGTTTTATATTTATTTGTCAAATGATAACATATTTCAATGTATTTTTGCATGCTGAATCGAATGGTACCAAATAAAAATATTCTAACTCCAACAATTCGTGAGATATTGCACATTTTCAAATTTGGCGTTGCCTTTGGCGATAAAACTTTGAAATTTATTGCATTGATCGCCAAGTGATATTTTATAAAATACATTCGTCATTGTTAAAGATCAAACAATACTTGTCGATTTATAAGATACTGGATCAGACAAAAATCACCTGATAATTTGATTAGATGAAATCTCAATAATGTCAGTTCTCGGGCTCTTTGGCTCTTTGTTTTAACTTTTTCGTTTGCTTCGGGAATTTGGAATTGAATATTATTCGGTATTTTTATATTAGCTGGGTGCCAGTGATCGCTAATTTTTTTTAATCTCGCCAATCCTTTTTTTTTTTTTAACATTGCGATATAATATCTTAAAAAACTTATTTAAAATAACTAAAATATAATCATAATAAAATACATAAACACAAACATATCAATACAAATAAAATGTCACTCAAAATGTTTCAATTCAAATGATGCCAATTAAAACAAGATGAGTGGTTTTTTGGTGAGTTTTTACTAGCGCCTAGCAATATAAAAGTACCAATTATTCTTACGGATATTTATGTAATTGTGATTTTTAAATAAAATATCTTGCTGAAGTAAAGTTTCGAGGGTCTGTACGGTTTCGATAGTGCACATTTTCTATAATTTGGTGATGCCTTTAGCGCCAACTCATCAATATTTCTAACATTACAAGTTATAATTTCTAAAAATGCATCCATTACTATATCTTCTTTACTACCGCCACTGCAACATATCCAGAGAGTCTCATCCTGCCACTTCAAGGCGCGGCACAAGGTGCAGGGTAACTGAGATCCAAAAATAACACCCTTATTCCTAGAATAATCAATATGGGGATCATAATTAAAGCCAGACAAATAATTAGTAGTCCAAGGCAATAATTTGATATGTGATCTCTTTTCATATTTTCCTGTAGCTGTCTGACCAAAAGCGTACATAGATCAGTTTCAACCACTTGATCAACAGCCCACCAAAAGTTATCAACCAATCATAATCGTGGATTTGTAGCCTGTATTACGAGCTGACCAATCATAATCCACCATTTTTGATGGGCAAACAAAAAACAAACCTAGTTGCTAAGGTGGTTGCTAGGGTGTGACGTCAGTTGAAACTGATCTATTGTTGGATGAATGCAATTCACCGGTATATTTAGTTTGATTCAAAATTCGTTTGAAGAAACCGACCAGCGTAGTGGGCGAAGCTTGCTAGTGTAATATAATTGTATCCATGACAACGTCCATTTAACTGTAACCGCTCGTGCCTGTTTTCTAACTGTCTTCCATTCTTTGGATTTTGGAGACCATCGGGCTCATTACAATAACATTAAGCACACAAATTCCACCTCTCCTCAGAAGGAGATATAGGACAAAGAACGTCTCGTTTAAAAAATTCAATAAAGAACTAAATCAAAAAATCTCAGAAGATAGAATTGACTTTGAAAGAATAAATGATAGCAAACAATTTGACGAAGTATATGAGAAGTTCCTATCAACATTAACAAATATCTGCAACAAAAACTTCAAGAAAAGAAAATCAAGCTTCTGCCCCTCTCTCAACTGGTGGAATGAAGAACTGCGCAAACAACGCAACTTAACAAGGGCACTAAGAAGGAAGTCAAAGCTAGAACCCTTTTCACAAGCCACTTATGAAAAATTTAAACAAGAACGTGCAAAATACAGAAAACAAATACAAAAGGCGAAAAATGATACTTGGAATCGTTTCTGCAAAAACATGACCAATCCTTTCGGTAAATTACAGAAAGCGGCATTTCAGAAACCCTACAGCCAAGAGTCTTACTCGCTCACCTCATCAGAAGCAATCACACATACGAAAAAGCAATTATTTGAAGATCTTACAACAAACATTTTTGGAATTTCTCAATCATCAACAACAGAAATAACACATCCAGTTAAAACAGCATCCCCCATTTACGCAATCAGAACTGAGAGATGCAATATACTCATTTAACGTTAACAAAGCTCCGAAAAAGATGACATAGATCACAACATAATAAGAAACATCTACAAATCTCAAAGCAAATTTTTACTTACAATATATAATAAGCTTTTAAGCCTAAATTATTTCCCCGATGCCTGGAAAATAGGAGAATTAGTTTACTTCCTAAAATCTGGTAAACCTCCAACGGAAATAATCCTACCGACCAATAACATTACTTCCGATCTTTGGAAAAATCTACGAAAAATTACTTCTACGTCGCATATACCACAATCTCAACAAGAATGGAGAAAACTTTCCTGGTCAACATGGCTTCACTGAGGGCAGATCTACAGAAACCGCAATACAGGACTTATTCTCGCAACTTGAAATAATAAAACAAAAAGAGTCGTACATCTCCCTACTCTCCTTAGATTTTAAGAACGCCTTTGACAGTCTGCCATGGCTGGAAAGTATAGAAGCAATGGAAAATCTAAGCGTCGATCAAGCATATGTCAACACAACAAGTTCATTCCTATCAAGAAGAGGTGCATACCCAAACTGGCTAGTTCAAGAAATCCACTGGTTTAACAGAGGCTGGCCACAGGGATCTTGTCTGGGCCCATTCTTATGGAAGGTCTTCATGCAGAATTTGCTAGACCTTCTTAGGGAAATAGGAATTAGGGCTATTGTATATGCTGACGATTTGCTCTTAATCATAGAATCAGGAACGAGAGCAAAACTAGAAGATCAAGGAAAAACAGCACTTCAGCTAATCAGCAAATGGGCAGAAAAATATAAGCTAAAAATCTCATACAATAAATGCAAATCTCTTAATCTTAGAAGACCAAAATACCTAAAGCGCCCACCAATATTTAAAATAGATAATTATTCACTAAAAGCAGAAAACTCAATTCCATACTTAGGCATACTATTGGATAGCACACTCTCTTTCTTACCACATCTTAGATCGAAAAGAGAAGAAATTCAACGAATAATTCAAAATCTACTTAAATTTGCGTCAACATCAACTGGAATTTCAAAGAGTATTTTAAAAATATGGTATAGTGCGATCTTGGAAAAGAAGGTAACATATGCTGCAGCAACCTGGTTTACCAGGCTAGCCAAGTCGCATGATTATCGCTTAATTTCAGCTATTCAAGCACAATGTCTGTTAATGATCTCAGAAGCATATCGCAAAACATCAACAGCAGCCCTCAACGTACTTACGGGAATCCCACCCCTTCGTTTGCGACTAGAACAGGTATCAGAATTCGGAAGAATTATACGCCTTGGAATCTCATCTCCCCCATATTTTGCAGACATGTTCCAGTCAAAATCGCAGAAAAATCATATAGATACCTCAAGTGATCACCTAAAAATACTGGAAACCAATTCCGATTCAAAAATCGAAGTCTATACGGACGGTTCAAAAACGGAAACAGGGACAGGCTATGCCTTTTGTGCATATAGAGAAACCATAGAAATATACAAACATCAACAACGAATACAAGAAGAAAATTCTGTATATCAAGCAGAACTTCTAGCCATCCCTGACTCCATAATCTGGTCATCCCACTCATTTTATAACTCCTTTACAATCTTCTCTGACAGTCGATCTAGCATTCAAGCACTGGAAGATATTTCTACCAAAAATGCAATAGTAAAACAAATAATACAATATCTTCAACAAACAACAAACAAATTAACATCAAATGGGTAAAAGCACATGCAGGTCTCTTAGGTAATGAGAGGGCGGATCAATTGGCCAAGGAAGCAACCTTCCCATCATCAGAAATTCCACAAAAATTTATCCCATTTCCACCTTCCTATCTTAAGAGGAAACTGAAACAGCATCTTCTAAACTCATGGCAACAGGAATGGAACTTATCGCTAACTGGCCGTTACACCTTCGCATTAAAACCGTCAGTATCAGAGGACTTTCTTCTGAATCACAGATATCTATATATATTTGCAACGAATCATGGTCCATTTCCAACATACTTAGTAAAATTCAACAAAACATCATCCTCACGATGCACCTGTGGAGAGAATCTCCTCTTTCTCCACAGGTGCATCGTGAGGATGATGTTTTGAATGTTTCACCTGTGGAGAAAGAGGAGATTCTCTCCACTACATGCTTAATTGCATGCTGACAGCAACTCTACATCTAAGAAAAGCGAACTCAGTGCCACTCCACTACTGGTTCACTCTGATAATTAAAAATCCTGTATTACAACAAAGAATAATCAACTGCATGTCTCTGATAGAAAGTAATCAGACGTTGTTCCAACTACCACCTCTGGACGCTACGTCAGATGATGATGATGACAATTATACTGATGAGGACTAATCTTGTAAAAACAAAATAAAATGACCGTCAATTTGAAAAACTTAAAAGCTTTCGACTTAAAACAATTTAAAATTACAGAACATTAAAGTAGTCCTACCCAACGTAAACTTTTTAATTCAGGTCTAAAGAACTAGAATTGATTTGTAAATATTTTTATTATAATTTTCATTTTCCTAATTTACTCAAGTATTTATAGACATGTACATAATTGTTCTATTACTCAAGTCCACAAATCTAAATATTTAAACTCTTGGAGTTATTGTAAAAATACCTTACTCAAATGAGAGTAAATATGTCAAATTGTATTGTATATATAATTCTTATTCATTGTTCAATTTAGTACTGTGTAAAAGCCTAATGGCCTCATTTGTATTATTTTTTTTTTTAATAAACTTGCCAAGCAGGGCTTCTAGAGCTTAAGCCGTATGGTAGGCCTCCCTGCTTGGTTGAATCTGAATCTGTCTTCCATTCTTGCTTGTGTGTAACTTGTCCTCATTAAACGTATATATGTTAACAAATGTAAATGCGTATTAATTTCAACATATAACGTTACATGGTGTCAGAAGTTGTGTCAAAAAGTAATATTTACTTTAAATTTCGTTAACGACAATCTGAATTAAATACAAATGTGTGAAAACGGCATACGTCCTCCAAAACCATTACTTACGGCAGATTCCAAAGACCAATGGGAAGATTGGATCCAAAGTTTTGATTGGTATGCCGCTGCTGTTCAGCTTGACAAGAAAGAGAAAAAAGTTCAAGTCGCAACATTTATGGCGATTATTGGTACAGAAGCACAACAAATTTATAAAACCTTTAATTTAAGCACCGATCAACAACAAGATTTGGAGATTATTAGAGGTAAGTTCACAGAATATTTCACTCCTAAAGTTAATTATACTTTTGAACGTTACAAATTAAACCAGATTAAACAGAAGCAGGATGAAGCTTTTAAAGATTTTTTAACAAGGCTTAAAATACAAGCTTCTAGATGTAAGCTAGGGATTATGGAGAAGGAATTAATCCGCGATAGAATTGTTGTCGGAATTGAAAATAATGACGTTCGGGAAAAGCTTTTGCTTTTAAGCGATGCTGAGTTAAGCTTAGATAAAACTGTGCAGATTTGTCTTGCTTCTGAAAGTGCTGCACAGCAATTGAAAAATATTTCTGATGATAATAAATCACAACCCATAATTTCTACAATATCGAAAAAATTCACCCAGTCGTATAAAAATGTTTCTTCGAAAGATAAGCCTAATTCTAATACCAAATTCTCTAAAATGATAAAAGATTGTAGAAACTGTGGTAGTACCCATAAAATCAATGAATGCCCCGCTTTTGGCAAGAAATGTAAGATTTGCCAGAAACAAAATCATTTTGCAAAGAAATGTAGGTCAAAAAACCAGAAAAGATACAAAGTGCAGGATATTGAAAATGTTGATACGATTACGGAAGATGATAATTTCATGATAGCAAGTATCGACGCTAATAAATCAGATTGGTGCGAGACCGTTATAATTAACAATAAAGCTATTCCAATGAAACTCGATACCGGTGCCCAGTGCAATGTTATACCATTTCGCTTAGCAGAAGAATTACGTTTAATAATAAAACCTACAAATGTCCGTAAACTCCTCTCATATTCTGGTCATGCTATTGAGGTGGCCGGAGAATCTATAGTTCACTGTCAAATTAAAGACAAGCATATACAGCTTAAATTAATAATTGCACATGGAGGAATTAGTCCAATCCTAGGTCGATTAACCTGTATGGAGGCCGGATTAATTCAAAGAATTGAACTAGTTAATTTACTGCAAGATGAATTTCAAGACCTGTTTCAAGGAATGGGATGTATAAAAAATTTTGAATACACAGCATATTTTTCCACAGAGTGTCCCCAAACTGACATTAAGCCCCCCAGAAGAATTCCATTTTCTCTTCGACCGTTAGTAAAGAAGGAACTTGATAAAATGGTCCAGGATAAAATTATAAAGAAAGTAGAGGAACCAACACCCATAGCTAGTCCAATGGTCGTAGCAAAACAAAAAGGAAAAATAAGGATTTGTATTGATCCTTCGGAAGTTAATAAAATTCTGCTGCGAAGGCATTATCCTTTAAAAACGCTTGAAGAAGTCACTGCTAATGTGAAAGGCTCCAAATACTTCACAAAATTAGATTTTAAGAAAGGCTTCTGGCAACTAAGAGTTTCACCCACCACACAACCTATTTTCACGTTCACAACACCCTGGGGAAGATATTCTTTTCTGAGAGTCCCATTTGGCATAAAGACAGCTCCAGACATATTTCAAAACATTATGACCAAAATTCTTCAAGGCATTCTAGGTGTAGAAAACTCGATGGATGACATTCTAATCCATGCACCAGACATAAATACCCTCCGGTCCAGATCTAGAACAGTTTTTGAAGCCCTCAAAGATGCAGGAGCAAAGTTGAATCCAGACAAGTGTGAGTTTGAAATGCAAAAAGTGCAATTTCTTGGACACGTGCTTACTCCTGAAGGTATCACGATTGATCCTGATAAAGTCGCAGCTATTGATCGAATCAAAACTCCGTCCAGTAAGAAAGATTTGCAAAGACTACTTGGAATGATACAATATCTTCAGAAATTCATACCTAACTTGTCAGATAAAACCCACAACATGAGGTTACTGTTGAAGAAAAATGCCGCTTGGGTTAGGGATAAATAATTAGACTAAGACCTCTGTGAAATTAAAAATTTGGTGAAAGCATCTCCTACTCTTACATACTTTGATCCGAACAAAAGTTTTACAATCTCTGTAGATGCCAGCTCTTACGCTCTCGGTGCTGTTTTACTACAAGAAGGCAGACCCATCGCTTATTCATCCACAGCACTAAATTCATCACAACAGGCATATCCACAAATCGAAAAGGAGGCCCTAGCCATGAAATTCGGGTGCCAGAAATTTCACTTGTACATCTACGGAAAAGATGTAGTCATCGAAACAGATCACAAGCCTCTAGAATCCATTTTTAACAAGACCATCGATCGAATTCCCCCAAGACTCCAAAAGTTATTCTTAGAAGTTCAGAAATACGGACCTAAAGTCAAATACAAATGTGGTAAAGAATTATATATAGCAGATTTGCTAAGCAGAGATTGCCACTACCAAGATTCTTTAGAAGAAAGCAATCTTCAAATCTTATTTGCAATTCCAACTACCAATAAAGGTTTAAAAGCTCTTCAAGAATTCACAAATACAGATCCAGAATTGACACTAGTAAAGCATTTCATTTCTACTGGTTGTCCGAAAAACAAAGATGTAGTTCCAGATTCGTGTAAGAAGTACTTACCATTCTTGGATAAACTATCGACTCAAAAAGATTTAATTTTAAAGGGATTAACAACAATTATACCCGAAAAATACAGACGACGTGCATTGGAGAATCTTCATAAAGGTCATTTAGGCATTACAAGTTGTCTTAGAAGAGCTCGTGAGTGTATGTTTTGGCCAGGAATGTCTGGAGATATAATTTCGATGATCGAAAATTGTGTATTTTTTCAGAAAACTCAGAAGACTCCTCCGAGAGAACCATTAATTTCTAAGGAGGTCCCTAAACTACCATGAGAAATTCTTGCATCTGATGTATTTACCTATCATGATGTTGATTATCTACTTATTACAGATAGTTATTCTGGTTTCATTGATTTCAAACCATTAAAAGATTTATCTAGTAAGTCTACAATACAAATCCTCAAAGACTGGTTTAGTGTCCATGGAATTCCTAGAATTTTAGAAACTAACAATGCTAAAAATTATGATTCTTCTGAATTTAAGGAATTTGCTGAAGAATGGATGTTTACCCGTCAAACTTCAAGTCCCCTATATCCAAAAGGCAATGGTCTAGCAGAGAGAGCTGTCCAGACAGCAAAGAATTTGCTAAGAAAATGTAAGATATCAGGTCAAGATATACAATTAGCATTACTGAATTTTAGAAATACGCCAAGAGAAAACTTAGGATCACCAGCTCAACGTCTCTTCAGTAGACGCACGCGTACTACAGTTCCAATTGCTGAAGAATTGCTAAAACCGAAAGTTATGACACAAACTACCGAACATTTAACGGATGCTAGATTAAAGCAAAAATACTACCACGATCTTCATACAAAACCATCATTCAGTGCTCCATTACAACCAAACCAAAATGTGATGCTGAAACAAGCACCAAGGAATTGGATACCAGCAACAATAACATCTCAAGCTGCTCCTAGATCATACAATGTGCTGACTCCAAAAGGTGAATATAGAAGGAACACTGTCCAAATCAAGCCACCTAAGTTGAAGTTCCAGATTGAAAGAAAAGGAAGTTACCGTTAGAAATTGACCATCAACCTTCTAATGCTGATAACAATTCCAACGTGTCTCCGGCGAAAAATCTAAATGTGTCTGCCCCCAGCGTTACTGACAGGAAACCCATCATTACCAGGTCTGGAAGAGTTGTAAAACCAATAGAGAGACTTGATCTATAACAGAATTTAAATAGAACTTAAATAACATTTTGAAAGGGGAGATGTAATATGATTGTATCCATGACAACGTCCATTTAACTGTAACCGCTCGTGCCTGTTTTCTAACTGTCTTCCATTCTTGCTTGTGTGTAACTTGCTTGGTAACTTGAACTTGTCCTCATTAAACGTATATATGTTAACAAATGTAAATGCGTATTAATTTCAACATATAACGTTACAGCTAGTAATATATAAAACTTAAAATCTGTTTAGCTTAATATAAATGCGGGAAGATTACACCATTTTATACTCACGTCATTATTGTAATGATTAATTTAAATTTTGTAAATTCAATGCATTTCGTTTTTATTCTGTTATATAGAAGTAAATTTGTTAAAGTAATCTAGTGAAGTTAATTGACAATTGTGATACTTTACAGTCGTAGAGCTATTATCTGGGAATAGATATATTACCATTTCTGGGTAATTGCCTAGATATATTAATTTATGTATTTTAGTTAGGGGAGGACCTCTCTAGTATTTGTCTATACAGCTATACATTCTGTGTAAATTACTAAAAAGAAAATCTCTTTTCTACACTTTTAAACAGAATATAGGGAAGTTGCAATCAGCTTGCCTATTTGTAGTTTGTGACCTACCCGGTTGACCTCCAGCCGCGCACACAATGCTCTCAGCTACCAATCACTACTGCTCTCGATTTGCTCTTAAATTAAGGCACCCCAATGCAAATCAGAGACATTTACAAACAAATAGTTCCATCAACCAATCTACCACGATTGGTTGATTGGTTCCATCAACCAATCTACCATCAACCAATCTACGGAATCGCAATAATTACAGCTGATTACCGTGATGACATGTGATTATACCTGATCACACATATATTAGAGTTGATTACGGATGAGTACACTCAGAAATACGTAATTACTGTTGTTTACGCTTTGATTACAGGTGATTACACTGCTACAAGTTGTGATTTAACAATTTTACTCGATTTTACTGCATTCCAAAAGCTGTTAAACTTCTAGAGACAACTGTAGGAGGTTGTCAAACTGATTTAATGACAAACAAGGAAAAAATAAAACAACCGTACAAAATACTCAAAAAACAATAGAAAAATTTTCAAACATACACATACATGTATGAATAAGTGATTCGTTTACCATTTTACAAAACGTTGAAAATTTGTACTTTTTCTTCTTTTATTAAGCATGCATTAAATATGAAACTGGATCAGTTCGAATCCGAGTTTGGGCGCGAAACGGATTAGGTCTATAAATTTTATGCCAGTCTTCGGGCTCGGGTGGGTTCAAGATAAAATATTTTAATTTATTTTTTCACAAAAGAGCGGAAAGAAAAAAGCTTGCTATTTGAGAAACAAGAACATACTCTAAGTTTCTTAAAGTGTTTTAAATTCATTTAATAAATTGTTTGAAATAGAATTGAGTTGTTATTGATAGAACAAAGGTACAAATATTCTACCTGATTTTGAAGCCTGTGCATGGTCAGTGTTAATAACATTAAAAAAACCCTGACGGCTCGGCTTACAGGCAAAGGTAGATTTCGAAGACGCAGACCGTGGGGCGCCTGTTTGTCGGGAATTGCGAAAGAAATTACCTTTTTGCGGTGATACGGCAGTTGGAACCGCCTACTTCGAAACCTAACTTGTTTGCAGGCGGAACCAGCAGGGATTTTTTATTTATTTATTTATTTATTTTTGCTATAAGAGTTGGTCCTATAAAAAAACTTGTCAATATAAAAGTTTTAGATAATATTAAGAGGATTTATAATAAATTTAAGCAGATTTGAAATCTTGGGATTTGACGAAGTTATGAATTTTTTTCTTCTAACCCCCCCCCCCCCCCCTCCACATGCCCTTAAGGCAATTTTTAATTATATCAAAAATCTGTCATACATAATTTTTCGGCCCGTCTCCTAAAAATAATAATAACTTCAAACGGATTCGAAACGTATCATAGTTAAAAAATAATGGGGCTTTTTCTGTTTTCACAAAAAGCCCTCCATCCCCCCTCCCCCTTTGTTCGATTTTGCCCATCAACGAACTTGACCGAGATTTTATGCCCCTTGATTTTAGTTTCGAAAAGATGCGGGAGTTGGAACCACCTACTTCGAAAAATAACTTGTTTGCAGGCGGAACCGGCAGGGATTTTTTTGTTTTTAATTTTTTTTTTTTTTTTTTTTTTTTTTTTTTTTTTTTGCTATAACTGTTGGTCTTATAAAAAACTTGTCAATATAAACGTTTTAGATAATATTAAGAGGATTTATAATAAATTTAAGCAGATTTGAAATCTTGGGATTTGACGAAGTTATGAATTTTTTTCTTCTAACCCCCTCCCCCCCCCTTAAGGCAATTTTTAATTATATCAAAAATCTGTCATACATAAATTTTCGGCCCTTCTCCTAAAAATAATAATATCTTCAAATGGATTCGATACGTATCATAATTAATAAATTATGGGTTTTTTCTGTTTTCACAAAAAATCCCCCCCCCCCCGGTTCGATTTTCCCATTAACGAACTTGACCGAGATTTTACGCCCCTTGATTTTATGTATCAGTTTCGAAAAGATGCGGGGGTTGGAACCGCCTACTTCGAAAAATAACTTGTTTGCAGGCGGAGCCGGCAGGGATTTTTTTTTTTTTTTATTATTTTTTTTTTTTTATTTGCTATAACGGTTGGTCCTAAAAAACTTGTCAGTATAAAAGTTTTAGATAATATTAAGAGGATTAATAATAAATTTACGCGGATTTAATATCTTGTGAATTGACGAAGCTATGATTTTTTTTCTTCTAAAACCCCCTCCCCCCTCCCCTTGGGCCATTTTTAATTATATCAAAAATCTATCATACATAAATTTTCGGCCCTTTTCCTAGAAGTAATAATAACTTTAAATGGATTCGATACGTATAATAATTAAAAAATTATGGGTTTTTTTCTGTTTTCACAAAAAGCCCCCCCCATTCCCCCCTCTTGGTTCGATTTTGCCCATTAACGAACTTGACCGAGATTTTATGCCCCTTGATTTTATGTATCAGTTTGGAAAAAATAATGCAGAATTTTTCCAGTTATCGTGTCCATAAAAAAGTGACATAGATAGATAGATAGATAGATAGATAGATAGATAGATATAAACTTGTGAATTGGGGGTGGTTTTGGGTTCTGGAGTCATGGTTGTCGTAGATCTGCGAAATTTTTTCAAAATTTCCAAATTAGGTGAGAATGTAATAGGTAGTATTTCTTACGAAATCTACCTAAAACAGTGGGATATCCTTTGTCTATCGTCCCTTTCTGTTTGAAGTAATTTTCTAAAATTACTGGGAAACAGAATTCACGTCTTTTTGCCATAATGTACAATTATATTAAGAATAATAATATAAGAATGTTGATTTCTGCCAGTGGTTGGGAGTAAATAACAAATTTGTTATTTTAAACAAATTTTGAGGGACATGAAAAATTACGAAACGTAAAAGAGTATTTAGGATTAATATTTATTTCTATGTAACGAGATATATTTAAATAAAAAAAATAAATCTTTAAACAATTTAAAATGTTAGTAATGATTTTCTGCTGCTTATTCTCGGGCTCGGGTTTTTAGAGTCGTTGGGTTTGGGTTCCAAAAAAAGGCGTCGAAAGTATGAATGCATAAATCTCTAGCATGAATGTAATTGTTAGGTGTGCTAAAAGTATTTACGAAACTTAAGAACCCCCATGCAAAAATTCGCTTTCGTAGAGAAATAGTATGCAAATGAATTTGAACTCTTTTTAAATGATCAAGTGGAAATTTGATTTTTAAAGTTAATTTTTTAAAAATGTGGATTTTGGCCATTGCGATATTTGAAAGTGGAGAGGGGGGGGGGGGAAACTAAGTTAACACTCGGCTCCTCCTTGTAACTGAAATATCTCGATACCAGAAGCAGAGAGCAAATTCTAATATAGCATAGGCGTAGCCTTGGGGGGGGGGGGGGGGGGGACGTGCCCTTCCATCTTTCTGAACATCAATTTCTAAAATATGTTGATACAGTCGATTAAGACTTGTCTTGTATTGAAATGAATATGCCCCTCATATGCCCCTCATAGGGCATGCCTGCCCCCCCCCCCCCCCCCGTCGGGATCAAAATTTAATTGTCGTCGGGGAAAATATTTTGACTTTTGGATTTCAACCTGAGTCGGGTCGGGTCGGGTTGGCACTCTTATAATACAAAATAATATATTAGTAAATTAATATACTCAAAATAACTTATTTTCTAATTTAGATTCCTTTTTTGGCTATAATATCTTACGGCTATATACGGCGATTACGGCTATAATATCTTATATCAAAATCTATATAAACGTTTCCTTTCGCAGTGATTAATTTGTTCAGGCCTTCAATTGTCTCTGCTTTGTAAAATTAAAAATCCCTGACGGTTCAGCCTACAGGCACAGATAGATTTCGAAGACGCAGACCGTGGGGCGCCTGTTTTTCGGGAATTGCGGAAGAAATTACCTTTTTGCGATGATGCGGCAGTTGGAACCGCCTACTTCGAAACCTAACTTGTTTGCAGGCAGAGCCAGCAGGGATTTTTATTTATTTATTTATTTTTTTTTTTTTATTTTTTTTTTTTTTTTGCTATAAGAGTTGGTCCTATAAAAAACCTGTCAGTATAAAAGTTTTTGATAATATTAAGAGGATTAATAATAAATTTAAGCGGATTTGATATCTTGTGAATTGACGAAGCTATGATTTTTTTTCTTCTAAAACCCCATTTCCCCCCCCCCCCTTGGGGTCATTTTTAATTATATCAAAAATCTGTCATACATAAATGTTCGGCCCTTTTCCTAGAAGTAATAATAACTTTAAACGGATTCGATATGTATAATAATTAAGAAATTATGAACGCCTTTTCTGTTTTCACAAAAAGCCCCCCCCCCCCCCTTGGCTCGATTTAGCTCATTGACGAACTTGACCGAGATTTTATGCTTCTTGATTTTATGTATCAGTTTGGAAGAGATTTATGCAGTATTTTTCCAGTTATCGTGTCCATAAAAAATGACATATATATATATATAAAGTTTTGAACTGGGGGTGGTTTTGGGTTATGGGAGTCATGATCGGCGTAGATCTGCAATTTTTTTTGAAAATTTCCAACTTAGGTGAGAATGTAATAGGTAGTATTTCTTACGAAATCTACCTAAAAGAAAGAAAACGATTCATGTCAGCTTATCTGTTAGGTGACCGTGTTTCCCATCTCGATGCATTTCGTTTAATTTAAACAAAGTCATCATAATATTCTTAGTTTTGTTTCGGCAGGACATCTGCACCTGCCCGACCCGACACTTTTAATTTTGCTGTTTAAAAATTGTAATTTAATATTTGATTTCGGGTCGGCTTGGGTTGAAATATTTCTGGTTCGGGTCGGAATGCGAAGGACGAAAAATTTTTTTATCGGCCTCGAGTTGCGGGTAGAATCTTGCATCGTGTGGGGCAAACAGAAACCGACTCGGTTCGTGGTTTGGATCGTATCGGAATCGGACTGACGCTAGTCTTTTTGTTGCGGGTCGGACTTGTATATTTTAACTGTGGGTTGATTCGAGTCGAGTTAACTTTAACTGTTTCGGGTTGGGTTTTGACACTCCCGGGTATGGTTCGGGTTGACCCGATTTCTCAAATTAATCCCCAAAAATGAAAAACTATATATTTTTTAATATTAATTGTTTCGAGAATTATTTTTTTTGTTTCGAGTCGGGTGTCGACGAACATTTTTTGTCGAATTTGGGTCAAAATAAATTTTTTCGTGGGGGTTCAGGTTGGGTTTCAGGTTGGTTTTAAACGGAATTTTCGGGTCCGGGTCGATACAACCCAAACTATTTTAGATGAAAGTCTATATATTTTTGAATATGAATAATTACATGTTTATTTTTCAACATAAAGGACAAAATCGATATTAGAAATATGATTAAGGGCTTTTTTCCATAATTACATTAAGTTTTGGACAATTTTCTCCGATTGCGGCTTTCGGATCGGGTTGAATTGAAATATTTCGTGTTCAAATTGAAGCATTTCAGGTTCAGGTGGAAGTATTTTGTTTTCGGATCGGGTGGCGAGTGGACCAAATATTTTTGTTAGGCTCGGCTCGGGGTTCAGGTTGTTTTTAAATAAAATTTACAGGCCGCAAGTTTTACCTATTACACGATCAAGGCTCTAGTTGGGTGTAACCAGGGGTCGGAAGTAGCGTGCTACAAGTTGCGAAACTACAGTAGTCGTTATTTTTTCTATTAGTTTGTATGGTAGCGCGATATAATTTAAAAAATGGTATACGGTGCCGGAGGCAGCGGGGACCCGATTCGGAGGTTTGTTCGGTTCAAGATTTATCATATTCGAGGTCGAGGGCGGTGTTATAGGGGGATCCGGGATCCAAAATCAATTGTCGTCAGGAAAAATATTTTGACCTACTAGTTGGTTGGTTGGTTGAATTGGGTTTAATGGCACAAAGTCCCTTCTGGAACATGCTGCGCCAAGAAAAAGTGAATAAAGAACATAAAATTATATCAAGAAGTTATCCAAAACCTTGTCAAAAAATAAATAAATAAAACAACACAGTTTAGTGAAAAAAGTAATAGGATGGTACATTTAATTAAAATCACTAAAATTACTTCACAATAATGTTTAAAAAACACAAACAAATCTTTACATTCTGTAAAGTAACATTTATCAAAAAAAGTATAAAATATCTAAATAACGCAGCATAAAATAGAATCATGTTGGCTCAAACTCTTCAAAACAGTATTTTCTTCATCTGTATCCGAGTCACAGCTGTCGGACTCCATAGCCTCTTCCACATAGTGGAGTAGCTGTTTGGAATACTTCATATTAGTTATTAATGGGCTGAGACATGATTTCCTGTTTTTTCTCTTCACAGTTTTCCACTGTGAAGAGGCTTGGGATGAGGCTATTGACCTACTAGTAGAATCCTGCATCGGGTTAGGGAACTGCCCATGACCCGACCCGACCCGAGTCGGGGCAGGTTAGTTTTTTAAAAAATTACCTGGGGCTAACTTATAAAAAACTCAACTCGTGGGTAATGTAGGTACTGACTTGTTTCTTTGAAAGCCGGGTTGACTACAACTGTTTCAGTTTCGGGTTGAGTTTGATTCTTGCGTGTCTGGCTCGGGTTAACCTGTTTTTTCAAAAAAACTGTCCAGAATATTGTTTCAGATTAGAATCCTGTATCGGGTCGGGTAAACCGATTTTACCTGAACCCGAATAGACCCGGGATTCGGGTTTGAGCTAATTTTTTTGTTGTGGTTGCTGTTGGATTCGGGTCGGGTTGACTGTAATTGTTTCGGGTTGAATTTTGATACTTTTGCGTCGTGTTCGGGTTAGTCTGATTCTGCAATAAAACTCTAACGTTGCTGTTTCAAATGAAAAACTAAATAGTATTTAAATAAGAAAGTCTTTTTACATGTTTATTTCCCTACATAAAAGGTAGAATTGATATTAGAAAAATGACTGTAGATTATTTTTTCATAATTGTATTAAACTACAGATCTTTTTTTTTTTTTTTTTTTTTTTTTTTTTTTTTTTTTTTTTTGGGGGGGGGGGGGTCGGATTAGGGTAGAAGTATTTCGAATTTCAGGTAGGCAAAAAAAATTTTTCGTTAAAATTTAATTTCTGCAGGGGAAAATATTTTGATTTTTGGAGTTTAGTCAGGTAACCAATTTTACGCCCACCACTCGACAGTCGGGTGGTGGTTAGTTTTTAAAAAATGACTCGAGGTTAGTGTTTTTAAAATAAACGACTTGTCGGTTAGGTTGGCGCTAAACCGATCCGAACGAGATAAAAAAATCCATTGAAAAGTAGCCCGATCCAAACCCTACAAAATAAATTCTTCGTCTCGCAACCCGACCCGAACCTGAAATTTGAAGTTAGCCCGAAAGCCGGTCCGAACAAATAAAAATCCATCCATACGTAACCCGATCAGAACTCGACAAAATAATTTTCGTCGACGCGCAACCCGATCTGAACCAGAAAATTGATGTTAACCCGAAACCCGACAAAAAAAATCCATTGAACCATTCCCAATCCGAATCCGACAAAATAAATTTCTTCGTGTCACAACCCGATCCAAACCAGAAAAATCAAGTTAACCCGAAACCCGACCCGAGCCAGACAAAGAAGTACAACGAACCGTAGCCCAATCCGAACCCTAAAAATAAATTCCTTCGTCTCCCAACCCGACTCGAACCTGAAAATTGAAGCTAACCCGAAACCCGACCGAACCTGAAAATTTATGCTAACCCGAAACCCGACCCAAATATTCTGAATATATAAGTTAGCCGAAACCCGATCCGAACCCAACAAAATTAATCCATCGGACCGTAACCCGATCACAACCCGACAAAATAAATTCCTTCGTCTCGCAAACCTACACGAACCAGAAAATTTAAGTTAACCCGAAGACCGAACCGAACAAACAAATAAAGATCCATCGGTACGTAATCTGATCGGAACCTGACAAAATAATTTTCTGTTTTTAGGTTTCGGGTTAAATTAAATTTTCAGGTTCGGATCGGTTTTGGGGTTAACTTAAATTTTCTGGTTCATCTCGGGTTGTGAGACGAAGGGATTTATTTTTTCGGGTTCGGATTGGGTTACGGTTCGATGGATTTTTTTGTCGGATTTGGGTCGAGTTTCGAGTTAGCTTCAATTTTCAGGTTCGGGTCGGGTTGCAAGATGACGGAAATTATTTTGTCAGGTTCGGATCGGGATAAGGATCGATGGATTTTTTTTTGTCTGGTTCCGGTCGGGTTTCGGATTAACTGCAATTTTCTGGTTTTGATCGGGTTTCGTGATGACGAAAATTATTTTGTCGGGTTCGGATCGGATTACGTATCGATCGATTTGTATTTGTTTGGTTCGGGTCGGCTTTTGGGTTAATTTCAATTTTCAGGTTCGGATCGGGTTGCGAGACGAAGAAATTTATTTTGTCGCGTTCGGATTGGATTACGGTCCGATGGATTAATTTTGTCGGGTTCGGTCGGGTTTCGGGCTTACTTAAATTTTCAGATTTGGGTCGGGTTTCGGATTAGCATAAATTTTCGGGTTCGGTCGGGTTTCGGGTTAACTTCAATTTTCAGGTTCGAGTCGGGTTGCGAGACGAAGGAATTTATTTTGTCGGGTTCGGATTGGGTTACGGTCCAAGGATTAATTTTGTCGAGTTCGGGTAGAGTTTCGGGCTAATTTAAATTTTCAGATTTAGGTTGGGTTTCGGGTTAGCATAAATTTCAGATTCGGTCGGGTTTCGGGTTAACTTCAATTTTCATGTTCGAGTCGGGCTGCGAGACGAAGGAATTTAATTTTTCGGGTTCGGATTGGGCTATGGTTCATTGGATTCCTTTACCTGGTTCGGGAGGAGTTTCAGAATAACTTGAATTTTCTGGTTTGGATCGGGTTGTGACGCGAAGGAACTTATTTTGTCAGGTTTGGATTGGGTTACGGTACGTTGTATTTTTTGTTTGGATTGGGTCGGGTTTCGGGTTAACTTGAATTTTCTGGTTTGGATCGGGTTATGACACGAAGGAATTTTTTTGTCGGGTTCGGATCGGGTTACGGTTCGATGGATTTTTTTGTTGGGGTTGGGTCGGGTTTGAGGTTAACTTCAATTTTCTGGTTCGGATCGGGTTGCGTGACGACGAAAATTATTTTTTCGAGTTCGGATCGGGTTACGTATCGATGGAATTTTTATTTGTATGGTTCGGGTCGGCTTTCGGATTAACTTGAATTTTGAAGTTCGGGTCGGCTTTCAGGTTAACTTCAATTTTCAAGTTCGGGTCCAAGACAAAGACAAAGAAGACCAAGACAAAGAAATTTATTTTGTCGGGTTCGGATCGGGTTACTGTTCAATGGATTTTTTTTGTCTGGTTTGGGTCGGTTTCGGGGAGATGGTAATTTTTTGTCGGGTTTGTGTGTGTGTGCGTCGTGTTTCGGGTTAACTTAAATTTTCATGTTTGCGGCGGGTTTCGGGTTAACTTAAATTTTTTGATTTGGATTGGGCTGTGACACGAAGGAATTTATTTTTTCGGGTTCGGATCGGGTTAAGTATCGATGGATTTTTATTTGTCTGGTTTCGGTCGGCTTTCGGGTCAACTTCAATTTTCCGGTTCGGGTTGGGTTGCGAGATGAAGAAATTTATTTTGTCGGGTTCGGATCGGGTTACTGTTCAACGGATTTTTTTAATCTGAATCGGGTCATGGCACGATGGTAATTTTCTGTCGGGTTTGGGTCGGGGTTTCGTTTTAACTTGAAATTTCAGCTTCAGATCGGGTTGCGTTGCGACGGATTTTATTTTGTCGGGTGGGGATCGATGGATTTTCTTTGTCGGGTTCTGGTCGGACTTCGAGTTAACTTCAATTTTCAGGTTCTGGTCGGGTTGCATGACGACGGAAATTATTTTGTCGTGTTCGAATCGGGTTATTGTTCGATGGAAATTTTTTCCTGCTTCGGGTCGGGTTTCGGGTTAATTTCGATTTTTAGGTTCGTCTCGGGTTGCGACACGAAGGAATGTATTTTTGGGGTTCGGATCGTGTTACGGTTCGATGGATATTTTATGTTTTGTTCGTGTTGGGTTACTGGTTAACTTCGACTTTTAAAGTTCGGGCCGGGTTGCGACATGAAGGAATTTCTTTTGTCGGGTTCGGATCGGGTTACGGTTCGATGGATTTTTTGTCGGGTTCTGCTCGGGTTTCGGGATAACTTCAGTTTTCTGGTTCGGGTCGGGTTGGGACTCGAAGGTATTAATTTTCCGTTTTAGGATCGGGTTACAGTTCGATGGAATTTTTCTGTCGGGTTCGGGTCGACTTCGAATGTGTTGGGTTGATTTATGACGGCCAATTATCAACACGAGGGATATAGGCCCAGGGGGGAGTGCCCTCCGTGGGGGTCTTTTTAAGGGATCCTAACCCGTATTTAAGCAAGGTTCGAAGAAAACCACGGAAAACTCCGAACGGTTAGGTCGACGAGCGCGACAGGGGTTTGAACCCAGCATCTCCCGTCTACCACCTTCGAGAGCAGAACCTCTCAGCCACTGGCGGGGCCGACTTCGAATGGAATTTTCAGGTTAGAGTTGGGTACAACACCATATATTGACAAAGAGCTGGTCATTTTCTAAATAGGCATAGCCATTTTTCAATTAGCCTAACGCTATCTAGACTCTTTGCAATAAGCCTAAACATTATCAGGCTGATTAAGAAATAAATGACCATATTCAAATTTGCCTAAAGCTGTCTAGGCTTTTTGCAATACGCCTGAAAAATAGCAGGCTGATTGGGAAAAGGGAGATGATTCTTCAATTAGACCGGCTCTTTGCAAAGAGCCGGATTTCCCAATTAGCCTACAACATATATATATATTACCAATTAGGCCCCCTATTGGGGAGACCATGTCCCCCCCCCCCCCGTCGGGGAAATCTTGGCGCAGCCCTTGTTCCTGGTATCTTTGTAATTTAAATTTTCGAAAGTAGGGGGGGGGGGCAAGTTAACGTAACTGAATGAATCTCCTCTTCAACAATCAGAATGGATGATGCAGAAAAGAAAAATTCAGCGTGTTGCACTTGCAATCTCTAACGAAGCAGAAACCACAAAAACAAATAATAAAACCAAAACACTCTCCCTTGAAAAAATCTGTGTTTCCGTGAAAAGCGCGGCGTAGTGGTACAAACTAGATTTTCAGTTCGAGATTATACTTGATTATACTAAGATTATATAGATTACAATTGATTACATGTGATTACATTAAGATTTCTTCGATTACCACCGATTATTTTTGATGACGTGATTAAGAATTGATTACAGTGCGATTACACTGATCACAGAAGGGGTTGTACGAGATTACACCCTATTGAGAGCACAGATTGTGATTGAGAGACCCCTTGCAGCTATCATTGCAGGAATCGTCATGGCGACGTAGGCCAATCATATCACAGACAAGTTTAACGTAGACCAATCAAATCGCTCCATCACATGTGTACTGTAGGAGTCGTAAAGAACGAACAGGTTTTTCTCCCAAACCAACAGTAATTTAACCAACAGTGATGTCAGGTGCCCTTTCCTTATAAGATACATTAAGATATCTTAATCAAATTTTGATGGACTAATAGGGCAGTTGCAATCAGCTGATCAACCATTGGGACTTAAAACGGCCTATAGAGGCGCTGATTGCAGCCGTCGGTACAGGAAAATTGGCCCTTTAACTAATGCTAAAGTGCCATTGAAACCATTATTTATTGTAAACGCGTTTAAAAGTGTTAGATATTCAAATTCGGATAATTTTTACTTTGACATATAAACACAGAACACAAATAGCACATGAAATCTGAAATTGTGCATAAGAATAATCATTCTGAACAAATTAAAAATGCATGTAACGCAATGGGATTGCAAGGGATTTTCCTGAAGGGAGCAGTTATATATTTTTTCCACCAGATGGCGTATTCGAGCGCTTGAATTCCCAATTGTATTCATTTGGAGGTAAGGGTAATTCCACCAATCAGAACTGCCTATTTGTACTGTTTACCTCCAAGGTGACGTCAATTGCAACTGCCCTATAAGAACACACTCTTTTTACTTCCATGCATGCAGTGGCCTTTTTCGATAAAATGTAACAAAAATCGATTTTTTTAGTAATCGAAATAAAACGAAAATTACTTCACTTCTTTTTGGATTTTCATTTGTTGTATTTTTGTACATGTGTCTTATTTATGTTGTCGTTCGGCTAAAATTTAGTTGACAATCATGGTTCTAGTAGAAAACGAAGCTGTAAGTCTGTGTTCAATTGGAGTGGTCTTTTATTTCTCAACTTTTTTCTTTTTACTCTCTGACCTTTTATTTGTTTAAATTCTTTATCAATAAAAGCTCAAATAGTATGAAGGGTTGCAACTTATTCTGCATATGGCTCTGAATATTCAGATTTTGCTGCAACATTGATGACTTCAGTCTTCAGTTAATACTTGTAAACGTAGATGTCGAATTTTGGCTTTGACTACGGTAGTACACATTATGCGTGAAATTTCACACAAATTTCAAAATCGCGAATGTGGTCAACCGCTCACGGGGGAAAAAATCACGAGTTTCGTCAATCGATCGTTGAAAAAATAAAATCACAAAATTAATCAATCGCTCATGAATTTTCTCTATAGGGATAATAAAATTTTAATTCCTTGTTTTATAACTATACTACAAGTAATTATTTATATTGTAAAAGTAAAATGTAACCTTTATTTCAATTATGTTTGTATAAATAAGTGCAAATGTTCTAAGGGGTGAGGATTCAGAGCAGTGGTGTAGTCAAGGCGTCCCCTCACATTTTTATTTAACCTCAAGCGTCCCCTTACTTTCTATTTTCAATGGGGACGTGGGATGACACAAACTTTCCAAAGTTATTATTTTTTTTTTAAAGATGAGCACACCAATAAATTAGCAATTTTAAGAAATAACACATTCATTTTTAATATTTTTCAACAAAGTTGAAAGGTATTTACGGTGTCTGGTTGCCTGTCTGTCTCTGGTCATTCCATGGTAACTTGCATTACATTTAGAATAATTGACTTCAGTAATTTTAATAATATAATACCAAAATTACTCAATATGTAAAGTTGATGTGACTTGTTAATTAAACCTATCTAATGGGAGATATGGCTGAAAATTAGTTAAATTTAGTGCTATTTCATGAACTCTGGTAACTATATTTACAATGGTTACTTACATTACTGAAAAAAAGAACGCAAGTTACCATAACAAATATAATTGTCAGTGTTCAAGAAATAGCATTAAATTTAGGTCATTTCCATCTAAATTTCACTTTGGATAGATTTAATTAACAAACCACATGGACTTTACATTTTGAGTATCTTTTTGGTGTTATATTACTAAAATTCCTGTTAGTAAATTATTCAAAATGTAACGCAAGTTATCATGGAATGACACTCTCCGTCTGTTCGCATTCTAACTTCCATAAGTTTACTTGAATTGCAAAAAAATTTTGTGTATGCTTTTGAGGTTCAATGTAGAATTATCACTATTGTAAATGACGTGTATAATATCAATATTTCATTTACAAGAGAACAAAAAATTATTTTTTCATATTACTGTTTATGGGCTTTGAAATTGTTTTAAAACAGAAATCATGATGAAACCAAGATTTTAGAATGTTCTTTCTGCATTTCACCCCATTAAAATTTGAATGTTTGAAAAATATAATAACTTTTAAGTATTGCAAGAAGTAGTCAAATTAATAATTTAAAGTTTGTATTTATAGAGAGATCTTGATTAAACATGATTTTCAGAAATGTTCTTTAGGAAAATATTTATCTATTTCACCTTTTTAAAATTTGATATATTTTAAAATCCTATTTGGGCCAGCATTTGAATCCTAAAAGTGGTCTTTGGGCCAATGAAAAGCATTATTTAATCGGTTATCTACGGCTTCAGTCACATTTTTTGGTGATTTTCCCAGGAGAAACGATACTTATTTATTACTTCTGATTACAAAGTTTTTTAAAAATTGTATAGTTACGAAACACATTGTCCAATCTGTCCAAAATTCTACACAGAGTTTGGACAGTGACATATAGTCTCAGAGTATAGAATTGTCTATTCATCTTAGGATATAACATGCCTTCAAAATTTGAGCTCAGTCAAAACACTGTTTAAACATTATCATGTTCACACACATATCAATTATTAATTGAGGCATTGACATGGAAAAGGCAGTAAGTAAAGAAAAATCGATTTTGAGATTTTTAATAGAAAGAAGTAGTAAAAAGTTGTGCCAATGGCATGGAAAGAGCAGTAAGTCAGTGTTGAAAGTAGTTTATGGATACATGGATCTCATAAAGCTTATTTTTTGTGAATAAAACTTTGTAATTTAGCAGTGTAAAACCGTTTTTTTCTTCCCCTGTAAAATTAAGTTTACTTGACTTACTACCTTTTCCATGTCAATGCCTCAATTGACTCATCATAAAAACACCAAAGCAGAGGATCCCAAATCTTAGAGGAGACCTCCATACAGACACTCGATAAACTGTCGAGACTGCCCAGCGACTTCGTCGTCGAAACCCCAGAAGGAGAGTCTGTCCCTAGGTCACATGCTAGACATCCCGACGACTCTTGCTTTCCCACAGCGTCCAATCGTCAACATGTAGGGAAGGACAAGCAACTGGTTCATCTTCCGTGGTCCTGATGGATAATACACATCTTTTAGCTGTCCAATAATTTTATCGGCTTGTGATTCTACAAATGTCGTCGTAATTTTTGCACCAAACTTAGCTTTTAGTAATTGTACATTTTCATCTAAATGTATACTACATGGACAGCAGATTTTTAATTCTTAGACAAATTTTATCTTTATATAAGTCTACAAATGAATAAAATAGAATTTCTAACTTAATTAAACATTGCCTAAAATTATGCTACAAAATCGTTAATTTAAAGCTTAGCTTGTTGTGTATTTAGTTAAAAACACTTTATTAATAGTTGTAATTTTTTATACTACAATATATTTATGTCTATCTAATCGTTAAAGTATGCGTATCATATTTATATTGATTGTTTTTGTGAAACTTATGGTATTTTGTTATTGTAGTTTCTGACTGAGTTAACAAGATTGTTTCAAAAAGCTAGGACTAATGGATCTGTTTACATTACAATGAAAAGATGTAAGTATGGATGTTTTATACTTTATAAATTTTCTTGTAAGATATACATTTTACAATCGTTTATTTAACTCAACCTGGTTTTTATATATAAAGATGAAATTTTTTAATTAATTTTTAACCCACTTCCTGATACGCTAGAATGAATCATAAAAATTACGTTTACAGGTGTGTTTTCAATGACAATATAGCATTGTAAAATTTTATAACTTATAAATTAATAGGTACATTAATTTTAAGTCATTTTTCCGTTAGCCCACCAAGGGTGATAAAATGCCAAATATACTCTGTCACTCGTACAATTGTATAACATTTGAAACAACAATCTATTTTATTCCATGGGAATAATTGCTCACCAAAATGTGCTAAATAACTGTGAAACTGCACCAACGAAGCATTTTAAAGGCTAAAAAGTAGAAAATAAATTATAATAAAAAAAAATTAAGTGTATAATACTTTTTAAAAAATGTTTTTATCAATTAATAATTTAATATTAATTTAAGATTAAATGTTGAGAAATCCTAAAGCATAGTTTAAAAAATATTTCATTTTTTCTTTCCTGTTGTCTTTTCTTTAAAAAAAACTAAACAAAAATTATATATTTTATAATAAATTTTATATTTTTTAATGCTTACACTTTCTACTAAGTTTAAAAAAAGTAGAGAATTTTTCATAATCATTAAAAATCGCTTAGCCCTTTTAGTGTTAAAAATCTCATTGTAGCTTCAAACCTCTTCATTTCTCTCTGTTGCAGAGATCATCTGTTTGAATTTTTTTTTAATCTTCTGCATGATTGATTTTTTTCCTGTACAATTACCTCATGATTAAAGCATGTTTTTTGTTTAAATGTTTTTTCTTCTTTGTGCAATAGAACCTTGATTAATCTGGGTCACGAATAAAACAAGTAAAAAAAAAAAATCAAACAAAAAGTGCCAAACATTAATTAATTTATTAATATATTATTATATTTTAAAAATTAAACTACTTATTAAGTGCTTTAAAATAGTTACAAGTTTGGTAATCTTATCAACAACTATCCAATTTTCCATCCCACGTAGACATTTATGGCAATGAGCAAGCTGATTGCTTGGCTATGGAGGGTTGTTGTCAATCTATATCTTCCTCTTCAGCCTTTACTTAGCCAGAGCATCAATCTAGAGTTAAATCAGAAATTTCAAAGGAGTGGAAGGTCCCTTCCAGCCACCACTGGTACTCGGGTAAAGAGCCGGGCTCTTCGTTCGCTATCAACTGTGACAGAGCCTCGCGAATGGCAATTTCAAGATTAGCAAGTGGACACACGAAAAGTCTCTTGTTCTTTGAGGGCAGAAGGATCTTTGAAGTCTGCTCTAAATGTCAAGTTCATCAGGCCTCTGCATCCTGGACAGCTTGGGTCTTTCCAGCGAGGACTTATAGGATTCCCCCCTTCTGGTTCTTGATTTTCTGAGGATTAACAGTCTATTGGATCTTGTCTGACTTTGTCAGACAGTCATAGGATAAGCCACAACAACAACAGTAACAACTATCCAATTTCGAATTTTGCTTTGGACAAATTTAATTGTAAAGAATATTCATTCTAAGCCTGCAGTTGAGCATTGTTGCTGTGAATATTTGGCCATTTGTTTTCTTCAAGAAGGGGGAGGAGGGGGTGAACAAATAAGGAAAGATTATAATTCAAGTTATAATAAGAAATCAATTCGATTTTTTTTAGTATACAGTTGTGATTTTATTAAATTATATTCTCATGAGTAAACTAGAAGCCTTTATTTATATCATCATAAAAATCCCCCTCCCGGACCATATCGGAATGTTCTCCCTGGAAGGTTTAAAATTTCATGCTTAATGATCTAGAAGTGCAATCCCCCTCCACTCTGAGTTGCAGAAAGTATCACATTAAACATGATTTTATCTAATGATATGATAAACTACTTATTCTTGTTTTTTAGGGTAAAAATACATTCCTTTAGGAAGTCTCTGCTTCCCCTCCTCCTTGTTGTCACATTAATTTCATGTTCTCAATTTCTAGTAGTTGTGTATTTGTGCTATTTTATTATTCGAGTATATATCTGAATGCATTTACTATTGCAATTTCATTAGAATAACTATCTGCTTGTACAGGAGATTTTATCCAATCCTTAAAAGAATACTTATTTTTCAACTACGAAACATAAACATATCTTGCTGAAATTGAATAATATTTTGTGTAATAAATATACTACTTATACAAATGAAATTCCTCTCATGACACTTATATTCAATTTACACATCCAACGTTTTTTAATTTTCATTTTGAAAACTGATTTGGTCATCCTTTTTTTTTGTTTAGTAGTTAAAATATAACCTCACTATTTCAATAGAAAAAGCATATTAAAAATTAAAATCATCCAAAAATCAGTTATTTTGTTAATAAAATGCTGCGTCAAAATAATGAAATTTGCTTCAACTTCCTTGTTTTGATATACTTTGAAATACAGTTGCTAGGCAACAATTTAATAAAAGTGGAAAAAAAAGGAAATACATTGGAAATTTTGTAAATAATGAGAAATTAAAATGTTTTATATCTCTCAAATTGATGTATAAAATTCCCTATTAATTTATACAATTTTGAAATTCTAATAAAAAAATTGGCAAATTTTCAAAGCAATTAGATTAATGTACGATCTTTATTTGAGAAATTTAGCAACCATTAATTTAGCCTTTAAATCAATTATTCAAATATGCCATTTTCTTTTTAGTTGAATGATAAAATTTTAAAATGTCGGAATTTATATAGAAAAGCATTATTACAGGAAAGGAAATGTTCTATATTTTTTGAATGAATGAACCAAATTTAACCAAAAACTATATAGCTAATTCTGGTATATCTCACCAACATATCTACCAAATATGAAGCTAATTGGATGCCTTTTGCAACAGTTATCATGGGACATATAAACAGACAGATACCAAAAAGTTTTTCCAAAAAAGTTTCTACAGTAAGTCTCAATTGATGTTTTAGCAATTAAGTTGTGTATGATGATTATTATTTTCTGTTTCTTTAGAATTTACCATATAGGGGAAACTGTCCTAAAATGACATACCCTAAGGAAAAAATAATTTTATTCATACAAATATTTTCTCATGACTTTTATCTTTTACAAACTAACTTTGTGAAGTATACAAAATGCAATGGTGTCTTTTAAAAAGTAACAAATAAAGTCACAACATCATTATAATTATAATGATTTATATAAAATGCTGCACTAGGTCATTTTATCTACAATGCTGTCCTAAAATGACACCCATAAATTGCTATTAATTTTACTGCATACATCACAAATAAAATTTTTTGCACACCAAGAAACATGGCCACATTCACTATATGTCCACTTTGAACATCTAACACATTTTGTCCATTTCACTTTCGGTTTGAGTAACTGAATAAATCATTGCAATAAAGACAGGCTTCATCATCGACAGAAAGATGCATATCTTTATCATCATCATTGGATGTAACAAAGCGAATTTCCTTCTTAGCTTATAGAGCTGCATGTCTTGAGTGTGAATTATGTTTCTCAGCAATTTTTGCCTTCGCTTTGACAATATTAGGACTGCTAGTCAGAACTTTTGCACCTTCATGCTTCCTCTTTTTAGAGGATGAACTAACATGAGGTGCACAAGTAAATGGCGATACAACAAGCTGTCTAGTAAATGAAGATGATGAACTTGAAGATGCTGCCGGTTGAAAAGATGCACACATCTTCAGAGTATCAGAAACGGATGTTGTCAGTGCCGGAATTGGAGGAGGTAGCGTTGAAACTGTGAAAATTAGCGGATGCTTTCCTTATTTTTCAGTGGACTTTCTGACACAACTGAAGCTAAATATGTGATTTATTGTGGAAGCTAATTGTTGCTAGTTGCTATATATATTGTTTTACTTTCTTTTATTTAACCCCTTAAGCACCATATTCAATTTTGTGATAGTATCCTGGATACCAGATATATTAGATTGCGTCAAAAGCAGTTTATGTCATTATTTTTAGTTACACGTGAATTATTTAATTATGTAATGTAAGTAAATAATGGTTTATTTATAATATATGAACTGAAATAAGGTCCAAAGTTCCAATCTTCATCGCTTGATTCAAAGCTATCATCACTATAGTCTATGCCGCCATCAAAATTAGAAACATAATCACTGTTCGTGTCTGACATAATTATTCTATAAAATCACTATCTATCAGAGATACAAACAAACACAAAACCGAAAGTGAAACACTACAATTTACAAAAGACAACTGAACAGAATAACCTGTGCATAAATAAATGAACGATGAAAAAAGAAACAAAGCAACAGGAAACTAATGATGTATTTTGGTATTTATTGGGTGCGAAAATAATCATTGCTATAAAGCTCGTACAAAACCAATCACAATAGCAATTTGCGACGAAATAAAAAAAAATATTTAGAACATTGCAGTCTGGAATTAAAATGAGGACTTACGCACATATGTCCTGTTATTCCAAATAGAAGATTTCATGATGTACATAGGTACATCGTGGTACTTAAGGGGTTAATCCTAGCTGTTACCTGTGACTTCATTCGTGTAACATTTAAAGAAGAATTGAGATCCTACACTAGTCACATGAAGAAATTTGCAAGCAAATGTTAATCCTATAGGAAAATTCTTTTAAAATTTCTTGCTTGCATTTTAATGTTTTTAAATGATTTTTTTTTTTTTCTTTTGTATAGGATAGCTGAGGTCGTTCTCTAACCAGGGCCGTTTTTACCTTTTCAATTTTGGATGCAGTTTTTTTAATGAGGCACTTTCACTTTTGGAAGCGATTTTGAAAGTGATTAGAGATTGACCTCAGCTATCCTATGCTCAAAAAAAATCTTTTGAAAATATTAAAATGCAAGCGAAAAATTTGAAAAGAATGCTCCCATGGGTTTAATATTAGCTTGTTATTTTCCTAGCATGGCTAGTGTAGGAACTTAATGCATTAATTAAGCAAAAACTTTTATACTCACAGTAATAAAAACATATACAATTAACTCTTTGTCACGTTATTGACAAATATTTGAAAATATCCGTTTTATTTCAAATCGGATGTCATATTTTTTTCAAACGAAATCTTTTCTTTAAAATATCATTTTTGTTATTTTTTTTTCCCTGCCAATTATGACACCATTTTTGACAATAAAATTCTTCTTGATATAACTGGTATTAATGCTTTGGATATAATAAAAAATATTTCAATTTTTCGTTTCAAATATGACCATGGATGCAAGACTTCAGTCTCAGGACTGATTTCATTCCTGGAGAGATTCTTGACTGATAATAAATTCTACTTTATGTACTTAAGTAATAGCAATTTTTTCTAGCAAAAACTTTTAATTACTTTCTTTTATTCTAAAAGATCAATTTTTGGCCATAATGAGGTCATAGATATCTTGTCATCCATTTCTATTTGGTTATACCTAATACTCGGAAAAGTTTCAGTCTTGATTTGAGTGGACTTCCTGCACCCATTACATCACATTCATCTTTTTTTCTTAAATTCTAGAAAATGTTTACTCCTTTTCATCTTTTCTCATAGAATTCTTTCAATTGAAAATTAATTTATAACAAAATGTCTGTTGATTCTCTGAAAAAATAATTAAATTTTGAATTATTAAAAAAAGTATTTAAATTATCTTTTTTTTTTTTTTTTCAAAAAATGTTCTTTTCTGGGTAATAATCCACTTATATGCAAAAATACAAAGGCATTAATTCATCCGTTTCAACACTGACTTCACCCAAATATTCACACACACTTATATATATATTATTAGGATTGAATTCAGATAATTTTAAATTCTTAACTTAAAAACTATCTTCTATAAAAAATTGTATTATATTCTAATATTTTAATGAAAGCAAAATTAACATTTTTGGCATAGATTTAATTTCTATAAACTTATTAAAATTTTAGATGATGGTAGAACTAAACCAAAGCCAAGACCTTCCAGGTTAGCAACAAATCCACCGGCTCCTGTTTCAGAATATAAATGTTTAATTCGAGCTACTCTAGGCCAATCAAAAATAAGCACAGTTGTAAGTATTTTTTGTTATATCTTTATTTGTAATTTTTTGTAGTTATAATTCATGGGTGATTGTGTTCCAGTTATATACCGGAATTCTGGTATTTTTTTCATTTTCAATACCGGAAATCCAGTTTTTATGATAGAGACCGGTACTTTAATTGGTTGCAGAAAAAAATATCGAGATATTCATCAGTCGGATGCAGGGGAAAATCGTAAGTTTCATCATTCAATTTCGGGGAGAACATCACGATATTTCATCAATAGGTCGCAAGAAAATATCGTAAAAATTGTCAATTGGTTGTGTGAAAAACATTAAATTAGTCAGTCGGTTGTGGGGAAAATCAAAAATTTTTTGTTTTCGGTTGAGTGAAAAAAAATAAATAAATGCAAGTTTCGTCAGAAAGTTGAGAAAAAATCATGGAATTCAATCAAGGAAAAAAAAATTGTACAGTTCAATGATAGATCATTGGGGGGGGAAAATGTGAAATTCACCAGACAGTTAAGAGAAAAAAATCAAGAAATTCTTCAGTCGTTAGGGGGAAAAAATTGCAAAATTTGTCAGTCAGTCTCGAGAAAAACATAATGAAATTTGTCGATCGATCACAGGAAAAAAATGTGAAATTCACCAGTCAGTCAGAGGAAAAAACTGCGAAATTCGCCAGTCGGTCATGGAAAAATATATCGAAATTCATCGTTGGTCACTGGAAAAATCGCGAGACTCGTCAGTTTTTCTGTTTTCTCCCCTGCTATAAATTGATTAATTGGTATTTTTTATAATTTCAAAAATACTCCTGAAAAAATATTTTTTTTACCTGTAAAACTCCTACTTTTATATTTTTAAAATGAGTATTTATGAACCATGAGTTGTTCATATAGTATTTAGGACAAAATTGTCTATTAACTGCAATTATTCTAGTTTCCATCCTTTCTCATGTGAAATTTTCTCATAAGACGAAGGAAGACCAAAAAATAATGACATTGCATTGTGAGTAAGAATCCACCAATATCACAAACCTTAAAAATGGGAGGTTTAACTACTATCATTTAAAGATTGAATCAAACCACTATGTTTTGTGTATGAATCAGTACTACTGATGAAATTGGACTCTAAACAAACCAGTTCAAAATATGTTTTTCAAACAGGGGGCAAGAGTGTCATTTTAAAAAGTGTCCTTTAGTATTAAATCCCCCCCCCCCTCCAGTGGTCCATTTGTTCTAAAGTCAACCCTATTCCCGATATAATTTCAGGTATTTTTCACGAACTTGCAATTACCCCTTGATAATGTAGTTGTTATGTAATTTATTTCGTAACTAGTTAACTCTCCTGACATTGCCTAGGTCATGATAATAACCTTAAATATACCTAAATACAGTGTGAATGATTTTATATGTTTAGATGAAAATTGTTTTGTTCCAAATAAACTTAATGTTGGGGGCCACACTGCCTTTGCCAGTGTACACCCTCAAATTTGTATAATTTTATATTTTTTAATGAAAATCTTTCCAAACGAGCCTAGAGTTGGGAGTCCCATTGTCTTTGGCAGCATACGCTCCAATCTGTTTTTCTGAACAAATCTTAATTTTTTATTATTTTATATTCATTAAACAAAATTCTTTCCAAACAGGTTAAGGAGGCCCCATTGTAATAATTGTCAATTTAATTTCTGACATTTAGCTAATTTAAACTTTCAATTTGACCAAAAGGTCCTGAGAAAACCGAAATAATATAAAACACACATCCAACATTTTAAAATGCAAAATATCTCTAGCATTGACAACCTGTGTTGAAAATGTAGAAATTTCCCCTTACATGCGCAGAAAATAAAAACCCTTCTGAAAATGTTTGACAACAAATTTCTCTTCAAACATGAAATGATGACTTCAAAGGTACTGAGAGAGAGACAATCTTGCGAATCCATAAAGCTACTTCCACGAAATAATTTTTTTGAAATAGTAAAAATTTTTTAAGATGAAATATATCGTTAGAACCTGAAAAGTAATAGGAATAAGTGGTGTTTATGATTTCTGTCTGGGAAAAGGAGATGACATTTTAAAATAAAGAAAAAAAAAAGATAAAAATGAACGTAAATAGACCTCTGAGAACTATTTTGTTTGAAATAGTAAATATTAATATTTTTTTAAAAACAAAGATACTACCAGAAACAGACAAATGCACTGAATGAATGGGTATTATTTGTTTTCCCCCTTCCTGGGATGCAGCTCATAAAGTTACGTCAGGCATACAGATTCAAAATTTGGTTTTGACAGCAGGGTCTTCAGATTTACTTTGATAATGGTCATGTTTTATTTTCTCATAGGCTTATATTAGCTCTTTCGGTCTTTGTTAGCGCTGAGCATTGGGTCAGTGGTCATTCATTCATGTTCTTCATTTCAATAGGGGCCTTAAGTTTTCAGTTTAGGAACAGGGAATTGTTTTTAGGGGTTTTCTGTTTTCTTTGAGTCTCATTTCTCAGCTGCGTCTCTCTTCTACCTATAGCTTTTCTTTTCCCTCTTCCGCACATCATTCTTCCCTCCTCTCCTCTTTTCTTTTATGCTCATTTTTGCTTAAATTTCCCGGTTTTTGTCTTCTCTGGTCTCTCCCCACCCCTTCCCTATCTTTTCATTTCACTAATTACATTTTTTTACCCATCATGTGGGTATAATAAAAGTTCATCTCCTTTGGGTTCAACTCTAAATTTATTCATTTGGAGCCATAATTTCTGATACTGAAGGGCCCGTCATTTCACTTTTTGCTGTTCCCCCTCATCCTTTTGTCCTTTTTTTTTTTTTTTTTTTTTTATGGGTTTCATAATTTTAAGACTTACGGTCCTAAGCCCTGTCTTTGATATAATTTTTGGGCTGATCGAACATTTTTTATACACTTTGTCGGTTGGTGCTAATGCCCACCTTAGGTGCTTTTGTGCTACATGTGGTTTTCTGCGAATAGCTCAGGTCCTATCCATCTCCTAGCTTTTTTTCACCTTTTTCTTCTTTCACCCTTTCTAGTTCACGTTTTCCCCACTAGATGGTATTGTTCTTGGTCTTTTTCCCCATGGTTTTTTTCTGTCTTTTTTTTTTTTTCTAAGGTACTGGTGAGCCTGATATTAATTATTGTGTGTTTTCTCTAAATGGTATCACTTATATGGGTTTCAGTGTTAGGTTTTATGACACATGACAGCATGAATTTTGCAATCTTTCAAATGGATTTTTGGTTTTTTGAAGCTATTTTTTTTCTCCCATTAAACATCTTTTAGGATTGTAGAGACTTCTACCACTCATTGTACATAATGTAAATATTTTCTTATTTAGTTTCATTCTTGCATCGTTATTCAGCCTCGTCCTCCCTCGCTCTTTTTTATTTTATTTTTTTTTTGTCCCCTATTACATTGCCGATTTTGGCATAACAATATTTCTCTTAGTCATTTACAGTGACTTCAGGCTCTGTTATTGCCTTTACCTTTACTATATGGTATTTTCACCAATGAGATATATTTAGTAGTCACAAAGCCTGACTTGCCAGTAATATATCATAATTTCGACAACTAACCTAAATGATGAATAGGAATTAATGTTTAATTAAAATGCTGCAAAATTCACATTATAAGAGCATAATAATAAGTATCATGCCTTTTACATATCTTATCAAATATTATTTCTTGTATTCGTAACATTAAATGATTAAGTTCTTATTTTTGCCTATTCATTTCTTTCAACGTAATATTAAAAGTTCATTGAAATAGATACATAAAGAGACCTTTAGCAGGTGTTTTGTTCTGTAACTCAATATATTTATTTCAAATTTTCCTATGGGGAACCAGGGGTTGATCCAGGCAAAATTAGAGGCCTATTTAGGGCCTCTTCACTAAAATCCTTTTAATAAAACAGGCCACTTTACAAAATTCTTTTTTACAGGCATGCCACTTCTCTGCAGAAACGTGGATTTCCGCTTTTTTGCTTATTTTCAAAATCTGCAGATTCCCCCCCTCCCCAACCCCACTTTTTTTTTTTTTTCCTTATTTCTCGGACACGTTTCCCTTTAATGTGTCAAATGGAACCAACCAACTAACCCATCTGTCGGAAGAACTCAACACTTTCTCCTCTGTGATTGGGTGAGTATGTTTGATGTCACATCATCAGTGGGAGTAGTCACGATTCAACTGACCAATGAGCACGAAGTGTCGTGGCTTTCGATAAGTAGTGTAGATGAGCCATGCCGTGTTTGTTTACTTTTTACCGACACTGCACAGAAGTAGGTAGTAAGATTAGAAATCTCATGATGGATTAAGTGTTTAATCCCATCGTTTGTTTTAATTTAATTATTGCGGCAAAAAAATATGCATCATCTTTTGCACATTTTGATAATACTAAGTATTATGGGTGAAAGAAAATCTGCATACTGAATGCACAGCATGCTGTTTTGAGTTCCCATTTTGCCAGATATAGTAACGCCGAAAACAAATTGAATAAAATTTTGAATTAGCTAATCTTATTATATTTATTAGTGTTCTTATTTTATTTTAATGTATTTTTGTATTGCATGTATTGTGCTGTCCTCTAAAAAAAACCACAGTGAAACGCGTCCCCCCCCCCCAAAAAAAAAAAAAAAAAAAACTAGTACTGCATCAAATATTTCACTAAAGTAATTTTTTTAGTTTTGTTGTGTTTTTCTGCACCATTTAGAATAATAAAAATAGTTAAAAATACCTAAGAAGTGCTATTTAGTTTTAAAATAACTTAAATTAACAATTGCAGAATTCTGGCAAATCCAAACAAGCTTCATTTTTACAGATTTCCTTGTTATAATAGAATTTTAGAATAATCTACATAAATTATTTTTTTTTTATTTTAAACCATTAATATGTAATAAAATGCTTCATTTTCAAATGATTATGTTAGGTGTTTTTTCAAGGTAACATGGTTTAATTTTTGGATACCATAAAATCCTGTTAATCCGCCCCCCTAAACGCGATGGAAAAACGGAAAATAATCAGGGTGGGGGGTGCTTACACGGTATTAAAATTGCAATATATGATATCTATGGGAGGTGGGGGTGGGGGGAAAGATACTAATGGCCGATCGTTGCAAAGTATGTATTATTTTAATAAAGTGACAAAAGAAAAACATTTTGAAAAAAAAATTATATACAAAATAGAAAAACAGTATAACTTCACAATTAATGGCGATTTCAGATTATAGAAAATTCTGGATTTCAGAAGCTTTGAAACTGGAATGCATTTAGATAAATAATAACACTAATATCTGTCATTAATATGGTAACAGAAAAATAAAAGGAACTTAATAATTTAAAATAATTAAAAAACACTGAGAAATTACAGTTGAAAATGTCCTTAAATACTTTCTAGAACTAGTAACATTTTATCTGGTGTCGCCATCTGTTGTAAACTAGGTAAATTAAATAACTTTTTTTTTTAATCATGATTTCTTATCTATAAATGCTAAATAAATAATACAAATCACAAAAATTGAGAGAATACAGAACGAATTGGTAGTGTTGCCAGATTTTAAAACGAAAAACATTGCTACCACAAAGATAGCACAAAATACACTACAAACTCGACTGTGCAATCTACTGATCAATCAATCGATAATTTTTTTGGGATTGGTTTTCATAACAACGTTAAATACGACTATAAATTCTTTGATAAAATAAATAGATTCTTTTTTAATCAAAATATTTCACACACACCATCAAATACACATTTTTTAACTTATTTCATGAGAAACTTTCACTATCGATAGATATTTTTATTACCTTCATATCGCCATACAGATAAATTTACAGCAAAACCAATGTTTGGTTATATTGCTTTTTCAGATTGGCAACAGTTGAAGTTGTGTTTGTACATGTTTGCAATATATCAAAGAATCGTCACACCTTTCTGATCCGTCAGAAAAAAAAAAAAAAAAAAAAAACGAGATAAAATTTTTGGTGTTGATCTTGATGTGTGCGGTGAAATTTCTTTTGGGGGAGGGTGCTTTCTTGGGATTTTTTTAATTTTCCAATTTGTTTGCAAAGTGAGAGGTGAGGCGCTTAATCGGGAAGGGCGGATTAACGGGATTTTACGGTGAGTGGGTTTTTTTTTCAAATTCTTGCTTAATTGGCTACCATCTATACTAATAAAAGAAAGTTTCGCTCTGTGTGTGTGTCTGTTGCCAATGGATAGGAAAATCTAGCCCACCAAGAAGGCTGGAAATTTAGATTTTGGTAGTCCAAACCCTCTCCTGGTGCAATATTACATCAGAATTTTAATATTTTAATTACTTTCTGAAATATTAATTAAAATGCACAAAGAACTCTCATTAAAAATACGCTTTGTACATGTTTGGGTTTTTCACGATTGGGTTTCACACGATGGGTTTTTCATCGGTTGGTTGGTTGTGTAGAATATCTTCTCAGAACACATTAAATAAATCAGAGTAACGATGCATAGATAAGGACTTATAACGAAATAGTGCCAACATTGATTGCAGTTACCTGCGTATAGCCAAGCTAATGCAGTGCCATCTACTCACGGCAAATTACATAAACGCCACCTGTTTAAGACATTTACAGGCACGTTTTTCTTCATTATAATTATCTGGGTTTAAGGTTTTTTTAAAACAGGACATATATTATTATGATAGAGACTATTATTACAGAAAACTTTATTTAACAGATTATTTGTTATATATTTGCGAGAATGACGAGGGCTAGGGGTCTAATTACATTTAACAATTTTAACCCGTAGCGTTTAATTGTTGTTTTATATACAGAATACCGCTATTTTAAATCTCAATTTCTCAGTAATATCTCAGTAATAATGTTCCAAACTTCTCCATTTAGTTCCATTTTTACTAAATTATCGTAAAAATCAGCATTCATTGCTTCAAGGTGTATTTCTAACAAGAACGAAAAATCATGCGTCAAGCATAGATTATGTAACACTTTCCAACGCTTCCAAAATAATTTTACAAATCATACTGTTTAATAAGCTAAAAGATAACATCTAAGTAATCCGAATACTTTTATTCAGCCCTGTATAGGATCTATAGATTTGTATATATACTACATAGGATGCTAAATTTTAGTTCAGTTAGGAAACGCGTAGCACAGTTTAAATTTCTCCGTCTGGAGTTAAATAATACGGAAATGTGTTCGCGAACTTTTGTGCTTCCCTGTATAGGATCTACAGAATTTATACACACCACATAATAGACATAAAGCGAGTTAAAATTAAAATCGCGATCAGTAACTTAAAACGCACTTCCAGGAATTATTGTTAACATACAGTAGAGAATTCTTTTGTGTGTCCCTGTAAATGAACGATGACTGCTATACATACAATATTCTGTAGTAAGCCTCTTGTAATGCACGTTAGTGATATATATAAATTTCAATGCGTTTAAAATAGGGAAACATTATTTAAATAAACCGCAGACGATTTTTCTCCATATACGTAATGTAACGGAATTCTTTTGACTGTCCCTGTAAAGTAACTATAAGTGCTATGCACACCCTATTCCATATTAAGCTTCTTGTAATGCACCTTAGTGATATATATAAATTTCAATGCGTTTAAAATAGAGAAACATTATTTAAATAAACCGCAAATGATTTTCCCCCATAGACCGCAATGTAACGGAATTCTTTTGAGTGTCCCTGTAAAAAAACTATAACTGCTACACACTTCCGTTGAAATAGGGAATATGCTATAGCTAACGACTATAACATATAAAAATTGCAGAGCAATCCGAGCATATTTACGGGAGTTAGAGCACGGAAAGTGTTAAAAAGCAATTACCAGTTTTTTCGAATAATAGCCTAAGCCAAATTTCAAATTAAGTTCCTAGCTTAACCAAATGAATCAATTTTTAAAGATGTATAGTGATCCTCCTAATTAGTTATTTGCTGAAGGTCACTTGAACATTCCCCCCCCCCTCCGGGGTCCTCCTTCAAATTTTTCTCTAACTAGGGTAAATGTACCAATAGTCGGCCACATTGAGATAAAATGCCTTACGCATAGCTTATTTTGGTTCTAAATGAAATATTACAATTTGGTTAGATGCAGCCATCTTTCATAAGTCACAAACCATCACCAAAGAATTGTGGGTATTTTTATTGAATTTGTAATCAGCCATTTTTTTTTTCAAGATAGAGGTCAAATCACCATTTTCCCTGTTTTTTACTGATGGCAATTTTTTTAAAAGGCAAGTGTTAATTATTTTTTTTTTTTTCTAAAATTATAAGGCTAGAGTATTAGCAGGGTAAATAAACTAATGTTTTTGAGTATAAAAAGTAAATAAATTTGTTGCTTTTAATTAATTTTAATGTGGCCGACCATTGGGTATTAATTTTTCTTACATGTCCAATAGTCGGCCACTAGGAGCTGAATACTGAATACATAACTTATTATACTTTTTTGAGTTTATTTTTAATTGTTTGGTAGATATAACTTTATATCTACATCTATAACAATATTATATAAAAAAAAAAAAATCTTTTTTTACGTGCTTGTTTGTTTGTAGGGGAAACTACTGGAACTACAGAAATAATTTCAAAAGTAAAGGTGGCAGTCTCTGCTCCGACATAGACTATATTTTATGTCAGAGCCACTTTTCACAAGTAGATGGATGAACAAAAAACATTCCAAACTTGCCCTTTTTGTGATATTGAAGGAGCTAATAACTTGAAATTTGGCATGGTTGTTGTTTTCTAAAAAATTCGAAATTTAAAAGTGTGAAATGAGTGGAAAAAGTTCTAAATTACAATTTATGTAGAACTGTTAGGAATATAAACTTGAAATTTAACATGTCTGTTACTTTTAAGACTTAAATTCTGGATCAAGGCACTTAAAAAAGGGGGGAATTTTAGAAAATGAAAAAAACTGTGAATATTTTAAAAACATTCTAAATTACGATTTATATGGAATTACTAGGGATAGAAATTTAAAATTTGCCAATTCTGTCATTTTTAATATGTAAACACTAGTACAAAATAGTTTATAAAAAAAAAAAAAAAAAAAATCAAAGGGTATAGGACCAAAAAAAAACAAAAACATTCTGAAGTTTCAAAATCTATGATAGTTTTGGTGCTGGAAACTTAAAATTTGGCATGGTGGTTAATTTTAAGACATAAACGACTGGCTAAGAAAGGTTTCTAAAAATTTGGAAATTTAGAATGCTGAAATGAGAGGAAAATGTTCTGAATTAGTTTTTTTTTATAAATTTTAAAATAGAAACTTGAAATTAGACATGGAGAACCTTTTCCATACGTAAGTGGTCTGATCCTACTCGAACAGTTTCTAAAAAATTCGAAATTTAAAAGGAACTAAAAATTTTCTAAAATTGCAATTTCTGTGATACTGTTGGGTTTAAAACTTCAAATTTTGCATGGGGGTTTCTTTTAAGATGTAAACTCTCGCAAAGAATGGTTTCTGTAAAATTCAAAATTTAAAAAATTGAAATTATCAGTAATTGTTGTTTATCATTCTAAATTATGATTTATTTAGAATTAATAGGGATAGAAAACTGATATTCGATATCGGGGTTACTTTTAAGTCGCAAATGCTCGTACACAGTAGCTTTTTCTTAAACTAGATTCAGGGTTGGGTTTTTGACATGTCAGTGGTAAAAACAGTGTTTTTACCGGTTTATTCCGTCAAAAACCTATCATTTTAGATTGTTCTCCAATTTATGGTGTAAGTGTAGCATACAATACATTTCTAGATTGATTTTACCTTGTTGTTCTTGTTATTATTATTTAAAATTAAATTTAAATTTATTTAAAAGAAGATCATTTCCTAATATGGGAAATATTTAAAAATACAAGAGTAAAAGAAAAGAACAATATTTGTCATAATCTTCACTAATATAGATTCTACTAACTGCAATTAACATTGATATTAAATGATAAAAGGTTATTATAATTATTAAATAACATTCAATATACATTTTTAGTAAAATACATTAAAATTTATTTTAGAGATGCAAAAATGCTGTTACATTGTATGACAATAGATGTTAAGCATAGACTGGCAGTGAATAAATTTGAATATTCTTAGATATAATATTTTAAAATGCATATCTTATGTATTTCATAAATGCAATTATGGTGATTTTCATTTGCACTTCAATAAGTAGAATCTTAAAATTTTGTTTTCAACCATGTAATAAATTGTACCGAAATTATACACATTGTTTAATCTAATACTTATAGGTTACAGGATTTCTTCGAAAAATCTTAATTTTTTTTAGAGTAGCTTAAGATTACTGTAGAGATCTTCTAACAGAGATGTACACGTATTATTCTAATGCAATTCTTTTTTGTTTTTCTTGGATGGATAAATATACTTTAGACTCTTTTTGATACTGAATATTTCATGTAAAACAACTGAATATTAAAGATAGAATGAAAAAAAAAATGTAAAAACAAACTACTAAAAAATGGGTTTTTGACAGTTTTTGACATTTTTGACAAGGAGGTTTTTGACATGACGGTAAAAACCATGGTTAAAACCGTCATGCGTCAAAAACTTGCCAACCCTGACTAGATTAGATGCGGCAGTTGGTACCCCCATTATTTGCTTTTCAATTCTGTTGAAAAGTGTTAAAACAACTAGATTGGAATGCGGCAGTTGGGACCGCCCCTCCCTACGCTTTTCCATTGCGGGATTCAAAATGAACTCGTATACTAATAAACTACATACTAAATATATTTCATGTTCAAAATGCATAAAAGTGTTAAAACAATTAGATCGGAATGCCGTTATGCGGCAGTTGGGACCGCCCCTTCGCTGATGCACGAATGTATGCATATTTGCTTTTCAACTATGTTGAAAAGTGTTAAAAGCAACTCGATTAGATGCGGCAGTTGGTACCCCCATTATTTGCTTTTCAATTCTGTTGAAAAGTGTTAAAACAACAAGATTGGAATGCGGCAGTTGGGACCGTCCCTCCCTTCGGTTTTCCACTGCGAGATTCAAAATGCATAATTCAATTCAAAACCCACTTTAATCTAACTTCAATTTGAGTGCAAACAGAAGAGGTACCAGTGTTTATTTATTTATTTTATTTATTTATTTATTTTTTTGCAGTCGACTGTAGCATACAAAATTTAGTCAACCGTTTTTAAATGCAATTTGTTTGACCCATAATGACCCCCAAATGACCCACTAATCGAATTTTCTCGAACATGTGACCCAGCCAAATGGTTTTCTTGTATCCCAAAAAGTTAGGACACAAAACGTAGTCAAAATCGTTAAAGACATTTATTAGATAAGATAAAATTACCTTGGACCTTAACATGTGACCCTTAACGTGTGACCCAGCCCAATAGTCTTTTCATACACCAAATCGGTAGGATACAAAATTTAGTCAAAATCCTTTTAGGCGTTTTTAGATAAAATTAGTTTGACCCGTAGTGACCCTAAAATGACCCACTAATCGAATTTTCTCAAACATGTGACCCAGCCTAATGGTCTTTTCGTACCCCAAAACGGTAAGATACAAAATTTAGTCAAAATCGTTAGAGCCGTTTTTTAGATAAAATTTATTTGACCCACAGTGACCCCCATATGACCCACTAATGAAATTTTCTCAAACATGCGACCCAGTCCAATGGTCTTATTGTATCCCAAAAATGTAGGATACAAAACTTAGTCAAAATCGTTAAAGCCATTTAGCAGATAAAATAAAATTAGCTTTACCCGCAGTTACCCTAAATGACCCACTAATTTAATTTTCTGGAACATGTGAGATAGCTCAATCATCTTCTTATAACTGAAAATGGTAGAATGCAAAATTTAGTCAAATTTGTTAGAGTCGTTTTTCAGGTAAAACAAAATTCTGAAGTGGCCGACTATTGGAGAACTTGCCCTTTTTGAACTTAACTTTGTCTAAAAAAAAAAAAAAAAAACTATTACCGTGTTTTTTAAAAATAATTGCTGAAACATAATAAGAAACGTATGTTTTAACATATATCACTGTTAAAAATGTTGTGTCGTTTTTTTAAAATTCTACGTTTTTCCCATTTCTATATCTCAGCAACTACCTTTCCGATTTCAACACAAGTGATTCCAAACATTATAATTAACTTAATAGTTACCCTTTATGACATTAAACTAAATTTATGAGTAGCGGTTACCACTATTTCTGAATAATAGTTTAAGCCAAATTTGTAATTAAGTTTCTAGCTTAACAAAACGAAGGAATTTTTAAAGATGCATAGTGACCCTCCTAACAGTGGCGTAGCCAAGGGGGGGGGTCCAGGGGGTCCGGACCCCCCCCCCCCCGAACCTTGAACGAAGAACTGGTTTACTGAATCATAGATATAACAATATTAAAAACTGATAAGACGGAATCGCAAAGAACCAATGAAAAATTCCGTTTTAGACAGGTGTTTTTCTTAGAAAAGGTATGTCTTTCGCCGGGGCTATGAACATTTTCCGTTTAAGACAGGTTTTTGTCACAAACACGTCCCATTTTGTCAGGTATTCTCCAAAACTGTTAAAACGTATCCTCTCTATAGTATATTTCTGAAAAGCATAGATGTATTATAATAAAACCTGTGAAGATGAGAGCTATCTTAAACAGCAAAAGTTCAAAGTTCAACGAAAACAACGCAACATATTTATACTTGTTAAGATTTGAAAGATATCTAAAATGGAACCTTTTCTGGTTGTGATTCCTTGTTGGCAGGTTTTCTGTGAATACGGAATCCTCTCGTAAACGAAAACATTTCATGGTCTCGATGACGGAAGGATAACTATACAAGTATACCTGATATGACGGAAATCTATCTACAACGGATTTTTTTAAGGATACCTGACGATTCCGTTTTCATAGATTTTAATGTAACTAGATTAAACGCAAAATGTCTTCAACAGAGATTTCGATGGGATTCTGTTGCCAACACTTACGGAAAAGACGAGTTTAGATTAGACGAATGCAATAACAGCGAATTAATCAGAGTTTTGCTACCCTTATCTTTGTTCATTTTATAATTTTATATCGAGCAATGTTATCATTTACTTTAAATCTGCTTGCTGGAATTTAAAAAAAATTAACTTTATTCTTCGACTAGATATTTGTGAATTCTTATTCAACATTACACTGCCACTTTCAAAATACCTGCATCTGAATGTGATTTGTCTTCTGCTGTAAACCATGCTGAAGACGTCCTTTTCAACTGTATGTAACTTTACATTAATCAGTAAGCAAGGAAGAGGAGACTGATGTTTAAAAGTTTTCTGACCTGTTCAAGAGAACACAGTCCTTTGCTAAAGAAAAGTCTGACACAATTTTCTTTAGTCACACATATTCCTTGTGAAGTTGACCATCAGATAGATCTGGTTCGATGTCAAACCTGAAGAATATTTCGGGAGATCAATTTTTTCCTCCTTTTGATACTTTTATTTCTGATCTCGTTATTCATTAATCATTAAAGAAAAGAACAGATGAATATTGAAAGAGTTTGACGTTCTTCTGGGTTTGTACAAAATAATGGTAATTCTTGTTATTAAATTTTTCGACCTGAGCGATTTTTAATAAACTCTTAATGAAATATTACGTTGTTGTATATTATTTTAAAGGACAGGTATTTACCTACTTATTTAGTATTATAATTTTGTTTTTCGCTATTGTACAGGGATATTTAAGGCAGTTGTAGAACTTTGGGAAATTTCGTACGATTGTTTTACTAATTCAAAATGGTACGATAATCAGCGGAAACGGCTTGTATATCAACCACACTACAGCGTTGAATGTAGGAGAGCGGGGGTGGGGCATCCACTCCGGAGCATCGAAATGATCCCTCAAAAGATCTGAGATTTTATGCTTATTAATAGTCTAGGGGTGCAATCGTTCTCCTTCCCTGAACTCCACAGTGTACAGGAGATTCAGGAGAAAAATGGTACCCTCCGCAGAAATACCCCCTGCAGAAAAAATGTCTGAATTCAACATTACATTTGACCGAAGTACGACTTGTGAAATGTGAACTCACAGTTTAACATTGTTTTCAGAAATTTCATGATGGCAATGAGAGTTTGAATATGAAGGTCGTAGGTGACATTCGGTTATTAACAATGAGAAATTGAAAGCAAAGGTTGAAGCTAATCTACGTACCAAAAGTCTGAAAGATTTCTGCTGAACTTGGAGTACGTTCTAAAATTATTTCCAACCGCTTAAAATAAATTGGTTGAAAAGTAAAATAGCAGAAACTACCATTATTTTTTACACAATCTAATACTTCCCAAGATGTGCTAATTAATCGTAATATTTTTTTTTTTTTTAATTTAACATATTTTAAGTCGATCAGATATCGGAAACAACTATTCAGGTCGAATATTTACATTAGTATCAAAAGCGGTGAAACTTGAAAAAGAATTATGGCTGTTTTAGAGAATTGTAACAAAATTATTTTTCCCGACATCAACTATATTTGTTGCGTGTGTTTGTTACATTACTAGTTTCTGTAGCTGAAATTACAAGATTTTTTTCTTAAAAATTAAAAACTTATCTCAAAAATACCCATGGTGAATCAACGGCTGACGGCATTAGCAATTGTGTCAACTCATTATTCATTATACCTATTAAAGCACAAGTTCTTAATTCAATGGCAGGAAATTAAGCATGAAAATTGAAAAAAAAATTCAACTAAATGCTGTTATAAACTTAACCCTTTGATCATAACTTTAACGTAATCAAATGTTTATATTATATGAAACTTGATTTAAATGCATTCTTCAGTGCGTGCTCAGTTTTTTATATCATAGTGTTTGTAAAATCTTTTTATTTGGTAAATATTAATGTAATTCCATTGCATTATTAGCCACAATTATAGAGATTGATCTTACTTTATTTTACACATGCTATTTTTTTTTTTAAATTAAGAAATTGATAAGGAAATATCTAAATTCTTAAAGTTACTCGAAATATTTCTATCGCATATATACACACACAGTCAATCCTGTCACACTATACTTCAATAAGGCGCATTGTTCGTTTCTACGGGATCCCGAAGCTTTTAAGTTTGAGATAGGATTCCGTTATAGAAAGTTCCCATTTCACAGGCTTTACTGTATTTATAAGTAGGATAAAAACTGACAAGACGAAATCAGAATCACAGAAGAACGGTGAAAAATCCCGTTTCAGGCAGGTTTTCAGCAGACTTAATTGTATAGTTATCCATATCAAGGCCATGTAATGCTTCCGTTTAAGACAGGAATCTGCTATAGACAGTATTTATTATACATATTACATACATAAGTTATATTTTTATATATACAGCAACTTCTGTGGAAACGAAATGCGCCTATAACGGAATGCTGACTTAAACGGAAATATTCATTCGTCAAATAGAAAAGAATGCCATACACCTGCTAAGACGGAAACCTGTCTAACACGGAATTTTTTACCACTCATTGCAATCTTATCTTGGCAGGTCTTACTATATATATAAGCTGAAGAAAAATTTTGGACCCCTCCCGAAAGGAAATCCTGGCTACGCCACTGCCTCCTAATTAGTCATTTGCTGAAGGGAACTTGAACATCCCCCCCCCCCCCCCCCCCTTCCCTCCTTCAAAGTTTTTCCTCTAACTATGCCCTGTTTCCGTATCTCCGCAACTATCTTTCTGATTTCTATGCAACTGATTCCAAACATTATAATTAACTCAATAGTAACCTTCTATAACATTAAAGTAAATTTATGAGTAGCGGTTACCACTATTTCTGAATAATAGTTTAAGCCAAATTTCTAATTAAGTTCCTAGCTTAACCAAACGAACGAATTTTTAAAGATGCATAGTGGTTGTCCTAATTAGTCATTTGCTGAACGGCACTGGAACATCCCCCCCGACCCCTCCTTCAAGGTTTTTTACCCAACTATGCCCCGTTTCCATATCTCAGCAACTATCTTTCCGATTTGAACGCAAGTGATTCCAAACATTATAATGAACTTAAGAGACACCCTTTATAACATTAAACTTAATGTATGAGTAGAGGCTACCACTATTTCCGAATAGTAGTTTAAGCCAAATTTGTAATTAAGTTTCTAGCTTAACCAAACGAACAATTTTTTAAAGATGTATAGTGATCCTCCTAATTAGTCATTTGCTGAACGGCACTTGAACACACACCCCCCCTCCCCCCCTGACCCCTCCTTCAAGGTTTTTTACCCAACTATTCCCCGTTTCCATATCTCAGCAACTATCTTTCCGATTTGAACGCAAGTGATTCCAAACATTATAATTAACTTAATAGACACCCTTTATAACATTAAACTTAATTTATGAGTAGAGGCTACCACTATTTCCGAATAATAGTTTAAGCCAAATTTGTAATTAAGTTTCTAGCTTAACCAAACGAACGAATTTTTTAAGATGCGTAGTCGTCCTCCTAATTAGTCATTTGCTGAAGGGAACTTGAACATCCTCTCTCCCCCTCCCCCTGGCCCCTCCTTCAAAGTTTTTTCTCTAACTATGCCCTGTTTTCGTATCTCCGCCACTACTTTCAGATTTCAACGCAACTGATTCCAAACATAATTAACTCAATAGTCACCTTCTATAACATTAAAGTAAATTTATGAGTAGCGGTTACCACTATTTCCGAAGAATAATTTAAGGCAAATTTGTAATTAAGTTCCTAGCTTAAGCAAACGAACGAATTTTTAAAGATGCATCGTAGTCCTCTTAATTTGTCATTTTCTGAAGGACACTTGAACATCCCCTTCATGCGACGCCTCACTCATGATTATTTTCTCTAACTGTGCCTTATTTCAATAACTCGGCTTATAATGTTCCCATCTTCTCGAAACAGCTCGATTTTGTCACAAGCCTACTATACAATACCGTAGGCAACGTTAACCTGTCTCAGAGGTTCTTTCCGAAGGAAGTTGCTCCCCTGGTGGTGGAAGGGGGAAATAAAAGATTTTCCGGAGCGTGCCCGGTGTACGGTGTCGAAGCCAACGGAAACATTGGCGAGAGTTTTGTTTTTTAAAAGATTTGAGTTTATTACACAGGCTCTGGCAACGCCGGGCAGGTCAGCTAGTTTTGTAATAAAGTGATAAAATGAAAAATGCCCAACATTAAAATCTTAGTCAGAACAAGCTGTAAAAATTTAGCTATGTTTATTATTATTTTTTTTTTAATTCTTTATTAGACTTTATATAGTGAAAATCTCAAAAATGGGGTTTTTTTTTTTTAGAGAACAGCATACTATATGTTTCATTTTGAATTCAAATAATGACACAAATTTTATTTCATGCATCATTTTCCCTTTTTTCTCGATTTTTACCTTGCGCATCAGTTTTTTTGCTGGATTTCACCTCACACGTCATTTCCTCTTTTTTGTTCTTTTCTCAGTCCCATCCCTGCTTTTATAAATTATGTCCCTTCACAAAATTCCATTCCATAAAAATGGTGTTTATTAATTATTTTTATTTTATTAGGTTTTTAAATGTGTAATTTATAAACAAAACAAGTTCACCAGAAAGGAAAAGTTTAGCAGAAGGACTTAAAGAGGTTATTATTAATAAGTGCTTGGTTCGAATTTGAATAACTAGGTTTTAATAAGGAATAAATTTGTTACAAAATATTTTTTACAAAAATATAATATTTTTCACAAAATGGGCCCCAAGAGAAAACCTTACATTGACCACCAGGAACATAATGCAATTTGCTCTAATAACATTTTATATTTTGTAAAGATAAGATTTTTTTTTTACAAAATATTGAATAGATGAACAAACAACAGGGATTTGTTTAGGAAAAAATTGGGTCCTTTAAAGGACTCTTTACAAAAATTTTCATTTCAAAAAAGGACCCTTCACAAAATTATTTTCCCTAAAACAGGACCCTTCACAAAATTATTTGTCTTAAAAATAGGTTTTTTACAAAATTTTTCCATCTTTAAACCAAACATTTCACAAATTAATCATTTAAAAGTAAAATCTGACCTGTCACTTTTACATATATACAGAAAATATGTGTTTTATATCCATATAGCTTCTTAAAAATGCATAAACAAGAACCTGAATATAACAACCATTTCAAATTCACAAAATTATGATTAGATTTTTCACAAATATAAAAAGCTTTTCACAAAAACAGGACCCTGTGAAAAAAGTCTGCACAGACCCCTGGACAAATAAAAGTCATAAGTCTTTTTCTATTAAGCATAAGCAGTTTTTTCCCAAGATAAAACTAGTATGATGTGGCCACCACAAAACTTTCTATTACAATCTATGATATTCTAATATATTAATTTAAATAGTGTGTTACATACCAACAATTACAAAGTACCAGTGGACACATGCGAAAATTTCGCACTGCAGTATAATATTTTTTTAGCAATATCTAATATTTTAAGATGCAGGTTTAAACTTCTCAAAAAAAAATTAAGGGCTAAAAATATCTGCAAACAACATTAGTCAAGCCAGAATATCATCTCATTTATTCCATCAAAGTTACGGTAAACACTGACCAAAGATAGCAAATGCAAAAAAATATATATATAAATAAAAATATCAGTTGTATTTTAACTGCATTAGAGGGTAACATCATCTGTTTCGGAAAAAAACATGGGATATAGAAAAATATATTGAACATTTGAATTTAAATTTTGCTTTTTAATCATAAATAAAAATAAACCCATGTTGCAATTACATCCCACTTTATCTTTATTGAACATTTTTTTTTTATATATAATCGTCGTTGCTGTATTTTATTTTTGTGGCAACACTAATTTGAGGAAGTCCTTTCATTTATGAAAACAATGCCAGTTTAATTTTTAATTCCAATTTTTTTATCAAATACATGTTTTAACGAAATGTGAGTGTATTATGTCAGAAGCCGCTTCAAAATTCTTTCATATGGTATCACATTTATCATTCTGCATTTTGTATATTCTTAGAAAAAGGGATATTGACAACAGAAATAATATACAGGATTATAGTGTATAACTTAAAATATAAAATTTGGTGCATTTCTATCCAATAGAAATTTCTGTTTCAATTCATGTTCATCGCAATAAATACATTGTAAAAAATGACCACTGTTTCTTATTTTATGAAAATATACTATAACCATGAATGAAAATATAATATAATCTTCTGAGTTATTCGAAATTCCGAATAGTGTGTTCCATTGTCTTTTGAATCCTCAGAAACCAATGCATTTCCAAAATTTAAAGAATTATTTATAAAAACAAAGTATTTTTCGTTGCTTATATTTTTCAGAAACATTTCCCAAGGATTTTTATAGTGTATTAATTAGTATCCTCAGCCTGGAATACCTGTTTTTCGAATGCTATCCCTTCTCAAGTAAACATTTTCATGCTCAAAAAATATGTTTAACAGACAAACATGCAAAATTAACAGCGTTAACAATAACATTAAAATTAAGATTATTTCTTTACTCTTTCATGTATAAATTAACTTATGCAGCTGAACACAAGCCAGATAATTGCAGAGCCCAGTGGGCTTGTGCTGCAAAGCTACATGCGAAAGGGGAGAGAAATGTCCAAGAAATTTAACAGAACTGTTGTTAGATACATTGTTATTCCTTGAGCGTGCAGAAGAAATAGAAGGGAAGGTGGAAACAGAGCTGACGGACATCTGAAAGGGTCAGACTCAGAAGGAAATGTTTGGTTACTTGCTTTTTTTATACTTCTCAGAAAAATTGAATACAATGCACTGTTTATTCATGTTCTCGGAAAGGTCACTAAATCAAGATTCGAATTATTTACAGGTTGTTAAAATGAGCGATGAAAAATGTTGTGAATATTGAGAAACGGTTGGGACCTGATCCAATGGTCGCTATACAATGGTTGTAAAATCACGAGTCTACTGTATAAGGTTTGTTGTTTGAGTGGGAATTAATTAATAATGAGTATATTTATTTAAGAATAGGTTTATAAAATAATATACAGGGTGATTCATAAAAGATGGGCAGAACTTTAAGGGGTTATAGTACACTTAAAGACAAATAATATTAAATAGGAGACTAAGGGTCCCAGACGTATTCCCAAGGAGATAGGGGGCATTAAAGTTTAGGGTCCGAAATTTCAAATGATTATAAAACATGGAAAAATTGGTCGATTCGTTTGCGGTTTTTGCAAAAAATTTTCTTTATGCCAGTATTTTCTTGAAATAAAATTTTAAAGTTCAATTTCAAAAAATGCCGATAGGGGGCGCTTTAGACTTTGGAGTAACAAACAACTATTTTTTAACGTTATTTTTTGTATTTCTTTAAATGATTTCGAAAGCTTAGACTTAAACTTAAATTTTGATCTAAAAATCTGAGTCCTAACGAGTAGTTAAGTAGCGTAAACTGAAATTTGAAATTTGAAACCCTTCTCCCCCCAGAACAAAAATCAGTTATTCCCGATCTTTGTGTCGTAGATTAGGCTCTAACTACTGCCGCGTTTTGCTAAAATTATTCTTTATGTCAGTATTTTCTTGAAAATAAATTTTAAAGAAAATTTTCAAAAAATTCCGATAGAGGGCGCTTTAGACTTTGGAGTAACGAACAACTATTTTATACCGTTATTTTTTGTGTCTCATTAAATGCTTTCTAAAGCTTAGACTTAAATTTTCAGCCCAAAATCTGAATCGTTAGACGTGGTTAAGTTTCTGGGGAGAGGGATTTGAAATTTCTACTCCTGAGCACAGTTCAGTTTACCATGTCCACACATTGTGTGCTGTGATACGAGGTAAAAAGACACAAATTAGGATTATGTTACCAAAGCATATTTATTAACATGTAATCACAATAAATGTTCAAAATTGTGACCACCAGAGGTTATGCACGCAGAACAACGGCGACGAATGGAACGGCGAACATTCGCGAAACATCAGGCTTTTCGAGCACTTCCCCTACAGCGGCGGAAAGTCTGGCGACCAGTTCCTCGGGGGATTCAATGGGTGTCTCATACATAAGAGCCTTCAATCGTCCCCAAAAAAAGAAATCGAGGGGTGAAAGATCTGGCGAGCGAGCAGGCCAAGCAACAGGACCACCTCGACCAATCCATCTGTTCGGAAATGTGATGTCCAGATAGTTGCGGACGTCTCGTACGTAATGGGCTGGCGCTCCATCGTGCTGGAACCACATGACCCGCCGGATGCGTGGAGGAACAACGTTTAACAGGTCTGGCAGCACATGTTGCAGAAATGTGAGGTATGTTTTACCGTTGAGGCGTTCAGGAAGAAGGTACGGTCCGATTAGGTGGTCTCCGAGGATTCCTGCCCAAACATTGATGGAAAAGCGTCTCTGATGAGCATGTGGATACGTAGCATGTGGATTGACATCCGCCCATACATGTGCATTGTATGTGTTAAATGTACCTTCACGTGTGAAGGTACATTCATCGGTGAAAAGCACAGTTCGTCCAAAATGTGGATTTAGCGCGTTCTGCTGCAGAAACCAGCGGGCGAATTCAATACGATTTGGATAATCCCCTGGAGACAGTTTCTGGACTCGTTGCACATGAAACGGGAGAAAATGTTCATCCTTCAGTACCCTCCAAGTCGTGGACTGTGAGGTATCCACCTGGCTAGCCACTGTTCGTGTACTTGTACTTGGCTGCGCCGCTACTACATCCAGAATGGCTTCTGCAACAACTACTGATTCCTCCTTTTTTGCACGACCTGCATTCGACCGGGAAGCGAGAAATGATCCCGTCTCACACAACTGTCTGTGCAAGCGCTCGAAAGTTTTGCGGTTAGGCAACCGCCTGTTAGGAAATCGCTCTCCGTACATTCGTTGTGCCTCTGCACCATTTCCATCTGCCGCTCCGTAAATTAAATGCATCTCAGCCTTTTCCTTATTCGTGAAGGGCACCATCTTCCGATTCATTACTACAGCGACTTACACTTGACTCACCGTTCAGTGGTTTTTATGCCTGAATCGTGTCGAAATTTTGCATACGTGTTCTTCTTCTTCCCCATTTGACATTTGCATACTTTCTGTTTCCTTCTTCACCCGGTGACTAGCGTCAGGAATGGAGCTTTAACGTTTGCATGAGCGACGTTTCCAACTGTGCCAGTGCCTTTATGAGTGAATTCCGACTATGCAGTCCTTGACGAAAGTTGTATTTTTGCCTCGTATCACAGCACAGAATCGTTGGGCATGGTTAAGTAGTGCAAACTGAACTATGTTCAGAAGTTGAAATTTGAACCCCCTCCCCTCGCTACTGAACCACGCTCAGCGATTCAGATTTTGAGCTGAAAATTTAAGTTTAAGTCTAAGCTTTAGAAAGCATTTAATGAGACACAAAAAATAACGGTATAAAATAGTTGTTCGTTACTCCAAAGTCTAAAGCGCCCTCTATCGGAATTTTTTGAAAATTTTCTTTAAAATTTATTTTCAAGAAAATACTGACATAAAGAATAATTTTAGCAAAACGCGGCAGTAGTTAGAGCCTAATCTACGACACAAAGATCGGGAATAACTGATTTTTGTTCTGGGGGGAGAAGGGTTTCAAATTTCAGTTTACGCTACTTAACTACTCGTTAGGACTCAGATTTTTAGATCAAAATTTAAGTTTAAGTCTAAGCTTTCGAAATCATTTAAAGAAATACAAAAAATAACGTTAAAAAATAGTTGTTTGTTACTCCAAAGTCTAAAGCGCCCCCTATCGGCATTTTTTGAAATTGAACTTTAAAATTTTATTTCAAGAAAATACTGGCATAAAGAAATTTTTTTGCAAAAACCGCAAACGAATCGACCAATTTTTCCATGTTTTATAATCATTTGAAATTTCGGACCCTAAACTTTAATGCCCCCTATCTCCTTGGGAATACGTCTGGGACCCTTAGTCTCCTATTTAATATTATTTGTCTTTAAGTGTACTATAACCCCTTAAAGTTCTGCCCATCTTTTATGAATCACCCTGTATACTTTTCCAGAATTTCTACATTCCTTAAAAAGTACTTAAATTGTTCAAGTATTTTTTTTTAAATACCTTATGTTTTCTTTCAATTGAAAAATATAAATGCTGTGATTTTTTTTTTCTTCTCCAGTGTCTTAAAATAGTGCCTTTTCATGAAGCTATTAAATTAGCACTAAATAGTTAAGAAATCCTATATCAATAGGCAGTTGTGATATATACAGGGATTATAATTTTTCGGATATAAAATAATTTTTCTAATTTAAGACTAATCAATTTTAGAATTCCTTCTGTTGCTTTCGGAATAGAAGAATTGAGAATATTAGCTTAAGTCATTGAAGTAAGTCGACCTGGGGTTAAGATTGAATTAAGTGGTATAAATAATATATTGCTGCACTTCAAAAACTTTATTATGATTCAAAATATGTAATGTGACTAGTAATTTAGCTTTATATAGTGTGTGAAATAGCTTAAATAAAAATATTTTATTGCTGTTTTGGCTTAAATTTTTATCTTATGATGTGGTCTATATTAAATAAAAAGTGCATTTAATTATGGAGATATGCATTTTTGTATAATAACAAAGTAGGTTTTATATTCTTATTTGTAAAATTTATCCTTGCACTGTCTGAGATTTTATTGTTTGATACTTAAATCAATGTTTTAGAACAAAAAAAAAAAGTTCAAATTAATATTACCATATTCTTCTACTTTGAGAGTTTTCAAAGTATATACAATGATACCTTAATATTGCATTTTGTTATGGATATTAACTCTACAGATTGCTTGCAAAAGTTGCCAACCCTGTGTTATCGGTGATCTTTTTAGAGAAAGAATTAATTAGTTCAAGCTCTTTTGCTTGCATTGAATTAAAGAATGATTTCATTTTATAGAATTAATAAAACATATAAGTGCATTTTGTATGTTTTTTTTAGTTGTTGTTTTTTCCTGGTTATGATTTGTTTGTACTGTTTAATGTGTTTGCGTAATATAAAAATTTCTTTTTTGATGACCAGTTTTGTAAACAATTCAAAAACAATATGTCTATAATTTTTTTTTTCATTATTATTCTCATTTTTTTATTGTTATTCCATTAGTATTACTTAAGCATCATTAATGCTTACAGTTTAGTTAACATTATGGGTGAAAATTGCCTTGTATTCAAATTTAACTTTTTAAAATTTTTATGTTTAATATATTCAGTAAAATTTTTTAGTGAAACTTTTTCTTTTCCCCCTTGTGAATAGGTTAATGCTAAAGATGTCAACAAGTTTCAGTTAGTAAGTATTTGTCTTTGTTTCTAATGTCCACCTCTACCAAGTTGTTGCTTTACTTGTATGAAACTGTGTTAAATGGTCTATTTGCTTACATATTCAAAAATTACTTTAAATTGGTGTTTTTGAAATAAACTATTTCAAGCACTAATAAAATCCTAACAAGGTATAGTCCTCAATATCTTTTCATAAGACTTTTTTTTTTCCCTCCCTGCTTAATTATACATATAATTTGGAATTTTGATATTTATTGTTTAACCCCTTCGGGACCGGCGGCTTTTACATAAATTCTGATTAAAATTTTCCTCTTTTTTAAAAAAAGTAACCTCTTTTTTAAAAAAAGCTACATTTACTCAAACTATCACAAAAATTCTCTAATTAGAGAAAGCAAATATTACTTTTATTTTTTACTGGTGCCTAAAACAAATTCTGTATGCTCTTTTTGAGGGTGCATATATGCACCCATGGTCCCGAATAGGTTAATTGAAAAGGGTCCTTTCTAAACTTTATCAGGTACCGTTCATTCTGTCTGCTATTTTCTTAATTTCTTCTTTGCTGGATTATAAGTTTAATCATATGTATTCTCACATTATTATATTCGTTATTCACAATATCAACTATGATAAAAATAGATTTGGTAGGCATGTAGTTTTTTTTTTTTTTCCCCCTTCTTTTACTAAATTTATGTGGGTAATAAAAGATTATTTGAAGATTCAAATTCTTATTTCTAACTTTTCTGGCAATTTTTTTTTTACTTCTTGTTTCTTTATTAATACATTTTAACTTTGAATTTTGAATGGTTTGACTAAAAATGTTAAATGGTTAAAAATTTAATTTGTTTGCTTTATAACAATTAATTAAGCTATATATATGGAATAATCAGAAAAGAAATCACCCATCATAAACATCTTAACCATGATAGAAAAGAAATTACCCATCATAAACATCTTAATGATGATTAATGTTTGTGGAATCAATTTACCAAAATATAAGTTGATTGACATATTTACATTAAATGATTACTCAAAGCCATAAATTCTAATTAACTTTTCTCAGTATGACAGTTATTAGATTCTGGGGATAAATTCAAATTACCGTATATACTCGTGTATAAGTCGAGGAATTTCTGACAATTTTCGGCAAGAAAATTCGGGAGGGGGGGGGGGGTTACCTATATGCAAGTCAATTAAAACAAAAAAAAAACCTTCAAATACTGCCAAAATACTGGCTTTTTATGTGTAAAAATAATAAAATAATATTTAAAATATACAAATAATAATAATTTATCATTAAAAAATATTTCATTGATTTGTTTTTATTTACTTACCACTTTTTCGCATTGGCGAATCTCTCCTATCATATGGAGCATGCGTTTTTCTCCCATCTTTTCTTTGGATGCGAAACGTATCTTAAGCCTAAAGTAGGGTAAAGGATGACGGCCACAATTCAGCATCTTTCCAGCAAGACACAACACGGTTACATTTGCGCTGCAGCACTCTGCTGTGTTTATTTTTAAAAAACACAAACATTTTACAAGCAATAAAACGTGATGCTGCTACATTTCAAAAATCAGAATCATCTGAATTTTCGAACAGTTCCATAAATTCGGCTGCAGTCATTTTTTTATCGGATTTATAAATATTTTCTGCCTCTGATTCTAGTTCCCTACTTGAAGTTGACGAATCGTCCGAAATGAAATCTTCACTGCCATCCATCGCATTACTAATGCAGCAATTTTTAAATGATTTCACTATGACATCTTTTGATATAGAGTCCCACAATTCTTTTATCCACTGGACTGTAACAATGTCCACTTTTTTTAAGTTACCAGCTTTGATTTTTTGAATTTCATCAGATGCCATGCATTCCATTCATTTTCTTTGAAAATTATCTTTGAAAGGTTTGTTTATATATACTGACATCAAGTGGCTGAAGGATTGATGTAAGTCCACCAGGAATTACAGCCATCTCTGTTTTCTGTGAGCTCACCTTCATCTTTATGGCATCTGTGGTATGCGCACTGAATGAGTCCCAGATAAGAAGACTTATTTTATGGAAACTGCTCCCGGTCTCCATTTCTACACTTTTTCCAGCCAGTCTTGAACGCCATATTCGTCCATCCAACCTTTCAGATGAGCTCGAACAACTACGCCTGCCACAAATTTTGCTCCTTTAGGGAGTTTTTCTCTTTAAAATAACAACAGGAGGCAATTTTATTCTGTTTGCTAAACATGATAAAACAACTGTGTAAATCTACTTTTTTCATGGCCTGTTGTTCTAATAAGGACAATATTTTCCCCTTTTCTATTCACTGTCCTGTTGCTCAGCATAGCAAATGTTACTGGTGTTTCGTCCATATTTCCAATGTGGTCCAATTCAAAATTATGCTCTTTTCTCAACCTTATGTGTTTTTGCCAACTATTTTATCTTCTAAGTCCAATGGCAGGCTCTGAGAAATTTTTGTTTTCTGCCATAAACATAAATCATAACGTTTCATAAACCTTGTGCACCATCCGGCAGAAGCAACAAACGTGGGCGGCTGCGGAACGAGATTTAAAACTTTTGACATGTGTTAATGCACAAAGGCGGATGCACGTTCGAGTTATTATAAAGTCTTTTTTCCAAAATCCAGGAATTAAGCGCCTTCTCTAATTTAGAAAAACAAGCACTTCCACTTCTCCTTGCCTTCTTTTTTTGCAGCACTTTTAGAAACATATCTTTGTTTTTCTGCCACTCTCGAACTTGCCGCTCATTCACACCAAACTTTCATGCAGCTGCACTGTTATTTGACTACTCAGCTTCTTTAATCACTTTAACTTAAAGGAAGCTGTATAATTTGACCTTTCCATGGTCTCAAATATTAAAAATAGTTGCGCTGTATAAATCACAAAAATTGAAAACAATGCAAAATAATCCGCATGTGTCTGTCAACCTGTTCAGAACACAAACGTTTTTCCTCCTCATAAAATTCTTTTGCACATCTTCTCGCACAGAGCAAGCGTCTGGAGAAACCAGTCTTTGGTAACCCCTCAGTGATGAAATCACTTTACCTACCTTGAAACTTTGGGGTGTTCCAGAGCAGCAGTCATCGGCACACAGTACGAAACTGGATTTGGCAATAGTTCGCTGTTTTGGTGAGAATTTGTAATGCGTGTAGAAAGTGAAATCTTTGGCTTGATTTTGTACAAAATTGAAGTAAAAACTTAGGAGGTCAACTTATATGCAGGTTTTTGATTTTTTTCAGAATTTGCATTTAAAAGTTAGGGTGTCGACTTATACGCGAGTATATACAGTAAGTCAAAATAAGTAATTGATGATTAAATTTGAGGTTGTAAATTCTAATCACTTTTCTTGTCTAATATTTCTTATTACATTTAAGAGCATAAATAACAATTAACATCAAATTTAGAAATGACTGTTGGTAATGCTATTGGGGATGTTCAGCCTTTCCTATATGCCATGTAGGAATTACAATAAGTGTATGGTTCTTAGAGTCTCCTCTAAACTCACAGCTACAAATGTATCATCAAACTGGATAATAAAAGAAAAAGAAGTTTATTCAATGAAGATGTCCCCGTGTCAGTTATTACATCCACCAGTCAATTCTTTAAAGTGATGTGATTCATTAGCCACCTGCCAAGATGTGACATTTTTAAAAAATTGGCAGGATGATGAATCACATCACTTTAACCCTCTGACCAAGCAAAAGGGCAAATTTTTAATGTTTTCTCTGTAATTTTTTAAAAATGCTAAAAAAAGATGAATTTTCAAACTTGATATCAAAATTTTAATTATGTATATGAGTATAATCCTTGAGAGTATTAATCATTACTTGATGTTTTGAAACAAGGACTCATACGCAGCATAATATTACTTTGCTCCATATATGGCTATGATTGATATTAAAACCTTTTGTTAAGCATAACTCAAAAAATATTGGGTGAATTTTGTTCCAATTTTCACAGCAGATATCTATAAGGGTGACAACAAAACTCTCCCATTTACCAAGAATCAATTTCAAACATTTGGAAATTTTATTAAGAAATAGGTAAAAAAGGTAAGTGCATACATCACGAAAATTTAGTGCGTATGTCATTTTCGTAGACAATCGTATTAGAGTACATGGAGCAAAAAAATATGCATGCACTAATATTCACTACAATAAAACATATTTCAATTTAATAAAAATGGAAAATTAATCTGAATTTTTTTTTGTTTGTAAGAAAAAACTCGCTATAACTTAGAAGTAGAGATTTGGTGGAAATTTCAAAAACATTTTTTTAATCAGCAAAGCAACATATTTCGCGGGTGGAAATTCGAAACAGTTCTTTGATGTTTAATAAAATCTTTTGATTTATGGCATTATTATTTTTTTTTCTTTTTATTAATTTAAATTGAAATAGCAAATTGATGTATTTTAAGTCAAATGAGTGAAAGTCACATATTTTAAATAAATTGAATGCAATATGAATATTGTATGGGGAAAATATTTGACAATTTATCACCTATGCCCTGCTAATATAAAAGTACCAATATAGCAAATGATATGTGGCATGCAAAATGAAACAGTTAATTATATTATAATCACTCTTCGTACAAGAAAAATAAACAATAATCTGCATTTAGATACACAAGCAAGGTTGGCATCATGCAAGAGCAATGCTAACAACAACAGCACATAACTGTATGAGAGTTATAATAACGATATTAAATACTCCAATTGGTTTTGAGCAAGTCTATGGAAGTTTCTCTTAGAAAATAACCACAGAAGGAATATTTTATATTTGTATCGAGTGAAGCTAGGTCCCCAAGGGGTACAGCTGTCGCAGATGCACTGGAGTATCTTTTTGCTTCTAAAATGGTGATTTTATGCCTGGGTAACCCAGCATTTTTAGAGAAATTTTGCTTTGTAATGCAACCCGGTAGAGCAGATCCTCTGGGGTTTTATATTAAGTTAAATATTGTGTGTTTTATGATAAATTAATCATTGTGTGAGTTTTATAATAAATTAATCATTGTGTGTCTTTTATAATAACATAATTTGTGTGTATTTATAATAAAAATGGTGTGTGTTTTATAATAAAATAAACTGTTTCATAATAAAATCAAACTAACATGCTGTTTTAGCAATCTAGGCCTAACGGGTACTCAAAAAGGGGGATTCCAAAACTGTGCAAAACAAAAATCGCGCCAACCCCTGTGTGTCTGCGACAGCTGTTCCCAACAAGGTACTAATTATTATAACAAACAACAGTTATATAAACCAAAGTTTAAATTCCAATGTAAATATTTGCAGTGCCAACCCACCTCTTTCCTCAAAAAAAGTTACAGCAATGAAATTAATTGCCGTTAAATCACGCTTTCTTTAAAATAAGCCATTGGCTTCAAACCCAATTACGGAACTTTCCTGCACAACTTGAATTATCAACCAGGGGTCTGTCCAGGGGGAAATTTGAGTCCGTTAACGGACTCTTCACAAAATTCGATGACAGCAAAACGGACTACTCTTCACAAAATTAAATTTTAGAAAAAATGCCCTTTCACAAAAAACCACTTCGTGAACCATATCCGTTTTGCAAGTGCAAAATTCTGCAAAAAATCTAGGTTTTTTCATTTTACTGTTTATCTGAGCGTAATCAACCAAAAGTCTCTTTCGTTTATCACTAGCAGGCTTTGCTCTCTTTCTCCCTTGCGTCTTCATTTGGAATCAACACCAATTGGCTGATAAATGACGTCAGAGCAATAGTTGGTGTGGTGATCGTGTTTTTGATGATTTGTTTCACTTTCTAATTTGGCAACGCTTGCTTTTATTTTGCTGCGTGCCGTGTCTGTGTGCGTTTGCTTCGCGAATACAATTAAGAAGCAAGTGTCCGCTGTGCTAATTCGAGTTTTTTGTGATTTCGCGACACTGTTCATTTTAATCTTTTGAGTGATAGTAAATTATACTTTATATACATAAATAGCAATTTTACTAGCAAAAAACTTTTAATCTTCCTTTTACTATACATATATATATACATACTATATATAATCTAATAATAATTATTGCATTATTTATACTAATCTGAATATTCTGTTTGTGGATTGTGTAGTATAATATAACCATAAAAAAAAAGGATGGAACAAGAAATTTGTCTAACATAATATTAGTTTATTTCCGAAAAATTAAAACTCTCCAATTTTGGGAGACTGGGCATAAATGAGTTAACTAATGTATTGTGAAATTAGATTTTTCACAAAAATAAAAATAATTCACAAAAATGGTAATTAAATTCCTAAAAATAGGACTCTGGAAAATAAACCTGGACAGACACCTGTTAACAGTACTTTTATGTTAGCCGCGCAATAATCGTGCCAAAAGCAGCATTTTTCTTTTGCATGTGTAACTTAGAAACAATGCTTTGATGTTGAAATAAAATGTTTTAGCTTATGGTATAATTTTTTCTTATGTTTATTTATTTATTTATTTGTATTTTAAATGAAATTAGTAAAATGCATGTTTTTTAAATGTATTTAAGGTATGTATTTTAAATTAAATGAAAAGAATGTAATACAAAAGAGGGCGATAGGAACAATATTTGACAATTTATTACCTGTGCCAGGCTAACATAAAAAGGCCTTATTAACATGTTTCTCACGCTCCTGATAGTACTCCGAGGCTTGGCACTTTGTTAAAAGCTTGACACAATGCAGGCTTAAAAAAGTGATATTTATTGCCAAATGATATAAACAACTCTAAAAATGAAACTGAGAAATTAAGATGGTTTATGTATGCATATAAAAAAAATTGCATTTGATTACACGTATTAGATCAAAAATTATTTCTGTTTGTATATAATAACAGATAAACAGTTTCTGTTATATTAATATTATAAAGAAGTAATGTTTGTGGGGGTTAATCTCTGGAACTACAAAGCCGATTAAAAAAAAATTGTTGCAAAATGATGATACCCATCTCTGCTTCAACATAGCCTATATTTTATGTCGGTACAACAACCTTTGAAGGGGGTGCAGGAGCAAAAAACGTTTTGAAATTGAGATTTTTCCGATACTGCTGGGGCTAGAAATGTGTTACTATTAAGATTTAAATACTTGTTATGAATGATTTCTAAAAAGTTCAAAATTTAAAAGTGAGAAATAAGCAGAAAATGGTCTAGAAAATTTCTAAATCACGATTTAGTTGGAACTGTTGGGCCTAGAAACTTGAAATTATCGTGACTGTTACTTTTAAGACGTAAATGCTTGCAGTAGAACATTTTCTAAAAAAAAATTTAATGTAAAATGGTGCAGGAGCAAAAAAATGTTGTAAAATTTGCTATTTTTGTGGTGCTGCTGGTGCTAAAAACTTGTAATTTTGTTTGATGTTGCTTTTAAGATATAAATGCTCTTTAAGAAAGGTTTCTAAGAAATTGAAATTTAAAAAGGTGAAATGAGCAGGAAAATGTTCTAAAAGCACTCTAAATTACGATTTATTTGGAAATGTTAGGACTAGAAACTTGAAATGTTTAATGAAACCAGATTTCTTTTTTCCAAAAAACAATAGTAAGAACTCGTGCAATTTGAATGCAACACAACGGTCTGCTACACAGTATTAAATAAATTGTATAAATATTGCAGAAATGCTTGTGTGTATGAAACAGTTAATAGATTGCGCGAACGTACTTGTGAAAGTGTTGTTTCTCTGGGCGTTTGTCTATATCGCCAAGTTCCCCTAACACAAGGAAATGCCAGCTTAATATTGATTTTTTTTTTCAGCTTTACTAATCTAAAGATTTTATAGAAAAGTCATTTTCTAAATTGTCATTAGCAGATTGTTTATATGGTAACTTATTCGGAGAAAGTTCCATAATCGGGTTCACTTTGGCGGATTTTAGATAGCATGATTTGCAGAGAAAATATGCATGGATTTGTAAATTACTTGGAATGGTACTTTCACAGCCCAATGATATGCAGATCTCATGCTTTACCTGACGCTGAAACCATTGCGTATTTCTTTATTTTAATGCATAAAACATCTTGACTTGTGGAGAAAATGTTTGACAAGGAAATAATACAGTGTATGACTACAGCTACAGACAACTTCATCACATCCATGGAAAACAGATGTACAATAGTGTTAATTGTTTGAGGGAACCACACACCATATAAAACATCCTTTGTCAAAAAACACATTTTTTGACATTTATAGGTACTCTTGTGCCTATTGTCAACTCTTGTCACTTCATATTCTTGATGTCATTTCAAAGAGTTAAGATAGTCTCATTTTCAATATTTTTCAAAAGTTATTAACTCTTGGTTCCCAGCAATATCACTCAGACTAATCCCTTTGAGAGAAGTCCTAGTTTAAACAATGCGTCTATTGCAGTGAAATCTGCAGCATAATGAACGGATATATCAGTTCACGGCAGTGAAAAGGTTAAAGAATTGACTGGTGGATGTAGTAACTGACTCTGCGACCTCTTCATTAAACAAACTGCTTTTATTCTCCAATTCAATTATACAGTTGTAGTCGTGAGTCCAGAAGAGGCTTCGAGAATCATATATTTATTGAAATTCCTACATAGCTTCTAGGAAAGGCTGAACATCTCAAAATCTGCCAAAAATCTGTCCATTTTTGTGCGAGTTTCATGCTTATAAATTCACAGGCCTGCTAAGTCTCTGGCTTTTGGGCAAAGGCTCTGGATTTTTTTATTATGTTTCAATATCAGGATTACCGTCAAATATCACCAGCTTTTGTTAATTTTGCGACAAATACATAAGTTTGTTTAAAATCTGCAGCATTCAGCGGCTGCCGTATTGCCAGTGCGAATCTAATAAATGTTGTTGAATCTTCAATGAAGCAGATTCCCCTCTTTCCATGGTGCTGTGCACAGCCTGCATAGATTGGTTCTCTTCTGCACATCCAAACTGGTGTAGCAAAGCTCTTGGGCACTGAGATGAGAAGAGAAGCAGTTCATATTCATCCAATAAAATGAAAGCTCGCATTCTGATGCAATCCGCTTGTATGTGCAAAACAATATGCTCAGTCCTTTGAAGCCATTGGTGAATAAAAACACGAGCAAAATCGCATCTTTTAGATTTATATTTGTATCATCACGTAAGCATGGGCATCACAGCATGTGTTCTTAATTTTTGCTTATTGATTGAATTCTTATCTTCTCTTTTTTTTTTTTTTTTTTTTTTATCGTAAAGTAAAACAATCATAATATATTTATTGATAGTTAGAGTTTATTCAGTTACCCCGATTATGTTTTGGCCGCAGATTTTAAGCGAATTTGAAATAGAGGTGAGGGACCTTATTTGAACCTGAAAATTCTGGTTATAGTCAACCTGAAGCACAACACACTTCAACTTGAACTTGAAATGAAAGAAAATTATATCTTTTATATCAATTTTATTTTGTCTTTTTTATATAAAAATGAACACACATTAATATTCAAATATATATATATATATATACTAGGGGGCCTACCCCCTGCGAACTACGCTCGCCAACCCCCGCTCAGACTTCGAGGCCTCTAAAAACATGACAGCGTGCTTCGTTTTAAAAATATTGGTAAATCTGTAATTGGGTTGCCATACTTTTAACGTTTTAATGGGACATTTTTTATTATCATGGCCTCATACACAGCAGTTGCGACAACTGACGACTGTTTTAGGGATTGGTAAGTAAAATCAATTACACCTTGAAAACCAGCTTGTATAAAATGGCTAGGTTTAAATTGTGGCTACCTCTCGCACTTTTATAACAACGATCTGTATTCTATTCTTCCTTTGCGTTTAAGGATGAGAAAAATTCCATCTGCTTGTGAATAACATTAAGAACCATGGTATTGAAAAGTACTATGTTATAGACATTTTCAGTAACAGGTTTTAATTTTCTCTGTATTTTAGTGCACCATCATGCATATTTTCATGTTATTTTAAATATGTAAATTATTTATTTTAATTAATATGTATATACGAATTTTCTAATAATTATTTATCATACAAAATTAATTAAATATTTTGTGCATGCATGCCTGCATTTATTCGGCATCAATTGATGAGATATTTAAACAAATTCGCTATCCGCGATAATTTTACACCATGTTATGTCACTTGAATATTGTCCATAAGAAAATCGGGTACTTTTCCATTATAGGATCCTTTGCTTTTAGGTTTGTCGTAATTCGTGTTCCAAAAACGAATAGATTCGTTAATGAATACGTACATATTCAATATCAAACATATCAAACATAATGAATATATCAAACATAATGAATATATACATATATTTGTTGCCAAAAGTTATGAAAACAAACCCAATGAACTTTTGGTGATTTTCTATAAAGGCCAAGCTTTTTTAAAAAGCTTGGCGTAAGTTCGAGCAATTTTCGGGCATCAGAAAGTGAGATTTGGTGCCAAATTACATAAACAGCCATGGAAACAAATTCGACGATTTTTTTTTTTATATGCGTATTTTAATTATACGTATATTATTATTGTTTTTTCTATACAAATTACTTCTGATTATACATAAAATAGGATAAATGACATTTTACGCTAAACAAATTGTATAAATATTGAAAAAATGCTTCTGTATACGAAATGACAAAGTAAATAGGTTGACAGAAAGTATGTTGCCAAATTTCCTTTTCCGCCAAGGCTATTTTCTCTGTTTCGTCAAGGCCCCATATACTGGAAAAGTACCGAACTTTTATGCTTGTTTATACATGTATTTATATGTATATATACAATTTATTTATAATTGTCTTTCAATTTACCTCTTTTTGTACATAAAAATAGATAAATGGCTTCTTTATATTAAATAAATTGTATAAACATAAATGACGTATTTACATAAATGACGTCATTTAGACGAATTTATTCAAAATATATTCAGTTTATAAATTAAATTAAATGCTGACAGATGATTGAATCCTGACGATAGAAATATGATTTTTTTTTCAAATTGTCGTGAAAAACATAATTTAATCACAATCTTGTCTTCATTATCGATTGAAATAAAAGATAAATTCAATTTCAATTTGAAAATGACGAATAAAAATAAATCAATAATCCCTATCGGGATCCTTTTTTATTTTTTTCCCTTTTTTGTCACAAAAAAACTGAGTAATTAGTTGCCATCATTACAGAAATGTCATTAAAATTAGAAAAAAATTAATATCTCGAACTAATTCCAATTTCAAAATTCTATTACCAGTTTTGACATCCGCGGATTTTTATGGACAATTGGTATTAATTTCACCATAAAGCGTTTAATATTTTATTAAAAATAGCCCTGAAACATAATCAGTCGTTTCATAAAATCGTTTCATAAATTCGTTTCACAAATTCGTTTCATTAGGATTTTATATATATAGGGTAGATATTAATAAAAAAATTTCAGGACTATTTTCTTTTTTTGGAAAATTGGGTCAATCCAAATCAGACCCAAAAGAATCAAAACTCGTCCGTCATTCCACAACAGAAAAAATTATCGTGGACCCAAGGTCAGGTTGTGTCCAGTTCAGGTAAAATTAGGTTGCTTGACTCAATGCAGGCCTCTAGTTTAGAATCTCAGCTATGAATAATTTATTTTGAGAAACATGAAACATTGTTTTAGTACAAGGCCAAATTTAAGACATCCAAAATCACAACAGAAATATTTTGTGATTATTAATATTAAGATAAGTTGTTCTGCATCATGTATTATTTTTTTGTTACATATATTTAACCATCATGTATTTTATATATACAGTGAAACCTGTGTATAACGATACTGTCTATAACGATAAACCTGTCTATAGTGATATTTTCCTTTGGTCCCAGCGAAATTCCTATTTATTCAGTGTATTTTGAACCTGTGTACAGCGATAATCAATTTTTAGCTGCACCTGTCTACAACGATATTTTTTTCTCTTTCAAAAGCTGTAGGTTCTTGATATAACCAGATTTTTTCTTGGAAAACAACACCCCATCATCTGGAATGTAAAATAACAAAATTCTGTGCTTATCTCAGTGTCCAAGTGTTGACTCTTTCTTCATTTTGACCTCTTTGTAGAAGGGATTAGGGGATGTTGGGGAGGGGTGTCATTTTGCTGCGTGTATGGAGCTTAAATCGTTACAGCTGATCATTGTCAAACTTGTTTTACTAGATAAGGAATTGGGAGGGATGTTACCTCTTTCTCCGAGTTCGACTAGTCACTGTCGAATCTTTTCATTCCTAGGTTAGACACCCCTCACTTCGGATTGACCACTTTTTCATTGCAATTCATTTTTATGTGCTCGTATTTTTCATTATTCATTTAAAGTGGTGGCTCAGCGTAAATCATTGTCATTTGAAGAAAAGTTACAAATCATTTCGGATATTGATCAAGGAATGAAACAAGTTGATGCTGCTAAAAAGTATGGGATTTCACAGTCAACGATAGCTACTTTTTAAAAAAACAAAAAGATATTGAAGATGAGGGGGAAAAAAGTAAAGTGGATAGCAAACGAAAAAGATTTAAATGTGCCATAAATGATGATGTTGATAAAGCTCTCCTAAGATGTTTCCACGAGATGAGAAATCAAAACATGCCCATTAGTGGACCTATGATTTCTGAAAAAGCAAGAAAATTCGCCTCTTTGCTAGGCAACAATGATTTCAAAGCCAGCAATGGATGGCTTACTTCCTTTCGTGAACGTCACGGAATTGTTTTTTAAACTATTGCGGGAGAAGAAAAGTCAGCTCCAGTTGAGGCTGTATTATCCTGGAAACAGCGAGAAAAAGAGAAAATTGAAAATTTTTCAAATATATAAATTTTTAAAATAGAACAATGTCCTTTAAAGGAGACAGCTGTAAAGGTGGGAAGAAATCAAAGCAAAGGCTATCAATGCTGCTGTGTTCAAACAGTATTGGTGTTCAAAAAAAAAATTGGGAAGTGGAAAGTACGCAAAGCCAAGGTGCTTTAAAAATGTAAAGAGTTTACCAGTTCACTACAAGGCAAATAAGAGGGCCTGGATGATGGAGGAAATCTTCAACAACTGGCTGCTTGATGTTGATAAAGAAATGAAAAATAAAAAGAAGAATGTTGCTCTCATAGTTGATAACTGTACACCTCACAACAATCCCCCACGTTTGAAAAATATAAAAGTGTTTTACTTTCCACCAAATTGCACGTCAATCCTGCAGCCTTTAGATTTAGGCATTATCAAGTGTTTCAAGGGATATTATCGAAAAAGGTTAGTTCAGAACGTTGTTTATAATCTGTATAACAATCTCCCAAATCCATATGCAGTTGATATAAAAAATGCATGTGATTGGGTCTCCGGAAGTTGGAATTCGATAACAGTATCTACAATCCAAAATTGTTGAAAGAAAGCTTCATTCTTTGAAGAAAAGGCCAATATTGACTTTACTGAAATCGTTAAGGAAGAAGAAGAATGTGTGGAGAGTTTATCCACAGCTGTTAGAGCTTTCCAAAGCTCATCAAACTTATCTTTTACATTGAATGCTGAAGAATTTTTAAACTTAGACAATGATGTGAACGTGTTCAGCGGAGCAAGCGATGAAGATATTTTAGCAGAATTAATTCCAGGTGATCAGAATGATGAAGAATAAGCAGTTGACTGTTCACAAAACAAAACTCAAATTTCTCCTGAGGATGCTATATCCTTAATTAGCACTCTTCAGGATTTTGTTGCAACAGTAGCAAATGTTTCGGACATGCATCTGAACTCGTTAGATGGGTTGAAACATATGTGCATGCAGATGTCATTTGCATCAAAAAGTAAGCAAACAAAATTAACAGATTTCTTTTTTAAATAATTTTTGTTTCTGCAATTTTCTTACAAAATAAACTTCTGCTTGTATGTTTTACGTATATATTTAATTTGTTTACTTATTACGTTTACTTATTTAAGTTTAAAAATATAATTTTATATATTCAATCTGTCTATAATGATATCTTATCTGGGTCCCTACAGTATCGTTAGAGACAGGTTTCACTGTATATATATATATATATATTATTTTTTTGTTTTAAATGTAAATTTAGGCTTAAAAGAATGTTTAGTGTGATTGTGAATAATTTTTTGTTATTATCAGAAAATATGGAATAAAAATCTTTGTACAAAAAAAAAAGTTTTCTAATAATATAACATCAACTACTTACTAAAGTTGCCTACTTTTTATTTTTAGTATTTTATAAGATTTTCCTTGTAATTTAAGTTTCAAAATAGGCACTATAACACCACAAACATCAGTTTAGCTATTTCAGAGTGTACTACAATGTTAATTCAAAAATGGTAGTCTGAAGGAATAATATCAATTCCAATCTTTTTTTTTTCTGCTTGTTCATAAGTTATATGAGAAATGGTTTAAAAAAAAAAAAAGAAAAGAGAAAAATGTAAAGTTGGAAATGTTGGTATGTCAATAAAAGTAAAAAGTCTCAGGCTTTTCCATTTTGGAAACTTGGCAAGTTTGAATTTGGTCTTACAATATTTTCCAGCAAGCAGCAAAAGAGTCAAATATGGGTGGAAATTTTCATTTAATGGGTTGATAATGTCTTAGAACTGCAATAGGGCTGCCCCCAATTGCATCACCAACAGTCATTTCTGAATTTGAGGTTAATTGTTTTTTTATACTATTAAATGTAATAAGAGATGTCAGACAGAGAAAAGTAATTAGAACTTATAGCATAAATATAACTGTCACTCTGAGAAAAGTTAATTGGAATTTATGGCTTTGAGTAATCATCTAATGTAAACATGTCAATCAACTTATATTTTGGTAAATTGATTTCACAAACATTAATCATCATTAAGATGTTTATGGTGGGTAATTTCTTTTCTTATCATTTAACATATTTTTGTTTGTTTTTTATGGGAAATAAAAATTGCTTAAGGATGTTGAAAACTGTAAACATTTGACTCTTTAAACACATGAAAAAAAAATAATAAGACATGCTATTTTATCCTACATTAAGTTAGTGAATGCCTGCCAGGCTTTGCAGGTTTTCAAAGTAATTAAACCTCTAATTAGATTATACACTGGCAGGGGGGAAAGGGGAGCAACTAAAAGTCATTCCTCAGAATTTCGTCAAATTCTGGGTTTTTTTTTTTTTTTTTTTTTTTTTTTTTTTTTTTTTGAAACCTACACAGAAAAAAGTTAAAATCCATTTGCAAAAAAAATTTCTTATTTTTTTTATTTATTAGAGGGTGTCAAAAACTGATTTTGCATGTTCATTTAAAGGTTTATAAAATTGTGCACGTTTTTGAAATAATAGAGATAATCAAAAATTTCAAAGGGATCAGAAATCTATGCACCTTTTTCCATTGGATAATATATTTGTCGAGGATTTATTTGTATTTTTTAAAGGTTGAGTATTGTAACACTGCCTTTTCTGTAATCCACTTTATATATTTCCTATAACGTTATTTAAATTTATTTTTTGCAGAAGTATATTTTGTATTTTGAAAATAAATAAGTCATGCATGATGAATTAAAGATCTTTTCCAAGTTCTATCAGGACGGGATTCATGCCAGAAATTTTAAAATCCCGTCCAAAAAAATTTCATCATTTTCCGGAGAAATTTTTTTTTTTTAAATGACGAAGTCCTGCGACCGACTGATGAATATTGCGAAATCTGCATTTTTTCCCATGAACAATTAACAAGTATCCCGTATTTTCCACGACTGATTCAGGAGTTTCTTGGTTTCTTCTTGCGACAAATTGACAAAATTCACAAATCTTCCCTGAGTCTGACCAAAAAATTTTGCGCTTTTTCTCAATGTCCGCCTGACAAATTTTGCAATGTTTTCCCGTGGCCACTTGACAAATTTTGCGATATTTCCTCGTGACTGCTTGGCGAATTTTGCAATTTTTCCCATGACCTTTCGACGAATTTTGCTATATTTTCCTGCAACCAATTGGTGAACTTCGCATGGATTTTTTTTCCGGTGACAGATCAGCAAATTTAGATTTTTTTTTTTTTTTTTTCTGCAACCGATTTTTTTTTTTTTTTTTTTTTTTTACAGTTTCTTCTTGCGAAAGTTTGGCGAAATTCACGATTTTTTCCTCGCGTCCAACTAAAAAATTTTGCAATTTTTCTCCATGACCTATTGACGAATTTTGGGGTATTTTCCCAATACCGATTGACAAATTTTGCAGTAATTACCGCAACAAATCGGCGAACTTCCAGTAGGTGTTTTTTCGAGCACCCAATAATGAAATTCACAATTTTTTTCCTTGCGTCCTACTGAAAAATCTCGTTATTTTTCTCCACAACCGTTTGATGAACTTCCAATATTTTCCCGCAACTGTTTGACAAATTTTACAATATTTTCCCATGACAGTTCTATGAATTTTGATATATTTTCCCACCATTAGTTGACTAACTTCGCAGGGGGGGGGGGTTCCAAGTAGCCAAATGACAAATTTTGATTTTTTTTTTTTCCTGCGGCAGATTAATAAAATTCTGTGATTATTATTTTATTTTTTTTCCCCTTGCGAACGATTATCGAATTTCGCGATTTTTTTTTTTCCTACAATCGATGGACACGTATTTTGCAATTTTATTCCTGAGATCAAAAAAGGAAAAAAACACAAGGGCAGTAAGGGCTACCTAGTGCTGCGCTCTGCGAAATTTCCTTAGAGTCTGCACTAAACAAAAATGAGATTAGAACTGCAAAAATTTTGTGGTGCACATGAAGAAAACTTTTTCCCCGAACTCAAGGAAACATATTTAAGAAACAACGAACTAATTGATCCTTGCAATTCACAGAAATTAGGATCTTACATTTTAAAGTCAACCTACATTTCTCGTGTAATAGAAGAAATGAATCGATGTTTTTTCCTTTCAAACTATGGACATGAATTTAAAATTTCAGTGCATGGAATCAAAGAAAATATCACAGGGATTCCGGTTTGGCTTTATTTTGTTCATATTTTAGCTAAAACAATTTTGTTCAGAAATGGATATTGATAACGCCACCATTCCAAATATGCAATGTTCATGCAAGTAATTAAAAATAAAGCCCCATAAGATTTTGCTAAGTTTTTCTGAAAATTTTCTAAGAGTATAACCATAAGATTCTGGTGTTTTCCAAAGTTGATCTTGTGTTGCCTGTCACAAGTGTACCTTGTGAAAGAAGCTTCAGTACGACCCAAAATCAAATAAACACTAAATTCAGAAATTCATTTAACAATCCAATTCTTAACGGGTCTATAACTTTTGGGAAAGTTGAAAAATAGATATAAAGCTGACTTTCTTCCTTTAACTACAAATAAATACATTTTGCATAATTATTCTGAGTTATTAATTAATTTTTTTTTTTTCAGTGGTATTTTGCCATGCCTGTATTAACTTAATTCTTTAAATACCACATAAAATAATATTGGGGTTTAAAGGTATTTTTTTCCTCCCTCCCAAACAGTTCAACTCTTTTCCATTTATAACTGTTGGTAGAGATGCTCTCCTCCTATGAAAAATTGAATTTCAAGCCCTGTCTATGTTCTTATCTACAAAATCATTCCAGTTATATAACTTTATATACTTGTTCCTGTATTTTTTCTTGCCAATGTATTAAAAAGTACAATGTATTTTTTTATATATATATATATGATTAAAATTAGTAATTATAAAAAATAGTAAACACTGCAAATTAATTAGTAGCAACAGATAAAAAAAAAGTAATTTCTTAGCAGATTTTTTTATGTTAATTAATAACTTATAAAATCTACTCAATCATGTAAATTTATATACAGGTTTCCCTCGCATTATGCAGTTTCAGTTAATGTCTTCTACAGTTAGTGCAGTAATTTTTTTTTTCAGATTTCCCTACTTAGTGCGAGGAAATTTTTAATTAGTGTGCAATGCACAGGAAAAGTTTATTATTATTGCTTGCTGACCTGCCCAGTATTGCCCGGGCCTATAATAACCTTATATATACCTAAAATCAGTTTTGAATGATTTAATATATTTAAACAAGAATCTTTCCAAATGATCGTAATGCTGTCGGTCAAACTGCCTTTGACAGCATACACCCTTGAATTTGTATGATTTTATATTTTTAAATAAAAATCTATCCAAACGAACCTTGAGTTGGGGGCCCACTGACTTCAGCCGCATACATGGAGCGTACTATGCCCTCTCTGGTCTATTTTGATTTTGTATTTTTAAATGAAAGACGCCATAGCCCAGGGCCATGATAATAACCTTAAATATACTTAAATTAGTGTTGAATGAATTTATATATTTAAACAAAAATCTTTCCAAGATAATCTAATTCTGGGAGTCCCACTTCCTTTGGCAGCATACAATCGTGAATTAGCATGTTTTTATATTTTTAAATGAAAATCTATCAAAGTGAACTAAGTACCCCTCATTATAGTTATTGCCGATTTAATTTTTGACGTTTAGATATATTAAACTTTTAATTCTGACCAAAAGTTCCTGAGAAAAACCTAAATAGTATAAATTTCCTCCACAGTATGTGTATAACTGATTAATATTGATAGTTTAAATCACGTTTTCTTTTTGTAATTTTAAAATTTGTAGTGGAGACCCCTGGGACACCAAATTGACACTTTTCTGAGAATTACTCATATATTTGGATTTACACCTTTAGCAAACTGTGTTCATTTTCTTTTTTGATTCATAAGATTGATTCATTCAAGGAACTTATACATTTATTATTAGTTTAAATTTGTCATTTATTTTTAATACTTTCTAATTTAAGAAAATAAAATAATCATACATACAGTTGTTATATTTCATTTTATTATATAAATATCTGTTAAGATATGTCTAAATTATAATAGTTTTTCACCATTGTATACATGAAAAAAAAATTTCATCTTTTTTCCTATTTCCATGCCTGATTGATGAATATTATTTATTTTATTATAATTATCTTAATTGATAGTTTTGTTTACAATATTTCTTGTTGAAATGAAGACATAATTCCTATCACTTCTTGTAGATATATCCTATGCATATGCATACTGTTCCATGAATACATTTTTTAATTGAACATTCTGTATTGTAAAATATTGAATTTCTATTTTTTTTTTTTTTTTCTTCTCGCATCCTTTTTATGTGTTGTGAATTGAAAAAGGTATCCACTAAATAGATTGTTAAAAAAAATCCACTAAATAGATGTTATCCAAGTTTTACAGCATATAATGTGTGTGATTTATTCATAAATATGTTGTTATTCAAATATTGCATGATAAATATATAAATAAACCAGATCAATTTCTTTTGTTTAATATAGGAAGTTTTGCATTTCTGTATAAATATTCCCCTCTTTGAAAATTTTAACATAATTTTGGAATTCACAGATTTCTTTAAATCAACACAATTTTGTATTTAACTAGTGTGTATGTTTGAAAAATCTGTAAATTTTAGTTTATTTAGTAGATAATGGCTATTACTTAATAAATCATAAAATACTTTCTTACACGCCCATATAAGTATGTCATTAAGACAAATTTAATGTCATTTACTTATTTTTGTGATTTTATTATTACTATTATTTAATGAATAAAGAACTTATGCATTCAGCATTAAAATAATTTCTTTTAAACAGTTTCCAATGTATTTGTAGTTACATGTTACATTCTTACATTGTACTTACTTGTTTATAGGGAATAAAAAAACAAAGTGCCTTATTAGCAGTTTCTATTTGAGTGTCAGAATGGTTAAGATTAATAAATGTTTTTTAATTAATTTCATGTTGGTTATTCTATACTTAATACAATAGTTTCACACCAATAGAGTCATATGCTTTTTGAAGTAAACAAATTATGCTTATAAATCAGTGATGAAAATATACATTTGAAGCTAATGTAAACATAACTTTCTGTTTAATGTACAAATATAAACAAATCTGTTTTGTAAAAACAAATTATTCAACATTTGCTAATACATATAAGGAAAAGGAAACAAAAAACTTTTGATTTTTGGCTACAATTGATGAGTTCTTACAAACAACTATTTTAAATACCAAGAAGATGTAAATATTTCACAAACATATGATCAAATATTTTGAGTTATGATTTATGAAGTGAACTCTTATGCAATTGAAATTGCAACATAGTTGAAATGTGATTGGAATTGATGGTAAATTACAAGAAAACATAAATTTTATGATAATAAAAACAAGTTTGTTCTATAGTTAGTTTTACAATATTTTTATTGCTTTTTTCATCTACTTATGCTTGATGGTTTTTCTGAAATTTCTGAGACAAAGATAAAATTTAATTCTATTATTGAGGATAAGCTAGAATGTAATTTTTTAAAAGAAGTGACATTAGTGAACATGAGTGGAAGGTTCTTTTATAGTTATGTTTTTTTCCTTTTCAATTTCTGAGGCAAGGATAAAATTTGATTGTATCATTAAAGATGAGTTAATGTGTCCTTTGAAGAAAATAGATTTTGAGAACATAAGAACTGGGATCTTTATAGTTAATTTCAGTTTTTATTGCCTATTTATTCTTATTAGTTTCTATGAAATGTCTGAAGCCAGAAGATGGGGAAGGGGAATTTAATTTTATCATTGAGGTTGGAACTAAAATTTCCTTTCTTTAATCCTTTCAAGGGTGGTGTTTGCATGCACGAACACTTAATTTTAATTCCAGACTGCCAAATGGCAGTCCAGAATCTTTTAATAAAACATCTTAATAAAACATTTTAACAACTTTTAATAAAACATCTTAAATGCTGTTTTCTTAGTCAGAAGTTCTTTTATATGTAGTCCCATTTGAGCTACAGTGGTGTAAACATGTCTCAATCTTCAATACAAATCAAACATTATTAAAAATTAATTAAATTTGCACTATATATTTTTACAATTTATAAATATAAAAAAAAAATTGAACTGGGCAAAAGAGTAGAGAAAATATTAGAGACAATCTCCTGGCACTTTTTTCTTTAGAATTTTTAAATTCTGCATTGTTGTTATGTTTTATACTTACTTTATAACTAATATTTCTTTTTAGAGTGGAACGTTTGTCACAGAATAAAATGGTACCAAAAATCTTTACATCTCTATTTCCAAAGAACAAACATCACTCAGGGGTGGAAAATCTGCTCCAATTGCTCCAATTTTGATTTCCTGCTACATTCTGCTCCAAAAATAGCAATTTTTTAAAATTCTGCTCCTATGTGCTCCAAAAATGGAAATTTCTTAATCTAAAAAATTAGAATTAAAAAAAAAAAAAACTTCATTAACTTTGTATAGGTTTGGCAACGCACTGCTATGATGCATGTAGCTAAGATATGCAGCATCATTTAAGTTTAAGAATTATCTCTAACTGAATAATGGATTATACTACATAATCATTGTCTTACATTTCAGTTTTTATAATATAACATATCTTAATCCAAAGAGGATGATTACTCCAAAACACAGCTGATGTACCATCTATCAAAAATAAGCATTATTGAAAATATATCCAGCATTAAGACTGTTCTCAAACAAAATATTTTTACCCCCTCAACAATACAGAAATTTCTGACACATCCATCCACAAACTATTTTTAGATGTAAAAGCATGAAATTGGTAAGGCATGACTACTGAAGTAATTTGAAATTGAATAGCAGTTTTTGATAAATGTCACATCTTATGCTATAAGTGATTTTTGAGGCATAAAGACCTTTACAGAACTGTAGCGTCCTAAAATTGAGTTAAAAATGCCCACTTTCATAACATTATAAAAAATAATCTTTGTTTTTATTGAAAAATAGAAAATGCTATTTGATTTCAATTCTAAAACATAAGTTTGTTCTACTACAAAACCATTAAATTCTGATACAAAACAAATTTTTTATTTTCTACTCCTGTATTATGAGACTCCAAATCAGAAGATTTGTTATTATTATAAAGTGTGCTTTAGCCAATTAGCCAAAAGATTGGTTGCTGTCGTTCTTTAGCAGTGGACTGGTCACGAAGATTGTAAAAAACAAATTGCATGAAATCAACAATAATACTGTTGATATAGAAGCATGCACTCTTCACAAAGTCCACAATGCATTTGGCCACGGTTTTAAAATGTGTCTTATTGACTTATACTACTTTTTTAAAAGAAAACCACTGTGCAGTCTAGTGATTCCTCACAGTTACAGGTATCACTTGGGTTCTTTAAATTTGCTATCAAATGTTTGTCATTTGCCAAAAATATACAATAACTATTGTAAGTAAACATATTTAACTTGTTACAATTCTGTTTTTAATTTAAATCTTTCTTAAATTTTTTCCTAAATGTTAGATAAGTCGAATTATTTTTTAATTTCTAAAAAGGGTGTAAAATATTTGTTGTCAGAATATGGTATATTTATTATGTATTATTGGAATGTGGAAAGTCAATTTATCTGTTATAGTCATATTACTACAAATTTTGAAACTCTCTAAGTATATATTTTTTTTTCTTGTATTTTATACATTTATTGCATTTTATACTGTTGAAATTGTATATATGCACTATTTTAAAGAAAAGTTCATTAACAAAGCATATTTGCTTTTAATTTGGAGCTGCTACAAAATGTAATTAACCCACTCCAAAATTGTAATTGACGTGCTCCAAAACTGGCATTTACTGCTCTAAAATTGCAATTTGACCTGCTACAAAAATGGATTTTCGATTTTGCATCACTGCATGTTTCTACAATAATTGCAATAAAAATCTACCTCAAGTTTATTGTTTGGAAATAGTGGTGTTAAAATTCTTTGGTAACATTTCAAATGTTCACACTACTGATAATATTAACTTTGCTATATTGCTTTGTTATACTACTTATGTTATCTTACTTTTTCAATTACTCTTTTATAAATGTGTTGTGGCCTGCCCAACATCGCAAACATATGTTTGTGGCCCACGAGAAAAAAAAGTTGAGTATGGCTGCTCTAATCAATAGAGTCCTTGTCTATTTAACTTGCATATTTGTAAAGCGACACAGATGAAAAGGTTAGTTTTTTCAGAAAAGGTTAAAAGATTTTTAAGCTTGAAAAGGAATTGTTAAAATAAAAAAAGGAAATTAGTATTTTTTAGGTAAATGAAGTATTGGTAACATGTCATTTTGGTTGATTAGGTCAAGTGGCATCCCTTGTTGATCATGTGAGAACTAGTTTAAAAAAAAAAAACTTTTTTAACTCTACTGCCTATTCAAACCCCTGATATGAATTGGGAAAGGAAAATATTTTTGTTTTTTCTAATCAGAATTTTTAAATGTGAACTATCATAATTCATGATAACCAAAATAACTTTTTTATCACATTATTACTTTCATTATCATTACCTTTTAAAATATTAATTTCATCACAAATGAACATGATACTGTGCTTTGCAGTGTCAAATTCAATAAATAGTAAAATCATTCTTAAATTGACCATTATTAAAAATAAGAAAATATTATTTTCATTAGAAGTTGTAGTGTATCTTTGTGATCGACTCATATTAATGTCTCTGAATTTGATGTTTTTTATTTTTATTGTGTAACTAATTTTATAAATAAGTATGCAGTCATCAATATGTTCTAAAGACAGAAAATTTTATGTTTAATTATTTAATTACTTTTGAGTAATATTATAATTTTTCCACCTCAAAACTGTTTAATTTTTCTGAGAGATACCAATTTTTTTATTAACCCTTTAACTAGTGAAGTTTGTTACTTATTATGCATGTCTCGTAATATACAGTAAAACATCTAAATAATGCCATACATCAAGATCACAGAATTTGTCTGCTGTTCAGAGATAAAAACATGCAAACAACTAATCTGGCTATGGTCATCTAGAAGGTCAGTTCGCTGACCCAGTTATAATGCCTTCAGCAGCATATAACTGGACTTGGGATAAATGGTTGAAGCATAGTTATACAATAATCATATTTAATTTTGTGCAGGTTTCCATTATAGACATATTTAATCTTAATGAAACAGTTGGGTAAACACAAGCAAAGCCCGGTTCTATGCTGACCAAAAAAAATTAACAATAGTAATTAATTCTATCCTACCTTTTGTCAAAAATCACATTAAAATGAACATAAGTTTTGCTCATATTAGCCATGATAATGCTTTTGTAGCTCTTATAAAACATGGAAATGTTAGTGTAGTTTAAATACATTCTTAACATTCAAATTACTTGTTTTAACTATGCTTGTATAAATAAGTTTGACTATATAATGATTAATACTACAGTCAACTTTGAAATCTATATAGTTTGGGGCTAAAGGTTTTGTGAATTAAAAATTTTAGCAGGTTATCGATATAGATCTTTTTTTTTTTTTTTTTAATCTAGTTACAAATGATGAATATTTGCCGAAACAATGGAATAAAGAAATGTAATAATGAACAGAGGAAAGTATATTCAACTAGGTAAATTATATTCAATGGTTGGAGTATCATAGTTGAGATTTTTCCAACAGAGCGAAAATATGCCAGGACCAGGACTCAAACTAGGGTACTTTGGTTTGCCGTACCAACGCTCTCCCTACTGAGCTATCCCGACAATATCCTGGGCCGGCATATTCCACTCTTATTTGTTGGACGAGGCTGCAAACTGCAGCGCTAATTTCATTCATCCGAGCTATAACTATAGCATTTACATGATGAATCTTAAAATAGCACGGAAACTCCTGTATACCATGTAATTAAGTCATAATGAACAGAGGAATGTATATTCAACTAGGTAAATTATATTCAATGGTTGGAGTATCATAGTTGAGATTTTTTCCAACAGAGCAAAACTATGCCGGGACCAGGACTTGAACCTGGGTACTTTGGTTTGCCATATCGTCGGGATAGCTCAGTAGGGAGAGCATTGGCTAGTTGAATATACTTTCCTCTGTTCATTATGACCTAATTACATGGTATACAGGAGTTTCCATGCTATTTTAAGATTCATCATGTAAATGCTATAGTTATAGCTCGGATGAATGAAATTAGCGCTGCAGTTCCCAGCCTTGTCCAACAAATAAGAGTGGAATATGCTAGCCCAGGATATCGTCGGAATAGCTCAGTACGGAGAGTGTTGGTACGGCAAACCAAAGTACCCAGGTTCGGAGTCCTGGTCCCGGCATATTTTCGCTCTGTTGAAAAAAATCTCAACTACGTATGATACTCCAACCATTGAATATAAAGAAATGTGGTGCAAGAATATCTTAATATTTCTAAATACATTTAAAACAAAATTGTATTCATATTCCAATTTCATTGGTTATTTTAATTTCTTAAACATTAGCACAATGGTAGTTTAAGTTTTGGTTTGTGATCAAAGTTTCTTTTTTCTATATGCTATGAATAATCATTATTTCTAGTATTGAGATCAAATGGATTTATATACAAGAAATTATCAAATAAACAATTACTTGACAACAATTTGATTGTTAAACTATGTTTTTCAAACCAGGTTGTGTTTTCATTAACGCATAAGAACTGCAATGTCTCTTTATGTATTTACCATTTGATTATTTAAAAAAAAATCTTCTTGATGGTGAGAAATACCACCATCTAGATCTAAACTAGCACACACTATAAAAAAAAAAGTATTTGGTTTTTTTTCTGCATATTAACAGAGTATTTGGTATCATTTTAATCAGTGAACAGTGAACAATACAAATTAATGATCCATTTTAGGATCAGCGCATACAGATAGATAATTGTGGAACAAAGTGAACCACGGCAGTCAAGGAAATATTTGGTTTTCCGTTCCCACGAATGATTTAACTACACCTAATAAAAATGTCATGGAGAAAATTGTCAGAACAATAATATGACACATTTATTTATGAGAGCTTAAATAGGCACGAAGACCTCACAAGTAAAAGCATCTTTACCTCCCAGACACAGCACGGCGTCAAGAGGAATCGCTATTGTACCGACGGACCTATGAAACACTCAAGGGGAGTACCAAATTTCTCCCGCATGCCAATGGTCATCTCTCTAAAATCAGAGGTATGGCCGAAACATGCAAATTTTCAAGAAGTTAAAACGTATAAGGCCTTAATTTTATGTGAAAAGGGAAAAATGGTTCCATCCCTTTTTTTTTGCTCCACGAAAAGAATGTGATTTTTCTTGAGAGTTCAGATTCAAAAAAGATGGAAAAGTAGAAGGTTGACTGCTCTCTAACTAAAAAAAAACAGATTTTGAGTGTGTGTGCCAATAGATGGAAATGTATGCGTTAAGAAAAAGCGAAAACGCGTCAGCCATTACCTCCTGCTGTCAACGTTATCTAGTAATATAAGGTAACAAACAATCTTCCTTCACCATTGTTCCATTTTATTTAATTAAGCTATATTCTTTTAATAATACGAATTTACGTGTGTATGAAGATCCTACCCCGATCTAAACATAAAAAGGCTAATCAAATAAATACTTCTAGGGTATGGAACTCTGCCTTTCAAAATCAAATTTTTTAATTCAGTAAGATAAACTGTAATTCTCAGAAAATAAATGTTGAGAATACAGTTCTCAACTAGGATTGAATATTTTTATTTTTTTTAAACATTTATGTTTGTTTTTAATCATATGCTTATAATTACCTTGTAAATAAACTCAATTTTATATTCAATTAATTTTAGTCAGTTTTCCTTTTGTTTACTTAATTTATTGAATTAATATTAAGTCTTTTATTTTAGGAAATGTTTTCTTTAATATTACAATCTAGGTTTTAAAATAAGCCATTATATATTTAATGTTACATAACTCTCTGCAGGTAACCTTTGATGATTGTAATTGGCTCAAAGAGGATCCGAACTTCAAAAATAATTCACAACGCAACTTTTTCTTTTCTATAATTAATTGATAATTTGTCTAATAAAATTTTCTAAGTATAAATTATCATATCAGATCCTTAGAGTCATAGGTGCAAAATAAATACTATACGTCTCGGATAATTTAAAATACTCATATTAATCAATTAACAGCAATATAGTGGTAAATCCTATGCAGTCAGACTTAAATTCAAATAATTTAATTGATCACTCTGTAGCATTCCATCATAGGGTTTACCGAATTAGAAGTGGTACCGTTACCTCTTTCTAAATTATTTTAATATATTAATTTAATTTTAGAAATAGAACTTTAGGTTATTGTATAATTTTTTAAATATAAAAATATATATGCAATATTAAGACTAAAAAAAAAAAAAAAAAAAAAAAAAAAAAAAAAAATTTTTTTGCTAACATAAATGTTCTTAATTCTAATTCTTTTGAAAAATTTTTTTTTCCTCTTTTCAACAACTAATTAAAAAAAAAAAAAAAAAAAAAAAAAAATTTAAGCATTCATTGGGGAATCTTCATACACTCTGTAACATGCATATACCTGGCAATTCTTTTTGGGTACCTCACTAAATATATAATGATATATTAAATAATAATAAGTGTTATTGGATTGATTTGTATTAACAAAGAATTGAAAATATGACTTGTGTTACATATACTGCAACAGCAGCAAATATAAAATAAATACATAATAATGCTCAAATATTGAAATGATATATATTATATATAATTAATTTCTCGAACAGTGCATAACAATTCACCATTGGGTATCTTTTATTTTATGTTAAACAATTTTTTTTTTTGCTCTCTCTCTATTTTATGATTTTTGTACTTTAATTGGATGAATAAGCGTAAAAGTCAAAGAATTAGTAGAATAGATACTGGTGTCAAAACTAGACAACAATTACGCGAATTAAATAATCAAACTGTAGACACTAATATTATTTGTAATAATAGTAATAATAATAATAAGAAAAAAAAGAAAGAGAAGAAAATTATAAATTCTGAAAAAGCTACTCCTAAAATTACTACAATGGACACCCCAAATGCAGATAGCCTAATTAATCTGATTCCATACTATGATGGAAAAAAGGAAGCAAATATTAACCATTTTTTCTTACAATTTGACAATCTCATCAATAAAACTGAATTGAATAATGATTCTAAATTAACTATATTAAAGGCGAAAATTGTAGGACCTGCTAAAGATAAATTGATGAGGGATCAAAATTTGTTCGTGGAACAGAACTTAGAAACCTTTAAAACAAAGTTAAAACAATTATTCGAACCCAAAACCACATTTCTAGAAGCGCAAAAGAAATTTTGCAATCTCAAACAAAAACCGGAACAAAACATGAACGAATTTATATTAGAGTTTAATGCGGCAGCAGACCTTTATCTAAAAAAAAGTGGGCAAGATATAGGAGCTAACAACAGCTCTACATTCATGGAAATGATCAAATTATCTCAGTTTTTGGAATCAATTCGTAGTGATTTAAGTCTGGAAGTAAGAAAAAACTCTCCGCCGGACTTTAAAACAGCGTGCAACATAGCCTTAAAATTAGAGGAGGCTTATTCACATGTCAATTTAAAGGACATCAACAACATTTCCAAAACTAAAGATTCTGATTTGTTAAATGAACTGCTTAAACTCAATGTAGAAAGTGCAGAGAATATAAAATTATTAACCGCGGAACTAAATAACATAAAATTAAAGGTAAATGCCACTAACAATGATACAACTAGGTTTTGCAAGTACTGTAAATCCACATCCCATACGAACCCACATTGTTGGTTTTACAAGGGCAACGAACAAAACAGCAGTAATTACGTGGACGAAAATAAAAAAATTCCTGAGAATATTCAAATCGAAAAACCAAATTTTTATCAAGGGGGAAACCAACAAGCTCAGGGAAACTTTCAGCAAACCCCAAATTACACGCACCAAAACTTCAACCCTATGCAATATTCTGCTCCTCAGTACATGTACTATGCACCACCCCCACCCCACCAACAATTTATGCCGATATCATATCCCAGTTTCGGAAATTATGGAGGCAATTTCAACGAACAGAGATCATATGACCAGCGAAGAAATTATAGAGGGCATAGAGGGGGCTACAAGCAAAATAATTATAAAAAACATGATTATACAAAAAAAAATAATTCACAGCAGACATTTGAAAACAATAAACAAGATAAAGATCATGATCAGAATTCTAGTAACAATAAGGGAAACTAAAGTCGGGACTTACATTCTCAAATACAAGGCACCCGCGTAAGTCTCACTGCGGGTCTAAAAAAAATAACAAAATTATTGCTAGTGTCAAAAGTAATGACAATTCTCAACTTCCGATTATTACTTTTGAAATTAATGGTGTTAAGATTAATGCTTTGACAGACAGTGGGGCGGCAGTAACTTTGGCATCACCTATATTGTTCGAACAATTAAAGAATGCACACGTAAAATATAAAAATCTCTGTAACCAGGTAAAAATTCAAACATTAACAAATTCGACAATCTCTTTTAAGCAATGCATTAAATTAACTTTCAAATTGGAAAACGTTTTTGTATCGGGGGCATTCTATGTTACAACTCAAGATTTTGGTCGGAACTACAATATGCTATTGGGATTCGATTTCCTCAAAACAAATAATATTATCCTAGATTTTGAAGATAAAACCATGAAATTAAAAAACAAAAACATTGCACTTCAATTTCTAGAAAATGAACCTCAAAGTCTGATAAGTAACTTAACTGCTAACTCTAATGAGAATCAAAATAAAGAAACAATACGTAAAAAGAAAAAAAAACGTATCTCGCACAAAAATTTTGTTACAGCAAAACTAACACAGACAACGGAGTTACTACCAGGCGAAAAAAAATTGTTGCATTACTATTAGATCCAGATAAATTCGCAACTACAAATACAATACTCTTGGAACCGATTAAACATAATATGAAAATTTATTATAAAACATCAATTCACGGAATTGCCAAGGATAATAAAATTCATATAATAATCACTAACAAATCACAACAAAAATTAATCTTAACAGAGGGAATGAACATTGGCAAAATTTCTAAACATTTTGAAATAAAATCAGTTGACACTGAGGGTCAAGAAGTAACGAAGCAGGTAGTGCACATTAATAATCTGAATTTAGAGCAAGTTCGTGAACGGAGAAAAGCAGAACTTAGATCAGACGACTTTAATTTACAACATTTAGACTCGGACACAGCAGAAAAATTAAAAAAAATACTTCTAAATAATGCACATGCCTTTTCTAAGAATTACGATACACTCGGACAATCTTCATTAGTCGTCCCAAGATTTAATTTAATACATAATTATCCTCTGCAGACTAAACCATACAAAACTGCACACAATGTTAAGGAGTATGCTAAAAAAGAAATTGAAAAACTTTTGAGAGCAAATATCATTCGTAAATCCAACTCTGATTACGCTTTCCCTGTTATTTTCGTTAAAAAAAAATCTTTGCAGAAAAACGAACAGGCTAATGAAGTTAAATATCGTATGGCGGTCGATTATAGACTTTTAAATGAAATACTTCAAAATTATGCGTACCCCATACCCGAAATTAAAGAGATTCTGCGGAGAATGAGTGGAAAAAAATATTATACAGTACTGGATCTACACAGTGCGTTTTTCCAAATAAATTTACGTGAAGAAGACACTGAAAAATTAGCTTTCATAACGGAGCACGGTAAATTCTCCTTTTTAAGATTGCCTTTCGGAACGCGACTCAGTACTGCGGTGTTTGCAGAATTAATTGATAAAGTGTTGGGCCACTTTAATGAAGATCAAGTCGCTTATTTTATTGACGATGTGATCCTAGCAGCCGACTCACTCGAAGAAATGTTAGATCTGTTAGACAAAGTCCTTAAAGCTTTTATTGAAAATAATTTAACTATTGAGCCTACTAAAATACAAGTCTGTATGTCAGAAATCGAATTTCTCGGTTTCACCCTAAACAGCGAAGGATACTCTCCTTCAAAAAGAAACATAGATAAAATTCAAAATTTAGTTAAACCTAAAAATAAGAAGGGAGTTAAATCTCTACTTGGCCTTTCGAATTATTTTAGATCGCTTATTAAAGACTATTCTAAAATAGTTGACCCATTAATTAATCTTACTAAAGACAAAGTGAAATTTAAATGGTCTGACATAGAAGAAAATGCTTTCAAAGAAATCCAAGCAGCGATAGTTAAAAATCCCACATTAAAACCCCCGGATTTCTCAAAAGATTTCATTTTAATCACAGACGCTTCTAAAACAGCTATTTCTGGAATTTTAGCACAAGAATACGACGGAGAACAGCTGCCAATTGAACATTTTGGGCGAAAATTAAGGGATCCCGAAAAGAACTACCCCAGTTTCAAACTCGAACTACTGGCGGTTCATGAAGCGGTGATGTATTTCAAGCATATTCTCGCAGGGAGAAAATTTAATATTTATACAGACTCCAAAGCGCTAACGTATTTTTTAAATTTGGAAAAGCAACCAGACATTGTAGCAAGGTGGTTGGACAATTTGTCCCCTTTTAACTACTCTTTTCAGCATATCGAGGGATCTAAAAATCCTGCTGATTATGTTTCGAGGAACATTAATAATATAATTTCAAGAGAAAAATTGCAAAATTCATTGTTTATGGTAAACAAAGCTCTATCAGATGAAAACATTAAACTACAACAATTAGAAGACGAAAAATTAAATAAAATAATAAACAAAATTAAAACTGACAAACAAAACAAAACCACAAAAAAATTCACTCTCAATCAAAAAGAAATATTAATATTAAAGCCAGGCTCTGATACAAATGAACTGTTAATTGCTCCGGATAAACTTAAAGCTGAAATAATACAGGAAGCTCATAAACCACATTTCGGATTTTTTAAAACTTATCAAATAATAAAAGCTAGATTCTACTGGTACGGGATGTACAGGGATGTAAAGAATTATTGTACTAAATGTATACCATGTAACACGACTAAACAACATCAAACTATTAAAGTTCCCACACAAAAAATAATCAAAGATAAAGAAATCGGATCAGTTTTGCATATAGATTTAATTGGTTTGCTTCCAATGACGCTACGCAAAAATAAATTTGTATTTATGATTATTGATTCCACATCAAGATTCTTGGAGGCTGTACCGGTTCGCAATTGTGAATCACAAACACTTCTAAATGTATTGAATCGCTATTTTAGTAATTTCGGATTGGCGCGATCCATAAAATTGGATAATGGCCGGTATTTTCACTCTGATTTATTCAAAGAATACATGGATTCTCTTAACATAGACCTAGATTTTACGTCCGTGAATAATCCACGCAGTAATGGGCTCTGTGAAATCAGTAATAAAATATTAAAAAATTCAATTGTGGCTATGTGTAAAAACTCTTTAGAATGGGATACCAGGATTGATTTTTTTAAAATTAATTATAACAGTACGCCACACAGAGCTACGGGATTTTCTCCGGCACTTCTATTTTTCGGTAGAGAAATAAGAACTCCTTTTTCCATACACTTGCCTGACCAAGACATAATTGTCAAAACCTACGTTAAAAATAGAGTCCAACATATTGAGGAAATAAAGAAATTAGCCTTACAAAACCAAAAAAAAATGATGGCGGAGTACATCGACAGTACTCCAGTCCAAAAAGTAAAATTTCTACAAACGGGACAAGAATGCTACTTAAAAGTCGTGGGTAAACCAGGTGTACTTCAGCCAAAATTCTTGGGACCATTCGAGGTGGTAAGGAAGCTTAGGAATAACAATTACCTATTAAAGGAAATTGCATTCCCAGATAAAGCGACTATTAAACGCCACATAAATAAATTATTCTCACCAACGAAAGTGGAATCACAGACTATACACATAAATTCCTAGATAGGGAAGCGAGAAATTTTTTTTCTTTTTTATTGCTGTCGAGGCAATATGTATATATTTATTTTAAATTTTTATCGTTTATAGATGTCTTATTTTTCTTTAGTTTAGTACACATTTTATAATTTTCCATTATTGTTTATTTACAGTACATTGAGGACAGGTTACTATTTAAAAAAAAAAAAAAAAAAAAAAAAAAAAAGATCATTTAGGGAGGATACTGCAAGTTTTTTTTTCTTTGCTACACAGTGTACTACTGAGGGATTTGGCTCGTCAGAGGGAGTTATGAACAAACATGCACGTTAAATAAAAAAATAATAATAATTACGGTAAAAATAAAAACAGAGGCAGCCTTGCCAGGGTATCACCCTTTCAAACCCATTTTATACTAATTTATATAACAAAACAAAAAAAATTTTTAATATATAACCTTACCCCTCTACTAAAAGTGAAAATAAAAGTCTTTATATGTAGCACAAAACATATAACTAATCGATTTAAAATTACAAGTCAACATCTATTCACTCGGCGACACAAATATAAATAATAATACAACATTTTATATTGACCAATATTTATAATAATTCATCCTTTGCTTAAAGCCACGGATTGACGAATCCACTTGAATTATTATAACAAAAAAAAATCGGTCAGATTTTACAAAATTATTTTAGTTTAATATTTGATATAATCGATAACTTGGTTAGAACAACACGTTTCAATTTTAATTTTAGAATAATCGTACGATTTCATATTATAAAACAAAAAAAAAAAAAAAAAAAAAAAATTTATTAGTTGTCCCTAAGGATTAACATTTCAGATAATTTAATTACAAAAAAAAATAATAAATAAAAAAAAATACCATTGAACGTTTCAATTATTACAAAACATAAATTGGATGTTTAATTTATACCTTAAATATTTAGGTAAATTATTTCATACTTAAAAAATAATAATAATAAAAAGGTGTTGGATACATGTCAATGATCATTTCAGCAATTTATTGGATGTTAAAGTCTCGTTTTTGCAGGCGAAATTGAGACTATCTGCGCAGAGCATCTAATAATGCATTTAGCTGAGATATTTCTAATTAACTAAATTTCCAAACTTTACAAAAAAAAAAGAATTTGTTTAATCTTTTTTTTTTCTAACTATTATATGTAATATTTTACAAAACAAAAAATAATAAGAGAAAAGAAAAGTGAACGCTCGCTTTCGATTCCTTAAATATGTATATTTACACGTTAATATATTTTAAAATAATAATAAGAAGAAGAATAAATAATTAAATAAATATTTTACAATTGCATGCACATTTTCGTTTGTGCAAAGCAACGCTCGCTTGTTCTCGCTAACTTAAATTGTAACTAGAAAATCAGTATTATATAAAAAATATATATATATTATAATACATTACGTTTTTATACACAATATAAATAAATAAGTAAATATATAAATTGACGAGAGGATAGTGCGATGCAAACGGATTTGACCACGTTACACGTGTACCGATTTTTTTTTTTATAGAAAATATTAAACAGATATACAGATTTAAACATACCCCTTTTTTTTTTTTAAATCCAAGCCGGGTATACACGACTTTTTTTTATTTTAAGCACACATGTAATCTTATTTCAACAATAAAATACAGATAGCTGGATTTTGGCGAGTAATCCAAAATCTGCACAGACACACGTGCAATCAAATCGTTTCACTGATTTTTTTTTTTTTCCCCACTGTCAGTAATACAGGAGTTTAGTAAACGTCACCCACAGGTGAGGAAAGATACCTAATACACGGCTTATCATTTCGCAAATCGTCCCCTGGGTACAACTGAATCCGAAGGTAGGGAGATGAGTCATTGTCCACAGGTAGGGTCATCTAGCTGTCATTCTCTATCCTTCCGCTTAGCGGTGATGGATTAGAGGGAGAAAAGATTACTGTTTTTTTTCTTTTTCTTCTTCTGCCTTGTTTTTTTTTTTTTTTCCCAACCCCGTCCATTCCAAGGCAGGCAGTTTAAAAGGGTATTGTGTTTGACTTTATAGATGGATATTTAAATTTTTGGTATCGAAAGAAGAAAACAAATTTTCATTTTTTCGATCTGTTTCTTTTATGAAAATATATTATTATTGAGAATATCTTTCATTCAGAAAAGTAGCCTTTTCACATATTCCAAAACAATTGTTTTAGTAAGAATGATAAGATTTTTTTTTTTTTTAACATAACATTTTCTTTATATATATATAAAAAAAATAAAGAAGTTTTCCTTTCTACTCAAGAGAAAATAATTCATGTGAGAATTAGATTATAATGTTTATAATACAGATTGTAGTACAACAGACATGTGATTATATAGATGTGTTTTCTCTCAATGTTTTTCATATATTATATAATTTTTTTTTTAATTGTATGGTATTCATTATCAATGCATACAGCTTACTGATTATATTGAGTATTTGTTTTAAATGATTCTGTATATTGTGTTTCAACGTATGGGTACCTAATTAGCCTGTAATAATTAAAATAAAAGATTTGCCAATTTATATGTATGTAATAACTAAAAATATAAGAGTGGAAAAGAAAATTAATTTTTTTTTTCTTTCTTCTCTCGGGCATTTTATTTTATTATTTGGCTTATTCAAATTTTCCTGCTTTATTTGGATTTGGACCTATTAAAACTCAAAATTTTAATAAATGTTTTTGGAACAATGGAAATTGAAACCAACTACACATGATAACTTGCTGAAGAAGTCATGTCTTTCATCAGATTTTTCAACAGTGAACTTTTGATTACGCTTTATTTCACCAATGTGTAAAACTTTTTTCTGGTGTTGCAAACCTACTTACACTCCAAACCTAGTGACACTCCAGCTTATCCCAAGTTCCTAGACTTTTCCATGTGAACATTTTCAGTTTTGATCTTCAATATAATACGACGATGGACTTTCATCGAGTACTTTGTGGCTATATATATATATAAAAAAAAAAGATACTGTGGACCTTTTTTTTTCTAATGTCGGGGGAAGAGATGATGGTGAGAAATACCACCATCTAGATCTAAACTAGCACACACTATAAAAAAAAAGTATTTGGTTTTTTTTCTGCATATTAACAGAGTATTTGGTATCATTTTAATCAGTGAACAGTGAACAATACAAATTAATGATCCATTTTAGGATCAGCGCATACAGATAGATAATTGTGGAACAAAGTGAACCACGGCAGTCAAGGAAATATTTGGTTTTCCGTTCCCACGAATGATTTAACTACACCTAATAAAAATGTCATGGAGAAAATTGTCAGAACAATAATATGACACATTTATTTATGAGAGCTTAAATAGGCACGAAGACCTCACAAGTAAAAGCATCTTTACCTCCCAGACACAGCACGGCGTCAAGAGGAATCGCTATTGTACCGACGGACCTATGAAACACTCAAGGGGAGTACCAAATTTCTCCCGCATGCCAATGGTCATCTCTCTAAAATCAGAGGTATGGCCGAAACATGCAAATTTTCAAGAAGTTAAAACGTATAAGGCCTTAATTTTATGTGAAAAGGGAAAAATGGTTCCATCCCTTTTTTTTTGCTCCACGAAAAGAATGTGATTTTTCTTGAGAGTTCAGATTCAAAAAAGATGGAAAAGTAGAAGGTTGACTGCTCTCTAACTAAAAAAAAAACAGATTTTGAGTGTGTGTGCCAATAGATGGAAATGTACGCGTTAAGAAAAAGCGAAAACGCGTCGGCCATTACCTCCTGCTGTCAACGTTATCTAGTAATATAAGGTAACAAACAATCTTCCTTCACCATTGTTCCATTTTATTTAATTAAGCTATATTCTTTTAATAATACGAATTTACGTGTGTATGAAGATCCTACCCCGATCTAAACATAAAAAGGCTAATCAAATAAATACTTCTAGGGTATGGAACTCTGCCTTTCAAAATCGAATTTTTTAATTCAGTAAGATAAACTGTAATTCTCAGAAAATAAATGTTGAGAATACAGTTCTCAACTAGGATTGAATATTTTTATTTTTTTTAAACATTTATGTTTGTTTTTAATCATATGCTTATAATTACCTTGTAAATAAACTCAATTTTATATTCAATTAATTTTAGTCAGTTTTCCTTTTGTTTACTTAATTTATTGAATTAATATTAAGTCTTTTATTTTAGGAAATGTTTTCTTTAATATTACAATCTAGGTTTTAAAATAAGCCATTATATATTTAATGTTACATAACTCTCTGCAGGTAACCTTTGATGATTGTAATTGGCTCAAAGAGGATCCGAACTTCAAAAATAATTCACAACGCAACTTTTTCTTTTCTATAATTAATTGATAATTTGTCTAATAAAATTTTCTAAGTATAAATTATCATATCAGATCCTTAGAGTCATAGGTGCAAAATAAATACTATACGTCTCGGATAATTTAAAATACTCATATTAATCAATTAACAGCAATATAGTGGTAAATCCTATGCAGTCAGACTTAAATTCAAATAATTTAATTGATCACTCTGTAGCATTCCATCACTTCTATTTTGTTATATTATTTGCAGTTTTCAGAACATATTCTAAACACATTTTATAAGCTGTACAAAAACTGTTGTCAATCATGTTTTATCTGATCAAAAATATGACACCTACTAGTTTTAAATATAATAATTTATTTGTTGTGAAATATCCGGAGATACCAACTAATATGTATTCACTGCAACTGCATTAATTTGGATTTCATTTCTATAAAGAAACATGTTCCCATTTGTACCTGAAAATCTTTATCTTACGCTACTAACAAAAATTACTGAAATATTGGGAGTGGTTTATTAAAAATCATGGTTCTTTTTACCAAAAGAGCTTTCAGAAGTTATGAATATGAAATTTAAATATACATTTTAAAATTAGCTGAAAAAGTGACTTACAAAATTTGAGTCTGTTGTCTGTTTCTAACTAAATTTCCATCCTTATGTAGTGATCTGTTTATCCTTGTTTATAATATTAATTTAATTTAAATAAAAATATCACTGAACCCAATCCGAATTTGAGCATAACATTTCACACCACTCACTTCTTTGTCAAGCATAAAGCAGGGTGTCTAGCCACCTGGAAAAGTCATGGAAATTTACCATTTCTGAGGGAAATTTGAAACTTCTAAGAAAAAGTCTGGAAAATTTTTCTGATTATAAAACTAAGGTTTTGAAATTATAGTACCAACCAGGAAAATCTAACTTAGCTCTTCAAAAGTACTGTAAAGAGTATTTCAATTTCAACCACTCATACATTTATTTTGTCTACTCCTTTTTAGTCCTTTCTTGTAACTCAGAAATTTTCCATCCCAGCTCCACTGAATCTTTGTACAAAAATATATTGTAGAATTGATTATGATTGTCTGTTTATTTATCTTTGTTTGGGAATTGAACATTTTGTATTTTGTGTCAAAGCAATCTGTATTTAATTGTGACTGATGTGATAAAAATTTCATCGTGATTGGAGAAAATGGATCGAACCTTGTGCTAAAAATGTGTATCTGCAAAATGTTTAGTATGCAAAAAGAAAAAAAAATTCTCATTAAGATATATAGGGTTGTCAAACAATCACTAATCATAAAATAAATATCTTTGTAAAACAATTTTTAAATTATGCAAGAATTTGTTTAAAAAAATTACTAGTTTGTTTTTCAGAATCAATTATGAAAGTTCCAGTTTCAAATTCACAGTTTTTAAGATATTTTTTGTGCAGGGCAGCCATTTGCTACTATTTTCAGCTTCAAGAGAATAAGGCAACTTTTTTAAGCAAAAAAGACTTGAAAAGCAACTATTTCTGACAAATAGGCAACTATTTTATGAAAAAGGAGACTTTTTGAAAATTTTATTCTAGCTTTTTCAAATACATGTTGCAGGAAATATGAAACAACAATATTTTTTTTTTTTTTTTACCATTCCTGTACATTTTTTCCAGATGTTCAATACCACTACTAAACAGCACTTTTATTGACCAAGAATCAGTTTCACTCATTTTTAGCTCACAGGCTATCAAAGCCTGAGAGCATATGTGCCCGCCGGTTCTGTATGTATGTACGTAACGCGATAACTCTTGATAGAACTAACCGTTTTACTTTAAATTTTGTTTATAGGTTCCTTGTGATAAGGCGCTTCCCTGATTAGTTTCGGAGGTTCATTGGTTAAGCATAAAGGGGGGAAACTGGGGGCTAACCCCCCATAATTTAGATAAATGGGTTTTTCATGCAGAATTATCCCATTTTCTTCAAATTTTGTATATAGGTTCATTTTGATAATGTGCTTCTGTCAATAGTTTTGGGGGTTCATTGGTTTAGTATAAAGGGGGAAAGGGGGGATACCCCCCCCCATAATTTAGATAAATGAGTTTTTCATGCAGAATTATCCGATTTTCTTTCAATTTAGTTTATAGGTTCCTTGTGATAAGGCGCTTCCCTGATTAGTTTCGGAGGTTCATTGGTTAAGCATAAAGGGGGGAAACGGGGGGCTAACCCCCCTTAATTTAGATAAATGGGTTTTTCATGCAGAATTATCCCATTTTCTTCAAATTTTGTATATAGGTTCATTTTGATAATGTGCTTCTGTCAATAGTTTTGGAGGTTCATTGGTTAAGTATAAAGGCGGAAAGGGGGGTAACACCCTCTAATTTAGATAAATGAGTTTTTCTTGCAGAATTATCCGATTTTCTTCAAATTTTGTATATAGGTTCATTGTGATAGTGCGCTTCTCTGAATAGTTTTGGGGGTTCATTGTTAAGTATAAAGGGGGAAAGGGGGGCTAATCCCCCCTTAATTTAGATAAATGGGTTTTTCATGCAGAATTATCCCATTTTCTTTAAATTTTGTATATAGGTTCATTTTGATAATGCGCTTCTGTCAATAGTTTTGGGGGTTCATTGGTTGAGTAATAAAGGGGGGATAACCCCCCCTAATTTAGATAAATGGGTTTTTCATGCAGAATTATCTGATTTTCTTCAAATTTTGTATATAGGCTCATTGTGATAATGCGCTTCTCTGAAAAGTTGTGGGGGTTCATTGGTTAAGTATAAAGGGGGAAAGGGGGGCTAATCCCCCCTTAATTTGGATAAATGAGTTTTTCATGCAGAATTATCCGATTTTCTTCATATTTTGTATGTATATTCATTGTAATTAGATACTTCCCTGATTAGTTTAAGGGGTTCATTAGTTAACTATGAGGGGAGTAACGGGGGGATGACCCCCCTTAATATATTGTTGATTTCTTTATTTTTCGAGGGGCATATTTCAAATTCTTTGAAATAAGAGTACAATATACAATGAGTGTGAATAGCCTGTGAGCTTAATGCCCTCAGTTTAACTGGGCAGTTTTCTTTTTTTCTATTAATTGTTCTAATTGCTGCTGCAAAGTAACAGTAAGCAAATAAGCAATTATATCTTTGATCCCCCAGCATACAAAGTTTTAAATCATTAAAATTCTGTTTCTCAAACGAAAAAAAAAAGAAAATTGCCCTATTTGTTGCTCACTAATAACAATAAATAAATCATCTAAATAACCTCCTCCATTAAATTTCTGCTTCCTCCTTTACCCTTATCCTCCCCTTTCACCCTCATACTGTTTCAAATCATTTAAATCTCTTTATTTTTTTAAAAAAGAAAATACATCTGCCCTACTTACTGATCACTGCTTCTAATAACAATAAATAAATAATGATCATCTAAATCCCCACCCCTCATTCAAAATTTATTCTTCTCTCCCCCCCTCCCCCACAGCATACAAGGAAATTTAAAATCTGTATTTTTATATTTAAAAAAATCCCCTGTCCTACTTGTTGCTCTCTAGTGCAATAAATAAATAATCAGCCTTATAAACTACCCCTTCCTTCCAAAATTTTTGGTTCTCCCCTTTGCCCAACCCCTCCAGCATGTGGATTTTCAAATCTTACAAAACTTTATTTTAAGAAAAATGATTCTGCCCTATTTGTTGTTAACTAATAACATTAAATTAAAAAAATTAATCATGTTCTCCCTCTCAAATTTACATTTCTGCCTCTCCTCCCCCCCCCACCCCCCTCCAGTGTAGTGAGGGGGGTTTAAAATATTTCTTAGAGAAAAACCTCATCTAATTGTGTTATAATATGGGCTTAAAATATTTAAAACTCTTTATTTAAAAAAATGTCTGTCATATTCATTGCTTTCTAGTTACAATAAATAATTAATCAATCATCTGAAATACCCCCACTCCACATGCCCAATTTCTGTTTTCTCCCACTTCTGCAATTTCAAACTCTTTAAAATTTGAATTTTATAAAATAAAAAAAATAAAAAAATGCTGTATTTTATACTTAGTAGCAATGATAAGTATCAATGACCTTAATTCTTTCCACCCTGAAAATTTTAATTTGCTAATAATTTTTCAAATAGATTTTTGCAATGTGTAGTGCATCACCCTACATCGGGACGCTAACTATGTTGTAGTATTCTACAAAAAAAATGTCATTTCAAAGTAAACAAATATACAAGTAAAATAAAATCTTCCCTTAAACTGCAGTTCCAAACTCTTTAAAATCCTTCAAAGCTGCAGTTTAGGAAAAGTTCCAAGAAAGATTTCTTGAAGTTCATTACGAAAGCAAAAATGAAATGCTGTAAATATCACTATTACATCTGCAACTAACAAGAGCTATATCAAGTGTTGATCCAAAAGTTGTAGCAAACTAAACTCAAATGTCATGAAAACTAGAATGGATTTACTTTTAACAATTTTGTTACGTAATAGTTAGATAATATGTAAAAACAGTACTGAATTTGTGCAGATTGTATATAAATTGTTGTAATCAGAAAAACTTAATCATTCTTAAGGAAATATCAGGGAATAGTCAGAAAAATTGTAAAAGGGAAATCATTGTCTACCCTGATCTCAACACTGTAACTATTTTAGATAATATTTTATATGCAACTATTTTGCTACTAAATCAGCCATGATATGCGACTATTTTTGGCTTCAAAGGCTACTAAAGCAACTGTTTTGAATAATTTTTGGAATGGCAACCCTGTTTGTGTATAACATCACAAAATCTCGATATCTGGAAATTTTCTTTTATTGGTAGGGAAAAGTAAGGAAAATTTGTTCCTGATCTGGAATAGGACACCCTGATAAAGTGTATGTCGGATTCCACTTCTCCGTCCACACAACTTCGAAATAAATCTGGTCTTTTGATATGCTGCCACCACCGATATGAAAACGTGATATCGGGCACGATACTTGATGTATATTCAAGAAAAACCTAACTCTTTCAATTAAAGTTAAAGTAACAATTTATTAACACTATTTACATTTAAACTCGGATGTAAATTATCCGGTTTAACACTAAATCAAAACAATTACAGAAAACGCTCTACGTGTACCGTTAGACTACGTCAATTCATTCCGAACTCAGATTTCTATTAATCTCACACACTCCAATCCTGCGTTCGAACTCACTCAAGTCTCAGCGCTCATTTCTCGCGCAACCTTCGCCACCACGCTAGAACTCACTTACTCTCTGGTCATTATCCAGAGCACCCCCCCTCTCTACGGGGTTCGTCGCTTTTTTCCCAAGGGTATCTTGACAACACTTCCTCCCCTCTTGATGGATCGGTCCTCCTAGAATCCAAGGGTGCAATATCTTTGTTATCTATCCAAGACCACCTTGCCATGGAAATACCTCTTTTCTTTGTGTCTAACTAGCTACCCTCCGGATTAGGATTTTTCTTGAATCCAGCCCCTAAAGGTACACAATAGATTCAAATACCATACGCTAATCCCTTAAGAATAGCTTTCAACTATTGCAGCTGTCAAAGAAACCTGACAGTGTATTTTCTCTTTCTTACAGTCCAGATGCTTTGATAACTGAAAAAAAAATATATATATAATATATATACCAGTTGTGATACTATAATTGCAAAAATTAATGTGATTTAAAGTAATATTGAGTCTATGAACTTTTAGACTATTGTACTTATTATCTCATTTAAATTTCAGGCTTATGCAAATTTATTGAAAGGTAATATGGATGGCTTAAAGAAAAAGGACAAAAAGAAAGTAGCTACTTCGTCAACTAAAGCAACTCAGTGATAAATGTACATATTATTTATTTTTAATATTTTCTAAAATAAAGTTCTTTTTGAGCTAATTTACCTTTGCTTCTTTTTGAGAAATCATGTGTCATTTAATATTTAACTTTTGATATTTTTAAGTTTAAAACTGTATTATATCTATTAAATCACGGTATGGTTTCAGTATCTTAACTCTGTATGTCCCACAGCAGAGAAATTTTTACCTTAGAATCCCGGCCAACTACCCGAGATTTCATTCCCCCAAGAAAGAGGTAGTGGCACGCTTTAGCTATTCAAATGAATGTGCTATGGTTCAACCCATTTGCTGTAGTATCTGTCCAAAGAAGAAGCCTTAGCTTTTGAAGCCTTTATTACCTTTTGTTATCCAATTCCCCCTTATCCCCAATAACCATAAATCCTATAGCTTTGCTTTCCTATTATCTTCTGCTAAGCGAAGTGATAAATTATTTTTAGACTTAAGAGTATGTTTATGACATCTCTGTAGAATAATCATAAGATAAAGTATTTTTTTTAGTTCTTTGTTTTATAAAAATAACTTTTACTTGTAAATTAATCATATATATTTCTAATAATATTTAAACGCTTTTTGTTTTATTAGTAGAAAAAAACAGAAATTTATGCTTGTTACATTTTTCAAAAAAATCAAAATATTTAATGCATTTTTAAACCATTTATATAACATTCTTACAGAATATCTATTTTTTACCCAAATTAAGTTATATGCTGCAAAATGTTTAATAATGAAACATTTGTACATTAATTTAAATTGTGTGATATATTATATTACATAAATATTCATATGTTTGAAAAATTTTTTAAACTATATTTGATAAAAAAATTTTCTAGGTAACTTTTCCTTATTATAACAATGGATACAATAAATTGAATAAATAATTCGGTCAATTAAATAACTATATTTAAAAAAGGCAATCTAAAAAAATAATAATTATTTTAAAATATTCATCCACTTATAGTTTTTATTTATGAAGGTAATTGAAAAAGTCATTTTCCTGTTGGGAACCGTTCAAGTATTATGTAAGCAGTATGGAATATGGGGGGGGGGGGGGTGTCCAGAGCTCGGGGTACAAAAGGATTGATGCCAATATATAAGAACAATCAACAGGTTTTATTTACTCCAAACAGTTGGATAAATACACCAATATCTTTTCAAAGACACAAATATTCAGTAATCTTCAAATCTAATAACAGCACAGCAAAATTTCACACAGAACAATATAGCGTATTGTTCAATACTAAATCGCTCATAGACAACACAGTTCTCAATGCAAATCCTCTCGTGCGTATTCAATCGTATTTGACAGAGAACTAACTGAACTGGACTGGTGGAGGTCCCTTATATAGACTTTAAAGATAACTGTAGAATTTTCCAGAGCTTTCGGATGCTAGAAATTACCAGAAAGTGCTTTAACTCTCGATAGAGTACCCCAAACGAGAAAGGATCCCAATGTAAAGGTATAAGGGGGGGGTTGCACAAAAAGTCGCCAAATCCGTCGCCAACTTGGCAACATTTGGCGACAAAAATAAGTCGCCAACTTGGCGATAAACCCATTCCTTGGCGATTTTCCAATAGAACTCCATTATAAAACCGAAGCTGTAAGGTTGTTTTTCTTGCAAAGCACCTGAGGCCTTTAGCATTGAGTTACATGATGCTCAATAGGAAATACATTAATAATACTGCAATTTTCACAATAATAAAATAAAATAAATTAAAAAGAATGAAATATTTACAAAATTCATAACATTGCCCTCCTCTCAAGGACTGCACGTCCCGGGCAGATTCAACCTTTGATCGGAAAGCAAACCCGTTACCAACAAATGCTATACTATTCAAAGCACTTAAAGCAAACATGGAAAATAACAATTAAACACATTCATAATGCTCAATTATACAAAATATTAACTTATATACAAGACCATGGTCATACTAATTTACATTACACTATTTACAATCAATGAACTAAGTACTATGGCCAAAGTATGGAGCTAGCCTGTCGTAATGAACGACTTTAGGCTTCGAATTTGGTGACTTTCGGATCCGAATTACGACATCGTTCAGTCTGTTTAGGACTGTATAAGGACCGTCCCAGTGCGATTGCAGTTTGGGAGAAAGTCCTTTGCGTCGAGTCGGATTATAAAACCAAACCTTGTCACCTTCTTTGAATTGATGTCCGGTGGCTTTCGTGTCGTACCTGGTCTTCATCTTCTCCGTCTGTATATTGATCCGCTCTCGAGCCAACTTGTGGACGTCTTCAAATCGTGCCTGGAGATTCTGCACGTATCCCTCTGGCAATGAAGGCGCATCTGGAGGGCGACCAAAAATCCGATCACAAGGTAGACAAAGATCATGACCGAAAAGCATCCGAGACGGGGAATATCTGGTTGTTTCATGGACGGCGCTGCGATAGGCGAGAAGAAACAAGGGAAGTTTTTGGTCCCAGTCTTGTTGGTTTCTTGAGACTAGCAGTGAGAGATTGTTGAGGATGGTACGATTAAATCTCTCAACCATGCCATCCGACTGTGGATGTAAAGGCGTCGTCCTAGTTTTGTCCATTCCGAGAAGTTGACAGAGACCCCTCAATCACAGCAAATATGAAATTTCTCCCTTGGTCAGAATGCATTTGAAGGGGGACTCCATACCTTGATATCCACTGGTGTACCAAGGCATCAGCAACCGTAGAAGCTTCTTGATCAGGGATGGCATAAACTTCAGGCCATTTCGTGAAATAGTCCATGACAACAAGGAGGTATTTGTTGCCATCGGAACTTCTTGGCAAAGGACCTAGGATGTCTAGGGCAATGCGTTCGAAAGGTGCTCCTACATTGTAGAGATGTAGTCTTCCTCGGCTATGTTTCTTTGGTCCTTTCCGAGCTGCACATGCATCGCAAGATTTGCACCATTGTTCGACGTCAGCTCTCGCTTTTCCCCAGAAGAAGCGCTCTCGGACTCTGTGTAATGTTTTCATGATTCCAAAATGACCACCAGTGGGACTGTCATGTAATTCCTTGAGGATCTCAGGGATTCGGGATCGAGGAAGTACCAACTGCCACCGAGATGTCTTCCCATCTTCCGATTCGAATTTTCGGAACAGGACACCATTCCTGATGTGGAGAGAGTTCCAAAGAGCCCAATATTGCTTCGTCGTAGGACTGTAAGTCGAGATGTCTTTCCAACTGGGCTTCATGCTAGAAGATTCTAATAACTCCAAGATTGGTTTGATGTCAGAGTCTGCCATTTGATCTTCTCGAATCTTCTCATCACTCCAGGGATCTGGTGGCGTCAATAGTGAAGTCTTCGTCTGGCGTATGACATATTCGGGATTATACTTGCTCTCCGCTCTGGAACAATAGCGACAGCTCTCGGGAGACGGTCTTCTTGATAGGGCATCGCCGTTTCCATGCGATGAGCCTTTGCGATGCCTGATGTCAAAGTCGTATTCCTGGAGCCGTTGTATCCATCTGGCTACTTGGCCCTCTGGGTTCTTAAAATTCATCAGCCATGTTAGGGATGCGTGATCAGTACGAAGGAGAAATTTCCTGCCATAGAGATAGTGATGGAAGTGTTCTATGGCTTTCACTATAGCTAATAACTCCTTACGAGTGACGCAATAATTCCGCTCTGGTTTCGATAAATATTTGCTCCAGTATGCTACGACTCGTTCTTGGCCGTCTATTTCTTAGGAAAGTACAGCGCTGACACTTTCATGACTGGCATCTGTGTCCACAATGAATTGTTTGTCGGGGTCTGGATAGGTAAGCACTGGAGAGGATGTGAGAGCTTCTTTCAGCCGCTGGAAGGAATTGTCGTATTCTTGTGTCCATAGAAACTTCTGTTTGCTTTCAGTGAGCCTATGCAAGGGTCTTGCGATGTTGGAGAACCCCTGTACAAACTTTCTGTAATAAGTGCATAGTCCCAGAAAGCTTCGCAACTGATGGACATTTTCCGGACGTTTCCAGTGCTTTACTGCAGACACTTTTTCAGGATCTGTTCGAACACCTTCAGCTGAGATGATGTGTCCTAAATAGTTTACTTCTCGTTGGAAGAACTTGCATTTCAAAGGGTTCAGCTTGAAATTCGCCGCTCTTAGTTTCGTTAACACTTTTCGAATATTCTCTAGATGTTCTTCAAACGTGCGGCCACGAATGATGACGTCATCTAGGTAGATGAGACAAGCTTCAAAAGTCAGACCTTTTAACACTGTCTCCATGAGGCGCTCGAACGTTGCTGGAGCATTGCAGAGCCCGAACGGCATAACTTTAAATTGCCAAAGTCCTTGTCCAGTAGTAAATGCGGTCTTCTCTTTGTTATCAGGATGGATCTCTACTTGCCAATATCCACTCTTCAAATCCAGTGTGGAAAACCATTTATGTCCTGAAAGAGTATCTAGCGTGTCGTCTATTCTTGGTAGAGGATAGCTGTCCTTCTTCGTGATATCGTTAAGTTTACGATAATCCACACAAAATCTTGTGGAGCCATCTTTCTTTCGGACCAACACGATGGGAGAGGCCCACGGACTTGATGACGGTTCGATGATGTCACTATCCTGCATCTCTCGTAAGAGCTTAGAAACCTCTTCTTGTTTTGCAAACGGCAAGCGTCTTGGATGCTGTTTAATCGGTGGATGGTCGGCAGTATCAATTCTATGACATGTCAGAGAAGTGCAACCTATATCATTCTCGTTTTGTGAAAACACATCCGTAAATTCCTGGAACAGCCTTTCTGCGGCATGTCTCTGCTCAGGAGATAAATTCTCATTTCGTCCAATTTCAGGTGTTAAACTTGTAGGCGGCTCCGACAACGTCAAGCTTGGGTCTTTGCAAACACAGGTGACTGGAGCACAGGTAGCAAGCACTTCACCCTTCTGGATAATTCTAGACTTTTCACTTACATTCGCCATCCTCACGGGTATCACATCTCTCGACAGATCTACCAGCGCTGATGCTATTAGCACTCCTTTTGGGCTCTTCTCAGGATATCCAACCAAGCCACATTGAAAACTACTTTCGTTCTCAGTTAATCCAGGTATCATCATTTCGGTCAGAGGAGGGATGATAACATCTGCCTTGGCTGTGATCTGTTGAATAGACCCGGACTCATTTCCAAGTTTGAAAATAGTGACATCTTCTTGAGCAGAGCGTAACTCATTCTTCTTAAAATCCAGTGTAAATCCATGCTCTTTTAAAAAGTCCAGTCCGAGTATGAAAGGGTCTGAAATATCGGCCACATAGACTGTATGGCGATAAGCGGCGTTCCCAAACTTTATTTTCAGTGTCATTCTTCCATGTATATCGATCTTATCTCCGGTCACAGTTTGAAGAATAACACGCGGCGGGGTCCAGAAGAGTTTTTCTTTCAGCCGCTGAGCTAGATCTTTCCGAATGATGGTCACATTGGCTCCTGTATCTGTAATGACGTTTCTCATTACATATCCTCTTATTCTTTAAAATTAATCCTCCCCCTTTGTTGTTTCAAAATTATTTAATTTATTTAACTTTTCCTATTTTTTTATTAACAGTAAAATAACTTTATTCTACCCTTCTCTATTTTTGCTTATTAAATTTTAATATCCGTTTTTATTCAGTGCGGTTTCACTCAATTTATATTACGCATTTTTCTTGTCATGTCAGTTTCATTTCTCAGCCTGCAGAATTAAAAGAAATATGTATTCACACCCATACTGCATTTTTCTCTTCCTTTTCACACCAGCCGGCATTTGCGAATAAATAAAAAAAAAAGAAAGATAAAGTAACTGCTTTCTTTGTACTTCCTCCTACGCCGTCATTTTCCTAACGAATTTTCAGTTCTCATATGCAACCAACATCTAAATTTAGCACTTAGTTTTGTCTAAATTCTAACGTTCATGCATTCTATGTTAATAATCCTCGCTCGATCGGCACTTCATGTAATTACAAAAATTTGTACAACCCTCTCTTCCCATGAATCTTCTGCCGGTCTGTCATTTTCAAAATTACTCCCTTAACTCTCCAAAATACTTTGTTCCTTTGCATGATTATCGCCAAATTCATTGTATATGTTGGCGACTGATAACGAAAACCGCACGCCAAAATAAAAAAGTGCAAATTATGTTCGAAATATTTTGCATCATTTCTTACCTTGACTGTCTCAGTATTAACTTAATTTGTACGCCTCCTCTTCAGTGATTATTGCCTGTTTAACGAACCCTGTCACCGAGTCAACTGCTATAATAAATGACTGTGCTTTGAAAATTGTTGTACTTGAATTTCTACCTTTTGCCATACCTTCGTTACATTCCAGCGTTTGTTATGCCTTCTTATATATACTTCCATCCTGTGACGCTACAGCTATGCATCCGTTTACCCAACATCCGGATTGCACAGTATAAACAATTGGTGCATCTAGGGTACAGGCAATATTTTTCGTCACTGGAGAGGAGGGATTTTTAATTTAATCACATGACGGATCAAATATGTTTATACAAGGACTAAAAAAATGATATCTCTTACAAACTGTCCGTTCCATGAAATGACTGCTTCTTCTTTCGAGTTAAAATATATCCTAATAATATTATAAATCTGATTGCGCTCAAATGTTAGGCTGAAGCCAGCGACAAAATGGAGCCTTTAATGATCCTGTATTTTTGCATACAGATTGATTATAACCCTCATTTGAACATAGGCTGGTTTTTGTTTATTTTATTCAAATATTTTTCTTAATAATTCAAAATTTCGTTTTTTCATAGAGAGTAAATGGACATTTTTTTCGTATAATATTTTAACATGGTTAAATTTACTTTACCGTTGCTAATACTTTATCGTTGCCGAAACTAATTCAAATTCCAGAATAATAATTTTTAGTCAACAATTTAGTTTCAATTGAAAAATGTTCACGTGAAAAATAAAAATTAAATAAAATAATTAAAGAATTAAAAAGAAGATTAAATAATATTATTAGAAATAAAACGTACTTTTTTTTAGTTTTTGATAATAATACAAGGTTTTAATATGAGTAACCATAGGAAACAGGCGAATATGACGCCATACATCAAAAATAAAGCGGATATCTTTGATTGGTGAAATAAAATGATCTTGGTTTTTTTTTTTCTTCACTTTTTTCTTTTGTATGGTAATAATTCTTGGCGTTTTACCGTCTGCGCAGCGCTAATATATCTATACTGTATTTTTTATTTAAATTTTAAAAAAGTAAAAAGAAGTTTCAAAAGAAAATGGTCAGCAAATGTCAATAATATGCTCCGCAAAATTATCCATATCGAAAATGATGTCATGGATAGCGAGAAATATTTATTTTCATTCTTAAAACTAAAAGAAATAACTCGATTACCTAAAAAAAAATGACGAATGTTAATAGTTCCATTTTTGTTGATAAAAACTAAAGATTTAATATTATTTCGTTAAACAACATAATTTCCCCTATGCCAGTACTGAAATTAATTGCCTGGAAAAGAAAATTAACAAGAATTATGTCATTAAAAAGGGATTTCTCTGCGGGAAAAAGAGGCGTCATATTTGAAATAAAACGGGAATTTTCCAATGTGTTTTAAAATGAGTGTGAATCAATTCCTTACATTAATAATACAAGGATCAGTAAGTATAGAAAGTAGATGAGTTTCACGCTATATTTATAACGAAAAATTTAAATGTTTTTTTATCTATACCGATTATTAAGCATGAATATCCGTTATATACAGATGAGAATTTTCTGCTAAAAATCGCATCATAATTTTAAGAAAAGGAAAATGAACACGAATCTATGTTTGTATTTCGCAACTACTCCTCACTGTAAAAAATTGCTGCAGTAAAATTACTGCTGCAGAGATTCCAGGCAATGTCCATAAGAAAACCGGTTTTGTGACTAGATAAACGAGCTTTGTTATTAGATAAACGGGGTTTGCCCATAAAAACATGAAATTTACTGAAATGGACCGTTTACCTTGAAAAGGGGGCATTTCCCGTAAAATTACGGCAGCAATTCACGGAGAATGCCCGTGAATTTACAATTTTCATTTACAGTGCCAGAATATCGAACGCAATGTGATTTATTTTATACCGGTTATCATTGATCCGAGGATGTTACACAAACTCAGAATTTAAAAAATTAAATTAGATGCCAAGATTTTTTTCTTTTTTGTTAATTTTAATGAAGTTTCTCTAAAAACGGAAAGTAAATTACTCCATATTTGTGTATAAAAAAAGGAGAAATAAAATAGATCTGTATATTTTTTACACCATTTTCTCATTAAAACTGAAAAACAGAATTGATTTTCACTTTGAATAGATGGTGAAAACAAAATCTTGATTTCAGTAAATTATCCGAAAAATAAAAACATATTTTCACATATTCAAACTTCATGAATCAATTTATTCTGGAGAACAAAAATTGCCTGTCAACATACTGTCATTTAGAAAATAAGATTTGTTTCAGCTATACATTAAACCAAGGAGGCAGAACTGAATTTAAAGAAAAAGCATGTACTATTTCCAATTAATGTTTTTTATAAGGATGGCTGTTAAAACGTTTCACAAAGGCGTTAAAAGTAAAATTGTTTATCAGGTAAAATTGACATTTGTTTTTACCCAATTCGTCTATTTCCACGATTTTATTTGGCACTCCTTTTTGCATTGGTTGCAATTTCATTTTCGCGATTATTTGGCACAAAATTTCACTTTTTAAAGACTGAGTTATGTCAAAGTCCCTATAACAAAAAAATACCGTATTGTCGCCTATGAAATGTGATAAATAGTTAGTTAATTTTAACGTTTTTAATTATCGGGAGTGAAATATTTTCTTAATTATGTATTTATTCTTCTTTTAATGTTGCGTGAACGAAGTCACGGGTAACAGCTAGTATATATATATAACAAGACTCTGTGGATTATGGGAACTATATATGGATTATATTGTCAGCTTCCTGTTTTTGCTACCCGGATATCTAGACCGGTGACTGAAGTTCTGATCATTTTTATCCCTGCTGACTGCGGAATCAAGAGTTCTCCAATGTGTTAGCTGCAGAATATCTTCGCTGGTTCGGATTGACTTTGTAAACACCCCACCCTCGCCGCCTCGTCTGTCAGTACGGTTCCTTCCTCAGCTCGCCCTGTTTTTCGCCACTAATGTGCCAGCTTTTTTTTTTTTTCTGTGCTCCGTCTAAGAATCACAACAAACAGTGTGCCTTCCTTATTGATGTGGAATATTAAAAAAAAAAAAAAAAAAAGAAATCGCTTGCCCGGTTCTTCACTCCCGCTCCCTCCCCTGTGCGTCGAAAATTTGCTCCGCGCTCTTCGTTTTGGGAATATGGCAGGTCCAATAGTTGATCCAATTTGCGGGTCTCTAACTTCATTGTGCGTGACTTTGTGAAAGAATATTTACAATTTCTTAAGTGATCTTCAGTGATATGTGTGATTTTAAATCATATGAGTGATATGTGACAACTGGTACGCGCGGATTGTGTTCGACAGCAGTTTATATAAATAGGAAAACAGAAAGTACCTTCAAAGTGTTTGTATACGAAATATTGGGGTATATTTTTTTTTTCTCCTTTAACTACGTAATTTGTGTGCCTGTGTGCGCCAAGTGAATTTTGTACCTGCAAAGATTTTCACCTCCAAAGTTTGTGTTCTTCTAGGATCCTAATTTCTCAGGATGATACTAACTGTTGAATGAAACGAACATATTAGTATCACTGAATGAAATAAATCAACAAAGAAAGTAACACAGTTGTGAAAGTATAGATAAATCATAGGAATATCGAAAACGATAACAAAAATGAGGCACTTTGTGTCTCCAAATACAATTTTTTTCTCTCATAACAAAAATAATAAATAAATAGATAGATAATAAATAATAGCGTGCAAAAAAAAAAGAAACAAATAAAAAAAATTGTTGATCCTAATTTAACAAGGTAGAAAATATTTGGGATTTTTAGAGCATAAACGGAGAAGTTACTTTTTCCAATTTCTAATTAAAATGTTGCGTTCTAATAATTATGCATTGTTTCCCTAAACTTCTCTTTTCATGCTCAAGATTTTTTGTTTTAACTATTATCAATATTTGGTTTACATTTTTTTAACAGAATATTTAAACCTTCTTCATTTTTATATTATTAAAAATACTATTTTTTTAGTGATATTTTTAATAGTTTACAATATCATATACAGATATATATTAATTTTTTTGTGTTGCCTTTTTGCAAATTTAACTTACATTTATAGGAAATAACATAAATATTTTTTTTCCTTGTACTCCTTTACCTTTTTTGAGAACTCCTCAATTAATTATTATTTTTTTGCTTTACATTTTTTTTTACCTCCAATATAATCAAAGATACTGAAGATCAGTTCTATATTGTATCTAAATATGTTTGCATAATTTTGATGTTTATCAAAAAAATTGAAGAGTACAGATAGGATGTTTGTGTGTAATAGTCATGGTGACGGTAAGTACGTTTATAAAAAAAAGAAATTATTTGCAGTTCTATATATAGAGAGAGAGAGATTTTTTTTTTTTGTATTCTTGTGAAATTATAGTTTTTGCCTTTACCTTAAAAAGATATACTTAGAACCTAGCATAAACATTTTGTGACTTTATCTTATTTTGGTTGAATTTTGATGAAGTAATCTGGCACAATACATACTTTTTGGTGATCGCGCATATGCATTTCGATAGTATTTATCAAAAAAGGCTAAGTTTTCGATTTTGGTTTTATTTTACTTCAATTTTAAAAAAATTTCTCTGCATATATTTCGGATTTTATTCTTCTTTCATAATTAAAAAGAAAAGGAATAGCATTTGTTTCAGTTAACCATCGTTATTTTATGTAGTGTGTATTTTCAAAAGGCATTTTTGTACAAAGTTATTTGCACATATCTTCTCTCTCACTTATTTTTTTTTTATTTATAGCTTATTTCAGTATTATTGATCATTAGTTATCTTTTTAACGCAAAAAAATGCCTAGGAAAAATAAAAATGAACAGACATCTATTCAAGATATTCAAACGTTACATGAACAGACTCCTTTAATTGAGAACAACGAACCCATTTCTATCTTAGACAAATCCCTTTTCAAATTTTCTTGGACCCATCTGAAGGAAGAGACACTAAATCGTGATGCTGAAATTATTTCCACTGACTTCGAAGCTTTTGACAAACTTGTCACTTCGATTAATAACCCTACTTTGTCTAAAGAATTCTTGACCTTAAGAAATCAAATAAATGTACAGTTTGAACTTCTCATAAAAAATTATAAATTTGTTTTACAGGAACATAACGAAATAGTGAAAGAGAAAGATAATTTATTTACTGTAAACAAAAAAATCTTAGAACGACTTCACACACTATCATTGAAAAATAAACATGAACTCAAGTCTGAAGAAACACAAATTGCTATGATAAGGTTTCCTAAAATTGAAAAACGTAAATTTATGCATGATGTATGCACACAAACTGAAATTGTTGTTGATGAACATTTACACAATGTAGAATCTCAGGAAATATATCACGAAGATTCACAACTTACCACGACTTATAATAGCATTACAAATTGTCAGTCAAAATGTCCAGAAACTGTTAAATTTTCGCAAAATATGTCTATCGACACTTCTAATGTGCAGGAACCTAAGCCAACTCGTTTTATAATTTGTAAGTTACCAGAAAAATACAATATCCCTGATATTTTGTTAGGAATTTCTGACATTTTACAGTCACCGGTTTCTTTTATCCAAGTTATAAAAAAAATACAAACTCAAATACATAAATGCTTTTAATTGGATTTTGGAGATTTCTCCGGAAAGTGCTAAACAATTACTCTATCGTAAAGAGATTCCCATACAGTCAAAATTTTACCCAGTGAAACCATTTATAGACATTAAACGTTGTTTTAGATTTCAGACGTATCAACATCTTGCAAAAGGGTGTTGTAATGATATCATATGTGCTGTCTGCTCAGCTCCACACTATGATCCTCAATGTGCAAACACTCCGAAATGCATTAATTGTATTACAAATAATAATAATAACAACACTCAATTTGATATTTGTCACCCTGCATTTGCTCATGATTGTCCTTCACTAAAGCGACACATTGATGAAGAACGGAAACATATTTACAAGTACACTTAGGCTAATTAAAAAAAAAGAGTTAATAACATGCTTTATTTTTTCCCTCTCACTAAAAAAACACACTCCATACGATTTTTTTTTCTTTTCTTGTGACTCAGAAACTACATGCATACCAGTTTGTATACATTTCTTTTCATACGTCTATACACAACAGTACATTTTACATTTCTTTGTATTCATTTATAGATATTTTTTTAGAGTTTAATTTTTTGTAAACATCTCTGTGTACAGTTTAGTTCATCTTTTCATTTACCTATTTTAACGATCGGAAATGGTTAAATGATATGATGCATTATTTTGTATGGTAATTTTCTTGATGCGGGTAGTCATTTTTTTTTCTCATACAAGATAATTTTAACTGGTTATGTAGACACATATGCATTTTTCCCCTCGCTTATTTACTATTTACACTCAAACATACAAACTTTTATATTATTTTAACTTTAATTTTTTTTTCATTTTTACACCTACTTGCATTGAAACATAAACATACTCTCACTTTACTCCACGTTGCTATTTTAATTTATTCTTTAATTCCACTTGGAATTTCTATTTCTCAATAGTTTTTTATTGTCAACGGTATTTTTATATGTTTTTTTTAAGACATATAGTTCATTGCAACATTAACACATATAGTTCATTGGTTTTTTTTTTGGGTTCTTATATACACGGAAAACTGCTGCTCATAGTTACTCATTGTTTACTCATTGAATAGATCATTGTTCCGTTTTTTTCATGCAAAAAAAAAAAAAAAAAAAAAAAAAAAAAAAAACGCTCATTGCCTATAGTTCATTGTACTTTCAGTTTTTTTTAGTGTATACGAAAACCTTTACTCATTGTTTACTCATAGGTTAGTTCATAGTTTTCTCATTGACACAATTACACGACACATCCTTGGATCATGTCATAGTGTTTGCCATATTGTGCTTGGTTCATTGGTGACTAAGATATCTTTTCATAAAGATTCTGAGTCTTGTACACACATACCGTTCAGTTTTCCTTTCCTTTACCTTTCCTACATGTCTAATTTTATTAGGTATACACACTTTTTTTTTCTTTTTTCATCTTTGTAAAATAATTTCACACTCAATTTTTTGTGTAATTTCAACGCATTCTAAGGCCACCCTCACTTTGTTGGTAAACAAAGATTCCTGTCCGCACCTTTCTACACATTAATACTCAGATGATATGTTGGGTCATACACTGTTCTTCTTACATGTTAGAGTTATGACATTAGTCTTGATACAAAAACGACTATAAAACTCTTTTGTGTTGTTTTCCTTTACATATAAAATATGCTTTACCACATAATATCTGTTTATTTTTTCTTTTTTGCTTATGTTGTTTTATAGTAAAATACACACATCACATAATCATAATATATTTCCTTCTACAAATAAGATTATTAGATTAACAATCCTTTTTTTTAAATTTTACTTCAAGTAACTTTTAATTTTACATGTTTACACATAAGAATACATGTCTTAAACATTTCTACTTAATATTGAACATTTTAACTGTGTTTAGTTAAAAAAAAAGAGGCTTGTTTTATCTCTTTCACAGACTGATATGTCACTCTGAAAATCACAAAAGGTTTTCAATACAAAAATTTCACACACAATGACAGTAATCCTAACTTCAATTACCTAAGTCAATTCTATTCTGTCTTTTCAATATTATAAATAAATGCATTTTTTTTTACACTAAGCTAAGTTTAGGACATACTTGCACTTGCATTTTCACGATAATGACAAACTGTCTCTCTACACTCTCGGATAGTATTTTGAGTTTGATAAATAAGATAAATATATAGCTATTTTTATTTTTTTTTACTAATTATTACCATCTGAAGTTCAGGTCAACTCAGAATTTTGTGCCCTATACTCCCAAACTTAATAGTGCAGAGAGACATTCATCAATTGGTGTAGCATTTTTTAAAAAAAGGACTCATATAAGACATTGACTAGTACTCCTTGTTGGAGATCACTTCTGGTCTTCAAGGTGGAGCAAGGAATTAATATCGTGGTCAAGAACAACCATAATATGGACTCTCATTACGTCAATATTTTCCCTAGGACGTAAAGCACTTAAGCTTGAGACATTATACTTGTCACATGACAAGATTTGGGGCAGATTTTTTATTAGTTTGCCACTTGCATTCTTTTCTGTCCCGTGCTATCCACGAAATATTTTCTTTTTATATATTTTTTTTCTGCTCATTTAATTATGCTTATTCATTATTACATTTTATACTTGAATATATATATAACCTTTTCTTCTATATTTTTATACATTTGTAGTGTGTTTTATTATTGTATGTGTTTGTTATTTTGTGAACCTAAATTTTTGGCATCAGTTTAGATTTAAATGAATAATTTTTTTTGAGAAGAATAGTGATAATTTGTCTGCTTTAATCTTCTCTATTTTATGACCATATTGAAGTCCTTAAAGAAAATAAAAAAAAAGGACTGTTATAAATTTCCCGGTACCGGATGATTAAAGAAAGGATATCCATGTTAAAAATAAAACCTCGTTAAATAAAAAGTTGCAACTATAAAAAAAAAAGATTATTATACAGAGGTTAAAATTTTAATGGTCAAAATAATTATGATGCTTATGATGCCAGTATTGCATGTTGATTCATTACAGGTTTGTTTTGCATTTTCACATTTTTATTACTGTATTATTGTATTTTTATATATTTTCATGCAAAGAGACACGGTATTTTTCTCTCGCTATTAGGTAAGGTATTGTGTTTCATTCTCGTTCGCGGGGTGAGATATGTAATGACGTTTCTCATTACATATCCTCTTATTCTTTAAAATTAATCCTCCCCCTTTGTTGTTTCAAAATTATTTAATTTATTTAACTTTTCCTATTTTTTTATTAACAGTAAAATAACTTTATTTCTACCCTTCTCTATTTTTGCTTATTAAATTTTAATATCCGTTTTTATTCAGTGCGGTTTCACTCAATTTATATTACGCATTTTTCTTGTCATGTCAGTTTCATTTCTCAGCCTGCAGAATTAAAAGAAATATGTATTCACACCCATACTGCATTTTTCTCTTCCTTTTCACACCAGCCGGCATTTGCGAATAAATAAAAAAAAAAAAAGATAAAGTAACTGCTTTCTTTGTACTTCCTCCTACGCCGTCATTTTCCTAACGAATTTTCAGTTCTCATATGCAACCAACATCTAAATTTAGCACTTAGTTTTGTCTAAATTCTAACATTCATGCATTCTATGTTAATAATCCTCGCTCGATCGGCACTTCATGTAATTACAAAAATTTGTACAACCCTCTCTTCCCACGAATCTTCTGCCGGTCTGTCATTTTCAAAATTACTCCCTTAACTCTCCAAAATACTTTGTTCCTTTGCATGATTATCGCCAAATTCATTGTATATGTTGGCGACTGATAACGAAAACCGCACGCCAAAATAAAAAAGTGCAAATTATGTTCGAAATATTTTGCATCACTCTTACCCCGACTGTCTCAGTATTAAGTTAATTTGTACACCTCCTCTTCAGTGATTATTGCCTGTAACACGAACCTGGATACCAAATCAACTGCTAAATAAAATTGTGCTTTGGACAATTTTGTAATGAAACTATTATCTACCACATCTAACTTTTATTCCAGCTTAACAGTATTTCTACATATATATATTTTTTCTTCCTGTGACGCCGCAGCTATGCATCTGTTTACCCATTATCTGGATTCCACAGTATAGTATCGATGATCATATTACAGGGCAAATCATTCACACTTCCGACTAGAAAAACTCTGTTCTCGCCGCAACTTCTTGCAGAAATTTCACATACTTGAAAATGGGGCTTCTCAAAATCTGGCAACCTCCGCCCCGCAAGATGGCCATTAATCAGTTTTCCTGCTCCTCCTTTAGCGGGAGAGATATTACCTTCGGTGCTGGGTCGTCTTGGGCAGTCGATTTGGATATGGCCTTCTCCACCGCATTTCCAGCACTTGATCTTCCTGTAAGGTTTGTTGGCCATTAAGGAGTTCATCTTTCTCATTATGTCATTCATCTGCTGCTGTAAGCGCTCCATAGCTCTATCCGACGTCTCAGGCAGGTTGGCTGCTCGCACAAAGTGTCGATCTTTCCTAGTATCTTGCTTGGCTGCCTCGAATTTCAGAGCGTAAACCAAAGCCCCTTTTAAATCATTGAGATCTGCAATCTGGAGTGCTGTCTGGATCTCAGGGTCACGCACACCATCGATAAAATGTTGCAGAGCTAAACTTTCTCTAATTTCAGTCGGACAGCCAGGATAAGCAAGATGGGAAAGTCTCTCGACATCCGTAGCAAGCTCTTGCAGGGATTCAGTGGATTTCTGCTGTCGAGATTTGAGCTGGAGTCTGCTATATTCCTTCATGCATTTCTCGCCAAAGCGCAATTCTAAGGCACTGACGAGCGTTTCAAAATCCAGCGGTTCATTTGCAGGCAAAGTCTGTAGGACGTCGGCAGCATCAGCTCGTAGAGAAGCAGCTAACTGGGAAGCCTTTGTCTGGGAATCCCATCCATTGGCGTCCGCTACGATCCCAAATTGTGTCTTAAAAACTGGCCATGAGGATTTTCCGTCATAGGTCGAAAGTTTAATAAAGGCCCGAGGAAGCATATCTGGATACTTGAAATCTTCGGAAAAGTTTACGGCAGTTATCTTCTGTTTCTTGACTTTTTCCAAATCTTTTTTTACATTCTCTATACTTTCTTCAACGGTCTTGGCGATCTTTTGAACTTTTTCTTCTACGGTTTTCGCTGTCATTTGAACTTCTTCTATGGTTTTGGCTGTCATTTGAACATTTTCTTCTATTTCTTGAAACCTTCCTTCAAATTTATTTTCCACGGAGTCAATTCTTTCATTTAAAGATGTTATTTTATCCTCTATCAGATCTTTCAACTCACCAAGGTTGGTTGACATATCTTTTTTTATTTCTTCTGACATTTCCTTCATTTCAGCCTGATTCGCAGTCATTTTCTCATCCATCGTTGACATCTCCTGCTTCATCTCAGCCTGGTTCGCAGTCAATTTCTCATCCATCGCTGACATATCTTTCTTCATTTCTTCTTTCAACTCGCCAAGGTTCGCAGCTAATTTCTCCAATAATTGTTTCAGTTGACCCTCCATTGCTCTGGTGATCGGCATTCAACCCCACTCCTGACACCAAATGTTGTGAGCTCGGGGTACGAAAGGATTGATGCCAATATATAAGAACAATCAACAGGTTTTATTTACTCCAAACAGTTCGATAAATACACCAATATCTTTTCAAAGACACAAATATTCAGTAATCTTCAAAGCTAATAACAGCACAGCAAAATTTCACACAGAACAATATAGCGTATTGTTCAATACTAAATCGCTCATAGACAACACAGTTCTCAATTCAAAGCCTCTCGTGCGTATTCAATCGCATTTGACAGAGAACTAACTGAATTGGGCTGGTGGAGGTCCCTTATATAGGCTTTAAAGATAACTGTAGAATTTTCCAGAGTTTTCGGATGCTAGAAATTACCAGAAAGTGCTTTAACTCTCGATAGAGTACCCCAAACGAGAAAGGATCCCAATGTAAAGGTATAAGGGGGGGTTGGCGATATATCGCCAAATTTGGCGATAAAAATAAGTCGCCAAAACCATCGCCAACTTGGCGATAAACCCATTCCTTGGCGATTTTCCAATAGAACTCCATTATAAAACCGATGCTGTAAGGTTGTTTTTCTTGCAAAGCACCTGAGGCCTTTAGCATTGAGTTACATGATGCTCAATAGGAAATACATTAATAATACTGCAATTTTCACAATAATAAAATAAAATAAATTAAAAAGAATGAAATATTTACAAAATTCATAACAATATTATTTAACAATTTTAAACCATTTATATAACATTCTTACAGAATATCTATTTTTTACCCAAATAAAGTTATATGCTGCAAAATGTTTAATAATGAAACATTTGTACATTAATTTAAATTGTGTGATAAATTATATTACATAAATATTCATATGTTTGAAAAAAATTTTTAACTATATTTGATAAAAAAAAAATTTCTAGGTAACTTTTCCTTACTATAACAATGGATACAATAAATTGAATAAATAATTCGGTCAATTAAATAACTATATTTAAAAAAGGCAATGTAAAAAAATAATTATTATTTTAAAATATTCATCCACTTATAGTTTTTATTTATGAAGGTAATTGAAAAAGTCATTTTCCTGTTGGGAACCGTTCAAGTATTATGTAAGCAGTATGGAATATGGGGGGGGGGGTGTCCAGGATCTGCTTTTTTTCCGACAAGGGGTAGGGAGAGTTACGCCAGTTAATAATGTAATTTATTGGTAATTGTTTTCTTCTTGGAAAAAGTGTTGATGTACAAAATATTATAAAATCTTACATAAACAAAAAGGGGGGGGGAGGGGGTCAAACATTTGTTTATTTTTCTTTACAAGAGGGGGGAGGGGATACAAAATGACTAAAAATGCTTATGTAATACTTGAATAGCCCCTTGACTTTAACCTTGACTGACCTTATCATGAATTTAAGAATTTAGATCATTTTTAATTTAAAATATAAAGCACTTAAAGGTTCTCTAATGATTACAGCTAGTGCAGGGATGCCATTTGCAACTAAAATGCTACTAAAAGCGACTATTTTCAGCATCAGGCAACTATGGCTACTATTTTAGCCCAAAAACCTTCAAAAGCGACTATTTTAGAGCAAAACCAGAAAAAAGGAGACTATTTTACAGTCCCAACTACTATTTTTGTAAAAAAAAAAAAAAAAACTCAGCACTGCAAATTTTTTAACCCAATATCAGTGGAAAACTAATTACTGATTTTTGGTTTGGCTACCACCCATAACCCTTATGCTTTACAGTATATTTGTCCAATTTTTGATTGTTTTTAAAGGCATTTAACCCTTTAACTGTCGTATGAACCACAAACGATTAACTGTAGATTTGTTCACTATGCTGCGTGAATTGTATTTGTTTCTAACCTCGTATAAATGCTTCATTCCAAAAATTTAAATTAATAAACGAGCTGAAATAAATGCTACTTAGAAATAAGAAAATCTTGTTTTCTATCGCAGTTTTCCAATTTAATAACAGATTTAAAATGTTGAGAAAAACATTTAGAATATTGCCTTTTTTACTTATTTAGATAGCTTTATTTGGCCCATTGGTGTCTATAAAATCAGACTTTATTTTTTTCAGACGATTTTGCTATTTTATTTTACAAAAATTTCTTCTAAAGAATAGGTTAGTATGTACACGTATTTTCTTTATCAAATGCATCCTTTTTTGATAAAACCACTTTCAATTGGTTCAGTTAATTTTTGTTTACAAAATGGAATTAAAATTGCAGCTAATAACATGCAATAAAAATTGTATTGTTTTTAGTTGCCTCACAGTAATGCTCAAGCACAAGATAAGAATATATTCAATTTAGTTTGGAAAAACCAAACTGCATTCTGATCGTATATCTCGGATGATAATTTAAAAAAATTCTTCTTTCTTTCCGTTTGTGTGTGTGTGATTTTATAATTAAAATACAAAAAGTAGAAAATTTGAATGGTAGTAGCATACCTGCCAACTCTTCAGATTTTCTGATCAGAAGATGAAATCTTCTGATTTTTTTTTTTTTTTTTAATGAAAAAATAGTGTTCAGAAATATTTGAAGAAATTGCAGAAGTAAATTTTTTTAGTGGCTGTTTCTTGTCATCTGTTAAATTTAGCAGCCTAGCCACCAAAGCAACTTATAGTATATATTTGGAATTCGGTGCCAATAGGAAGGAGGGGGGGGGTGGAATTTTCAATTATTATGATGTTGAAGTTAGGAAAACTTGATAGCTGTCTCTCAGCTGATGCTTGCAGAGGATCCAGTATAACCATTAGCAAGCTTTCTCTTAATAATAATAATAAATTTGCTGAACTTTGAGTTAAAATTTTCGAAATTAATGGATCATCTATTTGATAACAAATTTATCTAAATAATGAAGAACAAGTGGTACATTATCTATTAACAGGAACTTTTTTTATCAGTTGCTTAAAAAATGAAACTAGCTACCTTTTAGTTTTCTAAAAGGAGAAGAATTCAGATTTAAATAAAGTTTACTTTGCTTTCATTTAAAATAGGAGTAGTGAATTAAAAAAAAAAAAATCTTACAATGTAACTTTTTCTTTTTTTTGTGGAAAAATTTCCATTTTTTTAAAAAAATGATGAAGATGATGATATAGCCTGGAACTTATTACAGAATCAGTTCACAGAACTTCAATGTCAAAAAAATACCTATTATGGTACATGCAAATTCGTGCATTGCCATGTTAGGAAAGATGTGTTCCATTGATGAAATTTTGAAATATGGTAGGATTTGCAAAGTATTAAAAGCTGTATTGACTATTCCTCACAGCAGTGCTGAATGCAAATGTATTTTCAGTTTGATTAAGAAAAATATGACTCTGTTCAGCTCATCAATGATGACGAAAACTCTAGAAAATATTTTGTTAGCGAAATCATTTACTGACAATAAATGTTATAAAGCACAATTTTCTAATAACTTTTTTAAAAAAGTTAAGCAATCTACTATGAACATGTTATCAAAATAATTTTTTTCTACTCATTTTTTTTAGTAATATATAATAAAGTTTTAGTAAATTTTTGATTCACGTGTGTTTTTTTTCTATCATATAATATACAGTATTTATTGCAAATATTTTAATGGTTCATGTGTTGTCAATTTTGAATAATATAAATATTTTTACTCAGTTTTGGTTGTATATGGCGACAAAAAATATTTTACTGGTTGAATTATTTAAGTGGTGTTGCATAACACCACCAGTTAACTAGTTTAACACCAATATTCAAATCATGGGCTCTCAGCATCAACATCAGTTATCCTTGGTTACTAAATGTTAGGAAGCTGAAATTTTAAGTGTATTTTAATGAAAAGTAAAAAAATCTATTATCAATGTTCTATTTTTTTTTGGTATTAGTAATTTTTTTTATGTATTGAAGTTATTCTTTTCTGTCTGTAATATGCATTCTTTACTTGCAAATTAGTGACTATTTTATTTTACTCTTGCTTGTCTTTTAAATTTGCTCATTTATTATGATCCCAGCTAGTTTTATTTTATCCATGTTGAAAGTTTTATAAAATTTTTAAAATCTTCTTATTTCTTCTGATTTTTTGTCAAAATCTTCTGATTTCTTCTGATTTTTGGTCCAAAATCTTCTGATTTTCAATGAAATTTAGTTGGCAGTTATGTAGTAGGGAAAATGTGGATTTTCATGATGTTATTTTTATGGGAAATAAGGATTCTTGCCCCTCTTTTCTTAAGTAAGCATGCAACTATTTTGGCTACTATTTTTGTGCAAATGCTACTATTTCGGCTACTATTTTTTTCATTGTAGGCTACTAAAGCAACTATTTTGTATGCCATTTGGCAGTGGCAGACCTGCTAGTGGTATTAAAACAGATTATCAAAATTTCATGTGCCCATAACAGCACTTATGGTTTAATCGCTGCATGTAATGAATTACTGTGAAAAAAAAGGGGGGATGCAAAAATTTAAATAATTAACTGTAAGAATTAAACTGTTAAATATTTTTTTCATTCCTGAGATTTGGTATTATAAATTGGCATGATGATAAGATTTCTTTAATAATTTTCTGTGAACCAGTAAAAAATTATTTAGCTGTAGGAACTGTAAATAAAGATATTGTTCCTTCTTTATTGGAAATTTTAATTTTCCATCGAACTGGCATTGAGAAAAGCCCAATAATAAAATGTGGGTGAGCTACCTCCAAATTTTCTCTTCTTGAAACGTATAAAAATCAATGCAGGACTTTTCACTCTATCCAGAACGACCAGTACAAATGGCTGAATGGAAATGAAGAAAAATCAAAATTATTGTGCCTGCCTTGTTTACACAATTACTTGAAGCTAACTTCAAGTAATTGTGTGTGATCTTTAGAAGTATAATCTTCCGCGAGCGTTATTAAGGAATGCAGCCTCCAAAGATCATTTAAATGCTCATGTAGCCTTGAACAGAGAAAAACATTCAAAATATCTGAACTATTAAATGAACATTGAAAATTGCAGAAAACTAAATACAATGAATGAAGAAGCAAAAAAGAACAGTGAAATATTTAAGCATTTTTATAAGGAAACATTTTTATCTATTGTATTTAAAAAATATTGTAATCAGAGCATTTTTTCAGATAATCTTTCTAAATCATTTAAAGATATCAAAATGTAAAAAATAAATAAAAAAATAAAATATCTCGCACTGAGAAAATTAATTTAAAGATTGCAACTCTGATTCATTTAAAATGAAATGGATTCAGTAAAAAGCCTAGCTCCCATATTTATAATCATCGAATTTTTAGATATTTATAATCATTGGTTCATTCATCAGAATATACTAGGTTGTCTAACTTTTTTTCTAAACAAAAAATTGGAAAATTTATATTTTTGTCATTTTTTGCAAAGAACTTTATATTTGAAAATTCGATTTTTTTTCTTCTATTATGCGAGTGACAAACAGTGTTGTTTTCATAGGTAATCGGTCTTCTATTACAAACTAATAATAATAAAATTATTATTTTTTTAAATCACACTTTTATAAGCATTTCATGTTTATCTTTAAAATTACACTTTATTGCATGACTGCAATTCATGTAGTTTTTAAAAAAATCCGTTACAATACGTTACGTTGGCATGGGCCCTGATAATTGAAAATTCCCAGTTGTGATTTACGCTTGGCAGAAACTGCGAAGTGGTGAATTTATTTATTTTTAACATTTAGTCTGTTTCTTTTTTAAGATATGTAAGAGAAAAAAGTATCATTTAAACTATCTATTTAGGATTTCTAAACTGTTTTCTCAATGTATAGTCATAATTTATTTAATACTGATTTAATCATAAATGAGTTTTTTTAAATTATCACGCTCTTTACTTTTTATTTAGGTTTTCTAAGTTTTAAAGCTTAAAATATTCCTTTCTTGCACTTTCTCAGCCAGATGAAAATTTTGAAAAGCTTGGTTTGGTGCATAATTAACTCAATTGTTTTTGTAACTCGTAACAATTGTAACAACAAATATTATTTGGCGGTGTATCGCCTTGGGCAGGCTAACGGAAAAATGTCTTAAATTTACTTATATTAATTTATAATTAAGTTCTTAAAATATTATAATGCTGTATTGTCATCGAAAATACACCTGTGTACATAATTTGTATGATTCTAGCTTGTCAGGAAGTGAATCAAAAAGGAATTCATGTATTATGAATGAAATCTTCATTTATTGAGTAAAGGCATAAGTATAATGAATGAATTTCAAAGGTAAATATAACGTTAATCATAGATAGATTTATAACTAAAATGTTTTATTAGATCATCAGAAACATTTTTTAAAATAGCAAAATATTATAAATAAAAATAAAAATTCATTAAAACCATCAGAAAAACAGGCAGACTATATACCAAACTTTCGGAGGTTTATTATCAAGTCAAATTCCTCTCCCGTTGTATCTGGGATTTAATTATAAATCAGACATGCTATTGCAGAGATCATCAGCATACATTTTATGAGTAAGCCACAATATTATAAGTTTTGAGGACGCAACCGAAGTTAGGCCGCTACTCTTAAAAACAAGTTCATAAAGAGTTTTGTTAGATTTTTTTTTTTAAACCAGGACTAACCATCATGAAAGTAAAATAGAACTTTCATCTGAATGGACAAAGATATATATCTCTCTTTCTCTTTTGGCTAATCAAAGTAAAAATTTTACGGTAATTATAATTTGCAAACAAGGTGCACCGTTGTAAATTTTTAAGATGCAGTTATTGATATTATTAAGTGGTTTTATGAAAGTTTTATGATTTAATCAAGCAACGACGTAATTCTTGAGATAAAAATTATTTAATTAAATATCTTTAAAAGAAAATTTAAAACCACACCTTTCCTACAATTTTTAACCTTTCGCAGCAATTTTTTTTTTCATACTTTCCTTACAAATTTGCTCTTTAACTGTAAAGACCACATTTTCAAAAAGTTAATTAGTTAAAATGTCATGACAAATTTTGAAATATAATAAAGGGACTTTTTACTTAAAATTTTTGTTTTTAGAAAATAAACTATTTATATTGCTAAAAATATTTTCAATTTTATGAAATGCTCTTTAAAGACTGTCAAGAAAACAGCGAGTCATTTTAAGTTTGTGCTGAAGTGTGCTGAAGTTTTGACAGTTAGGACATATGAGAACTCTTTGGAAATTTCAAAGAGTATTCACACCTTGTAAATGAAACAAGGTAGAAGAATTGTTCTCCATAACTGGGATTAGTTTATGAGTTTTAACAAACGTGGTTTCTTACAAATTTACTTTCATTGTTGCTGCTCTCATACGCTTAAAACTACATAGTCACATCTGCTAGCGTTAAATTCGTATCAAGCTTGGTTATATTTGGCTGAATAGCTTGGCGATAAAAGTAGGTCACCATAAATCAAGCCAACTGGGCGATAGCTGACTAAGTGTTCGAAATTCCCATTGAAATACAGTATTGACGATATCTAGGAATCTTCTATAACCGGATTCCACACATTTTAGCTTCGTGTGTTTGACTGTTTGAGTAAAATTAGCTGAATTCTTAAAAAACAAGGAAGAAGGTAGCTGCCTTTTCCTCCCTTGGCAGCCAGAAGGACTTTTTTTCTTGTTGAGGAAAAATAATGTAGTTATATTTTATTGATTGGGGGGGGGGCAAATTTCTTCCTGCCCCGGGCGCCAAAAAACGTAGCTACGCCACTGCCCCCCCCCCTAATTTAGATAAATGAGTCTTTCATGCAGAATTATCCGATTTTCTTCAAATTTTGTATATAGGTTCATTTTGATAATGTGCTTCTATCAATAGTTTGGGGGGTTCATTGGTTAAGTATAAAGGGGGGATAACCCCCCCCCCCCTAATTTAGATAAATGAGTTTTTCATGCAGAATTATCCGATTTTCTTCAAATTTTGTATATAAGTTCATTGTAATAATGCGCTTCTCTGAATAGTTTTGGGGGTTCATTGGTTAAGTATAAAGGGGGAAAGGGGAGCTAATTCCCCCTTAATTTAGATAAATGGATTTTTCATGCAGAATTATCCGATTTTCTTCAAATTTTGTATATATATTCATTGTAATTAGAGACTTCCCTGATTAGTTTAAGGGGTTCATTAGTTAACTATGAGGGGGGGTAACGGGGGGATGACCCCCCCCCCTTAATATATTATTGATTTCTTTATTTTTCGAGGGGCATATTTCAAATTCTTTGAAATAAGAGTATAATATACAATTAGTGTGAATAGCCTGTGAGCTCAATGCCCTCAGTTTAACTGGGCAGTTTTCTTTTTATTTTATTATAAAACACACCCAAATCATTTTATCATAAAACACACATAATGAATAATTTATTATAGTACTTCTCTATTATCCCGTTGACCACTTTTCATAATAAACTATCGCCAAACTGCAAGATTAAATGCCAAAAATGCAGTCCCATTTTCTTGATGTCAGAAGCATTATACGTGTTTGTTATGTCATCAAGTGGTTTTTAATTTGCCATTTGCGTGTATTTTTCATTATGTTTTACTGATTTATTAGTTATTTCATTAATTAAAATAACAATTGTGTCCTTAAATTCTTATATTTTATGTATTTATTTATTTTGATATTGCAATGGCAACGTTCTCCCATTTATTTGGCGATAGTTTTTTGTTATGAAAAATTGTCGACGGGATAATAGAGAAGTACCCTTATTATAAAACATGCAATGTTTAATTTAATATAAAACACACGCTATCTGTTCTACCTTGTTGCCATACGAAGCGAAATCTCGCCAAAATCTTTGTGTTGCCTAGGCATAAAATCGTCCTTTTCATGCCAAAAATTTAAACCTTTGTCTGCGACATCTGTACCACGACGATTTTGGTGAGATTTTGCTTCGTATGGCAACCCGGTAGAGTAGACTGCGTGTGTTTTATATTAAATTAAACATTGTACTTTTTTTATAAATTTATCATTCTGTGCGTTTTATGATAAAATAATTTGTGTGAATAGGTTGCCAAAAAATATGTTGGCAAATTTTCTTCTCTCGCCAATGTCATTTTCTTTACCTTGCCAAGGCCCCAATACTCAAAAAAAAAAAAAATGAATCATTGAATCGGAGATTACGAGAATTCATATGAAAGCATTTTCCTCAGACTGCATTAGAAGATAACATCATCCGCTTCTTGAAAAACATGAAACAAAGAAAAATAAATTGAATGCATTTCTAATATAAGAAAGCATATCTTTTATTTTAATTTCAATTTTCTTTTTAACAATAAATATTTAAATTAACTCGTGCGGAGAAATCATACTTTATCTTTTTTGTACTGTTTATTTATTTTTATAATTACTGTTGAACATGATATAATGCAGTATTTTATATTTGTGGCAACACAAATTTCAGAAAAACCTTTCATTTCATTTATGAAATATATGCCGAAATAATTGTTAATTAACTACAATTTTTAATCAAAAACATGTTTTAACGAAATTTTAAGTGTGCTATGTCAGAAGCCTGTTCAAAATCCTTTCATATGGTATCTCAATCGTCATTCTGCATTTCGTATTTTCTGAAAAAAAGGGATGTTGACAGGAGAAATAATATATAAGGATTGTTTAATGGTGTTGCCCGAATGAAATGCATTTCGTTGGTTATTGTGTATAAGTCCTTTGGCAGGATTTAGGCCGGGGTAAATCGGGTTTATTTACAGTTTGCTCTTTTGCTTCAATTATAGAGTTTCAAAATATAATTAGAAATGCCCGTAAAAGATCTCGGCGAATGCTTGAAAATGAAGAAGAAGCCGAAGTAAGAAGAGAAAATCGAAATCGATTGGATTGAGAACGCTGTCAAACACAGAGCATAAGCCATCACCAAAATAGGCTTAATAACCGTTGCATGCATGAATGTGTTGCTTCTGACCTTTTCATTCTTTACAAATAAGTGTAATAATTTTACCTGACCATTTCATTTTTTAAACGTAACTGTTATACTTTTGAAATTTTAGCTCTTATTTAATTTTTTTACAAGTTTTTAGTGTAAATAAATATTATTCAGTCATTTCTTTTATGAAGTCCACTCCACTGTTATAATTTTCAATGACAGTCTGCCTGGGCAGGTCAGCTAGTTTTATAAAATAGGCTAAGCAAAAAGTCTTTGTCTTGTTGTATCCCTTGTAAGTGCGAGGACCAGGTGCATTTCCAACTGCCATTTCCTATTCCTGGTATGACCAACCCTGAAAAATATTTTATCTATTTTATTTAAAAAGACAATGTATATTCATTAGTGTTTTTATTCAGATATCGTTATGTTTTTTATATGTTCCTAAAAAATATTTTAAAAATAAATAAAATATATTGTACAATCATCTAACATCTTGTTTTAGCAACATGTGCTTCAAATAGTGTTGCCAAGTGTTCAAACATATGCGGGGCATCTCAGTTTTTAGGGATTCTAAAACTTGTCCCTCAGAACCAGCATAAGATGCCAAAAGTCCTGATTTTTCAGTATATACAGATACTCTTAAATTTGTTTAGTGCCATCCTATTTATTTGTTAGTCTGTGTTAAAGAATTTGGGTGGTTAATCCACCAGGCTCAAATGGAAAGAAAAAATAAACTGACTCTTAATAAGGGGATGGCTTAAATAAACAAATAACATTTATTAAATATGTTTCAACATTATAAAACTATTTACAAACTGTCTTGCAAACTTGCAAAGACATAAAAACTAATAAACTAAAACATTGTACGATACACAGGCCACATAAGAAAAAAAAATCCCTGACGGCTCGGCCTACAGGCACAGGTAGATTTCGAAGACGCAGACCGTGGGGCGCCTGTTTGTTGGGAATTGTGGAAAAAATTACCTTTTTACCATGATACGGCAATTGGAACCGCCTACTTCGAAACCTAACTTGTTTGCAAGCGGAGCCAGCAGGTTTTTTTTTTTTTGTTGTTGTTAAGAGTTTTTCCTATAAAAAACTTGTCAATATAAAAGTTTTAGATAATATTAAAAGGATTTATTATAAATTTAAGCGGATTTGAAATCTTAGGAATTGACGAAGTTATGAATTTTTTTCTTCTAACCCCCCCCCCCCCCCCCAAGGCAATTTTTAATTATATTAAAAATCTGTCATACATAAATTTTCGGCCCTACTCCTAGAAGTAATAATAACTTCAAACGGATTCGATACGTATCATAATTAAGAAATTGTTTTTTTTTTCTGTTTTCACAAAAAGCCCCCCCCCCCCCCCACTTGGTTCGATTTTGTCCATTAACAAACTTGACCGAGATTTTATGCCTCTTGATTTTATGTATCAGTTTCGAAAAAATGCAGGAGTTGGAACCGCCTACTTCGAAAAATAACTTGTTTGCAGGCAAAGCTGGCAAGGATTTTTTTTGTTTTTAATTTTTTTTTTTGCTATAACGGTTGGTCCTATAAAAAACTTGTCAATAATAAAACTTTAAGATAATATTAAGAGGATTAATAATAAATTTACGCGAATTTGATATCTTGTGAATTGACGAAGCTATGATTTTTTTCTTCTAAAACCCCCCTTTTCCCCCACTTGGGGCCATTTTTAATTATATAAAAAATCTGTCATACATAAATTTTCGGCCCTTTTCCTAGAAGTAATAATAACTTTAAACGGATTCGATACGTATAATAATTAAGAAATTATGGGGGGTTTTCTGTTTTCACAAAAAGCCCCCCCATTCCCCCCCCCCTTGGTTCGATTTTGCCCATTAACGAACTTGACCGAGATTTTATTCCCCTTGATTTTATGTATCAGTTTGTAAAAGATTAATGCAGAATTTTTCCAGTTATCGTGGTCAGAAAAAAATGACATAGATAGATAGATAAAGTTGTGAACTGGGGGTGGTTTTGGGTCCTGGGAGTCATGATCGGCGTAGATCTGCAAAAATTTTTCAAAATTTCCAACTTAGGTGAGAATGTAATAGGTAGTATTTCTTACAAAATCTACCTAAAAGAGAGAGCAAATAAATTTTGCAGTGGTATTTAAGCCAGTTCAAAACATGTGCAGTCCTTGCATCCAATCAGGAAATGGCACGTGGTAATGACGCAATACATACTGTCATACGTAGAAGCAAGAAAACGTGTTTTTGTTTACATTAAGAGATCGTGTATCGACGAACGTACGATCGCGATAGATGCACTTAAACTAGAATGTAATATGTCTCAGTGGAGCGAGACCTAAGAGAAAAAGCAATTAATATGGGGAAGTTAAACTTCCACATTAAATTTTTCACAACATAAGGCACCCCTCTCGCGATCCCTGAGATCCCAAGACTGAAAAAACACTCAAATGTCTAACAAAACATGCCTCCTTAATATTTAATATAACAATAAATTTTTCTCAAGAAACAAGCATTACGAAATTGCAAAAAGACATTCTTAAATTTAAAGAAACTCACAATGAATGCCTCCAAATCCGTTCCTGATCAAAAAACGAAGACGACTTACATCAATCATCTCATTTAAGGATACATATAAAACATTTAACAAACAGGATAAAGCAATTCCAGTTTTAACTGATTGCTCCAAAAGAACATTTCATTAAACAAAAAAACTTTTAACAAGTGGCATAAAAACATCTAAAGAATACATGTAAAAAGAGAAATTCATTACAATTCAAAATATAAAATGAAACACCAGGAGATATAGAGAAGTTGCAATCAGCAGATCAACTATTGTACTTCAATTGGAGGTATCGATAGTTAAACCAAGGCTACACTAGATACCGGGCTGGCTCATTCATTACCATGACGTCACAAGTGGTGGCTGGCCGCACAGATTAAATATAGTCATACAGATTTGACAGTGGAGCGAAAACCCGAACCGGCGCGATACAAGCGCCACTACTGAGCACAGTCAAGAACTAACGCACACGCGCGCGATCTATAAACTGTCAGATTGTCACGGTCACATGTACCTGTTGGCAGTTTTGTTTATTTAATATCGACACGACAGTTTCTCAGTTTAAATTATTAAGAAAAAGGTGTAAATCTGTAAGAAACTCGTGTAAATATGTATATTTGTAAGTATTTGTATGATAAAATAAAATATGTTCGATGTTTTAAACAATAACAAACTGCGGCGATGCATTTACATAAAAAAAAGATAGATACTATACAAATAAGATAAGTAATACCTACCTGTGGCGACACGCGCGGAACGTTTGCGACTGTTGTCACTAGGGGCTCTGCAGGTGCGATTCGGTTACCATTGAGCTTATGGAAGTGTCCTATCTGGTGGGATATATTTAATCTGTGGGCTGGCCGCTACCAGCAATTGGTACAAAGCGAAACGACAAAATGAAAGACATACAGCGATTGGCACAAAACGACGGGCTTGTCGCTTTGCACCAATCGCTGGTCGTGGCAGATACGCGTAAAGCCGCGACCTGCGTTATACACGGCCGGTGCATGACGTTTAAAACGTCACATGTAGTGGATCATTTTTACAAGGTGATTGGTGCAAAACAGGGGGCGCGTCGCTTTACACCAATCACCGTGTAAAAATGATCCACTTCACGTGACGTTTTAAACGTCATGCACCGGCCGTGTATAACGCAGGTCGGGGTCAGCCACTATTTGTGACGTTATGAGAGTGAATGAGCAAGCCCGGTATCTAGTGTTGCCTTGATGAAAGTTATTTCTAAGATTCCAGCTGATCCAACCATTGGTCACAGAAAGCTCCAATTACGCATAGACACGCTGGATTGGTTTTCGACCCAATGTTCGGCTTAGGTTTGGACGCCGTCATTTTACTGACAAGCCACCGGCCCGGTTCCTCGTATTCGATCAGTCCAAGAAGTGGTCCAAATCCAAACTCCCTCCAAGAGAAGATGATACGAGCCGCATACCTCGAACAGGAGGGGCCCTCCGCAACTCGAACCACTCTTGGTCAAGCGGGGCACTTTCTTCTCTGATCGAGGGCGGCACACAACTACTCCAGTTACAGAAGGGACGGACGCTTGAGATCCGCCGTACGAGCCGAGGCCCAAATCATTGTGCCCGTCTACGTTCCGCCGCCTGCCAGTGCCTAGAAGTAAGTAGTGTGCTTATCGCCAATACAACCGCAATAAAAAAAATGTCCCTAACAGGAGGAAAACCAGATTCTCCGCGAGAGGGCGTCGAGTTCCCACCGCCGTTATTAACGTTTGAAGTTTCATTTAACAGGCTTGATCCTAATGTTAGTTTCAATGTAATTAACGCTGTATTTTCAAACAAACTATACGAATGTTTCTATTTCTATAATATTTTAAAGTAAACATATATTATGCCTGTTTAATGATAAATCAGTATGGATAAATCTGCAAATACTAAGAAAAGAAAAGAAAAGCTGATCGAACATGCTCCGGGCTTAATTTCTAAGAAAAAAAGTGCCGGAACCCTAATATTCTGCGGTACTAACACGCACCCCCCCCCCCCACCGTCACTCCAGTCTGCCTATTTATATTTCATACATTATCTTCAAAATTTAAAACACTTTTTTTTTTTAGCAAAATAAAAATAATTAAATACATCTATCTGCGTATACTTATATATCAACTGTCCCATTTTTTTGTTATTACTACTTCCAAATAGAAACCTTTGCTTTACCTAATCTTAATGTTAATCGCAGAATTCTGCGATTAAATAAGCTCAGGATTATGATTCGGAAATAGTGTTAACACAAAAAATTAATAGTTCGCAGCTATGCGGAATAGAAAAAAGACTATTTCTGTTTACTCGTTATTCTGATCAAAATAGCATTAAAATGATTTGAAATGGAGATAAATAAAATTTGAATTTCAGACAGATTGAGTTCTAGCCCCCCAAGACTGATATAAAAACCGAGCCCGTTTTATCTCAATCTCTTACGTGAGCGACACATTACCTTACTTATAAGTGTTTTGATACAAAAGCAGGCAAAAAATTGGGGATGGGAGGGAAAGGAAAGGGTAATTTAGAATTCGTTTTTCGGAAGCGTTATTGCACTGGGCTCCGGAGCGCAGTGTTTATGAGCTCCGGTGAATTCTGGCCAATATTTAAACATTTACTAAAAATAGAGAAGTACCGGAGCTGAGGTCTGGTGGGCTCCGGCGCAAATTAAGCCCTGAACATGCTTCGTTCCCGGATATACTAGTGGATATAAAAGCAACAAAACTAACATAACTCTATCGCCCCCCCCCCCCAAAAGACTAAAACTAATTTGAAAAATGGTTAAAAGTCATTCCTCGTGCCGACAAAGATCTGAACCAACATTCAGTTGAATGTGAATTAGAGTCTTGCACGGGTCGGGTTGTACCCGACCCGAACCCGCAAATTTCATTTGAAGTCAACTAGCAACCCGACCCGAACCCGACAAAAAATTGACCTCGATTTCCTTAATCTGAAAAAATATTGGACATTCTTTTGAAAAAGCGGGTCATCCCGAACCCGACCCGCTAGAGTAAAAACCCAACCCGAACCCGAAAAAGTTAATGTCAACCGGACCCGCAGCAAAAAGTAGAAGTCAACCCGACCCGAACCTCAACAAAAAAAAAGAGCGCCAACCCGACCCGAACCGCGGGACGAGTCGGGTGCGGGTAATCCGACCCGATGCAGGACTCTAATGTAAATCGCATTTTCATGAGCGATTTATTGAGAGAAATTACAAATACACTATTAAAGGGAAAGAAGATTTGCTCAATTATTTTTAATTTAGTATTTTAATTTTTCTATCTAAAATAATTAAAATATTTATCTTGTGATAATGACAATAAATAATTTAAACAATGGACATTATCATAAATATTTTATTAATTATTGATATCCTAACTTTAAAATTTATTTTAACATGACTATTTTGTTTCATTAGTATGCTTTCATTCAATCATGGTTTTAAATACATTCACAAAATCAATGTATTACTTTTTGTAGGGTGTCTATTACTCGAAAAACACTGGAAAGTGTTTGATTTATTTCTGTTATTAAAATTTTGATTCACATTTGAGAAATGTGAGTATGAGAATGGTTAAATATTGTTGATAACTTAATGTAATAATAATAATAATAATAATAATAATATATAACAAGAGGGGAAAATTCTGCTATAAGGCCGAATATAGATTGCCACACACGGCTTTTATTTAAAAAATAAATAAACTAGCTGTAACTCAGAATAAAAACGCAATGACAACAAACAATTTTAAAATATCTAAATAACAAATAAAAATTCCCCTGTTTAAGTGTTGAGTTGTTCAATAACCATTCGATTTAGAAAAAAATTTTCTACCACTGAGCAATTTTTTTTAATGAAAGTTAATTCATGTTGCTATGGCAGCAGACGATAAAACGATATCTTTGGAATAAGGTCAATAAATAGAAGAAAAAAATTTGTTGATGTTTGTGATAAAATGTTTTTCCTTATTTTTTAAAAATGTATATACATAATTCCCTTTTATATTTTAACAGAATAATAAGTTTACTATAATTCGTTACTCATGCTATGGCCAGTATACACGATACACGTCGAGCCACAATGCCTTTATCATTATCTTTGTACGCGTAAAAGTTTCGCTACGGTACTCCATTGTGAAGTTTTGTAATTTTTTAAATCTAATATTTGAAGAACGACATAATCATTAGATTTGAAATTTATATCAAGAAAAATACAATTTTTTACCATTCTAACGCAGTTTGTAAAACAATTTTGTGACAAATACTTTTCGAGTTATTAATTTTTTAAGTAACTTCAAATGTTTCATTTTCCGAGATTAATCTGTGGCAACGATGGATTGCTGTGAGTTTTCATAAACATGAAAAATGATAGAGATTGAAAGAATAAGCCACCCTGTGTGTGGCTAATAATAACTATTAATCAAAAATAATTTTTAAATAATTTTTTAAGGATGATTGGCGCATCTACCCTAATTTAAAGAAAATGCATTCTTGTCATACTTTCAGGAGAGTAATTATTTTTTTTTTCTAGATTTGAAATTATCATTAATTTAATGTTTGATGTTTGTTAGTATACCTTAAATTATTTTACTCAAAACTAAAGCTCCGAAATGTCAGAAATTTTTAACAACTCAATTTACTCTATACTTCTAGGCACTGTAACCGAGGGTTGCTACATGCCGCCTCATGCACTTACCAGACGTCACAATGGAACCACAAGCGCTCCTTGTTCTACAGAGTCCGTCATCGCCTGTATCTCATCTTAGATAAATTTAGAAGCTATCCGACCACCGTTTGCTAGCCGTTGCCCTCATGTCACTATCCTTGGCACAGGGCGCCAGGGGCTGGCCTACGCGATGCTCTTTTATCACCTGGTCGTCCCGAGGCCTTCGCAGGAGACTTCTTCATCCCGAACCCCACGTCGGAAGTCGATACCGACCACGGGTCATAGGTCTGCACCGGTCCTTCAGGGCATAGCCAGACCGCAAACCTGAACCGGCCCAAAGGAGGGGACAGTCCGAAGTCGTGTGGGAAGGCGTTACCCAGCCTACCGGATAATCGGGTCGAGCACCACTTTACCACCGGCGCATCACGTTGAGGTGGTGGTGGTTCGTCAGTTGACCTGCCCCCGTCGTGTCGAAGAACATCTAGCAGTGTCGGGCTTCTGGTCAACTTCCCCACTTAAGGGGCCGAGTAAGAGTTACTCAACGGAGAATATCCCACAGTGCCGGGCTCCCAGTCATCTTCCACCCTGAGGGGCACCCGGAGTTTCGCGTCAATCGACGTATAAAGATGATCCACTCTTTGTGACTTTTAAACTTAATGAACCGGCCGTGTTTAACGTAGGTCGCGCGCATGCTCAGATTAAAGTTTTTGTTCAAACTACGATAAACCACATTCTAGAACTTTGCGATACTTGCCTGAACGAGTTCTATTAGAAGAGTTAGACTAAGGTATAGCCCACAGTACAAAAATATATACAGTACAGATATACTTGAACTTTGGTATAGCGTCTAGAAGATATAATAGTATGGCAACCGGCTGTTCAAAAAGTGTTAAAAAATTGAATGCCAAAAAATAAATGTCAATCGCAGCGACATCTACTAGTTGAAAAGACTTATCAAATGTCACTGCAATCGATATTTATCGTTCAGCAACAGTAACGTCCCACATTTATCAGTTTCAATTTTTTAGCACTTTTTAAATCATTACTGGAATAGCCGGTTGTCATACTATTTAATCTTCCAGACGCTATAAATAAAAGATACCTCGATATGAGATTGGCGACATACGAAATTTAAAATTTGATTGGCTGAGCCGACTATGAACAAAAGTGAATCGCCAACCAAGCATCTTGGGGAGCCTACCATTCTCGCTAAGATAATGCTTCTTAACTTGTCTCACTCATATAATCGAACTTGCCCAGGCAAGTATCGTCAAGTCAGGAATGCAGGTTTTCCACAGTTTAGAAAAAGAAATATCCTTCTAATCATAGTCTGTGTATGCGCCTTGTGCGTAAGCGCGAGCTGCGTTATACACAGCCGGTGCATGACGTTTAAAACGTCAAATGCAGTGGATCATTTTTACAAGGTGATTGGTGCAAAACGGGGGGCGCGTCGCTTTACACCAATCACCGTGTAAAAATGATCCACTACACGTGACGTTTTAAACGTCATGCACCGGCCGTGTATAACGCAGGTCGCGGCGTAAGTCGCCACTCTCATATAGACACACCCTAAATAGAGGCGACATATCAATAAACATTACCGTGGCGATAATGGCTTGTGAAGATGGCTAGGATGCCTATATGAGAGCACACCTGAGTATGCCATGTATACGAATCAATGCTAATTCCCAATTATCATTCCAATATACGAATCGGTGCTAATCATTCATATATATTATTTCTCCTGTCAACATCCCTTTTTCTCAGAAAATATGAAACGCAGAACGACGAATGAGATAGCATATGAAAGGATTTTGAACAGGCTTCTGACATAGCACACTTAACATTTTGTTAAAACATGTTTTTGATTAAAAATTGCTGATAATTAAAAATTAAATCGGCATTGTTTTCATAAAAGAAATGAAAGGTTTTCCTCAAAATATTGTTGCCAAAAAAATAAAATACCACATTATATGATGCTCAGCAATTATTATAAAAAACACCGCAAAGGTTTATTTTATATTTATGATTAAAAAGCGAAATTGAAATGTTTAGATTTATATTTCTATGTCCCATGTTTTTCCCGAAGCGGATGACGTCATCCTCTAATGCAGTCAAAATACGATTGTTAATTTTTTTTTCTCGCGCGTGCCTTTAGCAATCTTGGATCATTTTTTACTCTAACTTTGATGGAATAAATTAGATGATATTCTGGCTTGACTAACAACTAAATGTTGTTTGCAGATATTTTTATCCTTGCTTTTTCTTTAGAAGTTTAAATCTGCATCTAATAAATATTACATATTGATAAAAAATGGTAACTTCTCTATTATCCCGTCGACCACTTTTCATAACAAAAAACTATCGCCAAAAAACGGCAGAACGTTGCCATTGGAATATAAAAATAAATAAACCAATAAAATATAAGAATTTAAGGACACGATTGTTATTTTAATTAATGAAATAACTAAGAAATCAGTAAAACATAATAAAAAATACACGCAAATGTCGAATTAAAAACTACTTGATGACGTAACAAACACGTATAATGCTTCTGACATCAAGTCAATGGGACTGCATTTTTGGCGTTTAATCTTACAGTTTGGCGATAGTTCTTTGTTATGAAAAGTGGTCGACGGGATAATAGAGAAGTACCTAAAAAATATTAGATTTCAGTGTGAAATCCTCGCACGGGCCCTCTGGTTTCCAAGTATTCGGAAAAAACACCTCTTTGACCACATTGTTGAATACTATCATCATTTTTGTCTCGAGCATATTCGCCAAATTCCATTATCTCTGAGCATAATATTTTTATAATTTTAAATCTATTTTAATAAAAGAAAGTTTCGCTCTGTGTGTGTGTCTTTTGGTGATGGCTAGCAAAATCTAGCCCACCCAGAAGTCTGGAAATTTAGGTGTGGATAGTCCAAGGTCTGGCCATGTGTACCTGCCTCAGAATTTTAATCTATATAATAAAACCGTAAGTCATGTGACTGTCATCAACAATTCCGGGATGCCCGCATCACTTTTTCATATGCCAGGCGACCATTTTTATTCAAAATTATTTTTTAGAAAAAAGTTGCATGTTTAGAAAGATCGTTGAAAATAAATTAATATTTGAGAGATGACTTACGTCCAATTATGTATACATTCTGCAATAACTTCAGTTGAAATTAGCTTCGCAGTTCAAATTCTCTATCCATGAAAGTAAACAAAAAGAAAAAGATTCATTCGTTGTGAACGTTTAAAATATTAAACCATGAATTTTTTGGACCGCTGCCTGGAGTAAAAAAAAATAATAATAATCCGCACCAGTGAGACAGTCAAAGTTTACCATAATTCTGTTCTATACAACTCAACTTCCTTCTGGATTTTTTCTTGGCGTAAGTTGAACTCATGTAATAATATTTAATGGATCAAATTTCGAAACGAATTGTCAGCTTTTATTTTTCACGTGAGCGAATTAGAAACGATACTTTAATTTTGAAATCAAATATTTTGAATTATGATATTATTTCTTATTTATCTATTTTATATTTTAAAGAAAAGTGTGAACGTCATGTATTTTAAATTGGTACAGCTGTCACGGACGCACCGGGGTTGGCGCGATTTTTGTTTTGCGCCATTTTGGCGAGAAAATCACATTTTCAGGTACCTATTAGAGATTACTGAAACAGTATGTACTTTTATTTTATTACTAGCCGCCACTGGCGACCAGTTTGGTCTCCCTTAAATGTATGTTAAGCACTGTAACACGTTACTTTTATTCATAATTTATTTTTTTTCCGTAATCCTTCGCCAAACCGAAAGATTCTAATAGACAAATCAAAAACTTTTTCGATCATGGTAGCATTTCGCATATTTTTGTTGTTATGTATTTCATCTTTCTTGACAAAAACCGCTTAACCAACTTAAGCATTTATGCTTCATATCCGTTTGCTTATCAGTTGCAATATGCTTGCTAATGAGGAGATTCTTAAACATATTAAGTAGTTTTCCGTAATTGGATCCATTGCCAAATGGCGTATTTTAGTTAATCTGGAGGCACGGCAGTGCCTCCGCCAAGTCGACAGAGGACAGCCGTAAGCATACTTTTCTGGAAGCAACTCAGGGCACATTTCACCCCCCCATATCTCCGCGCTGGAGTATCCCAAAAATTTTAAACTTCAATTATAGAGAGTATTTGGCCCACCCACAGGACCAAAATTTAAAATTACAACTTTCTGTCTTTTCTAGTTCAGGCGATATATGAACTCAAACATTCGATTTTTTGTCACTTCTTACTCACTCGTTCACGCGTCATCAAAAAGATTGGGTAGATCCCGTAGCCCCAGAAACTTGACATTTGGAAAAAAGGTAGTGTTTAGGATACAAAGAAAGGAAAAATTATAAAATCCAGAAAATTCGAAAAAAAAACATTCGAAAATTCAACAAATTCCATCAAAATTGAGAATTGAAAATAAGACGATCTTGTAGTCTTAGAAACTTAAGATTTGGTGTGAAGGTAGTGGTTAGCATCCAGAAAAAGAAAACATCAAAAACACCAAAAAAATCGAAAGCAAAATTGAAAAAATCGAAGAAATTGAAAAAAACCGAAAATTTGAAGACAATCCGATTTTGTTGCGCTAGAAAATTCAAATTAGGAATAAAGGTAGTATTTAGGATACAGAAAAAGGAAAATAAAAAAAATCCAGAAAATTCGAAAAAAAAAATAAAATAATTCGAAAAAAATTGAAAAAATGAAAATAATTTGATACGATAACGCTCGTATTTATAAATTAATTTGGATGAAACTAATTGTGTGTATTAAGCTCACCAATGCCTCGACCGAGTTCGTTGGCCAGCTTGGTCCGCCATCTTGTTTCAAGATGGCGGCCACGGAAAATTTTAAAACTAAAATAAATATACAAAAAAGTTAAAAAATCAAGTTTATTTTTTTAATTAGGTGTTAGGACTTGATACAAGGATTCCAGAGCATTTTTTGTTTTACCTCTATCTTAAAAATTGGCTGAGATAGAGCAGTTTGAAATTCTAGGGTGGCTGACATTTTGAAACAAAACAGCACATTACAAAAAACCAACGATAAATTTATGGTCAATAATGGTCAAGCAGGTGCAATCCCGAATGAATACTCCGTGTTATTATAACTGTAACTTTGACTTCGAAATTTTGATACGTTGCATTTTCTATTTGTTGATATTTTCGAACTATGATTTACGCTAAGTGAAATGTTGTTGTTGAAGAGGGATTTTCCATGTAAATCCGAAACGTCCAATTTTAATATGTTTTTAATGTTTTATGAAAGTGTATTCTAATGTCTGTAATTTTAATGATTTTAATATAAATTTATAAGTTTTAGTGAACGCGATTTCTCGCAAATTATTTTCTTTCATTGTTGTAATCATTTTCCCAATCATACGCACAAAACTATATATTCATATCCATTAGCGCCAAATTCTCGCCAAACTTGGCGACAATTGGCGAAATCTCGCCAAATTTGGCGACAAAAATAAGTCTTCATAAATGAAGCCAACTTGGCTATAGCTCAATAATTTGGCGAATTTCTTATTCAAATTCAGTGTAAACGAATCTTTTGTAAACGGTTTCTTTGCATTTTAACTTGCTGTTTTCGAGTAACATTAGCTAAAATTTTAAAACGAAGATATAGGAAAGCTACCTTTTCCTGCCGGTACAGGCCGGAGGACTTTTAGGTAGATTTCGTAAGAAATACTACCTATTACATTCTCACCTAAGTTGGAAATTTTGAAAAATTTTTGCAGATCTACGCCGATCATGACTCCCAGAACCCAAAACCACCCCCAGTTCAAAACTTTATATATCTATCTATCTATCTATCTATCTATGTCACTTTTTTCTGACCACGATAACTGGAAAAATTCTGCATTAATCTTTTACAAACTGATACATAAAATCAAGGGGCATAAAATCTCGGTCAAGTTCGTTAATGGGCAAAATCGAACCAAGGGGGGGAGGGTGGGGGGGCTTTTTGTGAAAACAGAAAAAACACCATAATTTCTTAATTATGATACATATCGAATCCGTTTAAAGTTATTATTACTTCTAGAAGAAGGGCCGAAAATGTATGTATGACAGATTTTTGATATAATTAAAAATGGCCCCAAGGGGGGGAAAAAGGGGGGTTTTAGAAGAAAAAAAATCATAGCTTCGTCAATTCACAAGATATCAAATTCGCGTAAATTTATTATTAATCCTCTTAATATTATCTAAAACTTTTATATTGACAAGTTTTTTATAGGACCAACCGTTATAGCAAAAAAAAATTAAAAACAAAAAAAATCCCTGCCGGCTCCGCCTGCAAACAAGTTATTTTTCGAAGTAGGCGGTTCCAACTTCCGCATATTTTCGAAACTGATACACAAAATCAAGGGGCATACAGTCTCGGTCAAGTTCGTTAATGGACAAAATCGAACCAAGGTGGGGGGGGGGGGGGGCTTTTTGTGAAAACAGAAAAAACTCATAATTTCTTACTTATGATACGTATCGAATCCGTTTGAAGTTATTATTACTTCTAGGAAAAGGGCCGAAAATTTATGTATGACTGATTTTTGATATAATTAAAAATTGCCTTAGGGGGGGGGGAAGGGGGGTTTAGAAGAAAAAAATTCATAACTTCGCCAATTCTCAAGATTTCAAATCCGCTTAAATTTATTATTAATCCTCTTAATATTATTTAAAACTTTTATATTGACAAGTTTTTTATAGGACCAACCGTTATAGCAAAAAAAAATTAAAAACAAAAAAAATCCCTGCCGACTCCGCCTGCAAACAAGTTTGGTTTCGAAGTATGCGGTTCCAACTGCCGCATCATCGTAAAAAGGTCATTTCTTCCGCAATTCCCGACAAACAGGCGCCCCACGGTCTGCGTCTTCTAAATCTACCTGTGCCTGTAGGCCGAGCCGTCAGGGATTTTTTTATGAGTTGTCGGATGCAATCTATGTTTTGCATTAAATAAAGTAAAACATTGAAAAACAAATCCCACAGGATGGGGATAGTTTGTTTTAGATCTGGAGGCACGGCAGTGCCACCGCCAAGTCGAGAGAGGACAGCCGTAAGCATACTTTTCTGGAAGCAACTCAGAGGGCACATTTGACCCCCCCATATCTCCGCGCTGGAGTATCCCAAAAATTTGAAACTTCGTTTTTCTAGAGTATTTGGCACACAGGACCAAAATTTAAAATTAAAACTTTCTATCTTTTCTAGTTCAGACGATATATGAACTCAAACATTCGATTTTTTGTCACTCACTCACTCACTCGTTCACGCGTCATCAAAAAGATTAGGTAGATCCCGTAGCCCTAGAAACTTGACATTTGGAAAAAAGGTAGTGTCTAGGATACAAAGAAAAGAAAAATTATAAAATCCGGAAAATTCGAAAAAAAAAAACATTCGAAAATTCAACAAATTCCATCAAAATTGAAAATTGAAAATAATACGATCTTGTAGTCTTAGGAACTTAAGATTCGGTGTGAAGGTAGTGTTTATCATCCAGAAAAAGAAAACATCAAAAACACCAAAAAAATCGAAAGCAAAATTGAAAAAATCGAAAATAAAAAAAAATCGAAAAATTTCAAATAATCTGATTTTGTTGCGCTAGAAACTTGGAATTCGGAATAAAGGTAGTATTTAGGATGCAAAATAAGGAAAAATTAAAAATTCCGGAAAATTCGAAAAAAAAAATTCAAAAATTCGAAAAATTCGAAAAAAATTGAAAAAATTAAAATAATTTGATCTTTTAGCCTTAGAAACTTAAAATTCGCAGTAAAGATAGTGTTTAGGATTCAGAATAAGTTAAAATAAAAAACCAAATAAAATTCGAAAATAAAACGAAAAAATCGGAAAAATCGAAAAATAAGGAAAATTTGAAAATAATTCGATTTCATAGCGCTAGAAACTTGAAATTTGGAATAAAGGTAATATTTAAGATACTAAATAAGGAAAAATTCAAAAATATGGATAATTCAAAAATACCCATAAATTAGTGCAGACGATATATGAACTCAAAGTTTCGATTTTTTGTCACTCACACACTCACTCACTCTCGCGTCATCAAAAAGATTGGGTATATCCCACAGCCACAGAAACTGAAAATTTGTAATAAAGCTAGCATTTCGGTTACAAAGAAAGAAAAAAATATAAAATCCGGAAAATTAAAAAAAAAAAAAAAAAACATTCGAAAATTCAAAAAAATCGAACAAAATTGAAATTTGAAAATAACACGATCTTGTAGTCTTAAAAACTTAAAATTTGGTGTGAAGGTAGTGTTTAGAATTCAGAAAAAGAAAACATCAAAAACACACAAAAAAAAATTGAAAATAAAATCGAAAAATCGAAAAAAATCGAAAAATTTAAAATAATCCAATTTTGTTGCGCTAGAAACTTGGAATTCGGAATAAAGGTAGTATTTAGGATGCAAAATAAGGAAAAATTAAAAAATCCAAAAAACTCGAAAAAAAATCGAAAAATTCGAAAAAATTTGAAAAATTTTTAAGTAATTTGATCTTTTGGCCTTAGAAACTTAAAATTCGCGGTAAAGATAGTGTTTAGGATTCAGAATAAGTTAAAATAAAAACGCAATAAAATTCGAAAATAAAATAAAAAAATCGAAAAATAAGGAAATTTTGAAAATAATTTGATTTCATAGCGCTAGAAACTTGAAATTTGGAATAAAGGTAATATTTAAGATACTAAATAAGGAAAAATTAAAAAATATGGATAATTTTAAAAAAAAATCGAAAATTTAAAAAAACAAAATAGAAAGGAAGAAAGAAAAAGAGAGAAATTGAAAATAATACGATCTCGTAGTCTTAGAAACTGAATATTTGGTGTAAAGGTAGTGTTTAGGATTCAGAAAAAGAAAAATTAAAAACACAACAAAAATTGAAAATAAAATAAAAAAAACGAAAAAAGAAAACAAAAATTTGAAAATAATTCGATTTTGTAAAGCTAGAAACTTAAAATTTGGAATAAAGTTAGTATTTAGGATACAAAAAAAGAAATAAATAAAAAATCTGTAAAATTCGAAAAAAAATTCGAAAATTTGAAAATTGAAAAAAAATTGATTTTGTAGCTTTAGAACTTAAAATTCGGCGTAAACTTATTGTTTAAGATACAGAAAAAGGAAAAATTAAAACACAATAAAATCGAAATTAGAATAAAAAACTCGAAAAAGATCGGAAATTTTAAAATAATTCGATTTTGTAGCTCTAGAAACTTAAAATTTGTAATAAAGGATACAAAATAAGAAAAAATTATAAAATCCAGAAAATTATAAAAAAAAAAAAATGCGAAAAAATCAAAAGAAATATTTTTATCTTGTAGTCTTAGAAACTTAAAACTTGGTGTAAAGGTAGTATTTAGTGTTCAATAAAAGGAACAATTAAAAAATTCGAAAATAAAATCGAAAAATCGAAATATGTTTAAGAAATCGAAAATTCGAAAACAATTTGATTTTGTACTGCTTGATTTTGTACTGCTTAGTTATAAGATAATTGTCCTATTAGCTAGTACAACGCCCCTAATTGTTTTATGTTATTTCCCCCGGATTATCGTTTTCTTTTCTTTCGTTTACGAATTTCGTTATAGAAAAGTTCCGCTATAGTCTGGCTACGATATAGGCGATTTCTTTATAGACAGGTTTGTTTTCTTTCACATGTTGTACTCTATTTACTTCACATATGAAATATGGACTGTTAAATGATGTTAGCCCCACAAAAATTTTCACAGCTCCCCCTACCCTCCCGACATTACTGGCTGGTTATGGCTTAATAGTCCTTTCTAAATAAAATCATGGTGACTCTAAGATTCACTTGATTTATCTCTAAATTGAACCTAAATGATCCTAAGAAGACGGATTAAGTAATTACTATATTGGCATGACAATCAGGTAACTTAGAATTAAAATCGGAAAATCAATAAATTTATAAAAAGTCGAAAAATTGAAAATAATTCGATTTTGTAGTCCTAGAAGATTGACATTTGGCAGAAAGGCAAGGTTTTGTACACAAAGTAAGGAAAAATTAAAAAATCCGTAAATAATAAAAAAAAGTCTAAAAAAAAAACGAAAAAAAAACATCGAAAAAAGGAATATAGTTTGATTTATTGGAAATTTCCGGAAATTTTAATTTTGGCTTTCTTTTTATACTAAAAAGTTCTTTTATGTTAAATATCAAGTATCTAGGGCTGCGAGTTATATCTCAGATGCATAGCGCCTATCCTGGAAGCAATTGAGAGTACTTTTGACACTCCCCCTCCCATAATTTAGTGCTTGCCTAGGAACCTGAAATCTCTTTTTATCTACAGTACTTTGCAAACGAAACTAAAGCTTTAGTTTTTTTATACCTGTAAATAATAGGGACAGAGTGTGGGCTTAGCGAAAATCAGTGGATTATCTCCAAAAAGAACCCAAAATCAAGAAAAGGAGGGTTACTTACAAAAAGAAGTGAAATCTCATCAAAAAGTCACCTGTAAAAAATGCAGCCAAGTCTCGTAACTCATTTACCGTAAAAAGTACTGAGATCGTATAAAGCCAAGTTTAACTATCTTATTAACTCTGAAATTTTCATTCACAAAATCACTCCTAGTCTCTACATCTTTAGTTAATTATTATTTTGTGACTTGGCAATTACGCAGCACAGGGAAGTTATTACACCTTACTATGTTATGGGATGGGATGGGATAATTTAACTAAAGCAAATTATATACGCACAGGGAAGTTATTACACCTTCATATGTTATAGTATTATTTGATTAAGACTAACTATATACATCACATTCTCGTGCTGCGTAATTGCCAAGTCACAAAATAATAATTAACTAAAGATGTAGAGACTAGGAGTGATTTTGTGAATGAAAATTTCAGAGTTAATAAGATAGTTAAACTTGGCTTTATACGATCTCAGTACTTTTTACGGTAAATGAGTTACGAGACTTGGCTGCATTTTTTACAGGTGACTTTTTGATGAGATACGATTTGGTGCAATGAAGTCTATTTTGTGAAAGTCTTTAATGATATCCACCATTTACACTGAACCATATTGTTGCCAATATTTTTTTGTTTGTTTGTTTGTTTCTCGCTAACTTTGGCTGTAGACTTGATTACGGGAGAATCAAGAAGAAAATCTATCATTATTCTCATTTAAAACGTCTTGAATAATGTGACATAATCGGAGTGCATATTATAACACGTAATTTTCGAGTATGGTTTGGTGAAACATTGAACTTTTGGAAGCCAGTTTTGATAATCACGTAAATATGTCACACCAACATTACCGCCTATAATTCTAATTACAGCAACCCTTTTTTCTCTCTATATTGCAACTCTATAGTTAATATAGTGCCCCGGTGCGTCTACGACAGCTGTTCCATCAGAACATTTGATTTCAAAATAAAAGTATCGTTTCTAATTTGCACACGCGAAAAATAAAAGCTGGTATTGGCGATTTTAAAAATTCTATTGGCGAGATTTGCGCCCAAATAACACAAAAGTACTTAATGATGTTATGTATTTTGTAAATGTATATTAAATTACTGTTTTGAAAGCGATTGGTCATTAATAATGGTAAATATGATTGGTGATTAACAATCATTTTCGGTGGTCTCTCTTCCTTTCACGTATAATACATAAATACCAAATTAACTGACAATTTGTTTCGAAATTTGATTCATTAAATATCATTACATGAGTTGTATTTGTTTACATTCAGCTTACATCAAGAAAAGATAAAGAATGAAATTGAGTTGTATAGCACATAATTATGGTAAACTTTGATTGTGTCACTGGTACGAATTATTTTTTTGACACCAGGCAGCGCTCCAAAAAATATTTCATGGAAAACTAACTTTACGAACGATTATCTCCATGGTTTAATGGTTTAATATTTTAAACCTTCACGACGAATGAATCTGTTTTTTTTTTTGTTTATAGAGAATTTGAACTGCGAAGCTAATTTCAACTGAAGTTATTGGAGAATATATACATAATTGAACGTAAGTCATCTCTCAAATATTAATTTATTTTGAACGATCTTTCTAAAAATGTCACATTTATGAAGTTTTATTCGAAAAAATAATTTTTAATAAAAATGGCCGCCTGGCATATGAAAAAGTGAAACGGACATTCCGGAACTGTTGATGACAGTCACATGACTTACGGTTTTATTATAGAGATGAAATAATTTATTTTACATTAAAAAACGCACAATTTTAATATAAAACACATACAATGATTAATTTATTAAACAGTGTGTTAAGCTGTTTTTGTCAAGAAAGATGAATTACATAACAGCAAAAAATATGCGAAATGTTACCACGATCACAAAAGTTCTTGATTTGTCTATTAGATTTTTCCGGTTAGGCGAAGGATTAAGGAAAAAAAATAAATTATGAATAAAAATAATTTGTTACAATGCTTAACATACATTTAAAGGAGACCAAACTGGTCGCCAGTGGCGGCTAGTATTATAATGAATAACCATCGCTTCTAAAATGTCATCTTTTAAATCAAAATGGCGAAAGAAACGAACTGGCGCATTGGATTTGCAAGCGGAAATGAACAAATTCGAAATTTTTTTACTAATTAGCGAATTTTAAGAAAACTATAATTATAATTGAGATATCAATTTGAAAATTTCTGAGCATGTGTAAAAAAATATTCTGTATCTGACTATGTGATTTTTGAAAAATGCGGTTTGTAATTTTTTTTTAATTTATGCAAAAAACTGCCGGCGCCAGTGAAAACGATCCGAGAAAGTTTCAGACAGGGATCTGCTTTCATTAAAAACTTAACTACAACCCAGATAACAATTTTTGATTTTTAAAACATTTTTATAACCCTAACATGTAAATGACTAAAGTACCGGCAAAGGTAACTTGGCAGTGGAGATTATACTACAGAAAGTGTACATGCGCGAGAAGAAATAGTTCTTTACTGAATTTGAAAGAAAAGCACTTTAAATATGTTTTTTTTTTAGATTTTTCCATTGAAAAATGATTTACTGATTAAATAAAATTGATCCAGCTTAATATATAATCATTTTTATGATAAATACCTGTAATATTAACTGAACTTGTATTGTTTCGCGAAATGATTTTCTGGCGAAATTTTGGCGATTGGAATAAATCAGTGGGCAACCCTCGGACACCCCGCAGCGTTAAGTGCTTGGCCTGCGACAGAAAATTCTCCTGCGATTGCGGGAGATTTAAGATTTTTGATGTCCAATCAAATGTTTCATTTTTTAAAATATTAAAGATAGAGTAATAATTTCGACGAATTTGAATTTTTCGGAAAATTTTAACTCAAGTACATACCAAACATATCGATAAAATATATAATATAGGAAGAATTTTCTTTTCTTTAAAATAAAACTTGTCATGAAAAAGTTCTTTATTCACATTCAACGATATCGATATTTCCGTGTTTCCTAAGTTAAAAGTATTCTTATTTTATTTGCACAGAACTGATCAGCAGTTTATTTAATTTGTTTTTTGAGGTATGGTAAATATTCAAAATATCAACAGTATTTTAGACTCAGAAACTCCACACTGTAAAAATGTACTCATTTCGAAATGAGTATTTTTGGATCAAAAATGAACATGTGCATTCTCAAAAATGAGTAAGTCCATGTACTCATATCGAAATGAGTATTTTTGGATCAAAAATGAACATGTGCATTCTCAAAAATGAGTAAGTCCATGTACTCATATCGAAATGAGTATTTTTGGATAAAAAATGAACATGTGCATTCTCAAAAATGAGTAAGTTCATGTACTCATATCGAAATGAGTATTTTTGGAGAAAAAATGAACATATGATCAAACCCAACATACTTGTATTTTTCAGAATGTGTAATGGCGAAATTTCGGAGCGTATAAAGCTATTATTTGATTGAAGGAGAAACGAAGAATAAGAGAAATGAAAAGTGGATCTGGTTGTTCGGGATTTTCATCAAAGTGGATCCACTACAACACATTTACTCTTTTTTTTTTCCCTCACATTTTACACATCTACTTTTTTTTTCCTTGATAGTACTTCAAAATTATGATTTTTTTCCCCACTAATTTTTTTAAAATTTATTTTAACTTTTTTAACGTGAGGCAATATTGTGTTATTTAAAAGTTTCATAACATAATATCTTTGCAAATTATAGCTATGCAAATTGGTATTAAACTAAGCTGATTTGGCTTACAAATTTATGAATTACGCTAAAATTTATTATTTTATAAATTATAATTTTACAAGTTTATAATTTTTTCCTTGAATTTATAAAATTAGTTAATATTTTTTCTTTACTTTTATAAAGATAAAGTTTTTAACTTTATAACGTTTTTAATTTATTTCTTTAGCTTATATTTTTATAAATTAAACTAATTTAATTTAAATAAAATCAATCCGAGAATATTTACGGGAGTTAGAGCACGGACAGATGGCCATATGGCAGACAAACCGAAGTCATAAACACTTTTCAACTAGGTTGGAAAGTGTTAATAAAAATTGAAGAATGCTAAATAAGTAATAAAAATCTTATATTTATTTAAAATGTTATTTTTTTGTAAATAAACTTCTTATACGGTTTCATAAACACTGTAAATCTTTTGAATTTTAGTATTCATTAATATGAGTTTGTTGCGGTTAGAATTTTTTTATTATTATTGTAATACAAGCTTTCAAATCTGTGACTAAATAACAACTGACTTATGTAAACTTGAAAAGATAAAAATATTTCTTCCTATTTTCTTTTATGATTTTCCTAAAAAGAGTTCTGTTACATAACAAACACCAAACACGATTTATTTTTATTAGACAAATAAGGAGTAAAAAGATTTTTATTCATGTTCTATGTGATTTACAATGATTTAGAATAAATTCGATGTATTTATTAATGTACTCCAAAATAGAATCTCAAATCAATAAATAAACGTTCAATTTAGAAAAAACGATATATCAGATTTTTTGTCTGTACTTTTTTGATTATTTTGATTATTTATTTATTTTCATTTAATATTTTCTAATTGACATAAAGCATGTATTATATATTATTTTTTAAACTTTCTTATCTATTTTTTTTTCTTAAAAAAAAATAAATAAAACAACTTTTTCTTTTAAATTAGTTCTTTCTGAATAATCTTGTACATTAAATCATCAATAAGTTTAAAAGTTAGAGTCGCATCTGTTTGCGGCTCACAAACTCCTTTCATTTGGCGATTTATTTCGTGGTTTAAATTTTCGGCAACCCTCCAGGCTCCTAATTTTGTCTGTTTTCTTTGTCATTGGTCATTCATTTTCTGGACTTCGGACTTGACACTTGCTTTCTCTCACTCTCCGGTAATTTATCTTTTCATCTGCATAATGGCTTCGTTTACAAACCAATTTCCTCTTTCTTTCCAACCTCATGAGAAGGGGAAGCCTTTGAGAAGTTCTGCTAAGGTTATCATCTTAAATGTTTACATAAAGCTCAGAGAACAAAATCCCATGAAATCGGACACAGAAATTATCAAGATGTGTGCTGATTTAACGGGAGTTTCACCACGATCTATTGAAAGAATGAAGACTGAAATAAAAACGAATGGTAAATTTACAACTCCTGGCAAAAAACGTCCTTTGAAAGTAAATACATGTACAAGAATGCAGATTTATGATGAATTTACTAAAACGGCTATTCGAAAAAAAGTGCATTCTTTTTTCTTTATTAATGAAATACCGACGGCAGAAAAAGTAATGCGTGCCATAAATGAAGATAACGAACTCCCAAATTTCAGTGTTCGAACTGTTCGAAATTTTATGCATGATTTGGGATTTGTTTTTAAAAAAAGAGTACGTTCATCATTGTTGTTGGAACGAGAAGATATTCAACAATGGCGGCATGAATATTTGAGGAATATCCAAAGATTTCGTTCTGAAGGGAAAAAAATTTATTATACCGATGAAACGTGGGTTAATGCAGGGCACACGAAAGAACGCGTATGGCAAGATTCTACGGTAAAATCGAAGAAACAGGCATTTTTAAACGGTCTGTCTACAGGTTTAAAAGCGCCTTCAGGTAAAGGAGGCCGATTAATTATAATACATGCTGGGTGCGAAGATGGATTTGTTAATGGAGCATTGGAGATATTCAAAGCAAAAAAAAATGGAGATTACCATGATGAAATGAACGGCACGCATTACGAAGAATGGTTAGTAAATAAATTTTTACCTTATATTCAGCCTAACAGTGTTATTGTTATGGATAATGCCCCATACCATTCTGTTAGGGTAGAAAAAATTCCAACAAGTTCAACCAAGAAAGAAGACATACAAGCATGGTTAACAAGAAAGAGTATCCCTTGGAACCCAGACATGTTAAAAGTGGAATTGCTTAAACTTGTGGCAGATAATAAAAAGTTTTATGAAGCTTACCACATAGATAAAATTGTTGCTCAACATGGCCATACCGTTCTTCGATTGCCCCCTTATCACTGCGAATTAAATCCCATCGAACTTATCTGGGGCGAAGTTAAAGATTATGTTGCGAAAAAAAATCGAACATTTAAAATGGAGGAAGTTGAAAAACTTACTTATGAAGGAATCCAGAAAGCGTCTTCTTCTTGGTTTAGTTGTGTTCAACATGTAATTGAAAAAGTCGAAACAAACATGTGGAAATTAGACGGAATTCAAGAACAATTAATTGAACAAGTCAATTTCACTGTTGGTGACTCATCTGATGATTCTGATCATTACACAGATGGTAGCCTTAGCGGAATAGAGCCATTAGATTAACAGTCCTTTTAAGGACTAAAAAAAAGTCCTTTTAAGGACTAAGCCTTACCCAAGGCTAAAAAAAAAAAAAGAAAGAATTACACTAAAATACATACTTCAAACAATGCCTTTGAGGCTGTACATATATAACGTTATCAACATTTTGTTAATTTCGGACCCCCTCCCCCCCTTAATGATATCGTTAAAATATATTTTAAAATGATAACGATATCCAGTGTTGAATTCAGGGGGGGACATCCCTCCCCGGAGCTTTGAAATGTCCCCACTGGAAGATTTGAGATTTTATGCTTTCAATGGTCAAAAACTGGAACTCTCCCTCCCGGAACTTTATAATTGCACCACCCCGGAGGAACAGAAATCCCTCCCGGAGAAAAGTGTCTTAATTCGACACTGACGATAGACGAATCGCTTATAACTCTATGTAATTTTTATTTATTAAAAAATGAAAATCTCATTTAAATACTTCCACCTTTAGATACTTCCAGTCTTTAGTTTAAAAAAATGTAGTTTTCTTTACGGCTGTTTGTCAATTTAAGTTAATTAATTTCTAACATTTTCAGGAAGTCATTTTCATTACTAAATACATACAAATTACAGAAATTCTCATTCAGATATCAAGAAATCGAATAGTGTTTCGCGTCTTCATAAAAAGGCAAATAACATTTCAGAAAATGGTTAAAAATTAGCATTTTAACCTGATGAATGCCGAATAACCTTCATTGAAAAGAGAACAAAATTTACTATATGCGTGTACAGATATAAACAGGATTCTTTTTGCTCATGTGGAAAAATCCCGCAAAAACGCTAAAAATAGCATTAAAAATCGCTAAGATTTCAAAAATTGCAGAGGAAAAAATTATCCGTTTTTGGACTAAAAGACAAATAGGATTTCTTTTATGAATGTGGAAAAATCGCCTCGTAAACCCAAAATTTCTATAAATTCAAATAAAAATATACGCATAAATTTAAAAAATGTACGTACGAATTCCGAATAAACTTTATTGAAAAGAGGATAAAATTTACTAAATTGTACTAAAAGTTTAAAACAGGATTTATATTTAATAATGTGGAAAAATCACCGCTAAACACAAAACATCCCGTTAAATCGCATAAAAATCGCTAAAATTCCAAAATCGCAGATGACAAAATTTATCAGATGACAATGAGCTAAAACATTGTAAAAGGAATTCTTTAACGAATATCAAAAGATCGGCGTGGTACATAATAGTAACTCATGCAAAATTTATTCCTACAAACAACGATAAACAGCCAAATCTGGCGATTCAAGGATTTACATGAAAAGTAAACAAATGTTATAAGTTAAATCCAACAAGGATTTTTCTACACGCCAAATCATCGCTTTTCTCCCAATCTGGGAATCTTCGAGCGCCAAAGTGAGTGAGCAGGCCGTCGTAGCTTTGCCTCCACTGCCAAGATAAGTGTGCCGCTACTTTAGATGCTTTTTAAAGGCTTTGTCTGAAAGGTTTGCAAACATTGTAAAAAGCATTATAAAAGGTTGCTAGTTGACACAATCTGAGGTACTTTGTAAGTGTTTTAGGACAAGCATGCCAAAATGTAGAAACGTAAGGCTAGTTACAGTATTTCATATTAAGCATTGTAATCAGATTTACAATCAAAGGTAGATAATAATGCTTTTATCATAAGCATCTTCTATAAAGGAAATGAAAAATGTTTTGATTAATCTGTTAGTTTTAAATCTTAATTGCCAGAGGCATGAGATTTTCATTAAAATAACTTGACTTAGAATTTTTTTTGTTTCTGTGGGAAATTAAATTTTAGCCTAATATTTATATACTGAAAAAAAAGGCTTTTTATTAGCTCTTATTATATTTAAGAAGTCATATTACATAGCAAGTTACATATTTTAATTAATATATTGTTTTTTTCCCTTTAATGTATTTGCTATTTTTTTTATTATTATTAATACATAGCTTTTTTTCTAAGTAATTGCTAAAATTTTAATATATTTTATTTTTTAAGTTCTACTGATTGAATTTTGCAACAGATCTCTTTAAAGAGATCTGTTTCTCTGGCCGATCCCTCCATTTAGTTTGCGAAAATGAAAGGAAATAATTGCCAATTTTTACTACTGAACAAAAATTTAGGTAACTAATTAAGATATAGATTTGAAATTGAGGTCGGGAATGGGTGTCATCTGCCGGCTATTTTAGCGTAGCGTCTTCGTTATAACGAATTACATTTTTCTGATAATTAGAACATATTATATGTTCTAATTATCAGAAAAATGTAATTCTTTTTTTAATAATCGCGTTAATGTAGGTGACGGTGGTTCTCTTGAACATTATTCATTATATTTGCGGGTATGGGGAGGGAGGGGGTTAACGCTTTTCTCTTCGCTCTCCTATTCAATATTCTTTATTCTCCTAAGACGCGAGACACGTTTTTTGTGTCATAGTGTGCACATAGAAGCGCTGATTTTGGGAGATTTCGGAAAGCGAAAAATTCACCAAAATGCAGGTTTTTGATTGGTCGTTTTCTTTTTGCGAAAAATCTATCTGCCTAGCTTAGCAATAATGGCAAGCTTGTCAAGTTTTTGTCCAAAATCTCGGGCCCGTGCAACGCGCCGGGCGGGTCAGCTAGTTTTTTATAAAGTAGGCTGCACACTGAGATGGCACAAGCAACATGTGCCGCGTCTTGGGAGAAGAAACAGGTTTTTTCTTTATTCTCCTAAGACGCGAGACACGTTTTTTGTGTCATAGTGTGCACATAAGGAAAGGGCATGTTTACAAACAAACAGTTCCATCAACCAATCTACCACTGTATTTTTGTCGGAGCTATCATTGCAGGAATCGTCATGGCGACGTACGCCAATCATATCACAGACCAGTTTAACGTAGGCCAATCAAATCGCTCCATCTCATGTGTACTGTAGGAGCCATAAAGAACGAACAGGTTTTTCACCCAAACCAACAGTAGTTTAACCAACAGTGACGTCAGTTGCCCTTTCCTTATAGAAGCGCTGATTTTGGGAGATTTCGGAAAGCGAAAAATTCACCAAAATGCAGGTTTTTGATTGGTCGTTTTCTTTTTGCGAAAAATCTATCTGCCTAGCTTAGCAATAATGGCAAGCTTGTCAAGTTTTTGTCCAAAATCCTTTCCACGTGGCTTATCTGTCCTAATTTTTTAAGATATTTTAATCTATGTTTGCCACAATATTAAATATTAGCATTGTGCGATGCATATCGCTCCATGATATCAAATACTTGAGAAGAAAATATTTTCAAATGTTTCCTCCAGGGAGTAAGGCTGGGATTACGGTGCCTCGCTCTACCGTATCTTACGCTCGATCGTAGGATAGGCGTTCCTGCGATCAGTCGTAACTTCGTATTACGGTGCCTCAGCGTAAATCCTCGTGCTTCGGTGTAAGTCCTCCTGCAGTCAGCCAATCAGAGGCCGCAGTTACATTTGTTTCGGTTGCGCGCGCATCCACTTGCGTCTTAACTTACGGCTGCTTCGAAGCTGTCGTAAGATCGCGAGGCACTGTAATGCCGTTTACGTTTTGTTTATATCGTAAGTCTCTAAGTTGATCTTAAGCGAGGCACCGCAATCCCAGCCATAGAAAGATTAGATAGATAGATAGATCTTATTTCTATCTCCATGTTGTTGTAGTAGTACAGCGCCTAGAATAAGGAAAGGGCAACTGACGTCACTGTTGGTTAAATTACTGTTGGTTTGGGAGAAAAACTTGTTCGTTCTTTACGACTCCTGCAGTACACATGAAATAGAGCGATTTGATTGGTCTACGTTAAACTGGTCTGTGATATGATTGGCCTACATTGCCATGACTATTCCTGCAATGATAGCTGCGACAAAAATGCAGTGGTAGATTGGTTGATGGAACTGTTTGTTTGTAAACATGCCCTTTCCTTATAAATTAATGTATTCTAGGCGCTGTAGTAGTAGATTGTGAGCTTGTGAGTTTCACGCATGCGCAATTTGTGCTAGAGCACTTGTGACGGGCGCGATCTAAAGTCTGGAAGAAAAAAGACGTTTGCTTATTGAAAATCTCGTTCTACCTTTTTGTCCAATTTACTCTCGAAACTTCTGTATGTTATGTTTTTGTTAACTGACACGCATGAAATCAGCACTAAAGAATGCTAAATGTAAGTTGTTAAGTTATCTGGATCTTTATATTTTTCTTAAACATTATTGCATTTCATTAATCAGCATTAATTTTTCACTGTTAATATTATTTTAGCTGTGGTTAACTGTAACTCATCAAGTGGTGAAATTTGCGTTGACTAAAAAAGAGAATAGTTTCTATTTACTAATATAGTAATTATTAATGCTGTGACGATCTTACTTTCAGACTTTTACTTTGTAAGTATTTTAATTGTTTTTATTCCGATTTTTGTGTTTTACAGTTATTTGCCTGCGATTTTATTACTACTGTTGTGATCGTTGTATTGCATTAACTGTGTATTTTAAAATGTGCTAATTTTCTATTTTTCGAGTTCATGTGCAATTTTTATTTTTATTTTACATTGCTGTTTAGTTTAATCACCAGTTGTATTTCATACACGATGCGTCTAGTCGCCATTGTAAACTGGCTTCAGACTCGCATCTAGCGTCGCAGCCATTGTTCAAAGTTGTTCATTAATGGTATCGTGTGAATGGGCGTCATATAAAATTGCTTTTGCATTGCATTTAGGTGTGAAATGTTAGTTCTAATAGCCAAGAGATTTCCTCTAATATGTTGATTGTGTACGTCATTGCTCAGATTTTGAAATAATATATAAATTGTATCGCAGATTTCCCTTAATATGATTAATCAGATCCTGTGATCAAAATCGTCGTAAGTTTCAATTGACGAAGATTTCTTGAATAAGATTGTATGAAAAATCACCAAGTTTTGTTTCTGCAGTGAATGTATCCATAAATAATGGCGAAATTTATGAAAAATTGAAAAAAAAATATTCATATTGATAAATGTGTCATGATAATATTATGCTTTCCTCTGTAACATTTTCAGCAGTTTAAATGTGTAATTTTACTTTTTCTTTTCAAGAATTTAAATTTTGGTACAAGATATTTAAAATTTACATATTGTCATGTGATAACTTTCCCTTTTCAGAATTCCTGTTATAATAAACAATGTACTGAAAAATTCCCATTAAGTTGAGATTTTAAAAAAATGTATTTTTCTGAGACAGAGTTTTTGAATAATTATGCAAAAGTTAAACATTAAAGAGAGTATCGATTGAAAGTATCGCATTGATTTTGAATATTGCTGTTCTCAATAAAATTAAAGATTTTCAACTTGTTTTTATACATGTACAGTGCTATCTCAGTTTAACAAATACCTCTGCTAATGATGTTTCAATTAATGAAGAATTTTTTTGTTTTTTTACTACTAATGAATATTCATTAGACTAACGAATGCAATATTTGATGCTTGTGTCAGCATAGTGGAGCTGCATTTCATTTTAATTGGACAGGAAATTGCATTTCAGTTAACGAAGGCTTTCGTATAACAATTGTGATTCCAGAGCAAATTATCTTTGTTGGCTGAGATATTACTATGTAGTATATGTAACACTCAGTGGTTTAATTTCATTATACAGTGATACCTCGGCTAACGAACAATGTTCATTCTGGAATTAGATTTGTTAGCCAAAATGTTTATTAATTGACACTGATTTCATGTTTAATTAAAATGCAACAATGCTGAGTTAATTAGTAAACATATCCAACAAGACATTTCATTAGCAGAGTCAGAAAAACATGAAATATAATGAATGCTAGCTATCGCTGTACAATCATCTCTTTGCAACTAATTTTTTGTACCAATTTGGTGATGGTTTTTGTTAGTTGTCATGTGTTTTTTGGCAAGTCTACTTACTCTAATAGCTTAATTTATAATACATAATCCGCTTTGTATTCTGTAAATTTTTACAGTATACATATTTTTGGGATATGTACTCTTGTTCTTGAGGATGAATCGCCAAGCGATTAGGGTTTATTGCCAAATTATAATGCATAAATGACATTATAATAATATTTGATATATATGTAACATTTTGTGACTCATATGGCCCAGTTATAGTCCTATGTAATGCATATATGACATGTATAAGATGCATTTGATGTGTATACAACATAAAAGGTGTAAGTAATATGTATATAATGATGTATATGGCACCATACTATATGAACATTTGGAGTATAGGGGAGACTGGTACACAGTGGACCACTTTTTCAGTTAAATTTTTTTTTCTCTTTAACAGACAAACTGATCTGCATGAAAATATTTTTGAATATTCCTTAAACCTTTATACATTCATCATAATTTTCTCGTAACATAGTTTTTAATAGATTTTTCAAAAAAATATTTTTTATTTGCACACGTAAAGTGGACCAGTGTGCCCCAAAAGTGGGGCACACTGGACCGCTATTAGGTATTATCTGAAATACAATATAAATCTATTTTTCATTAATCTAATTCTTTTTTATTTCTCTTTTACCCACAAAATAACATAGTAATATAAATTTACAAGTAAAATTTTGAAACAAAAACAAAACAAAAAATTAATTATATTTGAAAATAATAACAGATTAATTCAGGAACAATTGCAATTTAATTGAAGTTATTACTTAAGTACAAAAAATCAGCGCACATTAAAATTTACAAATGAAATTTCAAAATACTTATGAGTAAGATTGAGCCTGGAATTTTCCTGAAATACTTTTGGGTCTGGGAGCAATATTATGAAATCATTGACATCAACAGTAGATTCATCTACAGTTTCAGGGGAAAAATAAATAGATTTCCATTCAATTGTGTCTCATGAATCTTACTTGAATGAATCACCAATTAGTCTACAGTTATATTTATCAAAGGCAGTAAATACAAAACAAAATATTTCTTACTATGTTAAATAAATTATTTTCCTTTGTTTACTTTATTTTACAGTTAAATAACTACTTTAAAACAATAATTCTTTATATAAAATAAGCAATTAAATATTTGAAACAGCATTACAGGAGCAGAATGGATTGTAGACCACTGTGCCCCATGTTGAAGTTCAATAAATAATCATATTAATATTGTTTATATCTTTCTTTTAAACATGTGAACTTTAAAGTTGAATAAAAACAAGTATCTCAGCTTTGCAAAAAAGCTGTTTTATCTTATTTATCTACAACCTTTAATTACTAAAAAAATAAAAAATATGATGATGAAAAATTTTACTTTTAGAAGCTCAAAACAACCAATCAGGATAAAATAGTTCAATCTGAGCTAAACATATGTTCTGAAGGCTATAAATAATCTGTGCAGTGCTGTTGTAAATTAGGATAGAAGAGAAGCTTAAAAAAAATTAAATAAATAAAATATTAGGGGGTGGTCCACTGTGCCCATAGGTCCAGTGTGTGCCGGTCTTCCCTACATATGCTTAATATTATATGATGCATTTGCATATACAGTCACCTCTCACTTATGCGCGTTTGAAGGGACTGACTTAAAATCGCGCATAACTGAGAGCAGCGTATAACTGAGAGGACGTTGTATGTAGTAATTCCTTATACACATTATACACATTATTCGAAAGAAAAACATATTGAAATATAAGAATTATGATTAATGGTATTTTATAAAATAAAAGGGGTTTAATATTAGTATAGTGTACCAAATATATATATATATATATATCCTTACACTTTCACTATAAAATTTAGTTTCAAAAAATACAATAAAGTAAATTTTTTTCATTTGACATAGAAGATGATATACTTACATAAAAAAAATGCCAATTAGTCCTCTTTTGACCTTTTCTAATGCATTAAAGTGCGTCATTGTATTTGATGCTATATCAGCATTTTGTAGGTAACATCTCAAAGTGTCCAGGGCTCCTAAAGCAGTAGCATAAGATGGGACAATTACAGTATCAGTTTCATCATTATCATCATCATCTCCTTCTCTTTCAGCTGTCACATCATCAAACACAGTTTCAATATCTCTAATTGCCGTTGATGTTAAGTTTTCATCAACACTGACGAAATCTTGAAAAGAAAGAGAATCTTGGCTTATTCTATTCCATTCTTCTTCGTCTATGTTAAAATCATTGCTGTTGTTTTCATTTTCCTGTAATGGAATAACTTCAGCATTATTTGAATGAAAAATACCCGCTTTCCTAAAGCAGTTAGAAATTGTCATGGCTGTTACGTTATTCCAAGAGGAAACCAACATATGCATGGCATCCAGAATCGAAATTTTCTTGAATTCCTTTTTCTTCTCTAGTGATATAAACATTCTTCGCACCAAATCTTTCCTATACTGCGCTTTAACTGACCTTATTATACCGAGATCTAAGGGCTGGAGTCTGCTAGTACAGTTAGCAGGGAAAAATATAACTCGTGCATGTGTCAGCAATGGGAGATATGAAGGATGGACGGGACACTGATCCATAAATAACAAAACTTTCTTTTTTTTTTAGCCATCTTCATATCGAATTCCTTCAAAAAGTCTAAAAAAATTTTCGATGTCATCCAGGCTTTGGTGCTATTTGCGTAAGAACATGGCAATTTCTTGACATTTTTTAAACACCGTGGATTCTTGGATTTACCAATCACTATTGGCGGTAACTTTTCTGATCCGTCCCCATTGCAACATAAAAGCACAGTCAGTCTTTCTTTGCTGTGTTTGCCACCATGGCATGTTTCTCCCTTAAAATCCATCGTTTTGTTTGGTAAAAGACGATAAAATAAGCCTGTTTCATCACAGTTAAAAATGTTCTTAAGATCAAAGTTTTGAATTAAATTTGGAAGGTCTGCGATCCATTCATTAGCAGTTGAATCTGAAACGGCTGCGCTTTCACAACTCAGACAATGATTTGTTAAACCATGTCTTTTTTTAAGTTTTTCTAACCATCCCGAAGAGGCTGAAAAATTTTCGATTCCCATTTTGGATGACAAAGTAAGTGCCTTTTCTTTAAATAACTCACCGCTAATGGGTAAATTAGAAGCTCTCATTTCTCTGAACCACTGAATTAAAGTGGTTTCTAAAATCTCAAATTTTCCATTCTGAATTCTTGATCGTTTCTTCGCTTGTGCAGAATATTCACTATTAATTTTTTTGATCGAGTCCTTGTTCTTTAAAATCCCTCTGAGTGTTGATTCTGGCAAATCGAATTTTCGAGCTAAATTTATTTTTGACAGTCTAGGATCATTTTCTGCTGCTTTTATAACTTCCATTTTGAACGAAATTGTTAACTTTCTTTTGCTCATTTTTATTGCAAAAAAATAAAAAATAAAAAAAATAAAAGAAAGAATCTAGATGCTACCGTAAAGGCAAGGACGAAATGTAACACGAGTGTAAAGTCGACGAGTGTAAAGTCGAACTGTAACATCCTCTCCACCCTCTCCACCCCGCTTTTCGGTACGGTCTTTTGACCTTGACAGGTGCAGAAAATTATTTATCGATTTTAAAAAAAATGTGAATTGCGTTGTCATTTCCGCGTATAACTGAGAGAGAAAATTCAAAGTGGCGCTTATAAGTGAGAGATCTGTAGCATTATTTTCGTATTCCTCGTGCCGGGACCTTACGAAATTCGCGTATAACTGAGAGACGCGTATAACTGAGACGCGCATAAGTGAGAGATGACTGTATAAGCTTTGCAATGATCTTTATGCAATTGTAACTGCAATCTGGACATAATTGTAATTGTGGGGGTCACAATAACCCAAAAGTACCATTTTTGGGTTATAAAGCTTAGAATGGTTTGTGAACAATTTTTTAATTTAGTTTTATCATTATATTTTTTTCATGTTTGTAAATTTGCATTATTATTTTGATTCAATGTATAGTGTCCCATAGTGTTCCCTCTAGGCACATTTTTTTAAAGGTGCAGCGCCCTGCTCTTTTTAAAATTGGCAAATTGCATCCTGTCCTTTTTTAACCCCTTGGGGACGAGTGACATGTATATGTGACACATAAGATGCTCAGAATCCTTGATTATTCCCACCAGTTACTTTTTTTTGTAAACTTTGCCTTATTTAATGATAGCATTTCTGCAATTAAATTAGGAGTAAATTTCTGTTTTGAAAGACCAGTGGTAAAACATTAAAAATTCTGTAAAGGACGCTCGTCGCGAAGGGGTTAAAACCAGGTTTGGCAGGTTTTTGACAGCTTAAACTGTCACGTCAAAAACCTCAAATACTACATTAATATATAAAATTTCACATGAAATGTCACACATATACAACATTACATGTAATTTTTAAAATGTCACTATTACTATATATCAATAACTAATATCTAGTAAAGTATTACTGTTAATTTTTTAACTGAGTAAAATTTTTATTTAAAAATTTTTGGGGGTAAAAATTGTGCTTTTGCTTTTATTTAAAAAGGTAAATATAAGATTTGAAAGAAGCTCACTTGTGCTACATAGTTTTTCTCATAATTCAAAATAGATATTAACCCCTTCGACCCTGACATCCTACTAATAGGACATATCTTTTATTGAGTATTATTTTGTCTTAAACTTTATTTTTATTAATTCCAGCACCTAATAGTGATAGTATGAATCTCTACATTTCCTATTATGACTTCACTTATGTTTAGCTTTTAGTAATAATAATAATAATTTTCATAATTATTAGCAAGCCGTTGGCATTTCTTTTAATTAAAACATACGTTTCACTCTTTAAATTAAAATTTGAGAATCCTTTTCCGAATTGGTAATTTGTGATAAAAGATAAAAAATATTACTCAATTTTTATGCTTGTTTAATTTAGTTGTAATACAACATTTTCCAAAAGTCTTCAAAAATTCTTCCTTTGACTATTGTTATATGAAAAACACGCAAAATAACTACATTTACATTTGTAAGGTTTTGGTAAAGAACACATTCGTTAACTGTGATTCCGATAGCTATTTTTAATTTTGTTAGCATAACAGTAATTTTTTCCCAAAATTGAAAAAAAAAAAAATCAGGGCTGAAGGGGTTAAATGTCCTAGTCCCTAATATTAAGAGCGGTAAACGTCTGTGTGTGTTTCTGTCTGTCTGTGCACTCCCCGCTGTACACGCAAAGGCTCCGGGACTAATCGACGCACCGGCGGCGGACGCGGACCGAAAAATTCGGAAAAATAGCGCGATGCTCAAGTTTCGATCGGGTCGGGATTCCGACCCGGACGCGGGGAGTTATTAATCAACGAAAGTGTTTTAATTAAGGACCGAAACCGAACTTGGAAAAGAAAGGAAAACCACAAATTTTCGCCTCCGGCAAGGGTTGCCGGTCTCTCGGGTCGGGGAACGAAAAGGCGGCGGGTTCGCCGCGGAGCAAATTAAGCGCCCCAAACCACACTGCGGGTTTTTAAATAAACCGACCGGTATCTTCGGAAGTCTGGGGTTGTATGTCGTATGTTGTTTTACTTGGTAAATATGAACTTTTAGATTAAGTACACTATTGTATTGATTCTTCTTACCTTTAATAATGTAATACAGTAATCTCTCACTTATATGTATGTTCAAGGGGCTAACCAAAAACGATGCATAAACGAGAGAGACACATCAATGAAATCAGAGTAAAAATTACATTTGAAATAACTGTTAAGACAAAATTCATCATTAAATGGTTAAATAACATGCAGAATAATGAAAAATATGAATTATTCAGATTTACTAATTCAAATCCAAAATACATAAATCTCAAAATTTTAATTACATAATCTATTATTTTAAAGTCTAAAATTGAAGTTTGTTTATAAACTTGATGTCTGTTCCTAAAATTAGCTTTTTCGAGTTCATTAAAATATGAACATGTTGAACCAGATGTATCAGTTCGTTTGATGTAGTGACGGAGGGTTTCTGGAACATCTATTGCCTTTGCACAAGTTCTTGGATGGTGTTTCTTCGTTATGGTTATCTTACTCATTTTCAGTAGCATCATTCTTAATTCCTGTGACTATTTCGTGTATATCCCTCTTTTCTGCTGTTATTACATTTTCATCAACACGCTTAAAAATTTGCAACAAACTGTCCAGTCATTCGATCGTTTTTGGAAAAATACTGTTACATATACATGACTATAATTTAACTCTATTCTGACAATAATATGGTCAGAAAAGAGTTCATTTACGGTTATGTAACCATTTTCTATAAAAATGTTTGAATGACTGGACAGTTTGCTTCAAATTTTTAACAGTGCATCTACAAAATCATTAAAATTAATCATTCCTCAAGAAAGAGCATTCCATTCTTCATCTAATACTGATTGATCCTTGGCACAAGATTTATCATTTTCAAATTTCTCCAGAATGCAGCCTGCTTTTTTGTAACAGTTCTCTTAGAAATAGCCTGTGTTAAGTCATGTGATCCAAGAATGAATCTTATGATAGTGTCCAAAAAACAAATATAAAAAGGCAACCAATTGGCTTCCCATTTACAAGCTGATGTGAAATTTCTTGGAAAGGACATAAGCAGAACAGAAAGAAATGGCAAGGGAAACTTGAAATTTCTCAGACGCATAAGTGAGAGATACATTCACGTTGCGACACATAAGCGAAAAAAAAAGTAACATTGCATCACTATATCTTTATCCGGGACTACTGAAAATCGACATATAAAAGAGAGAGAGACACATAAATGAGACGACGTATGAGTGAGAGATTACTGTAGTACTAGTTTTAATGGTTCTTTAATGTGAAATGATCAGTATAATTATACTGATAAAGTGCAATATTTTTCATTGTATCAAGTTTGCTTAAATATTTTCTGTGATTAATTTGCATCAAGAAACTGACTTTTAAATCTATTTTCAAAGATGTTTTTAATTTTATTTGTTTGAAGGTTTTACTGAAAAAGTACTGGATTTTATCTTCAACTCATCCTTGTCATCAATGTTAGTTTAGGTAACACTGCATTAGTGATGGGTGATTCTTGAAAATTTAACAATCAATAAAAATTCGGCATCGTATAAAGTAACTATCAATAAAGATAATAATTGATATCCAAATTCTACTATCGAGAATTTTTACAATCAATTTACGCATCCAGGGGTGTAAGAACTGAGCACCAGTAGGCTGATTGTCACCACTAAGTTTTATTAGCATTCTTCGCCTAATAAGAATGCTAATAAAATTTAGGTGAAGAATTCTATTAAAATTTAGTGGTGACAATCGGCTCACTGGCGCTCAGTTCTTACACCCCTGGTCACACCGATAAGCTAAAAACAGTAATTGCAAAACTTTAAGTTGGGTAGTTTCACATCACCTCTTGAAACATGGGAGAACTTGTTTAAGGTTCCAAGAAGAGCTGAGGGTAGCCAAAATGCTCAAGAAAAGCTTCATCCACCGAAAACACATTGAAAATAAGAGCTGAACTCTCACAGATTTCAATGAAAATGGATGTGTTTGTTCTTATTAACACTTTCCAACCTAGTTGAAAAGTGTTTTATGACTTCGGTTTGTCTGCCGTATGGCCGTCTGTCCGTGCTCTAACTCCCGTAAATATGCTCAGATTGCCCTGCAATTTTTATATGTTATTGTCATTATCTATAGCATGTTCCCTATTTCAACTGAAGTGTATAGCCCTTATAGTTTTTTTACAGGGTCACTCAAAAGAATTCCATTACATTACGGTCTATGGGGAAAAATCTTTTGCGGGTTATTTTAATGATGTTACGCAAATTCAAAGACATTGTAATCGATATATATCACTAAGGTGCATTACAAGAAGCTTAATATGGAATAGGGTGTGCATAGCACTTATAGTTACTTTACAGGGACAGTCAAAAGAATTTCGTTACATTACGTCTATGGAGAAAAATCGTTTGTGGTTTAATTAAATAATGTTTCACTATTTTAAACGCATTGAAATTTATATATATCACTAAGGTGCATTACAAGAGGCTTACTACAGAATAGTGTGTGTATAGCAGTCATCGTTCATTTACAGGGACACACAAAAGAATTTTCTACTGTCTGTTAAAAATAATTCCTGGAAGTGTGTTTTGTTTTAAGTTTCTGAATGCGATTTTAAATTTAACTCACTTTTTGTCTATTACTTGGTGTGTATAAATTCTGTATTTCATATACAGGGCAGCACAAAAGTTTGCGAACACATTTCTGTTTATTGACAGAAACTACAGAAGTAGAATTTTAAACTGTGCTACGTGTTTCCAAACTAAACTAATATTTAGCATCCTATGTAGTATATATACAAATCTATAGATCCTATACAGGGCTGAATAAAAGTATTAGGATAATTTTCCGAATATTGTATACGTTGGAAATTCCTGAAATTACGTTTTTAAATATGTTATGCGTTTTCCAAATGGTTTACTTAGATGTTATCTTTCAGCTTATTAAACGGTAATGATTTGTAAAATTATTTTGGAAGCGTTGGAAAGTGTTACATAGTCTATGCTTGACGCATGATTTTTCGTTCTTGTTAAGATATAATCACCAGTAAATCTTTTTGCTCTTAGGTGAATTATTTTTTGAGAAAAAAGTTATCAAAATTTTGAAAAATTGTCATTAATTGGCTTTTTTGACTGTTTGGTTTTCAAAGGTCATTTCATCATAAAATCATATTTCAATATCTAATCAACAAATCATCTTCAAATAATTTATGCATGATAAATAAGGTACATAAATAAAAAAAATACTGTTACATTTAAAACATCTTAAGTGTGTCAAAAAAAATTCAATCTTTAAAATCAAGAATTTTTTATGAAAAATAATGAATTAACTAAAAATTCATTATAGTGTAAAATTTATTTTTCTTGCAAAATTTACATAAAATATCATTTACCTTTTTATGAAATAAAAATAGTGGGATTTTGGTTGTTTTTAGTGGTATTTAAATGATATTTAAAAAATTATTACTTTTAAAGTTGGGATTTACTCAATATATGCTCCTTGGAAATATATTTTATTTATACATTTATTTTATACTAGAGGGCTCAACCCCCTACATGTTAACGATCGCCAACCCCCAGTGAATTGCAAAGCAATTCACATTGAGACCGCTTCACGGTCCCAGCTCTCTTCGCTTGCTCGTCCCTTTTTATTTTTCTAGTAATTCTAGCTGGTACTTACTGGCTACTAAAGAGATTATTCTCACTCGCCACTCACTGGCTACTAAAAATAATCAACCTACCAGTAGGGCTGGGCGATATATCGATACATCATGAAATATCGATTTTTATAACATATCGTTTCAACCGATTTCAATCTTCCTTAAATATCAATATATCGGCTCTTGTTATATTCATTCATTAGTCAACACAATTTCTTATTCTCCAATTGATTCTTGAGTGTAAACAACGAAACTGCCAAATAAGAGGTATTTTTCACCTTTGTCTCCCCTTCTCCCATATCTAGAGACTATCCATTTACTATTATGCTATTGAAGTGATTTAGAAATGAATAGCATTTTCCGTTTTTCGATAAAGATATTGCATTTTAAGTTATAAGCAAGTTCTGTAATGACCATTTCTGGGGTGTTGCGTTACGAAAATTGGTTCAAAACGTTTACTGTGACAGTTTTTTTTAAAAATAGACCCTTTACTTTATTGAAAAATGGAAAGCGCTATTCGATTTCGCCGTTTTTAAATACGTGCACCTTCCAATTTTGTGCGTCTAAGTTTAAGATTGACTTCACGAATGTGTCAGAAAATTGAGAGCTTAGATTTGAGAACTGCCTTAACAATATATTATATATATTTCTTGAATTTCAAAAGTATAATATATTTGAAAATCTTTTGCTTTCCCCCTCCCCCCCCCCCCTTCCAAAAAATAAAACCTTAACTTGAATAGTTTACGATTTTTTTCATTTTCAAATCTCTATAAAGAATCAACATCACATTCATTAGAATAATCTACCTTCATTAGAATAGCTTAAGATTTCTGGCATTTTAAAATTCTAGTAAAAAAATAACATCACATTCCTAAAGAATTGATTTTATAATCTTTAATAATGAAGTACCCGCACTGAAAGGCAAACGCTTATTTATATCGCAATCATGCCACATAGAAGAGAAGGAATATCGATAAGCCAAAACAGCCACTCGCTACGTTTCACTCACCGCATATCGGTTTACCCTGGTTGTACTCGCGAGTATATTCTAACATTCAGATATCATGCCGGTCGCTTCAGGACTGGCATGATATATGTGAATATTTTAATATACTCGCGAGTGCGCGATTATAATCCAGCATTTGTGAGTGGAAAAAAGATATTCTTGACATCGTCTTTATTTATTGGACTCGCTCATTCACAAATCCATTCACGATTTCGATGTATTAAGTGAAACTCCATGAATAAGTAGTTAAATTAGAGGCTGCACGGACGCCTGGGTCTAACATTTTTCTATAGGCTCGGACCGGGCCGGGCCTAGTCATCACTCGTTTCGGGCCGGGCTAGGCCAGACTTTTTTCCGGGCCAAATTGGGCCTGTACGTCATTCTTCCTAGTGGTGTGCGCGGGCCGAAATTTTCAGGCCCGTGTAAAATGAGGCCCGGCACAATAATTTTTGCAAAAGCATAGATTTTTAAATGGACATTATTCTACAATTAAAATTCTTTTTAAAGAATAATACATACATTTATAGGCAAAAAAAAAAAAAAAAAACTACAGTAAAACCTCTTAAATAGAACCTATCTATGATGGAAATCTGCCTTAAATAAAAAAATGTCTTGATATGTGCTAAATGAAAAAATACAACAAACGATGTACCTGCTTGCTAAGAATGGAACCTGTCTATAACGGATTTTTTTTCTTTCCTGATTTTTCTTCTCTTACTGAATTTTTATTTCGATGTAATTGTTCAAGTGAATTTTTTTAATCAGCGTTTATGTACTTAATTGTCTAAATGGTCATAAATATTGTTGATATTTTGCATTCCATGCATTTTGAACATAATTTGAAAATAAAATCTATATACAAGTAAGTGTGCTTTTGTAATAATTTTAATTTTAGGTTAATGTTGTTTCAGAAATATCGGCATTGTTTTATAGAAATTCAGTCGGGGCAGGCTCGGGCTGAACTTTTCGTTTTTATACCGGGCCAATAAAATTTTTATATGGGCCGGGCTAAAAAACAATGTGTGATTCAGGCCGGTCTGGAAATTTCGGATCGTTTCAGACCTTTAAGTTGAATATCAGTGTAAATGAATGTTGGACATATGAATAGAAAATCCTAGAAAATCAGATAGTGTTCCTTTTTGTGTTCTGTGACTACATTAGGATAATTTATGGATGTTACGGAAATTTCTGAGTTGTCGGTATGGTTGACTCTAATTGTTTCGGATAATTTTTTGATTTGTGCGGGTCAGGTTAACCCGATCTTTCAAAAGAAGTTACAAAGCAGTGTTTCATGAAAAACATATATTTGAATATGGATGAGTAAATTTTTATTTGTTTACTTTTACTTTAATATAATCATTAGCCTCGGAAAAAAGTGCCCGATTTTCACTGTTTGTGAATGAATGAATCTTGGGCAAATGAATAGAAAACCAATGTAGTGAATTATTGAAAATAAAATATTGAACTGGTCTATATCTGTGATTGAATTCTTTTTAAAAATACATTTAAAATGCATACTTTGGAATACATGTGTGTTTAATAAAATAAATAAATAATATGAAACTATGCTTAACAATGAAATTTCACAACCATTCACCGCCAGGACTCGAATATATTTGATTATTTTTTCGAATTCGAGTTTTTTTTATTTTTCGGGTTCAGTGATGAATTAACCCGGAGCATCAAAATGTGTACCCCTACTCCCCAAAAAAAGAATTGGTATTTTAAGCTTAATTAATGTTACAGAAGTGCACATTCCTCAACGGAACTCCATATTACACCTGACCCACCCACTTCTTCGGAGTATCAGAAATCCCTCCCAGATCCCGGAGAAAAGTGCCTGAATTCAGCACTGTGCGGGTCAGGCTGACCAAAAGAAGTAGAATAAGCTTTCAAATGAAAAAATACTATGTTTTAATACGAATAGATACATTTAATGGTTTCCTTCTCAAAAGGTAAAGTCAAAATTAGAGGTATGATTGTAGACTATTCTATCATATAGTTGCATTAAAATGCGACATTTCACGTTGGATTTAGGTTAAATACTTCAACTTCGGGTCAGGAAAAATATTTTGTTGGGTACGGACCAGACAAGATAATTTTCACAATAATAATGCAACTTGACTGGAGCCCGAAATGGAATAAATTTAATGGATTTGTGGATTGTTAGTACCGAACCTAAACTGTAAATAGAATAAAAATTAGAAAAAAAAAAGTGTTTTATTTTTTATTTTTTTCTTGCGAATGGGTAACATCAGTGGAACTGTTTTTAAGCAAAGGAATAGGACTTAGCGAAACTGGATGGTCGGCTATGTTATAACGCGATGCATGCCTAACAATATGTGTTTCGTATTTCTCTCTCTCTCTCTCTGTGTGTGTGTGTGTGTGTGTGTGTGTGTGTGTGTGTGTGTGTGTGTGTGTGTGCGCGTATGTGTGTGTGTGTGTGCGCGTATGTCGCCGGTGGGGGGAAAATGCGTATTCGGTATTTGGACAGGAGGACTCATTAAAATCCTTATCTGCTATTGCATAAAATTATTTATTGTGCTTCATATATACAGCATACATGAGCGTCGACAGAACGAAATCAAGAGTGAGATAAATTTTTAAACACGTGGGAGTGTGGCTCGCAGCATCGGCCGAGTTTTTATTTATTTAATGGAGAATATAAAAATCAATTAATATAGACTAAGAATTTTTTTGTCGGAGACGCCGTACATACCAGCATTAAAGCAATATAGAAATTTAACAAATATAAAATATAAACAATTCGAAAATAGACCTTAGCCGGATTTCTTTTTTCGCTTCTGTCAACAGAAAAGTTTTATTTTTTATTAGAGTTTAATTATTTTAATTCACTCTTAGAAAGAATAAATTGTATTTTTCCATATATTAAAGAAAATTAATTTATTAAATTTCAGCATCCAGGGCGGAGTAATGGCCCTCCTTTACATCCCTTTTCCGGTGCCCCATGGTATCATATATTACATTAATACAGCAGCTACACGTTATATCTCGGATCTCGCCTATTTATATTGCTGATTTGGATATATTGCCCTTTTGACGTGTACCCTGAAAACTAATGTGTTTTACTTTAGCGGCAATTATAAATAGTTATGTAATTCGATTATAATAAGTACATTGGTTTATCGTTATTTATTAAAATATTGTAAGATGATTATAAAGTGTTATTTGAGAGACAAATATAAAAATTTTCTTGTTTGTTATCATATTTCTTAATATTTTCTCGGTTATATCGCACTTTCTTCCCGTGTCTTTCAGAATGCGCCATGTAATGAAGGTCTACTGTATTTAGAATTTAGACGGGGTAAAATAAACAAATAAAAAGAGAGAGTATGGAATTCGCATCTTTTACTTTTATTACTAGTACAGGCTAACGAACAAATGCGGCATTTTCGGCTTTTTTGCGTTCTCCTCTCTCTCTGAAAACACATCCGAAGTCACCCGATACTTTTTGCAGGTGTTAGCGGGGGCGAAGGGTTCAGATCCGAAGAAGGGTATAGTTCAGATTTGTTAATGATGCTATTGGATTTTATCAGAGAGAAACAAAATTGTTTTTCAGCTGATCACGTATAAAACTGCAGTGATTGTCTAACGGGAAATACACTAGAAATATTGGTTGCACGTTTAATTTTCAAAATTACGAAATATTCTTAAATGTGGCATGGCAGATATGAATTATCATCATTTAGTGCCAAAGAAAAAAACTAAGAGTTAAGGTTTGGGCAACTTTTGGTTTGCCTGGCAATGAGCATGGCACTATTCTTAATTATATGTCAGTTTGTAAACTTTGCCAAAAATCTGTATGCAGTAAAGGAGGGAGTACGACAAATTTACTTTCTAATTTGAAAGTGCCCCATCCTCTGAAATTCACAGAAATTACTTCGAAGAGGACAGCTTCTTCAACTTCGTCTTCACCTATTTCTGCAGTAAATGATGACAATCCACCGACAATGAATACAGCCAGTACTGCTGATGAATCTCTCCCCCCCCCTCATTTAAAGTGCAAAGAACTATGATGAATCTTGAAGTATGTTGTTAATTATACATTGGACAGTTATTAATCTCAAATAATTTTTCATAACGAAATTTTTTTTAATATACTGTAATATCAATAATTTTCATTAGTTTTTTACATAACTTGATATTTTATTACTATTTCTTTGTTCATGTATCACAATATCGATATATCGGAATATCATGATATAAAGATGCCGATTTATCATGATATTGAATGCCAGACATCGCCCAGCCCTACCTACCAACCAGTGGCTACTAAGCAAAATTCCTTATTTTCACCTTTACTCTATGCAGCAGTGACACATAGTGAATGGGGCAAAATGCTCAAAAAACATTTTAAATGATCTGACCTTCACTAAAGTTATATAGAATTAAAGAAGCTTAAAAGTAGCCCAGCAATGATAAAAGATAGGGCGGGGATGGGGAGAGAAAATATGAAAAAATGCCTGCCATACCATTATTTTTGCCTTGATGGTACTAAACCTGATAACTGCTTCATTGCTGCTGCCAATTGAGGGGGTTAGAATGACAGTGGAGTAAATCAAAAATTGGAAAAATCTAGATAACCATATTTTCACTGAACGTATATTAATTTCTGTTCAGTGTGACATTCAAATAAGTCATAGTTCATTTAGGGAGTCGCTAGAGGGCAAAGCAAGTTGGAACGGCAATACGACAAGTTTAAACACTTTATTTCTCAAATTACTAAATATTGACTTACTCCACTGTCATTCTAACCCCCTCAATTAACACTTCGAATTATTCTATGGCAGTCAGTAGAGAAATGAACAGAATTTTTTTTCACATTCGTTTTCAAATAGTATTGCTGCATCACTGTTTTATGTTTTTCTTTATGTTATAGGAAAATCTAAATCTTATTGTGGATAAGTACCACTGTTTCAAATTAGTTGAATTATCACAAATGAAATATAATCCTGTTAATTTAATTTAGCAACAAAAACAAAATGTGTTTATTTACAAATTCACTGTCAGTTGTATACTTGCTGTACTGGTAAAAGAGTACCATTACTCAAAAAGTAACTGTTTTCTATTCATGTTAAAATATTTTGCATGTTTGATATTTATGTTTGATTGATATTATATATATTTGATTGATTTGCATGTTTGCTATTTGAATATTTTCATGTTAAAATATTTTGCAAAATTGTGCATGTTTGGAATTGATGTGTTATGGGGGAGAGGTTCTGAAATATTTATACTAGAAAAAGTTAAAAAAGCCCTATGATTTTGATGATTAACATTTTTCTTACAGTAACATTTAAGGAAATTCTGGTAACCTCTTATAATAAAGAGATATGCAAATTGGATTTCTCATGTTTAAGATAGTGGCAGATTGTGAAACACCATTTTGGCATGATTCCAAAAATTGTGGCAAGCATAAGATGATGAATCTCCCCACCTATTCTGGCAGCCTCTCTTATAATAGGGAGATGCAGATTGGATTTCTTGAGTTTTAAGATAGTGGACTTTGAAAAACACTATTTTGGCATGATTCCAAACACAAGGGCAAGCATAGAATGGGGGCCCTCATCCCAATAGTGTATTTTCCCTCTATATTTTTAAACTAGTGCAGTAAAAAGAAATATATATATATATATTTTAATATTGTGATGCAACAATAAGCTTGCAGTTGTTTAGTCATGTGTCTTGAACATGCCATAATGCATAAATTACATAAAAATATGGAAAAGGTATGCCTAATCCCTCCCCCCCCCCCCTAAAAAATGTGGTGGCTCATTAAGATGCATAATTTTCTTCCTGTGAGAAATAAAAATTTTATAGATATGTTTTCCACTAGCCAGATGCAAGTGATAAATTACCAGATATTGTTTCAGTCATCTTCATTTGCATTGCGCTCATTTCATAAAAAATACTAAACTTTTGTTTGTTTCATTTAAAATATTACAAAAGAATGCTTGAATAAGAAAACTAAATACATTTTAATTCAACAGCAATAGCATTGTTTTGAATTTATGCAAAATGGCATTATTTGAATTTATGCAAAACATAAAATGAAAGCTGCTATTGGCGAGATTTGCAACTAGCTAGTGGAAAAGTACCAAATTTTGATTAGTAATCATGAGACTGAGACTTTGTAATAATACATGAATGAAATTATAATGTAATAATACAGGAATGAAATTATAATATAATAATGCATGTAATGAAATTATTACTTTAAAGAAGATTAATTTTTATTAAAAAAGATCCACCTTTTTAGAGTCTGGACCCCAGGGGTCTGTAATTACAAAAAGTATATTGACATCTGTTGAATGTGGGAAGATAATTGCTAAGTTAGTACGTTTGTGCTAGTTAGCAATCCATATTTACTACAAATGAAAAGAGCTTCACCTCCATTTGTGTATGTTAATGCCATATATGAAAGTTATGTAATAAAAATTTATTTTATATCTATTTTTTATTGTTATGCATTATTTTAGACTTATTTGTCACAGTTAAATTCTATGCCATTTTTTAAGTGCATGGTGTTGTTGACTCCTAAAAGAAATGTTATTATTATATAACTTGCTAAATCTAGTTGAATGGATAAGTAACTTAAAAAATCATTCATTTTACATTTTAAGTTGCAACAGTAAAATATTTCAGGAACAATAAAAATAATATAAATGTAGTGTGGAATTTTCCTTATTAGCCACACACAGGGTGGCTTATTCTTTCAATCTCTATCAGTTTTCATGTTTATGAAAAGTCACAGCAATCCATCGTTGCCACAGATTAATCTCGGAAAATTAAACATTTGAAGTTACTTAAAAAATTAATAACTCGAAAAGTATTTGTCACAAAATTGTTTTACAAACTGCGTTAGAATGATAAAAAATTGTATTTTTCTTGATATCAATTTCAAATCTAATGATTATGTCGTTTTTCAAATATTAGATTTCAAAAATTACAAAACTTCACAATGGAGTACCGTAGCGAAACTTTTACGCGTAAAAAGATAATGATAAAGGCATTGTGGCTCGACGTGTATCGTGTATACTGGCCATAGCATGAGTAACGAATTATAAGTAAACTTATTATTCTGTTAAAATATAAAAGTGAATTATGTATATACATTTTTAAAAAATAAAGAAAAACATTTTATCACAAACATCAACAAATTTTTTTCTTCTATTTATTCCCCTTATTCCAAAGATATCGTTTTATCGTCTGCTGCCATAGCAACATGAATTAAATTTCATTAAAAAAAATTGCTCAGTGGTAGAAAAATACTTTTCTAAATCGAATGGTTATTGAACAACTCAACACTTTAACAGGGGAATTTTTATTTGTTATTTAGATATTTTAAAATTGTTTGTTGTCATTGCTTTTTTATTCTGAGTTACAGCTAGTTTATTTATTTTTTATATAAAAGCCGTGTGTGGCAATCTATATTCGGCCTTATAGCAGAATTTTCCCCTCTTGTTTATTTATTTTTTTCATTTTATATTGTTTTTCGTCTTTAGTTTTTTTTTCTGGCCTGTCAGCCTGAATATTTAGTCATGGGGAGACCAGTACACACTGGACCTATGGGCACAGTGGACCACCCCCTAATATTTTATTTATTTAAATTTTTTTAAAGTTTTTCTTCTATCTTAATAGACAACAGCACTGCACTGGTTATTTATAGCCTTCAGAAAATATGTTTAGTTCAGATTGAACTATTTTATCCAGACTGGTTGTTTTGAGCTTCTAAAAGTAAAATTTTTCGTCATCATATTTTTATTTTTTTAGTAATTAAAGGTTGTAGATAAATAAGATAAAAACAGCTGTTTTGTAAAGCTAAGATACTTGTTTTTATTTAACTTTAAAGTTAATATGTTTAAAATAAGCTATAAATAATATTAATATGATTATTTATTGAACTTCAGCATGGGGCACAGTGGTCCACAATCCACTCTGCTCCTGTAATGCAGAATGCTCAAAATATTAAATAATTGCTTATTTTCTAAAGAAATATTGTTTTAAAGTAGTTATTTAACTGTAAAATAAAGTGAACAGAGAAAAGTAAGTTTATTTAACATAGTAAGACATATTTTGTTTTGTATTTACTGCCTTTGATAAATATAACTGTAGTCTAATTGGTGATGAGATGATTCTATTCAAGTAAGATTCATGGGACACAAATTCAATATAAATCAGTTTATTTTTCCCGAAACTAGATGAATCTGTTGTTGATGTCAATGATTGCATAATGTTGCTTGCTCCCAGACCCAAAAGTATTTCAGGAAAATTCTGGGCTCAATCTTACTCATAAGTATTTTGGAATTTCATTTGCAAATTTTAATGTGCGCTGATATTTTTGTACTTAAGTAATAATAACTTCAACTAAATTTCAATTGTTCCTGTATTAATCTGCTATTATTTTTAAAATATAATTAATTTTTTGTTTTTGTTTCAAAATGTTACTTGTAAATTTATATTACTGTGTTATTTTGCGGGTAAAGGGTAAATAAAAAAGAATTAGATTAATGAGAAATAGATTTATATTGTATTTCAGATAATACCTAATAGTGGTCCACTGTGTCCCGGCGGGTGGACCAGTGTGCCCCACTTCTGAGGTACACTGGTACTGGTCCACTTTACAAATGCATATAAAAATATTTTTTTTGATAAATGTATTGAAAACTATGTTCTGAGAAAATTATGATGAATGTATAAAGGTTTAAGGAATATTCAAAAATATTTTCATGCAGATAGATCGGTTTGTCTGTTAAAGAGAAAAAAAAATTAACAGAAAAAGTGGTCCACTGTGTACCAGTCTGCCCTACTGATAGGTTCTCTCATAGGATGCAATCTTTAGTTTAATTTATACATATAATTTTGTTATTCTTATCCTTAATGATATTATTGCATGATAAATTTTTTTTTTTTTCTTTTTAGGTTTACTGTTAATGTATTTCTTAATGTTATGTGTTCGGTGTTATAGTGAAAACATCATTACAAAATAAAAAAAATATAGTAAGTTTTTTTCTTTTTGCATGCATTTATTTAAAAATATAAATTATGATTTATTTTCTTTGTAAATTTATGTATGTGGATATTAGACAGTATATTGCAGGTATAGTCCATGTCAATTCAGGCAGGCAAAGAAAAAATCTTACCTTCATAGTCTCAGAAGTTTTTGAATTGAACATATGTTAAAATTTAGGAAAAAGTAAGATACCTGTATATTTTTGTTTTGCCCCAAAAAATTCCTGACCCGAAATACAGGACTTCAAAGATGGCATCCAAGGCACCATTTTTCAGTTGCGATTTTCAATAAAAATTTTAAAGTGCTCTATCTCTGGAACGGGGAAAGATAATTTGCTGATTTTTTTTTTACTTGAAAGATAATATTATTCTGTTTAAAACTATATACTCCATTTTGAAATATGTGTTCAACTTTTCTTGCTGCAGCCTTCTTATTATTAAAAAAAAAAAAAAAAAAAAAAAAAAAAAAAATTTTTTTTTTTTTTTTCAAAAATGCCAATTCCAAAAATTTTGATATTTTTACTGTTGATCAATACCATTGAGTACTACATTCCCTGTAAAGGAGAACTTCCACTTTTGAGTTTGACAGGTTTTAGAAACAATGTAAAATTTTGCCATATATTTTACTATTTTTCGTTACGACATAGTCACTTATTGGTCCCATGAAATCAAAATCTAGTCGTCTTTGACATGACTTTTTAATTCTTAATAAGTATAAGAAACAGATGACTTAAAAAAAAAAGCTTACAAAAACATATTAAAGCTTACAAAATATATGTGCAAGTTCCAAAATATACTACATCCTGTACACTAGGGGTGCACAACCTTTTTAAGCGAAGGGCCACTTACAAAAATGACTGGGTTGTCGAGGGCCACCATCAGTAGAATTTTGTTTACAGGAGGTGTGAAGGGGGGGGGGGGGGGTCAACGTATTCAGTTCATTTGGCAAGGATATATCAACAGTTTACGTTTGTATTTATACAAGAGATATAGCTAAGATTATTTTCAAAGAGTGAAAATACTCCTTGACTTTATTTGAGGGAGTAAATTTAGCTTTAAAGATTGCCAGTGCTGAAAAAAAATTCTGCTATATGAATAAAGGCGGGGAGAAGGAGAAACATATATTATTCTAAATTGTACTTCTTAACATATTCAGTCATAAAATGTGGATATCAAGTAGGGGTGCACAACCTTTATAAGAGGAGGGCCAGTCACAAAAATGACTGGATTGTCGCAAGCCAATATCCGTAGGGTGAACAAAATTTTGTTTCGGGTAAGGAGGGGGAGGATCGGCCTAAAAGTGAATAAAAATGGCTAATTTTAAAAGGAGAGTTAGCTCCCCATACTCAACCACCTCTGTAGTCAGTATAACCCATTTCAGTTGGCAAGGATAGAAAAATCTTGCATTTATTTTCCATGCGTGATTGACAATATTCATAGTTTTTTTTCTAGTGATTGACAAAATTCACAATTTTTACGCGCCCTATCAGCGAAATTTGCGATTCATATGCATCCGCTCAGTAAAATTCGCAATTTTTACGTACCTGACCGGTAAAATTTGAGATTTTTTCGCAATCCGATCGGCAAAATTCGCAATTTTTACGTGCCCGAATGGCAAAATTCATGATTTTTACGAATCCGATTGGCAAAATTCGTGATTTTTATGCACCTAATCGACGAAATTTGCGATTTTTATGCGCCCGATCGGCAAAATTCGCGATTTTTACGGGCCCGATCGGCAAAAGTAACTATTTATACGCAACAGATCGGCAAAATTCGCGATTTTTACGCGCCCCATTGGCAAAATTCGCGATTTTTATGCATACGATTGGCGAAATTTACGATTTATACGCACCTGATTGGCAAAATTTGCGACTTATATGCACCCTATCGGTAAAATTCACGATTTTTACGAGGCCGATCGGCAAAATTTACGATTTTTACGAGCCCGATCGGCAAAATTCGCGATTTTTACGCAGACTATCGGCGAAATTTACAATTTACATGCACCCGATCGGCAAAAGTAACGATTTAAACGCACCCGATCAGCAAAATTCGCAATTTTTACGGCCCCGAATGGCAAAATTCTTGATTTTTACGCGTCCGATCGGTAAAATTCGTGATTTTTACGCTTCTGATCGGCAAAATTTACGATTTTTATGCGTCCGATCGACAAAATTTACGATTTTTATGCACCCGATCGGCAAAATTCACGATTTTTACGCACCCAATCGGCAAAATTCGCGATTTTTACGGGCCTGATCGACAAAATTCATAATTTTTAAGCGCTTGATCGACAAAATTCACGATTTTTACGCATACGATCGGCGAAATTTACGATTTATATGCACCTGATCGGCAATATTCGCGATTTATACGCACCCTATCGGCAAAATTCTTGATTTTTACGCGTCCGATCGGTAAAATTCGTGATTTTTACGCGTCCGATCGACAAAATTTACGATTTTTATGCACCCGATCGGCAAAATTCGCGATTTTTACGCACCCGATCGGCAAAATTCGCGATTTTTACGGGCCTGACCGACAAAATTCATAATTTTTAAGCGCTCGATCGACAAAATTCACGATTTTTACGCATACGATCGGTGAAATTTACGATTTATATGCACCTGATCGGCAATATTCGCGATTTATACGCACCCTATCGGCAAAATTTGCGATTTTTACGGGCCCGATCGGCGAAATTTAAGATTTATAAGCACCTGATCTGCAAAATTCGCGATTTATACGCACCCTATCGGCAATATTCGCGATTTATACGCACCCTATCGGCAAAATTCTTGATTTTTACGCGTCCGATCGGTAAAATTCGTGATTTTTACGCGTCCGATCGACAAAAGTTACGATTTTTATGCACCCGATCGGCAAAATTCGCGATTTTTACGCACCCGATCGGCAAAATTCGCGATTTTTACGGGCCTGACCGACAAAATTCATAATTTTTAAGCGCTCGATCGACAAAATTCACGATTTTTACGCATACGATCGGTGAAATTTACGATTTATATGCACCTGAGCGGCAATATTCGCGATTTATACGCACCCTATCGGCAAAATTTGCGATTTTTACGGGCCCGATCGGCGAAATTTAAGATTTATAAGCACCTGATCTGCAAAATTCGCGATTTATACGCACCCTATCGGCAAAATTCACGATTTTTACGGCCCCGAACGGCAAAATTCTTGATTTTTACGCGTCCGATCGGTAAAATTCGTGATTTTTACGCTTCCGATCGGCAAAATTTACGATTTTTACGCGTCCGATCGACAAAATTTACGATTTTTATGCACCCGATCGGCAAAATTTATGATTTTTATGCACCCGATCGGCAAAATTCGCGATTTTTACGCACCCGATCGGCAAAATTCGCGATTTTTGCGGGCCTGATCGACAAAATTCATAATTTTTAAGTGCTCAATCGACAAAATTCACGATTTTTACGCATACGATCGGCGAAATTTACAATTTATATGCACCTGATCGGCAATATTCGCGATTTATACGCACCCTATCGGCAAAATTCGCGATTTTTACGGGCCCGATCGGCGAAATTTAAGATTTATAAGCACCTGATCTGCAAAATTCGCGATTTATACGCACCCTATCGGCAAAATTCACGATTTTTACGGGTCCGATCGGCAAAATTCAAGATTTTTACGCAGGCGATCGGCGAAATTTACGATTTATACGGACCCGATCGGCAAAATTTGCGATTTTTACACACCCGATGGTCGAAATTCGCGATTTTTTGTGTCCGATCGGCGAAATTGATCCGTGGGCCACCAGTAATCCGATCGCGGGCCACAGGTTGTGCACCCCTACTGTACACTCTGCTTAGACCTGAAATTAGAAATTCAGTGAAGTAAAAATTTGTTGAATGCATCAGTATCTTCCTTTGATATTGAGTGATGTCTTCCTGTTAAACCAATAGGAACTGGGACATCCACAATCTTTAAAACATTGTGAATTGGAAGTGAGCACTGGTGGTGGTGTTGCTGTCTTGCAGCTGGAAAAATCTATATACAGCAGCCGGTCTGTTTAGGATCATAAAATTCACAGCGATTTCATTTAACTCACAACTGATATCTATCACCAGTCACAGTCATATATACAGGACACAAACATCCCTTTTTGTAAACTGTGAATCTGAATATTATGTCGTTTCAAAGATCTTGGTTGGACAAATGAAATTTCTTCTTTCTTGCTGTTTAAAGTTCGTGCAATATAGGTTTGCCCATCATTGTGAGTCCACAGAATTCCTCTTTCACAAGGGCACTTTTGTTGGACCTTTCTTCTATTTTCTGCTGGCAGAATTCTCCAACTTCTCTTTGGGTAACAGGATGAGGGTTGTTGATGTGTATGACTTCACCACTTTCGTAAAATCCACGTTATTCTGAATTATCTCTGTACTGGGCCTGGAAAGATTGTTTTGTAGCATCGTGTTTCAGCAGGCCTCCTACACCATCACAAGATCCCTTCCCATGTCCAGTAGCAGTAGCGCTGTATACCCACTCCATTGGTACAAGTGGTTTATTTACTTCAAATAGTTGGTAACGATTTTTGAAGTGACTAGGGGCACCATAAGAAATGATAATCTTGTATTGCCAGCAGCGCATGTGCTGAGTCATGTCCTCTGTCATCACTTATAACTGCAACACTTGTGGTCTTGGTTTGAAAATATGAGACTCCTGTGAAAAATGAAATTTGGTCATTACTCCAGTGATATGCCTGTACTTGTGGCAGAATCACGGACCAGTTCTCAGAAAATCACAGTTTGAAGCACAAAACATAGTCGTTCAGCTCCTACATGTCCCTTCACTTCTGCAATGTGTTGTTGCTTTTACTCTCCATTTCCCAAGTTCATCATTGAAGGTATCAGTGATATCAGTTTTCTTAATGAGTTTATTTTCCTCCCATGTTGCATGTTATATAACTTCAGAAGAGTAATATTTTGTGTTTTCCAAACCAAGTGTCTGTAATGAGAGTCCTCTTTCCAGGACAGTCTCCACATTCTTGAAACAAACAGGTCTCTCGCTCTACATCACAGACAACTAAAGTTTGCGATGCATTTTAATTATGTTACACTATTAGAAACATAATGAAATTTATATCAATTTTTAGGGTGCATTAAAACATGTTTTCTGTAGAATATGGAGTGTAAAGCATTTATCATTCATTTACAGGGTCACATAAAAGTATTCGATTTGATACACAATGGTCTATGGAGAAAAACTGTTTACAGCGTATTTTAATTACCACTACACTATTTCAAATATAATATAAATTGATATACATTAATGAGATTTAAAACAACATACCTGTTGTATAATATGTGCATAGCATTTATTGTTCATTTACAGGGACACACACAAGATTTCGGATACACTATTGTATTTGAAGTATTGTCTATAAGCGATAATTGCTGGAAGTGCGCTTTCAGTTAGGTATGGTATGCATTTCACAGAATTTTTCCATACTATGTGATATGTATAAATGGTATAGATCGTATACAGGGGCACGCAAAAGAATTCGTAAACATTACTCTTTATCAGCATAAATTGCTTAAAGGGGTTTTGTAATCGAGTATGTATTTTAAATGTAAAATATGTTTAGTATCGAGTATGTATTTTAAATGTAAAATATGTTTAGTATCGAGTATGTATTTTAAATGTAAAATTGTTAGATATGTTTGTTGAATATAAACAAAATCATATACAGGTCCACGTAAAGAACTGGGTACATGACCGCTTATATAGATAAAAATTTAGATAGTTTTACCGAAACTGTATAGAATTTTTAAAATGTTTCTAAAACTTGTTAAACTCAAAAGTGGAAGTTCTCCTTTACAGGAAATGTAGTACTAAATGGTATTGATAAACAGTAAAAAAATCAAAATTTTTGGGATTGGCATTTTTGAAAAAAAAAAAAAAAAAAAAAAAAAAACTTTTGATTAAAAAAAAAAATTCAGAAGGCAGCAGCAAGAAAAAATGAGTACACATTTCAAAATGGAGTATATCATATTAAACAGAAAAATATTATCTTTAAAATAAAAAAAAAATGCATCAAAATATCTTGCACCGTTCCAGAGATAGAGCACTTTAAAGTTTTTGTCAAAAATCGTAAGTGAGAAATGGTTTGCAGGACGCCATCTTTGGCGGCCTGTATCTCGGGCCATGAATTTTTTGGGGCAAAACAAAAATATACAGGTATCTTACTTTTTCCTGAATTTTAACATATGTCAATTCAAAAACTTTTGAGACTATGAAGGTAACCCCCCCCCCCCCTGCCTGAATTGATATGGATTCAGCCTGCAATATAGTAGATTTCTGATTATCCGTCACTCACAAGACTAAGGTTATATTAGATACTTAATATCTTCAAGTAAATTGAAGGACATATTGACAGTGACATGTTATAAGTGCACAAACATCAAACTATAAATTAAGAATACTATAAATAAAGTAAATAACTACCACAGCAAAAGTAAAAATAATAAAAACAAGACAAATTTCATAAACAAAATTTGCAATATCACTTTTTAACAGTAGACTTGATTTAGTGGAAAAAAATATGCAGTAAGAGTTAAAGGTCTGCACGTGCTGAAATTTCCAGGGCCATCCCGACCTATATAAAAAAAGTTATTGGCCCAGCCCGGTATAAAATCTGTGTTTGACCCAGACCAGACAAAAAAATATATATATATTCGCCTGGATCAGCCCTGCCCAGTATAAAAGCTAAAAATTTCGGTCTGAGCCTGCCCAGCAGACCATACAACAAATTTATTGCTGCGGTATAAAATCTAATATTCGGCATGGTCCTGGCTGAATTTCTACAAAACATGCTGATATTTCTAAAGCAACATTATCCTACAGTTAGTAAAAAAGCACACTTATGCATAGATTTTATTTTTTTTGAAATTCATGGAATACATAATAACAATAATATTATTGACCACTTAGAGAATAACTTACATAAACACCGATTTAAAAATTGACTTTGACTATTCCATTCAAATGACGATTCAGTAAGAAAACCAACATAGTTTAGAATAAAAGACAAACATGGTAAAAGGAAATCTTAAAAACTTCACAATGAAAAGAAAGTAGTTTTTTAAAAATATATCTTTGTAATTTATTAAACCAAATTAAATTTCTAAAGATTTCGCTAAACAAATGTACAAGATCAATATAATTTTTACAAAATTAAATAAAATGCCAGTTCAACATGGGTTCAGTGTGAAGAATTAAGAAGTCGTCTGCTTGTGCCTGGGCTATGGGCCAAGCTCAGGTCAAATTTATTTCATTAGACTCGAGCCAGGACAATCCTAGACTTAATTTCCCCCCCCCCCTTTTTTTTTTTTCCCTGCTTATAAAAAAAAAAAAAAAAAAAAAAAAAAAATATTTTTAGTTTAAACTGTTGTAATTCAACAGAAAAAAAACCTTCTACTTCCTGAGTAGAAGTAAATATTTTTTTTTGAATTTGCCTAATCATATATTCTAATGCGAGCAAATCTTGTGTGCGTGTCACCAGAAAACCATTGGGCTAGGTCACATGTTCGAGAAAATTTGATTGGTGGGTCTTTATAGGTCAGCGTCAAGCTAATTGTATCTAAAAAATGGTTCAAACAATTTTGACTAAATTTTGTATCCTACCATTTTTGGGCACGAGAAGACTATTGGGCTGGGTCAAATGTTCGAGAACTTTCTATTAGTGGGTTTTTTTGGGTCAACGCAGGTCAAGTTAATTTTATGTAAAAAACGGCACTAACGTTTTTGATTACATTTTGTATTTTACGAGTTTCGAGCACGAGAAAATCATTGGGCTAGGTCACATGGCCGAGAAAATTCGATTAGTGGGTCACTGTGGGTCAAGCTAATTTTATCTAAAAAAACGGCTGAGACTATTAGACTAAATTTTGCATACTATGGTTTTCGGGCACAAGAAGACTTGCGCTAGGTCACATGTTTGAGAAAATTCGATTAGTGGGTCATTATGATCATGGGTCATTATGGGTCAAGCTATTTTTATCTTAAAAACGGCTCAGAGAATTTGAACTAAATTTAGTATTAATTATACAGTTTTAGGGAATGAGAAGACTATTGGACTAGGTCATGTGTTTGAGAAATTTCGATTAGTGGGTCATTTTGGTTATGGGTCAAGCTATTTTTATCTTAAAAGCGGCTGAGGCGATTTGAACTAAATTTTATATCCTATGGTTTTCGGCATGAGAAGACTGTTAGACTAGGTCACATGTTCAAGAAAATTCGATTAGTGGGTCATTATGGGTCAAGCTATTTTTATCTTAAAAATGGATCAGAGAATTTGAACTAAATTTAGTATTATATAGTTTTAGAGAAGGAATAGACTATTGGGCTAGGTCACATGTTCGAGAAATTTTGATTAGTTGGTCATTTTGGTTATGGGTCAAGCTGTTTGTATCTTAAAAACGGCTCAGACGATTTGAACTAAATTTTGTGTCCTATGGTTTTTGGGTACGAGAAAATCATTGGGCTAGGTCACATGCTCGAAAAAATCTGATTAGCGGGTCATTTTTGGGTCACTATGGGTCAAGCTAATTTTATCTAAAAAACGGCTCAGACTATTTTGATTAAATTTTATATCCTATGGGTTTCGGGCATGAAAAGACAATTGGGCTTGGTCACATGTTCGAGAAAATTTGATTAGTGGGTCATTTTGGTCATGGATCATGATATTTGAACTCAAAGTTAATTTTGACCGAGCGTAGCTTGGTCTTCCCTGCTCGTAGTTTAATTATTTCAGATGTGACATCACAGCACATTTACCCACTTCTTTGCCGTGTCACACTTTGTAGACCTTCTCTCCCCTTTTCCTCTTGAAGTATGGCATAATTAATGGATGACCCCTGATTTGTTTTTTAGTGTTTTTATAGCAGGTAGAAAGAAAAAGACTGCAGGAACAAAAAGCGATTTTCCGATAAACAGAACCAAAAAAAATTTTAATTTTAACAAATTGAGAAAAAAATATCGTTAAGCCTTATGTGATTGGAATCCAATTACAATAATTCAAGTTGCCATATTCTGCATGCGAAAATTTGTTTTTTATGAAATTTCCTTTCAAAAATAGAGGTTCATAAAAATGCGAGTATATATGCTATTAATAAAACGCAAAAAAGAAACTGAAACAGTAAAATGTTTTATCTTTTACTTTCTTTACTAATCAAGAGTGAAATTGGGCCAGATATTACGCATGGAAAAAAACATTCTCAGCCTGGTACGGCACAGCCTGACTTTGCAGAAAAAAAGTAAAGACGGTTTCTGGCCAGACCCGGGCCCATACAGATCTCTAGTAAGAGTGCCAGAGTAAACATAATGATGTATAACAGTAAAAAATTTATAAGTGATTAATTACTATTGAGGTAATTGATTAATTGAGAAGAAAATTCTTTATGTTGATAAGCAAACAATTTTTCTAACTTACATGATTTATTATTACATGTATTATCCCAGTCATCACTTGTCCTTCCTTAATCCTTAGTAAAAGTATTCTGCTCTGAGTTACCTATTTATTTAAAAAATAATTATTAGTTTAATCTAACTTGGCATATAGATTAAGCAATTTTATTTCAAGTTTCACAATAGGTTTATTGATTTAAAATTGATCTTTTCATGCTAAATTAATATATAATGCTAACAAAACCCCACATTCAATGTCTAATATGTATAATACATAAGTTTGTGAAGCTATTTTCTATTCTATTCATAATTCTAAATACTTTAAGTAGTTGCTGAGGTACTTTTCCGTTATACCAACACCATGCCAAACTATATGCTAATGCATCATTTATTTCAATCCTGTCTGTGCAAAGGATTTTTATAGAAAACCTTGCCAAAACATTATGAGTTGTGACTCGCTATTTATTAAATAAATAATTTTATTATTATTTAATTGAAAATATTTATTCTTAAGTTATAACTTGCATTTATTACTGACACTGAAATGGATTTTACTATTTGTCAATTACCTGATGATGACGAAGCTGCAATAAAATTGTTTCAGGACTATGGAATTTTTTATAAAAAAAGTTTCTGTTCAAAAAACCATCAGCATCTTCATTCAACAAATGAAAAGTTTACTGCAGTGCTAAGAGACATTTACAATTTCTTGTCTGCAGTTTAAATTGTTTTATTTTATTGTATAGTATTTATTTTTACTTTTACTTTAAGTATATATTTGTATCGATTTATTAAAATAGTTCGTGAAAGTCTGTAATTTTCAAATATATTTTTTTAAATGATTCATTTGGTACCAATTATTATGCTTGGCGACAATGGTGTTCATATAACGGAAAAAGTACCATTGCTGATTTAAAAAAAAAGTGCTTTTACTTAGTTACATTGCAGGCATTTTCCTTTTATTGTTGCTTATGATGATAAACTGATGAATTCTACTTTTATGTTATCCTTAACACATTATTGAATTATTGCTAACCTGGTGACCCATTTATGTATATATTGTTTTAATGGCAGTGAGACATTGAATCGGAGGATTTTATGAGTTGCAATTTGATTATTTTTATGGCTGTTCTTTCGCAGTAATTTGAACTGAAATCATTTTATTACTATTTTTTTATTTTCAACATTTTTAAAGAGATGAGTGAATTTTGGCATATTTTTTTATATATATTATACAGCAATTACATTTAAACTGAAGAAAAGAAAACTCTGTGCATATTCAATTGAATTTTTTAGACAAAATAAATTATGATCAAGCAGAATTTATAAATTGGCGAAAGATAATTGAATGTGATGTTTTATTTTGATTCTTACATTTATTTATGTTGTTGATATTAAGGGGGGGGGGGGATGTGTTTAGGTTAGGCTATTTAGTAGAAGTATTAAAATATTTATAAGATAGCCTGAATAGTTAATTATCTTCTTGACGAAAATAAACTTGAATTCATTTTATATTTGCTTCATATCTGTCTAATAAATTCATGAATTCCTGTTATCTGAAAGTTATAACTATTGATAAAAATATCTTTTATGTATGTGCAAAAGTTATGTCCTTTTCCTTTGATGCTAATTGGAAATAATAAAATCTTTCGAGTGAATTTAAGGATTGGTTGAAATATAATTACAAAAGAATCATTGTTGCAAACCAAAATTACTGATACTAACTTATTGAGTTATACTTATTCAGTTGTAGGAAGAAAATCCAAGGTTTTGAAATGATTTGAACAGAAACAGCAGTGGTGAGAAAGATAATGTAACATTTGTGTGGCATATAGGAAAGGTGCATTAAAAGGTCATGGTTAAAAAAAATCATAAGAAGGCAGAATGTTCATTATTAATTTGTTTTATAAGATTCCTTTCAAAAGTGTTTTGATGACTCAACTCGATAGATGTAGATTAAACTTGTGTCAGTATTATCAGAAAAAGATTTCTGGGAAAACTGCAGGAAGAGAGAGATGAATGCTTTTGCATTTAGTAGATGTTCTATCTATAAAATGTGAAAAATAATAATGAAAAACACCTTTTATGCCCTTTCTCATTGAGACTAATTTGTTTTGAAGGAAAGTTGTAATGGCACAGAGTGAATGTCTTATGATAGCATTAAAGATTTATGTGTTGAATTTGAAAATAGGTCTTATAATTTTTCTTTTCTTTTTTTTTTTCTTTAAATATTTTCTTCAAATTGCATAATTGATTTAGAATTATGTTTCAAAAGTAGCTGTACAAAGCAGAAGACAAGTATAAGGGTTCATCGTTTTAAAGTTTTTCATTTATCTAGGTAATTCAGAATACTATCTTGAATTAAATTTTTTTTTTAAACTGAATAAAAAGTGTTAATCGAAAACTTTTATTCAAAATTTCTAATCTTCTTACATTTTGTTAGTGTATTTGTCACAATTTACAACTTCAGCTGAATTTTTCCATTCAAGAAAAAATTGAATCAGTATTAAGAAGCTCTATGAAGAGAGAATTCAGATATTACATCATCTTAATCTGCTGTCAATTTAAAAATTACTTAATGAAATATTTGTGTTTAAAATTTTTCTTTAGAGAAAAAAAGGAAAGACACAACTTTTGCACTTAATACTGTGGCAGAAAACAATATTTGAACAAGGCATATTTTCCTTGTAATTTTTTAATTAATTATAATTTTGAGTGCAAATTCTAGCAAAATAACTGCACCCCACTCACAATCCAAGCTGTAGAAAGAAACCGTGTGGATACTTAATGGTTACATCTAAAATAAAAAATATGCAAGTTTGGGGAAAAGTATTTGAAGTGCACTTGCATAGTTATTATTAGCTGTTGGGTGAGTAGAAAAAAAGAGATGCTGGCTGAAACTTTGTATGCTTATCGACATACAACAGTTTTTTTTTTTTAATTTCCATGCCAAAAAAAAAAAAAAAAAATCATCTGGACAGAAAAAGAATTGTCTCTAATGATGCATAAAAAAATTGCTGATTTAAGAAGAAAAAACTATTATTTTCGGCAAATTGTAAAAAAATTAAAAATTTTTTGAAGTTATTTTTATGGTTTTCTACATTAATGAAAAATTTCAGTTTGCTGGACAGATAAAACATCAAATGAGAACTGAGTGACATAAATTTATTTAAAAAAGGGATAGCAGAAACATATGAAAGTTGAAAAATATCTTTTCACTAGCAATGAACTCTTAACTAAAGGTGTTCCTTTATGTTCTGGTATTCATGTCATACCTCATTTAGCAAAAATGATGAGCATAAATTAGGCTATAAGAGTAGAAATGCAGTAAAAAATCATATATCAGTGAAATAAATCCTTTAAAAAAAAAGCTATCAAAAGCATTCATTGATAACACTTTAGATTCTTTAAAAAATATATTATTCACCTATGAGAGTAAATTTTGTTTATTCGGTTAAAATGACCAGAATCCAATTTGTAAAAAAAAAAATATATATATTGTTTCATAATCTTCAAATGTGAAAAGTGATATCCAATCCAAGTGTGAAAAGTGATGGCAGAAATAATTTGGTTTGGGGATCTATGGCTTGGAGTAGAAGTGGTAAACTGGCAATAATTGTCAAAATTCTTGAGGCTAGAAAGTATATTGATGTATTGGAGGTCATTTGTTTAAAATTGTGTCAAATTTACCAATCAGAGACTATTTCTTGTTCCAACAAGACAACTTCATAAATACTGCTCAAATAACAAAAGAGTATTTATAATATATAATTATGTAACTTTCCCTGAATGCTTCAATCACTTCTCTCTTCACTAGAATTTATTTTGATTGCAAAATTTGTAGAGTCATTATCGAATCAGGAAGTTAAAAAAGCTTTTAAAAATAAAATTTGATTTTAAAAAATTAAAAGAATACTACATTAAAGTAGAAATAAAAGAAATATTTTCAAATTTAACAAAAAAATTTGTACAATCAATGCAAAGCATACTATAATCCATTATAGACAGTATCAGACTGTTTCCAAAACATTAAATACATATATTTTTTCAAATTATAGTTCTTGGTATAACATTCCAATACTTTTTTCCCTACAAAAATTCGCATATTTTATATTTTAGAGAATTTATCATTAAATGTTTGATCAATTTCTTGTTGCAATCTGATTTGCGAGTGAAATGCATATATTTTGCTAGAATTTGCACTCAAAATTACAGTTTAAAAATTACAAGCAAAAAATGCCTTGTTCAAATACTTTTTTCTGCCACTGTGTTTTTAAAGAAGATTAAGTTCATATTTCTAGTCAAATTATATTAAATTCTATAATTTTTTTAATATAAATCATATTATTCATAAGTTAGCGACTAACTACTGTATAGCTGATATATTAAGAATTTAGTTGAACATTTTTTTTTATTTCAGTGGTAGTATTTTTTCAACATGTCAGCATTCAGAACAGATTATTTCCCTCCAAGTAATCGAAGGAGATGTGTGAAAGGACGATCCTCTTACACTGACTCATCTGATCTTTATCTTTCTGCAGCTGTTAATCAAGATCAGAACAGTAATGGTTTCTCTCAAAATGATGATAGCTATATTGATTCTGTTCGGTCAGATGATGGTGAAGAAGAAGATATTACAATTGATTTGTCTGCATTTTTAAATGATAATCCATTATTAGCTCAGGCAGCATTTGAAAGTGCTTCTGAAAACAATATTGCACCCACAGAAAGCAGTTCACAGTTTCGTGTTACTGACTGCAAAGTTGATCCATCTGAAATCCCTAAAGCAGAAGTAACTGATCCATTATTGTCAGTTAATGTGAATGGTGACACTTCTGTAGATAGTAATATCACAAATGAGAGTATTATTGGGCCACATGCTGCTGGTTCTCATACTTTTATTCATAATAATGCCAAAGAAAACTGTCTTAGTCCTGAAAAAATACTAATAAATGTCACAAATAGTGAACCAGCACAAAGTGTTACCTTGAATGGCAAGAAAACTGTATTATCACCTACAAAGAAATTTTCAAAGGCTTTAGGACTTTCTAATCCTCTTAAAAAATATAAAAATTTTATGAAAAGCAAAGATCTAAATAAAGTTAATGAAAAAGTTTTCGGAAAATATCCAATTGTAAAATGCGAAAAACTGGACATTGAAAATTTTGTAAAAAATAATAAAATTAAAATAAGAAATTGGCCATTACTTCAAACAGAAAGTAAGAAAAGTATTTCTGTTAATAAAAGCACTATTAAAAGAAAAGTAAATGTGAACAAAGGTACCTTAAAACCCAAATTTATGAAAAAGCCCATTAACTTTAATAAATATTTAATTGCTTCTAATAAAGATTTAGCAAATCAGAACATTAGTAATATTTTAGGTGATCAGCTTGATGCTTCAAAGCCTATTATCATAAAAACAGATTCATGGAAACCAGGAGTTGCAAATGTGTCATCTTGTGTTCCATCTTTTTTCAGACCCTTAACTAAAACTTCCTTATCTTCCAAGAATGTTGTGTGTGATTTCTTGAAACTTAATGATAAAACTGTTAATCTAAATGTTATTTCTTCTCCTGAGAAAAAGTGTGACATTAGAGCAAAAACAGTTGCCACAAATATAAATAAACTTTTTAACTCTCCTAAAAGTTATCCACTTATTGCTCCTAAACCTTGTTTATCATCTCCTAATATACATCCTATAACAACTACAAAGCCCTTTATTGAAACCCTGACTACATCAGTAGCTGATAATTTTACTGTAATAGAACCATATGTAGATGATCCTACATCTCCACAGAAGCCTAAACCTATTTTAACTGTTCCTGTTGAAGTAGTACCTCCTCCTGAAAAGCAAAATCCTGTGATAAATTCCAGCCTAATTAATAGTGTTGATGTAATTACTAATGCTAATAGCTCAGAAAAAAATTTAAAGACAGAAAAATCTGTTTTCATGAATGGTGGAATAAAACAAATTATTGTACCAACTAAAACTAAGTCTGATGTTTCTATTAATAAAAAAGAGATTGTTCATAGAAAAATTAACCAAGAAAAGCTTTTAAAAGAAGTAGTTCCTAAAGTCCCTGTTGTATTGAAAGTTAAAGATGTTTCTTCTGAAGAAAGTGCCAGTATTCTGAAAGCTAAAAATATTGTTTTAGATGCTATGCAAAATGTATTTTCTTCTACTACACAAAGCAAGAAGAATCCAAAGAAATCAGTAAGACCAGTAAAGAAACCAACATGTGACTTGGCTTCTGTAAATTCTATATTAGGTTCTTCAGCATTTAGCTCCATATTGAATGATAATATATTAAATGGTTTTAGTGAAAATGACTTTGAAGATGTATCACTTTTTGAAGATGATAGTTTCACTGACAGCACTCAAGAAATGTCACCACCTTGTGAATCTCGTACAAATAAAGTGAATGTGATTACAGAAAATTCTGATCTCACACCTAGAAGTATTAAAAAGGCCAGAGAACGGAAAAAATACAAGCGAAAAAAGTCTTCAGAGAATTCTGAAATAAATTCTACTTTATCGGCTTCTGAATGTGAAAGTGAGGGTAAATTAGAAAAAAACAAAAACACAGTTGTATCTCATGAGAATAATACAGAAAATATCAAATCTTCAATTGCAATTAATGAAGATTTTGAAAAACCACTAAATATTTCTGTTCATTCAAAGAATTTTAATGAACCAGTCAATAAAGACTTTGAAACAAAACATGTTGACTCATCTCTTTTATTTTCTAATTTTGAAAGTCATATTTCAGAATCTCAAGATAATGTTAGTTGTAATAAACTTGTATCTCCTAAAATGGTGGAACAAACTGAAATCCCCCTATCTTCATTTAATGAAATTGTCCATAACGTGAATTCTCCTGTTAAAAAATGTAAAGAAAATGATAACTTAGTGAAACAAGAAACTTCTACTAGAACACTTCGAGACAGGAAATGTTCTAGTACAGAAGTTAAGAATTCTAATAATTCCACAAAACATAACCCACATGAAACAAACTCACCAGAAAAAAACAAAAATAAAAATTCTATTAATTCAAAATTAAAGATACAATTAAAGTCACCTAAGAACTCTCCTAAAAATAAATTAAAAAAGAAATCTTGTAAACCAGAAGATATCATTCAGGAAATAAATACTATAACTGGTGGACATTCAGTTCCAAAAAGGGGTTTACCTAAAATTCAGAAATCTGATTCAGAAAAAGACATTAAGAGTCCTGATTATTCAAATATTAATATTCAGAATGATTCAGAATCTAATTCATCAAATGTGTCATTTTTCACTGAGCCTTCTATATGCCCACTTTCAGAGCGAAAGAAAACTCTTAAAGTCTGTATCAAAAGATCTAAAAGGAAAACTGCCGTGAACTGTTCGAAAATGCCATTAAATATATTGACTGATGTTGTAGACAATGCTAATATCTCAAATTCTGTGTTAGAAAGTAATTTAAGTCTTCATTCTTCTTTCAGAGAGGCAAAAGATGAAAAAATGGGAACTCTGCAAAAAGAAGAAAATTCAGCTGTAAATAGTTCTCCAATTCCTGAGTGTAATATGGAAAATTCAAATGAGAAGCTTCATCAGAAGGAACAGATACCAGCTGATGCTCCAGATCTCATGGTAAATTCTTCTGAAACTCCTTTACTTGAAGATACTAGTAATAATATAAACTCTGATGTAAATTGTACATTATCTAATAATGTTCTGGTAGTTGAAAATCAAGATAATACAAAGGAACTGTCAAATGATTTTGTAAATAATGATGATGAACCTGCTAATACTGAAAAGCATAACTTTTCTTCAGTGGTTGATTTTAAAAATTCAGGAAATGTTTTAGAAAGTTGTGAAAGTTTAGTCAGGGACAATAGTGCAATATTGTCGCCTCTAGAAATTGGAAATTCAAAGGATGCTATATTTTTTGCAGAAGATGTTACAAATTCTGAAAGTTTGGTCAAGGAAAACAATAGTGCAGATATTGAAGTATCATCACATTTACCAATTAAAGATTCAAAAGGTACTATGCTTCCTCCAGCAGATGAAATTAAAAATTCTGAGAATGATTCAGAAAGTTGTGAAAGCTTAGTCAAAGAAAACAATAGTATAGTAATTGGAGTATTGCCAGCTTTACTAGTTGAAAATACAAAGGATACTACACTTTCTGTTGCGGATTCTGTTGAGCTCACAAATAAGACCAATAGTTTTTCAAACACAAATGATAGTAATGACCTAAATGAAAATGTACATAACATCTGTGATGTTACTTTGGATTCAACTGTAAATCAAACTAATGAAAATACATTTGAAGAAACAGAAAATATTTTAGAAGAAAATATTGCTGGCAACCCTGAAATGTCAGTTGAGAATGAAGTTTTTAAAGATTTTGTTCATGAAGAAACTGTTATTGAAGAAGTAGTAACAATGGAAATAGGTGATGACTCTGAACTAATTCATGATAATCCTGATGTTGATATTTGTGTTGACGATGAAGACGACAAATCAAATCTTTTACCTTCCAATGACTCTCCTGAAGAATCAGCTTCAAATCCTAGTGGTACTGATATCGTTGTAGAAGAAAAAAATATTGATAGTTCAGATGTTCCAAATAATGATATTCAGATTGATGAAAATCAAGATGAAATTAGTGATACATGCCATCAGTTTACAGAGGACTTTAAAACATCAGTGTCTTTTTCTGATAATTCTGCACTTGTTGAGAAAGAAACTGTCGTTGTGGAAGAATCAAATAACACATTCAGTGACCTTACAAATGATATTTCAGAAAATATTAGCCATGAATTAAATGGAAAATATGAAGATTTTTCCGTCAATTCACTGTTATTAAAATCTAATAATGAAGACAAAATTACAGTTTCGGAAGAAACAGCCGATCTTACTGATGCAATTTCTAATAATTTAGCAACTGAAAATATTGACAATAGCCAAATCAATGCAGTTAGTTTAAATTTATCTTGCTCTGATACTACATCTGAAAAAGAAATTCTCACTACTGAAGTAAGCTCTACAGATGAAGATCAAAAATCAGGTTGTCAAATTAATGAAGGTAGCCTGAATGTATCTTGTGTTTCCAATGATACTTTGGAATCTAAATCTGACATTAGCATCGTGAACTCTGATGAAGTATCTGGTTCCACACCAGGAAAAGAAATTTTGTCTATTGAGAAAGATTCTTCTGATAAAAATCAAAAGTCAAATAGCATAGAGTCTAAGAAGTGCCCTAAAATAAAATTATTTAAAAAATCTGATGCTGATTCACCTGATAGTTTGAAAAATTGGTTTGTTTCAGAAACCAGTGAAAAAGGAGTTAAATCTGAGGCTTTTGAAACAAAGTATGATGATATTAATAGGCTAAACTCTGATGAAACATCAGACCTTCAAGTATCATCCAGCTTAAATGACAATAGCTCTACAAATTCAGAAAATAACAAATCAGTTCATAATTTAAATATTGGTGGTGTTTCACATGCTGATGACTCTCAAACATCCCCTATGCATGATTTATTGTCTAATGATGATACTTCTAATGCTGTATTACCTGAAAAAACAAATAGCAACTCATCATGCAATTTTAAAGTAAATTCTCCCTCTCCCTCTAATTTATCATCTGATAACAATGTACTGAATAAGATTGGCGAAATTTCATCTGAAACTCCCTGTGTTGAGAAAAGTGGTAATACAGAAGAAATGTCATTGCCTGATGATAAAGTTCCATCTGGAAATATTAATGAGAGTGCTAGTGAAAATATGCCTCCTGCAGACCATGGAGAACCATCTAAAGCCTTACTTAGTGAAAAAGAAAATTATGATTGCCCTGTATTTATAAAAGAAGAACCAATGGATATTGAAGAAAACACTGAGTCTTCTAGTAGTTATGTTTTAGAAGAAAAATCTATAAAAACTGAACCACTTCCCAACAAGAGAAAACGTGGAAGACCGCGTAAATCTATGGAGTATTGTAACACATCTTTAGATTTTGATGATGATATAATAATACCAAAAATAGAGCCAACTGCTGTTCCAGTTATTCCGGAGGTAAAGGAGGAAGATGTGACACCTACAAGAGAAATAAAAATCACACCAAAAGCTCGTTCAGCAGGTATGTTTTTCTTTATGTAATTTTACTTATCTAAGTCTATCTGATATGCATTCCTCCATTTCTATCAAATATAAGAAAATTTTGCAGTTTCAGTTATTCCTGTTATTACAGTGATACCTTCAATAACGAGTGCTCTAGTGACAAATATTGTTTTTGCTCTTTTTCTGATGTAGCTAATGAATGTTTTATTGGATATGTGTGCTAACATAATGGAGTTTTTTGCATTGTGTTTTAATTACTAGATGGGAAATCACATTTTGGCTACAAAAGATTTCTCCTGATAAATATAAATTTAAAAAAAATTATCTTCGTTAGCCAAGGTGTCACTGTATTGTATTTATTGTTGTATTATTATATAGCATTTGTATTTTTCCAGGGGTGCCACTTTTCTGCATATTTCTACTTTTTTGGCTTTTTTATCAATCTGCAATTTCTGCAGAATATTTCTGAGATATTTTACACTTAAAAAAAATTGCAATAATTAAACAACAACAAAAAAATCCAACAAACTATATTTTCTGATGAAAAATCAGTCTGCTCAAATGTTCTTTTTAATCACATGAGGGGAAAAAATATCACATTCATGGTGTGACCACAATTTAAGTCATTGTATTATTGTAATGATAGAATAAATGAGCAGTGCAGAAATTTTTTTTACCCCAGGACCTGAGATGAGAATAATTTCACACAAAAAAAAAAAAAAAAAAAAAAGCTTGTCTTAGCTATCGAATGAATGTTCTTACAGGCAAACAACAGATATAAAGAATGAAGTGAGTTTATATACTTAAATTAAATTTAAACATACTGTACTGAATTTTAGAATTAAATCCAATATTTGTAATTTTTCAAGTAAATTGTAAATTTATGTAAAATTGCACTAATTTAACACTTTAAAGTTAACAAACTTTAATTCTATAAAATATTTTATTTTGAACTTTCATTTTTAATATTCAGGCTCAGCTTTAGTGAATAAAAGTTTTTAAAGCTAAATGTTTTTTTTTTATTTATGAGTTATATTAATTCTTATGCATTCTTTTTTTTTTTTTTTTTTTTTACAGAAAATATGAAATTTTGATTTTTAACATAATAAATTTTTTAATATATTTTATATTCAATTCCGTATAGTTTACAGAATTCACAAGTAAATGTTGCAAAAAATAAATAAATAAATAAATAAAATAAATTTTATTTCACATGTAATTTTTTCTTTTTTGTTGTCCTCTGATTGGCATCCCTAAATTTGAAAATTAAGCTTGTTTTTGATATATCTGATATTTCTCAATTGTTTAATTTTTCAATATCATTGCACAACTGCGCAACATTCCCAGATTGTGAGTGACAGAAATCCTCCTTGTCCCTCTGTATATTACTTGTGTATCATATAGTCGAACCCGGTTAAGACTCGTCGACAAAAGTCTCATATTAAGCAGGATTACATATTAACCGTGATTTGCATAATATTGCAAGAACTGGGCTTATTTACACATCTAATCATCTTGATAAACTTCAGAGCTTTCATTCATATGTTTAATGTTGAAAATTGTGTCTTTTACACATATTTAGAAATTGCATATTTAGCTGCATTTTTAAGTTGCATTTAAAGCATATTTAACTGCATTCAGGTGCATGTAACTCACCTCCATGAATAAAACAGGAGCAAACAGACAACTGAAGAAATAGAATTGAAAACAAAAGAACTTTTCTCTTTTCCTTTACATGCATTTAAAAGCACACAGTACTTGAGACTTTATTTACCGCAGTGTACAAGAGCAAATCAAGAATCAACAACATACACTGCACAAAGAAGTATGCATAAGTAACAAAAAGTGGCAAAAAATCGGATATCTTTCTTTACTTCAGTAAAACAAAGAATATTAGGGACACGAGACAAAGAAAAGTTGCAGTGTTCCTAACTTAGTGGGATATTTTTATTGAAATATCTACAACGATTTCCAAATAGTAATATTCTCCTTAATTTATCTATCATTAAATAAGGTGAATATTGCTATTCGGAAATGATGGTTGATATCTGAATTTAAAAAATCACACTAAATTGGGAACACTAAAGAAGAGAGAAGAAATTTGTATCTTCTTTTATGAATTGGCTTATTAAGAGAGATTTTTTTTTTACTCAAGGGACCGAAATTTTATCGAGTATTATACGGGATTGTGCAATAAAAGTCTGCATATTAAACAAGATACTTTTGTATTAGTTTTATGGACAATGTTCAAGAGAACGGGAAAAAACAGCATATTAACCGTGAACGTCTTAACCGGCTCAGACTGTATTTTTATCTTGATATCTTATCCCTTTTTCACAATTTCATTAGTAAGTCATAAAGATAATTTGTATTTAATGATGACTAACATTTTATTCTAAAATTCGGAATTTTCTTTGTTTGCTTTGTAAACTTTATTATATTTTATTTTATTTTTTGCAAAGTATAGTCCTTTAGCTTTACTGTCTAAACTTTTTTTCTTTCCAATTCTTGAATGAAGTCCTCTCTTCCTTACATACTGACAAATAATTTATGATGTAGTTCAGTTTTCATTGTTTCTAGAAACTTGGTTGTATAATGATTGTGCACTTGAACTAACAAGGTTAGACTCTGAGCTTGGAAACAGAGATTGCAATGACCTTTTTGTAACGATAGTCAATAAATAAATACATGAAAGCCATAAAGTGCAATGGCTAAGCAGTCTTAGGAAAACAAGCCCCAAAAATTGGGACTTCATTTGCACTTATGTATGTTATCAGATAAATTATCCTGTTTTCTGATTGGCTCCATAGCACGGTGAGTAGCACGCTGGATTTCTGAAATTGAGACATTTTTCTCGTGCGAGTTTGATCGCCGAACATACGTCCAGACACAATAATGATAAATTATTTTTGAATCTCAATAAAAATATATGGTACTTTCTGAAACCCAAATTGTACCAAACTTCTTTAAAAAAAAAATGCCAAGGCTGGAAAAGTACAAAAAAATCTCAAACCTATATGCTAACAAAAAATCTAAAAAAACCTTAGTTACTTTGTTTTAATGTAATCTTTATTAAAACAAAGGTGCTTCTTAAAATTTATATTTTCTTTTATAAAGCTAAATTAAATGAATACTAATTAATGTTATACACTATTTTAAAAAATGCTTATTCTTCCTCATTAGATATTTTCTATGAAAATTTTTTAACCTTTTGTTTGTCTTGTTTTTATGGCTTATTGTGTTAGTCTCTCTCCATCCTTCCCTATATAATTTTTTTGTAATTGTTATTGCATTGTTAACGATTATTTTATTACTCTAGATCAGAGGTGGTGAATCTTTTCTCATTCACATGCCAAATTTTTAAAAATATTTTACATGGCCCTGATGTGTCAGCTAAGAAATAAATTCAGTTTATCATAAACTAATACATTAAAATTACTTGACAAAAAAATCTTATTTGGATGAAACAAACATATACAGTGGAACTCCAGATATACGTTTCCCTCAGTTATAAGTTTCAACTCAGTGGTCCCGGCCGCTTGCCATTAAAAATTAGCTGAGTTGTACATTTTCCTCAGTTATACGTTACGTTTTTGCGTCCCCGACCAAAATTTTGTCTCATTTATACATTTTATGCGGAAACATTGACGACGCGTCGGATGAGTATGATTTGAAAGATCCCACACTAACTTCGGAGCTGCTTTAAGGGCTTTTGACATAGTAAAGCAGTTCGTCGGTAGTAAAAAGAGTAACGGTAAGGCGGCTGCATTATTAACAGAAATGCAATGTTTGCTGTTCACTGTTGGCACTGCCGAAAAGAAACAATCGAATATCAGTGATTAATTCTACAAGATTCAGTAAACTACTGAAATGTCTTTTCATAAATGATTTTCATTCCAAGGTGATTCCAATCATTTATTTTAAGTACACTATGTGTATTAAAAATATTTTTAATAAAACTTTTATGATAAAATAACTTCATGTATACTTTTCTTATGTACTTTTTATCTACTCTGTTCCATTTTCGAAACTTATGTCATGGGTGCAGTAATATTTAGGAAACTTCCGTTTTCGATATAAAAGGTAAATGGAACTCCTCAGCCCCTCAGTGGAACAAAGTTTTTAGGATATATTTAAAATATGATTCCGGTAGACCATTAATTGAGTTGTACGTTTTACTGAGTTATACGTTTTGTTGTCCGGTTCCGAGCAAAACGTGTAACTGGAGTTCCACTGTATATATAGGTATTATACTGTAATAATTATAGTAACAATTATACTTTGGAAAGTAATTAAAAAAATGATTTAAGAATATTTAATATCAAGTTCATACTTAGTTACCGTTTAAAAGGGTGCAAACTGAACTGAACTGAACTCATATGACATGTAGTTTCTATTTACGTTTTTTGTATTATTCATTTGCAAAAATAACTCTGACATAAATAGATAAATGGGAAAATTGTTAAAATGGCAAATGCCAGCTTCATTAAATAACTGGAATTAATCTAAGTTACTATCTTTTTATGAGCAAAATTTTTACTTATATCTTTCTTTTTCGATATTTTCCAGACCTAATCTTAGTTTGATAAATTCTATTGAACCCATTATTGAACTAGATTATTATTTGTTTGTATATTTTGTTGTTATATCTTTGTGTATTTTATCGGTAGAATCTCAATCCACACAGTGCTAAAATTAAATTATTCTGTCGCATGCCATAGGTTTACCACCCCTGCTCTAGATGATATATGCAAGAGTTGTTAGATTATATAAATATCCATGCTAAATGAGAAAGTATTGTTAATGCTTTTCACCATGTGTTATTAGGTCATAAGAGAAAAAGTAATCCAGTACAAGTTTCAACTCCATCAAGTAGTCGTAAGAAGAATTATGATCCTGAATTAGTTTGTCTTCCATTTTCAATGGGTATTGTAAAAAAAAAAAATTCTCTTTTTTTGACAGTTTTTTAAAAGGTTTTATAAAATATTTAGTATATTTATGTTTTAGATTCTGCTATTATTCTAACTTTAATTTGTTTTTGTACCATAAGCTTTTATTTAAAATAATAAGTTTTCTATATTCCCTAGTATTTCTCCCATTTTGCTGGATGGGACATTTATCTAGCCATCCAGCTAATATTTTGTTATTAAATTAGGCATTTAATATGTTTGATATTAATACAGTTTATTTGGTCTTTTTGCCGAACATTTGACCTGATCGAATTTCGAACAAATGGTCTGTTAATTGTTTGTGGCTAAATACTGGTATTTGGCTGAATAAATTTAGGATAATGAAAACTTTTTTTTAAGGCGGTATTCAAAAAAATATTTTTCCACGCTCAACAACTCAAAATTTTGAGACACATTCTCAGACTCATTTTTAAAAGTAACAACAGGAAACTTGGCGGCGTGATTTATAAAGACATTTATAAGGGCCCCATGTTTTTATTTTTCGTTCAATTAATTAGAAATTGATTTACAGACAATTATTTGTTTCCAGCGCTATCGCTTCGGGAAATTCGGTTCAAAATGTCCACTTTGACAGCATTTTTAGAAATATATTCTGCCTTTATCAAAAAATCGAGACAATACGGACATTATAAAGTTTCTGAATAAGAGAAACTGCCAATTGGATGCATTTTAGTTTAGAGCAAAAATGAATTTACAAATGTGTCTCAAAATAAGCAGTTTGGATTTGAATACACCCTTAAATGTTCTTTTAAATATATTTCATGAATATTGCTGAATTATATTTTACTACAGTAGTCTTCTGATTATCGAAAGTTTGATTGTATGACATACTTGGTTAACTCACATCCCTATTTGTGTAATAAAATGTGTTCTTAATTTAATTGTGCTTAAATAAGTTTTCAAAATAATAATAAAAATAAATAAATAAAAATTACATTTAATAATGGTAATAAGTTCATATTTTAGATAAAATATATACAAATTATAAGTACTATTTATACATATAAAATTAAGCTAGTAAATATTTACATTTGTAAAAGTCATATTATTGTCTTATTGACATCAAGGTGTTAAAAAAAAAAAAAAAAACTTAATAGCTTGATGAATTTGTTAAATTTAACAGAAATTGTGCAAGATTGCATAATTTTTTTTTTTTTTTAGCATCCCACCTACAATCTCTTCACTTTCAAACATACCACTTAAAATTTTTGTAGGACTTTTAAAATCCTACCTTTTCTCCTTTTCTAGCAAGAACCCTGTTAAACATTCAATTATTAAAAAAAAAAAAAAAAAAAAAGAGTTATAATTAATGTTTAATTTAAAATTTGAAAAAAATATGTTAATCATATTCAAAAAAAAAAAATTTTTTTTTCTTCCAGTTAATTAAAAAAAAAAATTCAATCAAGCATAAGACAGTTTTGCACGTCTAAACTATGATTTCCGAAGTTAATATACTTTGTATTATCAGGAAAAAATTAGAGGGAGAAAAATTTTAAAGACATTTAACAAAATAACCTACATGAATAGGACTGTTTGTTACATACATTCTTTAGCATCAACCTCGTACATCCAAACTTTTTTGTTGGCATGAACAGTACTACAATATTAGATTTTAGTGCTTTTTGGAAACATGTTTTGCCTAAATATTGGTACAGAAAGTTAATCCTTATATATTATTCCTCCTGTCAACATCCCTTTTACTCAGAAAATATGAAACACAGAACAACGAATTAGATACCATATGAAAGGTTTTAGAACAGGCTTCTGACATAGCCCACTTAACAATTCGTTAAAACATGTTTTTTATTAAAATTTGCTGAAATTAAAAAATTAAATCTGCATTGTTTTCATGAAAGAAATGAAAGGTTTTCCTGAAATTATTGTTGCCAAAAAAATAAAATACCACATTATATGATGCTCATAGCAATTATTATAAAAAACACCGCACGGGTTTATTTTCTATTTATGATTAAAAAGCGAAATTGAAATTGAAATGTTTAGATTTATATTTCTATATGTCCCATGTTTTCCCGAAGCGGATGACGTCATCCTCTAATGCAGTTAAAATACGATTGTTAATTTTTTTTTTCTCGCGCGTGCATTTTTCAATGTTGGATCAGTTTTTACTATAACTTTGATGGAATAAATTAGATGATATTCTAGCTTGACTAAAAACTAAATGTTGTTTGCAGATTATTTTTATCCTTACTTTTTCTTTAGATGTTTAAACCTGCATCTAAGAAATTATTACATATTGATAAAAAATGGTACTTCTCTATTATCCCGTCGACCACATTTCATAACAAAAAACTATCGCCAAATAAGCGGGAGAACGTTGCCATTGGAATATCAAAATAAATAAATAAATAAAATATAAGAATTTAAGGACACAATTGTTATTTTAATGAATAAAACAACTAATCAATCAGTAAAACATAATGTAAAATACACGCAATTTTCGCGTTAAAAACCACTTGATGACGTAACAAACACATATAATGCTTCTGATATCAAGTAAATGGGACTGCATTTTTGGCGTTTAATCTTACAGTTTAGCGATAGTTTTTTGTTATGAAAAGTGCTCGACGGGATAATAGAGCAGTACCTAAAAAATATTAGATTTCAGTGCGAAATCCTCGCACGGGCCCTCTGGTATGACAATTATTATTATAAGAGAGCCCTGTGCTGTTTGCCTTGATCTCATAAACTAATAATATGGTATCACTATAAAGAGTCTCTGTGCACTGTGCTCATAATCATTAATCTGAGTTTTTTTCTTTGTAATTTTCTTTATTGACTTTTTCAAAGTCTACTTTTCAGTAATAAGTTTTGAATATTTGAAGATAAATGGTAATATTTTGCACTTAGCATTTTCTTTCCACTTTTTTTAGACTGGTTTCTTTATTTTGCAGGCTGGATGAGAGAACATGTCTTGAGATTAACTGGAAAAGACAACAAGCGGCAATCTGATATTTATTACTTTTCTCCCGAGGGCACCAAATTGGTAATCATAATTTATATCAAATGTATATTTAAATTCCATTTTAATAATCCAGCAAAGCATCAATTGAATATGAATAATAAAGTTTTTAAAGCTAGAAAATGCTCATCCTCCCCTTCCTTTTCCAATCCTGATAGTCAAAATTTAAGATGTTTTGACTGTTTACTATAATTTAACATATATATTTATCACCTCTTTGAATAATTTTTGTTTAAATGTTTATACAAGATCAAAAACATAGGTTTATTTAGCAGATATTAATGTATCTTAATTGTATCAGTTTGATATATATTTTTTATTTATTTGAAGTGCTAATAATGCCATCTTGGTTTTTTTAGATTTTTTTTTTTTTTTTTTTTACTTACACATGATAAATGTTTCAAATTGGAAAAAAAAATGAAATTTATACATTTGAAATGTATTAAAATATGCTAAAAAAATACCTATGTTTCTGATCCTGTATTATAAGTTTTAAACAATCGTCAAACAAATATCAATCAAACAGGTGATAAATATAAATTCTAAGTTATATTACAACAGCCAAAAATCTTATATTTTTATTTCATCGGTGTGTGTGAAAAATAAGCCATATCTATCAAACTCCTTTAAACATGTAAAGTATTTCTAAAACATTTTTAACATGCCATGCTAGTTTTTTTTTCTATTTAGGTTTAATTAACTAATATAATGTTCTTCTGAAAATAAGATGTGGTTTATATTATTTTTTGCTTCAGAAGATGCATTAGAGCATATTTCAGGGGATGCCTTATTATTATTATTTTTTTAAATTATTTTTTTATTTACATTTATTTATATACAATGACATTCACATTTTTGTACATTTATTGAGATACAATCATGTTCCCAGTAGCAGAAACAATGCTGCATGGCAGAATGCAATGCAGATTATTTTAGAGCTTACAGATTAAAAGCTTAAAAATAAATTGCTAACAATTTCTAAAATTTACTTTAAGTTTTAATATTTATTGTATATATGTTTTAATATTTATTGTATACATTGTCTTTGTAAATGTAAATTTAGCTTATTTTATAGGGTTACTATTATTTCTTATAAGAGTAATCTTGGTCCAGCATTGTTGAGTTGCATATAAATTTTGGTTCACTGCAGAAAACAGAAAATTCTATTACTGGGATCATGTCATCTTCTGGAACATTTTCATATGGTGCATTGACAACATAGTTACCAGAAATTTTAATTTTATGAATTCTTCACTTGGAACTTCTTTTGCAGGCTAAGTTTTACAAAATTTCCACACTGATTTTTCTCTATTTTGTTTTTCAATGTAGTCTTTGATTTCCATGCGCAAGTGGTCTTTGAATAATACAGTTTCTTTTCTTTTTATATGTGGATCTTTTCCAGTTTCAAAGCTTTTCATTCTATTTATAATCATGTTAAAATGATTCTTTATTTTGATGAGTTATATATTTTTCTCTTATACGATGCTGTGAAAATGGCTGTTGTGTCTGAGAAAATGTATTGCTCATTACATTGTTGAAAATTGTAATACAGTAAAACCTCTAAATAACGGACACCTCGGGAGCGCAAAAATTGTCCGCTATTCGGAGGTGTCCGTTATTGGGAAAACTTCAGAGATTCACAAAATCGCTAAGAAATGCTTAACGTTCCATTAATTGGCTTTTATATGTCCGAGAACTTCTATTATATGATTAATCAGAAATTTAAATTACTTTTTTAAGCAATAAAACTGAAATGAAGTTGTACATACATTTCTCCACTGTTTATTACATTCTTAAGGAAAAAATCTGTTACAAAAGTTTGCTTTTGCTTGCGATTACATGCAGTTAGTTTTTCTATGCGACGTTTTAATGCTATCAGTAGTTTTAATCCTTCTGAATAATCATTTTTTGGAAAAAGAAAAAAATATGTGTAACTGCTCACTGTGTTTTGCCGTTTCTTGAAAATTCTCGATATTGCAGGAAACATCCCCTGGTTTCAGTATTTGATTCATATCACTAATAGAGTCAGCTTTTGTCGAAGATTCTGAAGGAATATAATTGCCTACGTCAACTGATTCTTTTTCAGTAGGTCATCATCAATGTTGATGGACATTTCGGCATTCCTTCACTCCTGATCCATTTCATTAATTCACTTATTGCGATATTTCTTCATTTTTATCGGAAATAAGTGTTTCATTTTCTTTTAATATAAAGCCTGCTTTTCTGAAACATTGTCGTATGCATTCCGGTTATATGTTTTTCACAGCTGAAGAAATCCGAATTTGAAAGCATCAGGAACATTAACTAATTTTTGGCTGTTCTCAACTGTATTCATAAAATAAAACTTCAAAAGAATATGGCTTCATAAAAGCTTTCTCTACCAGGCTTTACAATTTTGTATAACACCTTGATCAAGGGGATGGCTTACAGAAGTTGTCTTTGGGGGGGGGGGGGACACATTATCCAATTTAAAATGTTTTGGATGAGAAGTTGCTCTGTCCAAAAATAAGAGAACTTTTCTTTGTTTTTTTCATCCTATTATCAAAGGAAGTTAACCATTTAATTACTAAAAAACTGGTTATCCACGCTTTTTTATTCGCTCTATAACACAAATTTTTTTTAATTGGATGTTCTTTGAGAAACACACGTGTTTCAGAGATTTTTGAACTGTAAGAATTTAAAATTCCCCATATACATTGCAACATAATAAAATAGTGATTCGCTCTTTTGTCACTTTTTCGTCGATACAGCCATCCTTTTTAAAGCACAAAGTCTTACTCGAAAAAATTCTGAAAAAGAGTCCGCTTTCCTCGGCTTTAAAAATGTTTCTCCCCTCATAACCTTCACAAATTGATTGCAATCCTCACTTTTTTCAGAGGTACAGATTTTGCTTTTCCACATATTGTTTTGAAAGAGATATTGTGCCGCGACAGGAACTTTTCCAGCCATCTACACAAACCCTTAAAATCATGTAATCCGAGTTCTTTGGCGACTTTTAAAGCCTTTTCCTGAATCAAAGGCCCACTGATAGGAATATTTTTGAACGAAGTAAAGTAAACCAATTCAGAAATATAGAATTAATTTCAATGGAATCAGTATACCTGAATTTCACATTTTTGGTGCTCTCGTTAGAGTTAATAATCCACAAATTCTTTATTTCGTAAATTCTCTCCCACTTGTGTTATTTTAAAACATTCGGCTAGTGTCCGTAAACTCTATTTCTGTTTTCCAGATTCACTTACATTTACAATTTAATTTAAAAAAAAAAGTTAATCGCTTTCGTTTTAAGGTCATTCTTGAAACATTAATCACAAACAAGACACTAAATTCAGAATACGCAAAACTCAATACAGTCAGAAAACGATACAAATGGATTTAACATATTTTGAAGCTTTGAATATTGTATGTCAATTAAATCTGAAGAATCAAACAGTAATCGATACAAAATACATATGATATTGGGGGATTCCCCAAGCCATTGGGGATTTTCCAGAGACCACCCCCTATAGAATACCTCATTTCATATTTCTGTGGTCAAAAAATTTGTGACATGCCTTGATAAATTTCAAGGCTTTTTCCATTTTTTCCATTTTTTTTCTCTCGTTAAAAACTCATTTTTCAACCTTGATCGCCAAAACTACAGTCCGCTATTCAGAGGTTAAACATAAAAATTTCGATTTTGGGAGTGGCCAACTGCTACGAAAAAATTGTAGTTGCTACGATTTTGAGCCACAAACTACGATGCTACGAAAATCTGTCTAAAACTACGATTTTCTGGGAAAAAAAAACAAAACAAAAACCACGAATTTTGTCACAGGATCGAGCTAAGAAATGCGAATTTCGTTACAGGATCGCTGAAAAAACGCGAATTTCGTCAAAAAATTGGCGGGGAAAAGCAAAATTCGCCAAAGTATCGCCGAAAAAACTTGAATTTCATTCAACTGATTTCTGAAAAAATGCGAATTTCGTCAAAAGATCGTTCAGGGGTGATTCTGGTCTGAATTTTCCGAAAAATTAAGGCAATGATTTCCGAAAAAAAAAAAATATATAACAGTCATAAATCCGAAAATTCGGACATTAAATGTATCGGTATTTCGGCAAATGATCGCCAAAAAAAATCAATCTCGTCTTTCGTTCGAAGAAAAGTCGCCAATTTTGTCAAAGGATCGCGGGAAATACGTGACTTTCGTCAGAAAATCACGAAAAACGGCAAATTTCGTCATAAACATTGCGAAAAACGGCAAATTTCGTCAAAAAATCACGAAAAAAACGACAAATTTCGTGAAAAACGGCAAATTTCGTCAAAAAATCGTGAAAAAACGACAAATTTCATGAAAAACATTGCAAAAAATGGTAAATTTCGTCAAAAGATCGCGAAAAAACGACAAATTTCGTCATAAACATTGCAAAAAACGGCAAATTTCGTCAAAATATCGCGAAAAAAAAACGATAAATTTTTGTCAACAGATCGCGGGAAAAACGTGACTTTCGTCAGAAAATCACGAAAAAACTGCAAATTTCGTCAAAAACATTGCGAAAAACGGCAAATTTCGTGAAAAAGCATTGCAAAAAATGGCAAATTTCGTCAAAAGATCACGAAAAAACGACAAATTTTGTCATAAACATTGCGAAAAACGGCAAATTTCGTCAAAAGATCGCGAAAAAACAAAAAAATTTTGTCAACAGATCGCGGGAAAAACGTGACTTTCATCAGAGAATCGCGTAAAACGGCAAATTCCGTCAAAAACATTGCGAAAAACGGCAAATTTCGTCGAAAAATATTGAAAAAAAAAACCCACAAATTTTATCAACAGATCTCGAAAAAAAAAAACTGCAAATTTCGCCAAAAACACAAATTTTGTCAAAAAGACGCAAAAAAAAGTGGCGGGAGTGGACACCCCCCACTCCCGGTTGTATCAGCTTACTTGACCTGATGAAGGACTCTAACTCAGACATTTTCCTCTGGAAGATATACCCGTAGTTCCATCATCCCCTCCCCCCCCCAATCGCCTTGAAATCTTTCAGAAAATTCACTGTGAAGTTTAGAAATTTGGCTTAGGAGTGGACAGAGCATTAATTGAATAGGAATAATTATGTTTAATCAATCCCACCTGCAACAAAAAAATTAGCAAAAACAAAAGAGTCTCCTACTTTGTGTGCTTATGGATATACACATGCGTTTAATTGATTAGTATTTGCTCGCTTAAAATTTACAGCGTAAAAAACAGCCACCAACCAACCAACCTTCAGATAAATTTGATTTGGTGTGCTACTATTTCTCATTTTCAAAGGTTGGCAGGTCTGGAGTGGGGATTTGAAAAGTGTCCGTTAAATAGAGGTGTCCGCTATTCGGGAGTGTCCGTTATGGAGGTTTTACTGTATTTAAAAAAAAAAAAAAATCTTACAAAAAAAACAAAAGAGTTAAGCGTAAAGATCTTATGTTTAGCAAGTATTGAATCTAACTTTAGATGTATGGTATAGTATAAAACAAACAGTATAGCAGAGTTTTTCTAAAGCCAGGGGTCGATGCAGGTTTTTTTTTTCTTGGGGTCCATTTTGTGAAAAGTAAAGGCTATTTTTGTGAAAAATAACATTTTGTAACGAAAGTTGAAATCCAGTTACTCAAATTTGAACCAAGCATTTATTAACAAATACTTTTAAAAATCTTTTTGCTGAAGTTTTTCTCTCTGGTGAACTTGTTTGTTTACAAATTACGCATTTTAAAAGTCACAAAATAATAAGTAATTAATAAATAGTAAGTCTGTACGGAATAGAATTTTGTGAAAGGGCCCATTTTATTAAAAGGAATTTTGTGAAAGGGCCTGTTCTATTATAAAGAATTTTGTGAAGAGCCTGTTTTATTATAAAGAATTTTGTGAGGGAGGCTATGCAACTGTTTCTGAAACAACACAAATAAATGACATGGTAGTAGAAATGTCAAAAAATATTTGAATGGTTAATATGCAGAGCTGCCAACTGCTACGAAAAAATCGTAGTTGCTACGATTTTGAGCCACAAACTACGATGCTACGAAAATCTGTCTAAAACTACGATTTTCTGCAAAAAGAAAAAAAATGCGAATTTTGTCACAGGATCACTCGAAAAATCACGAATTTCGTCACAGGATCGTGCGGAAAATCACGAATTTTGTCACAGGATCGAGCTAAGAAATGTGCATTTCGTTACAGGATCGCTGAAAAAAACGCGAATTTCGTCAAAAAATTGGCGGGAAGAAGCAAATTTCGCCAAAGTATCGCCGAAAAAACGTGAATTTCATTCAACTGATTGCTGAAAAAATGCGAATTTACTTAAAAGATCGTTCAGGGGTGATTCTGGTCCGAATTTTCTGAAAAATTAAGGCAATGATTTCCGAAAAAAAAAAAAATATATATATATATATCGGTCAAAAATCCGAAAATTCGGATATTAAATGTATCGGTATTTCGGCAAATGATCGCCGAAAAAAATCAATCTCGTCTTTCATTCGAAGAAAAGTCGCCAATTTTGTCAAAGGATCGTGGGAAAAACGTGACTTTCGTCAGAATATCGCGAAAAAATGGCAAATTTCCTCAAAAACATTACGAAAAGCGGGAAATTTCGTTAAAAGATCGCGAAAAAACAGCAAATTTTGTGAACAGATCGCGGGAAAAAAGTGACTTTCGTCAGAAAATCACGAAAAAACGTCAAATTTCGTCAAAAACATTGTGAAAAACGACAAATTTCATCAAAAGATCGCGAAAAAATGGCAAATTTCGTCATAAACATTGCGAAAAACAGCAAATTGCGTCAAAAAATTGCGAAAAAAGACACATTTTTGTCAACAGATCGCAGGAAAAACGTGACTTTCGTCAGAAAATCGCGAAAAACCGGCAAATTTCGTCAAAAACATTGCGAACAACGGCAAATTTCGTCAAAAAATATCGAAAAAAAAAAAAACACAAATTTTATCAACAGATCTCGAAAAAAACTGCAAATTTCATCAAAAGATCGCGAAAAACCGCAAATTTCGTCAAAGGGACGCAAAAAAAAAGTGGCGGGAGTGGACACCCCCACTCCCGGTTGTATCAGCTTACTCGACCTGATGAAGGGCTCTAACTCAGACATTTTTCTCTGGAAGATATACCCGTAGTTCCATCACCCCCTCCCTCCAACCGTCTTTGAATCTTTCAGAAAATTCACTGTGAAGTTCAGAAATTTGGTTTAGGAGTGGACAGAGCATTAATTGAATAGGAATAATTATGTTTAATCAATCCCACCCGCAACAAAAAAATTAGCAGAAACAAAAGAGTCTCCTACTTTGTGTACTTATGGATATACACATGCGTTTAATTGATTAGTATTTGCTCGCTTAAAATTTACAGCGTAAAAGACAGCCACCAACCAACCTTCAGATAAATTTGAATTTGGTGTGCTACTATTTCTCATTTTCAAAGGTTGACAGGTCTGGATATGTGAAATCTAATTATTATATCAATAAAATGTTCCAAACATTCCAAATTGTATTTTTTTAATTTTTTATATTTTAAATATCAAATAAGATTTTTAGTTTCAATTTTATAGATTACATTTATTTTCAGAGGTATATTTAATCATTAAGATCTAGAATTGCTATTCGTATTTCTAAAAATGTTGTGAATTGTGGTTATGGGATTGTAGGAAAAGTGGTCTGGAAAAAACCTGGAAAAGTCAGGGAATTTTGTTATTCAAATAGAGTAATAACCCTGAAGGCCCCAAATTTTACCTGGATCGACCCTTGAAAGCTGACTTTTTATTCCCAGTCTCTCTTTTTAAACAGAAATGAAATGTTGTATGGGGCGATTTGTTTGCAGTTTTACTTGTGAGTTGTACATCATTTTTAATGCAACATTACATATTCGAATAGTGATTTCTCTATATGAATTAATTTTGTTTAAGAAGTAGATAATGGAAGCTCCAGTATATTATATTTTTCGGAATCTGACTTGATATTGCAATAAACAAGTTACAGTAAAACACCTGAAATTCAATAAGCTTCTTCCCATTATTACATACTAAGTACATAAATTTCAAGTCTCTATCTTAATTTTTTCGGGAGATGGGGCATTTACAGACGCACAGCAAACTTTTTTTTTTTTAAATGTTTTTCAGAATCTCCAGTGTCTGAAATGTGTAAATCCATCAAAAAATTTTTTAGATTTTCAAAACAATTACTACTATGTATGATGGGTAAGTAACAAGAAACTTAACTAGCTCAGGGGTCGATGCAGATTAATTTTTTTTTTCCCTTGGTGCCCATTTTGTGAAAAATAAGGTATATTTGTGAAATTTGTCATATTTTTGTGAAATTTATTATATTTTTGTGAAAAATAACATTTTGTAATGAAAGATGAAATTTAGCTATTCAAATTCAAATGAAGCATTTAGTAATACTTTCTTCTTTAAGTCCTTCTGCTAAAGTTTTCCCTTTCAGTGAACTTCTTTTGTTTGCAAATTATGCATTTCAAAACATAACAAAATAAAAATAATTAATGAAGAGTATGTTTTTATAGAATGGAATTTTGTGAAGGGACCAAAATAGGCCTCAAAATTTTCTGGATCGACCTCTGTAATTATTTTAGCATTGCAGGATTATTTTAAGTAAAAAGCATTTTGTGGTTTATCAGTTTTCCAGACATTCTCTATCTACAATTAATCAAAGGAATATTCTCTGGTACTAATTTACCACCAGGTAACAAACTTTTATGTTGTCTGGTGCTCTAGATATGTGTTTATACAGATTACCATGTATAACTAACATCTTATCAGGAATATCTTTTTGTGGGGAATTTATCCTGAATTCAGGATATTTTGCCAATTGTACTGTCTGTTTTTAAGCTTTTTCAATCATTTTAAGAAGAAACTAGTGTAAATAAATGCATTTTAAAAAAAAGTGTCTAGTTATTTAACCGGTATTTTAAATATTTGCAAGAAATGTAAAACTTTAATTGAATTAACAGTTTTGATATTTCCTTTTTCCCCCCTCATTAATTTCAGGATATTTCAGTGGCAAACTACCCCTGTTTATTATATTAAGTGCTACTATATTTATATATCTTTTCATTTTTATTAAAATGCATAAAATATTACTTTTTTTTTTTTTGGTAAATATATAAAAAGTTGTAATATATATTTTTTAAAAATCTTTTACAGCGTTCAATGCCAGACATTATGACTTATCGTAAGTATATATACATGCTGTATCTTTTCTTTTTCCATGTGTAATTTTGGTTCTTGTCTGTTATCCCAGCATAGATTGTCTTGATGCCAATTTATTTTTATTTATTTATTTATTTTTTTTTTTACCAAGAATGGAGGAAATATCAAAACCACTGGCTCCACAATAGAACGCAGGGCTAAAACTTCCTATTCTGTTACATTGAATCTAGCAGTCCAACCATGAATACAAAAATGCCATAGATTTCAAAGGAAAAATTGTGGTAAAACACTGATTTCCTCTCATAGGATAGTATGGGGTAGCTATTTTCAAATTCGATTTTCTTTTCAAAATACGACGCAGCTGTCTACAATTTTTACTGATTTGTGATTTTTACTTAAAAAAAAAAAAAAAAAATTCAGATTTTAATTAATTTTATGCTATTTAAAAAAAAAAAAAAATTATGTAAGCTCAACAAGAAATGGGCAAAATTTGTTAAGTATTGCTCATAATAATATGAAGAAAGTGTATGAATAGCCAAAAATGATAAAAAGTATACAGAAAAGTTGGAAAAATGCTGTTAATATTTAAAAAAAGGGTGGTGCAGAAAGAGGACCAGTGAGTGATTTAGAGTTGTATTCTATTATGCAGTTCAATGATCAAAATTAAGTACTAAAGTTGAACATCAACATATTTATTAAAAGAATATATACAAGAAATTTAAAAAAAATGCTTGCAAAACTATGCTATTGCATGTACTTTGAAAATGTATCATAATACACTGCTGGCTATCCAAAATGCAACACCATGAAGAAATGCAAATAACAGAATGGTATTTATTGGACAAATACATTATAATGGGAAGGACAAGTGATTACATTTTCAGAAAATTTGGAGGTATAGTTCCTGAGAAAACACTACCCAGAGTTGCCACCCCTGGCTGCAATAACAGTATTTATCTGCCTAGGCATGGAGTTGAACAGAGATTGGATGTCATGTACGAGTACAGCAGTCCATACATACACCTTCAACACTATGCTAGAGTTCATCAACCGTGGTGGCGGGACAGTCGCTCAGAAGCCATTGACAGGACAGTTTCAGTTGGTGAGAAATTTGGAGAATATGCCGGCCTATCCAGTTGCTTCAGTAATATATATATTTAAAACACAAGGCTGTTTTAGACATCTGCCCTGTGCTTTTTTAGTAAACCAATTTTCTTTCTTTTCTTTTCTTTTCTTTTTTTTTTTTTTTTTTGTAATGAAAGAATTTATTTCTGTATGTGCCTGCACTAGCTTTTATTTTTTTTTATATCCGCATTTTTATAATTAAAAAAGTTTTGAACGAAATTTCTTCACATTGGTGGCAACTGGGTTACTTAAATGGTTATAGAAAAAAAAGAAAATAATGTGAATAACTATATCTTTACTGGTGTTATTTCCTCATTATAATTAAAAATATATAAATTTGCTTTAATGTGAACAGAAAATGTTACATTTTGTTACAGAAAATAGTGTTACTTTTTCCCTCATAAAGCATTTCAATATTTATTTATTCCGCTGATATTGAGTTTGAGACACACATCTCAGAGGAAGACAAAATGCTTTGGTACGTGAAAATGGCATCATAGTAAAAAGGAAACTAATATTTTCTATGATAAAACTAAATGTTAAAATTAAACTTTAAATTTTTTTTAAGGTATTTGAATGTTTAGTGCATTTTTAATTAAAAGATACATGAGCGGGGGCCCTAAAAATTATGTTGAAATTTTGTCAGCATTTTCTAACAGAATTTTTTTTTTAAACTGAGATTAAATAAGATGAAAAAAACTTTTGGATTTTAGGGGTAAAACATCTGCGTATTTTATAGGGCTCTACATATGAATTATTTTTAATCACAATATTTACAATTTATTTTCGATATAGATTTTTTTTAATCATTTAATGATTTTCTACCAACAAAAATTGTTAATTTTACTTTATTAAAATCTAAATTAAATAAAACCTGTATTTCTTGTATATATGTTATTTATTTTGATTTTTATAGACTTTATTTTTTCTTTTTGTTATGCTAATAAATAGTAAAATTCATCACTTGAATTCATTGAATCTGTTGTTGAGTTACCTCAAATAATTTAAAATACTGTGAACTAAAGGAAAATGTTTGTTTACTAAATAGTATAAGCTTTCATGCATGATGCATTAACAACATTAAAAGTGCAGATAACAGCAAGTTTGAGAAAAAGTGTTTAACGTTTAAAAATAAATAAACAAAACTGTATTTGTTCTCATTCATTTTTTAAGCTAGTTGAAAAATGTTAATGATTTTAATTTGTCTTGATATTTAATCTCTGTTTCCTGTTTTTATAAAATTGCAAAAATTTGTACAGTGCTTTACTTTGCTGTAAATATACAAGTATATTGACTGAGCCCACATTTAAACTTGTATGTATAGCAATGTAGCAGAGTTGTTTCTAAAAGGTTGGTAAGCCTTAAACATATCTTCTTAAAAATAAAAATGAGAAAGTACTTACAATGGGGTGTGTAAAAATGTCAGATAAGATAACTCCAACAGGTGGTTCATTAAAACTTTTTAATGTAGAAACTTGTAGTATACACACATCAGAGCCTTCTTGGCTGCAGCTTTCAATGAACAGGTAAAAATAAAGACTAACTATATTCCAGCACATACCCTATTTCCCATGATGAAAAACTTTTTGAACGACGTTCTACGAACATTAACATTAGAAAAATAGCGTACACGGGAGCACAACAAAAATACTTAAAGATTACCGAAACTTTACGGCATAAATATATCTTATTTTCTTCGAACACTACCTAATGTATCTTAAATACTTCATATTTTCTACTCAATAACAACGTAATTCTCTCGAAGAATCATTTTAGAACCACCAGATACTGTAGACACCATGAAAACAACATTCTAGCCCTTTAAATGCAAGTGGCGTGCCAACGGCCAATCAGAAACGAGCAGGACATTTGCATATTTGCGGCTCTTCCTGACATCGCGCAAGAAAAATTACTTTTACATGAAAATATGATAACTTATTAAAATGTCATAAAAATTAACTTAAAACGTGAAATGAGGCTAGAATAATCCTGACAGTAAATTTAAATGATGAACATAAAAATAGAGAGATTATGATTGCGATTGCAAATCCCAATGCAGAATGTAAAGAGAGAAGAACCACCGGCACTCAACTCCGCAAGTCGAACGAAAGGAAATAAACAAAACATCGCGGCGGCGGTAAAAACAGTAAGCAAAAGAAACAAATGTGCTGGAACATAGATTAACAAAAGATAAAAAATAAATATAATAGGGTGGAAGGGGATGGGAAATAAAGCTTTAAATCCTACAAAATCTTTATGGATTTCTAAAGTTTGTGAGGTGGGTTTCTTTTGAAAGTAATTAGTAAGTATAACTAAAAATGTATGTATTTTAAAATTACTCTGAAAATTTTGATTACATTTTCCTGAAACTATTTTATAAATACTAAGTTTTAATGATTTTATGCTTTTTCAAATTCATTGAAGCATTTTTAAGTATTTCATGTATATAATAATACACTGAAGAAAAAATGTTACGATTGGTTTGGATTTACGGCTGGCATGAAATCTAAGTCATAAGTTGTATATTGATATCAGTTTTTAGTATCTGTGCTCAAATCTGTCCATAAATGGATGTATGACTTTAATAATTACTAGCTGGCTTCTCCTGCTAGTGGACCCCTAATTTACATCGGGGCCTCGAATCTTGTAAAACTTTGAACCGTATACAACCTTGAATATGATAAACCTCGAAACTAATGAACCTCCAGCTCGGGTCCCCACTGCCTTTGGCACCCTATACTGGGCATGCTGCGCACACACTGGAAAACCTTCATTTCTAACTCAAATTGTATAAACCTCTAACTGAACGAACCTCTGGCTCGGGTCCCTGTTGCCTGCGGCACCGTATAGCAGGTGTGCTGCGCATGCGCTGCAAGATCCATTAGTTTTAATTGATTTATCGATTTGTATCCAACCTCGACCTGAAAGAACCTTCGGCTCGGGCTCCTGCTGCCTTCGGCACCGTATACTGGGCGTACCTCGACCCTAGTTCGGATAAGCAAAAGTTTGAATAAATGGACAGACAATTTAAGGGATGTTCCTGACTATACTTTATCCAGGCTTAGGACTGGCAGCACCAGTTAGTGCTAGTGTTTTTAAAATTATAAAAAAAAAAAAAAAAAAAAAAAAAATTATCATTTAATTATTATTTTTTTCTTTTTTTATCATTTTCTGAACTGCAGATATTATAATTTAAGCAAAAAAGCTTTCAATTGTTGCTTGCTTCAAAGAAGACATTCTTTTCAATGCTACCATATCTCGAATTCTTCTTAAATACGTTAGTTGAATAGGATCAGTGTCATTCTGTCATTCGAGCTGTTTCCAAACTTTCAAAGGCTTTATTATGTGGTGGATGTGGGTCATTTTCAGGACATCAGTTTTCATTTTCTTTTTCATCTTGAATTTCATCCACTATCTCATCATTTGAAATCTGATATCCATGGTCATGTACGTCAGTATTTAACCACTTGTTAATTTCATTTTCTTCATAGCTTAGTATTCTTCCCATCTCCTTTATTGTTTTACGTTCCTCATCTTCTGATCCACTATCAGTTTTTTCTTTATTTAAAATTTTATTCCAAGCCTTTTTTAATGTTGAGGATTTTACTAGATTCTAGTTCTACCAGGAATCAGCAGCTATCATACAAAAACTTTCAAATCAATTTTTATGGTATCTTGGGAATCAGGCACTTCTGTTTCTTCTGATAAAAGGATCTTGCTTTCTATAAAGTCATTTGAATGTCTCTATCGCACTTTGATCCATGGGTTGGATTACAGATGCAACATTAGGTGGCAAGAACTTTGCCCGAAACTTCTCATTTTCATGTTCAAGTTTGTCTTCACATGGATGTGAAGGTGCCAGGGATGATTCTGGTCCGAATTTTCCAAAAAATTAAGGCAATGATTTCCGAAAATTAAAAAATATTGGTCATAAAACCGAAAATTCGGACATAAAATGTATCGGTATTTTGGCAATTGATCGCCGAAAAAAATCAATCTTGTCATTCCTTCGAAGAAAAGTCACCAATTTTGTCAAAGGATCGCGGGAAAAACGTGACTTTCGTCAGAAAATCGCGAAAAAAACGGCAAATTTCGTCAAAAACATTGCGAAAAACGGCAAATTTCGTCAAAAGATCACGAAAAAACGGCAAATTTAGTTTTAAAAAAAAAACCATTGCGAAAAACGGCAAATTTCGTCAATAGATCGAGAAAAACGGCAAATTTCGTCAAATGATCCCGAAAAACGGCAAATTTCGTCAAAAACATTGCGAAAAACGGCAAATTTTGTCAATAGATCGTGAAAAAATGGCAAATTTCGTCAAAAAATCCCCAAAAAAGGCAAATTTCACCAAAAACATTGCAAAAAACGGCAAGTTTCGTCGAAAGATTGCGAAAAAACGGCAAATTTCGTCAAAAGATTGCAGAAAACAACAAATTTCGTCAAAAAATCGCGAATAAACAGCAACCCCCCCCGCCCCCCCCCTGTTGTAACTTTTCAGAAAATTTGCTGTGAATTTCAGAAATTTTTTTTTACTCAGAATCACCCCTGGAAGGTGCGTTATCTAGAATCAATAGCACTCTGCCTGTTTTCGGTTTTCGTGGTTTTCTTCGAGCCGTGGATTTATCCATGCGTAAATACGGGTTAGGATCCCTTAGAAAGACCCTCACGAAGGGCACTCCTCCCGGGCCTATATCCCAAGTGTAGATAATTGGCCGTCAAAAATCAACCCAACCCAACCCTGCCTGTTTTCGTCAAATTTTCTTGATGCTCTTTTACTTTAGAATGAAAGTATTATCGTACCAATCAATAAAAATTTTCCGTATTCATCCAAGCCTTTTTTTTAGAAGTGTAAATAAGTGGCAAAGTGTTCCAATTTCTGAAGCATCAAGGTTTCTTTTTTGATTTTCCTACCATGAGCAATGGCATTCGATGGTTTCCTGTTGCATTTGAACACAGGAGAACCGTTATTCTTTCCTTACTTAATTTAGTCCCAGAAGCACTTTTTTCGAATCCGGATGTTAATGTTTTTCGTGGTACAGATCTCCAAAAATGACTAGTCTGCATAGTAAATGTTCTTTGTATTTTTCCGATTCAATAAATTCTGTAAATTCTTTTACGAAATCCGTAGCGACCAACTAGATGCATGTAATTTTTCACCATGTAATCCGATTTCTCGCATACCATGGTGTAACTTAAAATTTCGAAGCCATCCAGAACTTGTTTGAAATGTAGTATTTTCTCCATTCAGTTTTTCATTGAAAAATAATGCCTTCTCACATAGTAGTGATCCAGAAATCGGCTGACCAGATGAGCGTTTTTGTAAAAACCACATGTACAAAGATTTAACAACTTTATCATCAAAAGGATATCGTTATGGATATCGATATGGATTTTCGTTCTAAGCTTCCTTGCTCACTTTCAGGTGCCGTTACAAAATTTATAATGGAATCTTCATTCTTTTTTATTTCTGATATCGTAGACTTTCCTACACCATACTCCACTGCTAATTTTGTACCTGTGTCGCCATTTTTAAGCCTCTTCAATATTTAAACTTTTTTCTCCTAACGAAAAAAACAATTCTTTTTCGCTTGCCAGACATCATATTAGATCTAAATGAAATACTAAACCAGACTGTAACAGATCGTGAATGCAATAATAAAAACTCTTCCTTTCTTTCAATGAAAGCTCAATCTGTATGGAGTGGATCAGTCCATTTCGATTGCAGGTAGGGAAACAAAGAACACCCCTTCTCTGGGCTTGGCATTGAAGTGCTAGTATGCAAGGGTCATTGTGAAGGGGACAAAGGAAGAGTCCACGGCGAAGGGGAGGTAATATAAACAGGAATTCTATGCTTGGATTTTGATTTCACCCCTTTTCCCCAAGCCTTTTATTCTCTTGTTACCACTCCCAATGATACACTAACCAGGTATTCGATTTCGCATGCTAAATCTGAAGGAGAAAAAATTGAGAGAAATAGGCTGTTTGTATAATTGGAAGTTCAGATTAAAAAAAAAAAATGAGAGAAATAGACTGTTCGGATAATTGGAAGTTTGGATAATTGGAGTTCTGATAATCAGCACTCTACTGTAGTTTACAATATGCACACATAAATTTTACTTCATGCATAATTTTCTGTTTTTTAATGTCCTACCTGTGTTTATTAACTTAGATATAAATTACATTTTTACTTCTGACAGTAATAGAAGAATGGCTTTGTATTATAAAATTAAACAAACTAATTACCTTAATTTATCTTTTACAGTTTCTAAACACCCGAATATAAAGTTATCAGCTGTAAATTTCACTTTTTCAAAGGAGCTTATCTATCGTGAGCCGTTTGAGATTGAAAGGGATGCTAAGCAACCTTCAGCCAAAAAAGTAATCCCAACAGCTAAGAAAACAACCCCCACAACTAAGAAAACAACCCCAACACCTAAGAAAACCCCAAGCAAGGCTTCTGACAGCTGTAGTGATACATCATCATCGGTAGCACCAAAGAAAAAACTTTCTTTAAAGCGTAAAAGTTCTTCATTAAACGAAAGTGGCTTACTTGCAGAAGATAAAGATAGTTCTAACATACCTAAGAAATCTAAGCAACTATCTCTAACTGATTTTTTAACTGATAATAGTAGTAAAATTGAAGATAAACCTTCAAGACCATCAAGAAGAATAGTTAAAAAAATTCCATTTGATCCATCAATTCCATCAGTAGAAAGTCAACCATCTAAAAAAGCTAAATCTAGTACAATTGTAACTAGACATTCTACCGGAAATATTAGAAAAGAATCTATAGAAAGAGAGTCTTTAATTGTAAAAATTCCTCTTAAATCTTCATCGTCTAATATTACTAAAGAAAATGAACTTCAGAATTCAAAATCAACAACTGAAGTGAAAACTGAAGTTAGTTTAATAAAGTCTAAGAAAGAATTAAGTGTAAATAAGCCTTCAAATGCTTCAGCTAAATCAAACGTAGCTGAAAAATCTTCAGAAAGCACGTCTACTGAGGCATTGCTTTCTAGGACTAATATTAAATCACCTAAAATCCAAAATAGACTCAAAGTGAGATTAGGAAGTCAAAGAAAAACAGAATCGTGAGTATAAATTTTAACCAGTGATTTTAATTTTATGTATATTCTTTATTGTTTACAAAACTTTTGTTTATGAACAGTTTTCAAATGTATGTGTATGTGTGTAGATGGTATAAAACCTAATGGGCGACTGTTTTGGAAATCTAAAGTAAATGATCACAGGGTTCATTTTGTTAAGTATGAAAGATAGCTAAAGGAATTATATTTGGTTTGGGGAGAGTTTTATTAATTAATATAAGACTAGAATGCCTGGACAGAAGTTTCATCTCAGATTGCTTAAAATTATATAAAATCTTTAATTTAGATTTAAAAAAAATAATTTTGAATTTCATTATTGTTGTTATGTAAGACTTTGTTTTCCATCGTTTATTTATGTTATTGCTTGATAATATATATTAATTTTTAAAATGGAAATTTATTTTAAAAGCCATAAAATTATTTGAAAAATGTTAAAACATTTGCTCATTTGTTAGGACAATTTCTTAAAAGATGTTCTTGTTGTTTATTGAAAGTCGTCTAAATATTTCCAGACAATTCTGCAATAAACATTTAATTCCTCCCCACACCCCCCTTTTTTTTTCAACTAAATTTTTTTCCTAAAAGTTTCTTTCAGAAAAACCATTTTTGGATAATAAACAGATTACTTTTAACTATGTAATAAAAAGATAATGTCAGAGCTGCCAACTCTCCCGTTTTTACATTTAAGTATGATTTCTTCCCGTTTTTCACTCGTACTTTAAAATTCCTAGAAACGTACTTCTGAAAAAATTAAAATTTCCGATCTCGCTAGAATTTCATCATACGGTCGCTAAAAAACGCGAATTTCGTCAAAGGATCCCGGAAAAAACGTAAATTTCATCAAAGAATCGCCGAAAACCCCCCTCAAATTTCATCAAAAAAGGCGAAAAAACTGCAAATTTCATCAAAAAATCGCAAAAAAAAAAAATTGTCACAAAATCTCGAAAAAACTCAAATTTTGTCAAGAAACGGCGAAAAAACCTGCAAATTTCGTCAAAAAATCGAAAAAAATCCACAAATTTCGTCAAAAAAACAAATTTTGTCAAAAGATCGTGAAAAAATGTAAATTTTGTCAAAGAATCGCAAAAAAACGTAATTTCGTCAAAGAATCGGCAAAAATTCCCTGAAATTTCATCAAAAAACGGCAGAAAAAACCCTGCAAATTTCGTCAAAAGACGGCGAAAAAACTGCAAATTTCATCAAAAAACGGCAAATTTCGCCAAAAAATCGCAAAAAAACACAAATTTCGTCAAAAGATCGTGAAAAAACGTAAGTTTCATCAAAAAACGGCGATAAAACTACAAATTTCGTCAAAAATTCTTTGCTGTGTTTGTCACCATGACATGTTTCTTCCTTAAAATTCAGCTTTTTCTTTGGCAAAAGACGATAAAATAAACCTGTTTCATCACAGTTAAAAATGTTCTTAACATTAAAGATTTGAATTAGATTTGGAAGGTCTGTGATCCATTCATTAGCAGTTGAATCTGAAACGATTGTGCTTTCACTACTCATAGACAATGATTTGTTAAACAGTGTCTTTCCTTAAGTTTTTCTAGCCATCCCCAAGTAGCTGAAAAAGATTTTCGATTCCCATTTTTGATGACAAAGTGAGTGCCTTTTCTTTGAATAACTCACCACTAATTGATAAATTAGATCTCATTTTTCTGAACCACTGAATTAAAGTGGTTTCTAAAATCTCAAATTTTCCATTCTGGATTCTTGATCGTTTCTTCGCTTGTGTAGAATATTCACTGTTCATTTTTTTTTATCGAGTCCTTGTTCTATAAAATCCTTCTGAGCGTTGATTCTGGCAAATCGAATTTTCAAGTTAAACTTATTTTTGACAGCTTAGGAACATTTTCTGCTACTTGTATAACTTCCATTTGAACAAAATTGTTAACTTTATTTTGCTTTTTTTTTTTTTTTTTTTTTTGCAGAAAAAAAAAAATCCGAATGCTACCGTAAAGGCAAGGAGGGAAGGGAACAGGTGTGTGACTTGATAAAAATTAAAAAGAAAGAAATGAAGTAACCATTAAAACTGAGGATAGAGGGTGAAAAGTCGAATTGTAACACCCTCTCCATCTTCTCAGGCACTTTGCAGAATAGTCTTTGAACCTTGACACGTACAGAAAATTCGGTACTTACGTATTAACGCCACCACAGCAGAAGTTGGGCTAATGTGCCAATAAAGAGCAATCTTGTTGTTCACATGTGCACGCAGTTATCTTTTGGATTCCTTGTTGTTTGCTGATTTTTGACACCCTTTTTTAGTGCTACGAAAGATTGGCGGCACTTAATAACTGCCAAATCTGTGGCTGCGGTGGAGTTAATACGTAAGTACCAAAAATTCTTTATAGATAAAAAAAAATGTTTTGCACTTAACTCAGAGTTTGTGAATTGCACTGTCATTTCCGCATATAACTGAGAGAGACAAATCAAAGTGGCGCTTATAAGTGAGAGATCTATAGCATTTTTTCCCTATTCTTCGTAGTGTGACCTTACGAAATTCACGTATAACTGAGACACGTGCATAAGTGAAAGGTGACTGTATATTTCATTTTTTTTTATATGGATCATTAAATGTTTTCTTTCTGTTTTTTAAGAAAGGGGGTGGGGGTGGGGAATAAGAGTTATTTTGCTTTTTAACTATTCTTCATTTTTAGTACTTTTTATACTCGAGTTTCTATAAATTTCAAAATTAGATATACACGCTACCTGTAGCAGAATTTTTTGTGTCAATCATCTGCAGCAAATCAAAATTTACCTGCGACCCAACAATGCTAGATCTAACTTATTATAAGAAATTATGGTGCTTTTTTGTTATACCAACACCATGCAAAATGTATGCTAATTGCTTAGCACGATTTATTTTTACCCTGACTGTGCAAAAGATTTTATTTCCAATTGTGCCAAACATTGTGACTTGTTATTTATTATTATTATTTAATCTTAAGCAAAACATCTAAATTTGTTGTTTTTTAAATTGAAAATATTTTATTATTAATCTATAACTTGCATTTTTACTGATGCTAAGATAGATTTTACCATTTGGCAGTTACTGGATGGTGAGAAAGCTGCAATAAAATTATTTCAGACTGCTATATGTAAAGAAAGTTTTTTGTGAAGTGCGACTTACTTACATTTCACAGTAAATTGCAAATATAATTTTGTTGATCCTAACATTGGATGTCATATTCTATGAGCCCAGATTTTCTTTTTAATCTGTTAGATTAATCTGAAAGTTCTATAATAGTCTGCAGTGGCCTCTGCTAGACAGCATTGTTTCTGCTACTGGCTGTGAGTTTAGAATTCACAATTTCATTCTTATCCTACTTATTTCAGTTATAAAAATATTTCATAGTCATATTATTTTTCTATCCCTTATACTTAAGAAAAATTGAACCTGTTCTGTTAACATATTCTAGTGGATGTTTAACTGTGTATTCATTATTGTTTAATTGTTAAGGCATTGGCTTTTAATGGGCAAAATGTTTAAAATTATCACAAATGCTAATTTTTTACTAAATGAACTGTTAAATTTAGATATTACCTTTGGATGTTAATTTTAAACTTACGATGGGTAAGCTCTATTTCTGTTTCAAAATTTTGAGTATTGGTATCATCAATAGTTGTATGTTTATTGTATTGATAAAATTTTAATTAGTTGAAGTAAATTAATATTTTGACCAATCAACTATGGCTATTTGTCAGAATATAAAATTCTGCATGCATTTTTGTTTGTTAATTTTTATCCTTATTTTATTTTAAGAAACAATGGTTCACATAGTTATTAGTTAAGTATCTAGTCCAAACTGCTGTCAGTGTTATGTTCGAAATACTGTCATTTTAGAGTTTTAGAATGGTTATTTTGCTTGATATTCAATAATGGTATCTAATTTTACTCTCGCAAAGCTGCCAACTGCTACGAAAAATTCGTAGTTGCTACGATTTTGAGCCACAAACTACGATGCTACGAAAATCTGTCTAAAACTACGATTTTCTGGGAGGAAAAAAAAAAAAACGGGAATTTTGTCACAGGATCACTCGAAAAATCATGAATTTTGTCACAGGATCGCGCGAAAAATCACGAATTTCGTCACAGGATCGAGCTAAGAAATGCGAATTTCGTTACAGAATCGTCGAAAAAACGCGAATTTTGTAAAAAAATTGGTGGGAAAAAGCAAATTTCGCCAACGTATCGCCGAAAAAACGCGAATTTCATTCAACTGATTGATGGAAAAAATGCGAATTTCGTCAAAGGATCGTTTAAGGGTGATTCTGGTCCGAATTTTCCGAAAAATTAAGACAATGATTTCTGAAAAGAAAAAAAAATATATATATATATATCGGTCATAAATCCGAAAATTCGGACATTAAATGTATCGGTATTTCGGCAAATGATCGCCTAAAAAAAATCAATCTCGTCATTTGTCCGAAGAAAAGTCGCCAATTTTGTCAAAGGGTCGCAGGAAAAACGTGATTTTCATCAGAGAATCGCGAAAAAATGGCAAATTTCGTCAAAAACATTGTGAAAAGCGGCAAATTTCGTTAAAAAATCGCGAAAAAACAAATTTTGTCAACAGATCGCGGGAAAAACGTGACTTTCGTCAGAAAATCTCGAAAAAACGGCAAATTTCGCCAAAAACGGCAAATTTTGTCATAAACATTGCGAAAAACCGCAAATTTCGTCATAAACATTGCGAAAAACGGAAAATTTCGTCAAAAAATCGCGAAAAAACGGCAAATTTCGTCATAAACATTGCGAAAAACGGCAAATTTCGTCAAAAGATCGCTAAAAACGACAAATTTTTGTCAACAGATCGCGGGAAAAACGTGACTTTCATCAGTAAATCACGTAAAAACAGCAATTACACTGGGTGAAAAGATTGAAACCGGATTCCTTTTACTAATGTAGAAAATTTGCCGCAAAACGTGAAAACAAATTAAGTTTTAAAACTTCTTTCAAAAGATCCAAAAACTGGCTTCAAAGTACATAACTTCAGGCATAAGTACCTTCCTGCCAAATCTTGTAACTATGTTCGCATTGCAGCAGTTTCTTTGTAAAACAGCACACGCAGAAACAAACATCTATGTTTATTATTATGATATAGTTTTTAATCTGAAACAATATACTGAACTAACTTTTCGAAAATTTGTTTAACCCAACCTGAAATAAAAACCTAATAAAATTAGCACAGACCCGACATGCAGGGTTGTATCGGCTTACTCGACCTGATGAAGGATTCTAACTCAGACATTTTTCTCTGGAAGATATACCCGTAGTTCCATCACCCCCTCCCCCCAACCGTCTTGGAATCTTTCAGAAAATTCACTGTGAAGTTCAGAAATTTGGCTTAGGAGTGGACAGAGCATTAATTGAATAGGAATAATTATGTTTAATCAATCCCACTCGCAACAAAAAAATTAGCAAAAACAAAAGAGTCTATACTTTTTGTGCTTATGGATATACACATTCATTTAATTGATTAGTATTTGCTCGCTTAAAATTTACAGCGTAAAAAACAGCCACCAACCAACCAACCTTCAGATAAATTTGAATTTGGTGTGCTACTATTTCTCATTTTCAAAGTTTGGCAGGTCTGCTCTCGTGAAAGTGCTTAAAAGTGAAGTCATTAGCTATTTTTCTTTTGTTGCGAGATATATTAAAGACCACTACACACATACACATACATCATGTAAATTTTATTGCATATAGCATTTCAGTTCTTTAAGGAGTTCATAAGAGTCCAGTAAGAGTAAAAAAGAAAATAAATTTATTATTATTATTATTTGTCTCTTTGCATTATTATTATATGCTAACTTTCATCATTTTGGTGTATTTCCATTGTAGTTTTGGGGAAAGATGTTTAAATAGAATTAAATGATAATCATATTGTTATTTTTAAAAATCTTATTCTGATTTGAATGACATGGGTTCTTACTAAGTTTTGTAATATACAGTTATTGCAGAACTGCAACTTTGCATAAACTTAGTAAAACCAATGCTGTATGTTTCATGTGTAAAACATCTTTTCTTTCTTAATAATATAATAATTTATTGGAAATGTTAAGTCTGTAATCAACTTTGATTTGTTAGATCAATACTTCAGCAATCTGTTCATTTGCAGACATATTGAGATAAGTTTGGACCAATATTTAAATAGCATTTTCATAAAACATCTGCAGTTTTGTCACAGTTTAGTAATGTTTTCTATATCTACAGCCCCCCCCCCTCCCCTAATAAAATGTAATTTAGTTATGTATCATAAGTTCCTTATAATTTTAAATATACATTTTATAAAATAAAAAACAGTATTTTAGTACATAAAATAAATCTATAAAGAAAATAAAAAAACACATTTTTAATGCATTCTTAATTTTTAAAAAGAAAAACAATATATAAATATTGTATGAATGTGGAACATTGCATGTACTCTTTTTTACTGAAGATTTTGATTAAGAAATGCATTTATCAAATGTAAAATCGTATATGTATGTAACATGAAAGCAGAGTTATATAATTGTATTTTAAGTAGAATTCGTGTTACATGCTTAATAAGTACAATGATAATTTATATTTCTAGTTGTTCAGCTACTGAAAATATTTTATTCCTAAAAGTCTAATGGAATCATTGGATATATATTTATATAAAAAAGTTTTCTGAAATCAGTATCTCTGTTCAGATATTTCATTTAGATTTTAACGGTATCGTTGTAGATATTGAAGTGTTTCTCAACCTTTAATTTGAATTTTGACTGCATGTATACTTATACTGTGAATATATATTCACAATCTCAGTAAATGAAAAATAATAGGGTCATTTCAATTTTGCATGCAGATTTTCCCTTTTATGGAAGTAATTTTTTTTCTTTACATTTTGGTCATAATTTTATTTTGTAACTGTATAAGTAAAGCAAATAACTGAAAGCAGAGCGTAATGTTATTTAAACTAGGAACCCTGTTGACAGATGCCTAGGTGTAAAAATTTGTAACATCTGTTACCAGACAAAAAGGTGCACTTATAAGAACAAGTACCCAAACAGTTCTTTTTCCCACTGTTTTTAATAGATGTCCTTAGCCAAATTATTGAACTAATTTTGAAGAATACCATCTATAACCTCTGTTTCCTGGTAACAGAGGTTACTTTCAAGAAAAAAAAAAAAAATCCTTTATTTGATAGTGGTACCAAATCTGAATTTATTTTATTAATAACTATTCTAAAATCACAACATAAATGTGATGAATAACTAGTAACAGATGTTACAGAGAGAAAAAACACTTCTCTCGAAAAAAATGCAAATCAGTCCACTGTATCTGATATTCATAACAATTATTCCAAAATGACTATTCTGATAACTTGGTCTCTTATAAACTTCATTTGTGTCCTGTGATGCACTGTTTTGACAAAAGAGAAATGAATTATATCTGGTAACGTGATAACAGAAGTTATATCACTGAAGTTATAAAAACCAAATATACCTACTTTTTATTGAAAAAAACAAACAAAACATGGAGTTGAAGAATTAATTTAATGTAATATTTTATTTATAATAGTATCTGTTATTATAATAAAATGCTTACACATGATAATAAGAATTTTATAGTACTAAATAAACAACTTATTTCTACAAATCTTCATCTTGGGACAGTCAGAAATTTGGATGTTGATTATTTTATTTTATTTATTTATTTTGCTTAGTAATTAAAATCTTAAACATAATGTATTTTTTTAATGAGCAAATGAGATATATCAAAAGTGGTATCAACACTGAGTAAAAGTGCTGAATACTTTACAAGGTAAAAATTCTTCATTTTCAGGGCATGAAATCTGCATGTAAATTTAAAATGTCCCAATAATTAAATAGAACATGTACTAAATTTAAATTCTAGTAAGCTAGAATTTACTGAAGTTGGAAGTATGAGATATTTTTAAAAATAAAGTTGAAGGTACTGTTATAAAAAAGAATGCTGTAGTGAGACTTGATTGATAGCTAAGAAAAGATATTTCTGCGCATTGATGAAATCATTTAGTGTCTCTAGGATTGTAGTCCTCCTAGTATACAAATTTTATTACTTTACTATGCATTTTTATTAAAAATAGTAATCTTATAAATTATGTAAAAAAATTCATGCAAAAGTTCTGGTTAGACAACATAATTATTAACTTTTCAGGTAATTATTACAGTACCATCGCTGCCAACCTTCTGCATTTTATTTTGAGTATTTCTTAATATAAATATTTGCTTTATTTAATGATAGGAATTCTGTAATTAAATAAGACAAAAATTAATTATTCAGAAATAGTAATATTTAAAAATAGTAAATTTGCCAGTGATGCAGTACTTCGATTTGCCATTAAAGTGACTGTTTTGGGTATTAAACATGCGCACAAAAAATTGCATCAATAGGTTTCCTGACTGATGGTGTTAAAATAATCTTCCTTAGCTTGATATTAAAACATAGGGTTCCAAGTGAAAAATCTGTTTTTACTGAATATTTCTTTTTATATTTAATACATTTTTATGTGTAGCTAGTTTATAATATCTTGTTTTTAAGTTGCATGTTGTGTATTATGTTATTTTTTGTAATTTTTTTAAATTTTTTATTATAAAAGTTTATTAATTTTTCTTTTAAAATGAAGAAAAGTTGTAATCTGCTTTTGGACTCTTTTTTCCTTTACTGAAAATATGTGTTTCACTTTGTTATAGTTATTTAAATACTGTATATTCAACAAATTTAGCTTTAGAGTTTAGATTGTTGTTGGCCTGTATATATGTACAATAATTTTGTCTCCACATTTTAAAAATTAATTTTCTGTTTTGTTCTTTTCTTTTTCTATCTTTTTTTGAAGAAAAGAGGTGATTAAGCAGGGGTGGAAAATCTGCTCCAATTGCTCCGAACTGCTCCAATTTTGATTTCCTGCTACATTCTGCTCCAAAATAGCAATTTTTTAAAATTCTGCTCCAATCTGCTCCAAAAATGGAAATTTCTTAATCTAAAAAATTAGAATTTAAAAAAAAAAAAAAATTCATTAACTTCGTATAGGCTTGGCAACGCACTGCTATGATGCATGTAGCTAAGATATGCAGCATAATTTAAGTAAAAAAAAATTTTGTAACTGAATAATGGATTATACTACATAATCATTGTCTTACATTTCAGTTTTTATAATATAACATATCTTAATCCAAAGAGGATGGTTACTCCAAAACACAGCTGATGTACCATCTATCAAAAATAAGCATTATTGAAAAGATATCCAGCATTAAGACTGTTCTCAAACAAAATATTTTTACCCCCTCAACAGTGCAGAAATTTCTGACACATCCACAAACTAATTTCAGATGTAAAAGCATGAAATTGGTAAGGCATGACTACTGAAGTAATATGAAATTGAATAGCAGTTTTTGATAAATGTCACATCTTATGCTATAAGTGATTTTTGAGGCATAAAGACCTTTACAGAACTGTAGCGTCCTAAAATTGAGTTAAAAATGCTCACTTTGATAACATAAAAAATAATCTTTGTTTTTATTGAAAAATAGAAAATTCTATTTGATTTTAATGCTAAAAGCTAAAACATAAGTTTGTTCTACTACAAAACCATTAAATTCTGATACAGAACTGCAATTTATTCTGATACAAAAACATTTTTTTTATTTTCTACTCCTGTATTATGAGACTCCAAATCAGAAGATTTGTTATTATTATAAAGTGTGCTTCAGCCAATTAGCCAAAAGATTGGTTGCTGTCGTTCTTTAGCAGTGGACTGAATGTCATGAAGATTGTAAAAAACAAATTGCATGAAATCAACAATAATACTGTTGATATAGAAGCATGCACTCTTCACAAAGTCCACAATGCATTTGGCCACAATTTTAAAATGTGTCTTATTGACTTATACTACTTTTTTAAAAGAAAACCACTGTGCAGTCTAGTGATTACTCACAGTTACAGGTATTACTTGGGTTATTTAAATTTACTATCAAATGTTTGTCATTTGCCAAAAATGTATAATAACTATTGTAAGTAAACATATTTAACTTGTTACATTCTGTTTTTAATTTAAATCCTTTCCTAAATCTTTTCCTAAAGTGTTAGATAAGTTGAATTATTTTTTAATTTCTAAAAGGGGTGTAAAACATTTGTTGTCAGAATATGGTATATTTGTTATGTATTATTGGAATGTGGAAAGTTAATTCATCTGTTATAGTCATATTACTACAAATTTTGAAACTCTAAGTAATTAATTTTGTTGAAATTGTATATATGCACTATGTTAAAGAAAAGTTCATTAACAAAGCATATTTGCTTTTAATTTGGAGCTGCTACAAAATGTAATTAACCCACTTCAAAACTGTAATTGACGTGCTCCAAAACTGGCATTTACTGCTCCAAATCTGTAATTGATGTGCTCAAAAATTGGCATTTACTGCTCCAAAACTGGCATTTACTGCTCCAAAATTGCAATTTGACCTGCTCCAAACCTGCTACAAAAATGGATTTCCGATTTTCCACCCCTGGATTAAGTTTTGGAGAAATTAAAGTAAAACTTGCATGTCGAAAATCTATATTTAAAACGCTAAGCGATTTCTTTCGACAATGCGTTAGAACAAACTACTGCATCAAATTACACCATTCTTTTTTTAAATGAAAGATAGTAGGACACAGATTTGTTATCGTGCATTCGTTTGTTCTAAAATTTAATTAATTAGCTGTAATTTTCAATTAAACATTTACTTCTGCTTATGACGTCATAAAGTTGACAACTCCCACTTTTGAGGGCATAGAGTTTTTTCCCTGAACTCTGTGGTTCGCCAATCTTTTGACATTAACTAATATCAACTAGGTAATATTTTAACATTGTAGTATAAAATCTTAAAAACAAAAAAAAAACTTAATTAGCTAGAATATAATCATAATAAAATATCTAAACGTAAACATATCAATATGAATAACAAATCTCACGTAAAATGTTGCAATTTAAATGATTACAATTGAAACAAGATTTGGAGAGTTATCCTTGATGCCCAGCTAACATAAAAGTACCTATTTTATTTTATTTATTTACACACATATTTAAATTTATTATAAAACACCAGGTTGCCATACAAAGCAAAAATCGTCATTTAGGCGCCAAAAAATAGCCCAGGTGCGTCTGCGATATCTGTACTGATTTAATCAAAATTATTTTGGTTGCACCACATATTGCAAAATTAATTAAATCCATGATTATTGTTTCTTTCTCAGATTAAAAATAAGAAAATTGGTACTTCTCTATTATCCCGTCGACCACTTTTCATAACAAAAAACTATCGCCAAATAAACGGGAGAACGTTGCCATTGGAATATCAAAATAAATAAATAAATAAAATATATGAATTTAAGGACACAATTGTTATTTTAATTAATGAAATAACTAATAAATCAGTAAAACATAATGAAAAATAGACGCAAATCTCGAATTAAAAACCACTTGATGACGTAACAAACACGTATAATGCTTCTGACATCAAGTAAATCGGACTGTATTTTTGGCGTTTAATTTTACAGTTTGGTGATAATTTTTTGTTAGGAAAAGTGGTCAACCGGATAATAGAAAAGTACCAGAAAATTTAATGTTTAACGAAATTCAATTATTTGATCGATCGCAAATTTTGGTTCTTTTCCGTTATACCGACACCATGCCACACATGTAAATATATGCTTGGCGACAATGGTGTCCGTATAATGGAAAAGTACTCAATTTTTTCTTAGTTCGGGCTATACCAAAAACAAACATTTTACAGGTAACAAAAAAATCGCCGAAAAGGGCTGCTTCATCAGCTGTTATGACAGCAAAGTTGGATAAAATCTAATAACCTGAATTTTACAACGTTTATGCGAAACACCGCAGAGAACACACGCTATTTTTATATAAGTAGGGTATATTTAAACGAATAAGAGAACTAACAACCTTCAGTAATATAATGCATGAAAAAGTAAACAACTAAGTGATTCAGCAAATCATAAAAATATGTATTTCTTAATATAACTATAAAATACAGAAAAATATTCTGGTACCATAAAAAATATTCATTATCCCGTCGAAATTCCGTGCATTATCCCGTCGTCCGATTAAGAAAAAAAAACTATATGCAAATTAGGTACTTTTCGGTTAGCCGGTGCCAATAAAGTATATATATATATACACATAATAACAAACTCCAATGGAAAATTACTTGCAGAATCATTATCACAAAAGCCAACCAAAATCTATAAACCACATAAATTCAATACTAGAAAAACAAAACTATATACATTATATATATTTGTATATATATATATATATATATATATATACACTTCATTGGCGCCCTGCTAACCGAAAAGTACCTCAAATAATTCGCCAAACTGTAGCGCTCAATAAACAAACGGAAGAATGTTGCCATTAAATCTCAAAAAAAGAATAATAATAATAATAATTAAGAAAAGCCCCATTTACTAAAGTATCATTTATCAGTAACTTTTAACAATAAAATTTACAATATATTAATGAAAACAGAATCAAAAATAATCTTGGATATTTATTTATTTACATTATTTCTCTTAATTATGGAAAAGGAATAATCATCCTGATTATGTAAAGGAATGAAGAAACCATACAAATAAATTACACTTGAAAACATTGAAAATCTCCTTTATCTGCAGATTGATTTATTATTGTAAAAAAAATTCTTCATCTTTACATAAAAATTGATTAGCTTAAAACAGTAGATGCGTTTCAGAAGATATGGATTTAAAACGAACAATGATTAAAGAAGACATTTTAAAACTTTTTTTTAACGTCTAGTTTCGACGGTGCGTTTGAGGAGAAGCAATGCACATGCGCATAGGAGCTCATTCGGTTGCATTATCACAGGGGGGGGGAATGTGGGCCTTATTTAATATGTTCTTTTATTGACTGAATATGAGATGAACGTAGGGATATGCTATTTGTATGATACTTCATAGGTTCAGGAAATTTTCTTTCTTGCCGTGGGGAATAGGGCGGTAATGTCAAACTGATTTCCATTTTGTTTACGGATTGTTTGTTTGGAGTTTGCATCGGAAATAATAATGTAATTCACTGGGGGGATTTTTTTTAAATAAAATATTTGAAAGATTGTTTCATAAGCACCCCCTACTTATGTAATAAAGAAGCTTATTTTACTAATATTGCTATTGTAATTTTTTCCGTCAATTTTTGACGGGTACCATCTAGTTTACTTTTAAAAGCTATTAAGGGTTTCGACATTCCAAAAACATGAAAATGTTGCTTTTGTTTGCACCCATATTGGATACTTCCTAACAAATATATTGTTATTATTATTATTATTATTATTATTTATCATGGTTAGCCAAAATAAAAAAAAAGGCACTTCTTCAAGGAAACTACAAATTTACTTGCCTTGAAATCTTCCAAAAACATCCAAAACACAATGCTTGGCATTGTGAATTAATTAATTGAATTTTTCTTATGATATATTTTCATAAAATGTATTATTTAAAAATAGCATTTCATATACCATAATTGGAAAAAAAAAATAAATTCAATGTCAAGAATTGTGTTTTGGTATGCTGCTTTTGGAAGATTTTAAGGAAAGCAAGTACATAGTTTTCTTTCAAAGTGTAAAAGTATTTTTTGTAGAATAAATTTTGATTTATACCAAAATAATCTTGGATATTTGGTATTCATGATAAAAATATTATAATGCTGTATGTATTAAAAAGTGTGCAATATGAATATAAACAACAGCAACAGTTTTATGTATTTGAACTGACCTTGGCACACTTAAATTACATTGTTTGTACAGATATACATTAAATTTGAAATATATGTATTTCCTTCCAAAAAAATATAAAAATTCTAAAATCATGTCTGTGTAAATTCAAATAACTTTTTTAAAGAATCATAAAAAGTATAAGAATTATACAAAATAGAATAAAAGTTCAAAAGGAAGACATGTTAAGAACTACCCCCCCCCCTCCCCCCAAAAAGATTGATTTTTTAAATGTTTGTGCATGTGTCCAACTATAAATGCATTTTACATGTGTTTATTACATAACATATACTGTATTTACTGACATAATTTATGCTCCCAGATATTTTTTGTGCATTTCTATTTTTGAAAAATTATTCAGGAAAGGAAGAAAAAAAAGTTTAATTTTTACATAAGGAATTTAAGATTATTCAGCTTGATAAAATTGTATTTCATATTAATAATGGTTAGTGCTGTTGTGTTGTTAAATTTGTTCTCAAATTCTTAAAAAATAAATAAATTTTAAGGTTAAATTTAAATTTACAGTAATACGTTAATAATTTTGCTAAATTCTAAGGCTTTTAAAATTGCTTGTGTTTTCTTGCTCACTTAGTGTGTTTTCCTTTCATTCTAGACTAGTAAAAAAACTATGAAGGATAATTTTCATTTAAAAGATCATCTAAAAATTGTTCAATTGTATTATATTTTACTTAAAATTACTTATTTATTAAAATATTACATTCATCATTCTTTTGTTGCTCCAAGTTTTCATTAAAAAGGAAGAAAATAATATCAATAAATATCCTTTAAAAACTCATGTAATATTTCTACTGCCTAAAGTTTGGTTTAAATGAAATTACCAAAAATGTGTGAAAATATGCAAGTATAATACTTGGTAATTCTGAGTATTACCTTTAGATTGTTTCTTTTGCTATTTGAGTATCATTCTGAAGTAAAATAAAGAAAATTATTTAAATCTTATAAACTTTATTTAAAAATTTTAAGAAGTGTTATTTATATTGCCATGCTATATAAGAATGAAATCAAAATTGTTGTACATATATACTTATAAAAATTATTTTACTTTTAAAGTTGTTAATTTATTGCTTATTATGTTTTAAATTTGTTGTATTTTTTAAAAAAAATTTATTTGTCTCAAATTGGTCTGAAAAAATATTTAAAAGTAGAGAAAATTTTGTATACAAAATTATAGTTGTTTTTGGAAAATGTATTACTGAAGATACCTATGTATGGACCTATGGTTGAGAAATACTGGTTTTTAACAATTCACTTGTACATTTGTACCATCATTCATTTATTGTATAAATATTGTATATGTATTTGTAATATATCAATAAAATCATTTTCTTGAGCATTAAGGCTCTAATTTCATTTGCTTTATTTTGTTACATTCATTTGTCCCAAAATTAAGTTTTTTAAATATTAGTGTTTCTCAACCATGGTCTCAAATATCATAAGTTTTAATTTGCTTGATTTGTCTTTTATTATACTTAAATTTGAGAAAGGTTGAGAAGCACTATTGTTTAATCTTTTCTTAAATGCAAATTATGAAACCTTGTTATTAAGAAAAATTAATCATTTTTATCTTTTTTGGGGGGGAAAAGAAGCAGGAGTAAAAGGCAAAACTGAAATTTTTTATAAGTGGCCACTTTTTTATTTAAGTGTGCTAAACAATAAACTTTTGGCAACGTTTCTATTAGTATTATTCTAAAATTAAACAGCCCAAATAAATATATTAATATTAACATATTGCAACCAGCAAAAGTGGAATCATTGATGGAATGCAAGAAAAGTATATTCTCACCTTGTAGGAAAAATAGTTATAAGGTGGCCGCTGGCAGACAATTGAGGCATTGACATGGAAAAGATAGTAAGTCAAGAAAAATCGATTTTGAGATTTTTAATAGAAGAAGTAGTATTTACTTTAAAATAAGTATGCTGATTTAAAAAAAAAAGTTAAGCTGCGATATCCGTACATGGATCTCATATGCTTATTTTTTGTGAATAAAACTTTGTAATTTAGCAGTGTAAAACCGTTTTTTGCTTTCTCTATAAAATTAGGTTTTCTTGACTTACTACCTTTTCCATGTCAATGCCTCAATTATTTAATAGTTACTATTTTCATTTAGTGGCAGGTGGCCAGCACTAAATTGGCCTTTAAGTGCAGTGTTGGAAAAAACCCAACCCAGTGGGTTTTTGGGGTTTCTTTTGGGTTTTTTCAAGATTTTGGTATTTTACCAGTATTTTTGTCATAGTTTTAGGTGTTCTATTGGGTTTTATCAGAGTTTTGAGGATTTTTGCAGGTTTTCTTTTTGTTGTTTTGTATGAGGATGTATAAGATGATTTAAAAAAAAATAAATATCATTCCTTTATTAATATAAAAATTTAAGAATCAGTTTTGAAATTCATAATTCTTTTAATCAATTGGTACATATAACTATTAATTAATGACTATTTTTATAAAAAAATAAATCCAAAAGAAGGTATTATTTGTTTTGTCAATGTAATTTAGTTGTAACAATACTTACAGCAATAGTTATAAAATTTTATGACTCAGTTGAAAACTAAAAAAATTAGTATAAAATTTTATGTCTCTGTCTTTTACAAATCAAATTTAGATTTAAATAGTCAATTATTTAGTTTTGTTTTAGTAGATACTTCTGATTTAATAAAATTCCTTCAAATATTTTTTAATTATTGCCTTTTTACTAGTATTTTGTATTTAAATTATTCAGATAATTTTTTATTTGATTTGTTAGTTATATGGGATGTTAAATACCAAAATTGTTCTGTATGTTATTCTCATATCCACTTTTACTCATTTTTCATTGTTATTTATATATTTTTTTCGCTTTAAAAATATATGCAATGTACTTCAAAACGTCTTTATATTTAAAGAGTAATTCAATATTTATTTGCATGCTGATTTTTAAGTTAGTGTAAACAAACAAATATTATGGATAGTTAATTTTTAATAATCTGTTTATGAAGAATTTGTTGTTTTATTACTCTTAATCATGTCGTACGGGATAGAGGACAGAAAAAGAGATGTTTGTAGAAAGAATCTCTCTTATTCTGGATATAAATTGGTGCTGATTAGTTTTTGGTGAAAATCGCCCGACAGGTGGTGCTGCTATGCTGCATTTTTTACGATTTCTGCAATAGGTCTATCTCAAGAACTAATGCAGTTATTTTCATCCAATTTCATATTCAGTTAGATCTTGACATAAATAGATGCTGATTACATTTTGGTGTAGATATCTCAACAGGTGGCGCTGCTATACCACTTTTTTCATTATTTTTTTATGATAACTATATCTCAAGAACGAATGCACGGAATTTCAACAAACTTCAGATCCTGTTAGACCTTGACATAAATAGATGCTGATTACGTTTTGGTGTAAATAGCCCAACAGGTGGTGCTGATATGTTACTTTTTTCATTATTATCACGATAATTATACCTCAAGAACTAATGCACAGATTTTCATCAAACTTCAGATTCAGTTAGACGTTGTCATAAGTTATTGTTGATTGGGTTTTGGTCTAAATCCCCCCCCCCCCCCCCCCCCCCCAACAGGTGGCGCTGCTATCCTGCCTTTTGCAGGATTTACACGATTTTCGCAACAGTCATATGTCAAGAACTAATGCACAGAATTTAATAAAACTTTAGATTCAGTTAGACCTTGATATAAATTGGTTGCTGATTCTTTTTGGTGTATGTGAAACCTGTGTGAGATAGAAGAAAGTTTTGGGATTTGCACATCCGACTAGCTTAATAATTAATCAATAGAAAGTATAATTACTAAATGTATAATGTGAGTGGAATCTTAATATTGTTGCTCAAAAAAAGATCTGATATGATTGATCTATTTGGGAAAGGTGCACAAATATTCTGGGATATCTTCCAATTAGTGGGTATCAGCATCTCAAAATCATCTTGGAAAAAAGTTAGACCATTGTCTTTGTTTCTTTCATGTTTTGACAAAAAGATTTCTAATATTTTGTTTGAAGGAATATGAGTCTTCTTGAGTCCGGTAAAGCTGTAGATTTTTAGAGTTTTGTGTCTTGCAAAACTCACAGATATAACCACAAAGGCAATCTCTGAAATAGGCAAAATTATCAGTACAGACAGGCTTATATTAAAATGAATTATCATTGTAGGCAGATTTGCTATATACAGTCAACTCCCTCTAATGCACACAGCTTGGGACCAAGGGTTGTGCAGATTATAGAATTTTGTGGATTATAGGTCATTACTTTGTTTTAATTTTTTGTCCTGTAATTTTACAGTAAATTTTTTATTAATGCATAAATTAATTTGTAAAAAGAAAGATATTGTAAAACATTGGGTTATTTAATTAAAAATCACATATTTAAGGAAAAATTATTTACATTTTATTTTACAATTTCTTTTCTTTGTTTTTAGACTTTTCAAAAATAGTATCAGTTGTCATTTGATTGAGAACTTTTGATCTAGTATTTTTTCTTAGTCTAAGTATAGTCATTATTTCTTGTTCTGAGACAAAACTCTGATTCTGAAGAAAATCTAGATATTTATATTATAACCCATATACAAGCCCTGCTCAAGAATTACTTTTTCACCTTCATCATTATACTCTGTCAGAATTATCCTATTTCTAGTAGAGTTTAACTTATAATGTCATCATCTGTGAAGCTTTATCTTGGGATGATATATATTCAATTATATTTTCTCCATTCAATAAATCAGGCACAACAGTTAGGAAATTTTTCTGCAGATTTCTGTTTAGTACTATCCAAACTGAAACCACCAAAGTCAACATCATCACCATTACTGTCTATAAATAAAGAGGTTGGCCACAAATTATGCCTTGCACCTACTAAAGTGTTTTTGCATACAGAGACCCATACATCAGCCAAGAGAAAAATACAGCCCTTAATTGTAAATTGCCTTCTACACTCCTCCATATTAGCCGATAAATCAGAGGTTATAATTCTGTGCATAAATTCCATTTTGTATTGGCATTTCATGTTACAAATAATTCTCTGATCCATTAGCTGAATAAGAGAATTTATATTCGGAAGTAATTGTAATGTAGAGATGTTGTCTTTTTTGTAATATTTTTTAGATGTGCAGCACAATTCTCTAAGAGCAATAATATTTTAAAGTTTACAGGTAAACCGACCTTTGTACTACAATGCTTATAGGCTTCTTTTACAAAATGGTTTACAAACCATTCTGTAGACACGCTTTTTTATTGTTACAATATGTTACAAGCAGGAAAAATGTCTCCTGATTTTTTACTTTTTTTTTTTTTTTTTTTCATTTAAGAAATAAAGTTTTACTTCATTGAAATGCCAAAAATTAGGAGAAGCTGACTACCGATCATCGATCAAATTGACGCTATTTTTAATTTCTCTCACAAAGTTAATGATAACCAAATTTTCACTTTTTACATCTGAAACAGTGTGTGCATTATTAGCGTTTGTGAATTAGAAGGAGTTGACTGTATTTGGAAATTTTCTGGGGATAGAAATTATCAGACTGGTTTATATTGCTTAATTCTTACTTTTTAACACTTAGAAAGAAAATTTTTCTCCAAAATATTTAATATCCAAAAACACTTTTAAGAAACATAATGCTCTGTTATCTACGAACTATAATGCAAAAGTTGTTTTTCATTGTAAAACAATAAAATTGTACATGATGGAAAAACTCTAAAAGGTACATGAACAATACTTATTGGTCTTGAATAATCATTGTAAGTAGAAGGCATTAAATTTCTAACACATGAAGGAAAGGTAGGAAACAAGTAGTCTTCTAGACCAGCGGTTTCCAACCTTTTTTCTTTCACGTACCCCTTTCTTAGGATTTTCATTTAGGAGTACCCCCTTTTAACATAGACATGTTCCTCTTCATCTACACAACGCATACATGCTTGTTTTTATTAAATCCTTAATATTCTTAGTAGAACTAAACAAATAGACTCAAATTGCATTGACATTTCGAAACCTTTTATTTTTTATCTTGCATTTTAAAGTTAATTTACTTTTTTATAATATTAGCTTAACATCAAAGCAAACATTTTCTTAAAAATAATTTGCTATGAAAGCTTATAACAGTATTGCTGTCATGATATAAAAGTAGCCAAAAATGGCTTTTAATACTCTCAAGGGGTTTCTTGGGTTTGTTTCGAAGCTGAGTTTAGGTAGATTTCGTAAGAAATACTACCTATTACATTCTCCCCTATGTTGGAATTTCTGAAAAAATTTTACAGATCTATGCCGATTATGACTCCCAAAACCTTATCTATATCACTTTCTTATGGACACGATAACTTTCATAATTCTGCACAAATCCCTTCCAAACTGATACATAAAATCAAGGCAAGGGGCATAAAATCTTGGTCAAGTTAGTTAATGGGCAAAATTGAACCAAGAGGGGGAAATGGGGGGCTTTTTGTGAAAACAGAAAAATTCCTCAACTTCTTAATTATGATATGTATAGAATCTGTTTTAAAGTTATTATTACTTTTAGGAAAAAGGCGAAAATTTATATGTGCCAGATTTTTGATATAAAAAATGGCCTCAAGGGGGGGGGGGAAATAGGGGTTTAAGAAGAAACAAATTCATAACGTCGTCAATTCACAAGATATCAAAACTGATTAAATTTATTATAAATGCTCTTATACAGTCGAACCTCGTTATAACGAACTTCAAGGGACCGAAGGTGTTTTTCGCTATATCCGAACCGTTAAGAAAAATGAGAGTTAATGTATAACTCATTAGTTGCTACGTGTATTATTCAATAATGATGTATTAAAAAAAGGTAAAATCTATTAAATATGATCATTAAAGAATTAAATTGACTAAAATCGATTACATTAAACTGACACAATACTAATTAAATTAAATAACAATGAAGTCAAACAGAAATAAATTAATTTTACCTTTAATTGTTGCTCACTGTTTTGATACAGAAATAATCGGTAATTTTCTGCTGACGTGATGCCGATTTCAAAATCATGTTATGAATTTCTTTGTCTAGTACATCAAATGACTCCAACACTCTTTCTTCCAAAATTTGTGTAGACAAAAACTTATTAATTACACACATCGCTGCTGTAGCATCTGAGATTGTGTGAATTTCGTCATTTATGTGATCCTCTTCATCAGCATCAGATGCAGAATCTTCGATTTCGGTGTGATTAATTTTAATTTCTTCCACAATCTCTTCATCAGTGGGATCTTCACATGTTATGACTTCGTCATCACATGTTTCAAACAATTGCATGTCACAAACTGAGAATGATGAAATTTTGTGCTTTTCTATCCACATTGCGATAGGTAAATTTTCATCATCCTTTTCCCCAACATTCTTTGCTTCTTCAACAGTCGTTTTATCTTCAATATTCTTTGCTATTCCTGCGTATCGAAAACATTTTCTAACTGTAGAATCCGTAACAAACCGCCAAGATTTTTTGAGCATTATAAGTGCTTCAAAAACAGAAACTTCACATTTTTATCATATCCCTCTAAAATTCGAAAAATGAGCTGCTTCCTGTAATGTCATTTAAGACTTTTGATGACACCCTGGTCCATAGGCTGTGCTACAGATGTTGCATTCGGGGGAAAGAGTACAATTTTAATCCATTGAAACTGTTTATCGATGTTGTGGGTACTACAATTGTCAAGCAGAAGTAGAACATTCCGCTACCACTCATATTGGCACATACAAGAAATGTGATTCTGTCTTTTGACAATTTTCCGCCATTACATTTCTCTCCATTAAATTTTAATGTCTGGTTTGGTGTCATCTTGTAAAATAGTGCAGCTTCATCAGCATTATATATGTCATTCTCGTATTCACGAGAGATTTCATTCCAAACTTTTTCTTTCCACGTATCGATGTCGGATGTTGAAACACCTCCCGATTCTCCGACAATTTTTCTGGAAGATATAATGTTGTTCCGCTTTTTAAATCTGTCTAACCATCCATTAGATTAGAACATGAAAATTGAATTCCAAATTTACTGGCAAATTCATCAGCTTTTGACTGAAGTATTTGCCCAGAAACTGGTACATTTCAGCTTCTTTGAACGCTAAACCATTTTAATAAAGCCTCTTCCACTTCTTGATGTTCAGCTTTTCTCAATTTTTTTGAGAGTAGAAGGCAGAAAGTATACTTTCTCTGTTTTTCCATATTGTTCCAACTGTAGATTTCGATAAATCTTTTTTTTTGGCAAATGTCAGATTGGCTACCTCCATTTTGTATTTCTCTTATGATGCTTACTTTTTCTTCAATGCAGAGTGCTTTATGCTTGCTCGACATGATGGACCTAATGATTTCTTAAAAGCGAATTTTTAACTATGAAGTCTGGAACCAGAGATTATGACGCACAGGCTCTCTAGAGAGAAACATTAAAATGAGTGAACGAGATGAAATGACTGGAATACTTGTTCTGACGCGACTCTGAGATGACCTTTTCCCTTGTTCTTGTGATCTGATTTTTACTTCTCCCTCCCCTCTCACCTAGCACAGGTGCGTATGTGCTTACTATGCTTTTTGTTCTTCTCGAGCATTCCCCCCTCCCAACAGGTTGGCTGTTTTTTTCTCTTTTTCATGTCCCCAACCATTTTCGTCTCTGTCTCCAGTCTTGCACACAGCTGAGATCAGGAATAAGGGAAAATGACTCACAGGTTGGCGGGTTCACACCTACAGAGTGGCTTTCATAAAAGAGAAAGAATGCAGTTGTTCCTACCCTTTAATAAAAAGACCTATCGCTGACTTGCACCATGTTTCACTAGCCGGCATACATTTTCTTATGAAATTGGTGTCGAAAAAAAAAATCATGGTCGACTGGAATAAATTTTTGTTATAGACGATTCTTTAGGTTTCGGAAGTTCGCTATAAAAGAATAAATTAGCATTAAATACAATATGAAAACGATGGGACCAAAAAATTCGTTCGTTATATCCGTGTGTTCGTTATATACCGGGTTTGCTATAACGGGTTTCGACTGTATTATATAAAACTTCTATATTGACAAGTTTTTTATAGGACCAAACCTTACAGCAAAATAAAATTAAAAACAAAAAGGTCATTTCTTCTGCATGTGGCCTTAGAGTGTAAAAGTTTGAAGATCCATACTCTAAATTATTTACATTTGTGTTATATTTTTCCCTAATTAATTTTTTTATTAATATTATTATTATATGCTATTCTAACAGAACTTAAAGAAATAGATTTTACTTAGTTTATGAACATTGTTTAAAGATTTTTCAAACTGAATAAGTTGATTTTAAAAATACTAGTATATTTCACATCAGAAAACTAACTAAAAGAAATGTGAAAAAATGCAATCAAATACAATAAATTTCTGTTTAATGCAGGTAATTTGTTTTAGAAAAATGTCCCCATTTCTTTTTTTCTCTCTGTTTAGAGCTTATCAATAGTGTATTTGTATCTGTCATTAGTATTGTTAGAATATTCCTATTGCAGAGCTTATTGAATAGATTATTTTAAAAACATATTTTTTATTATTTATGATCCATTATTTATAATTTCAGTAAAAACAATCCCTTTAAGATTGAATATATACATACAGTAAAACCTTTAAATAAGATACCTTGAGAATGCAGAATTTGTTTGAAAGACACAGATATTCACAAATGAATAGGAAATGCTTAATGTTTCACTCATTTCTTTTTTTTTTTCAGTTAACTGTATTATATCTATCAAATCACATTTCTTCTTTATTCACTGTAAAAAACAAAAAGGGAAAAAAATCCAGTAAAATCTGCTGGCAATTTGAATGGTAGCCTTTTTTGTTGCAAATTAACAGCAAAATGTACTGGTATTGGAGAGAAAATGCAATTTAATATTTTCCAATTTTTAAGTACCATGGATAAAAAGGTGCATTTTCCAAAAATAAGGCAAGTTTTATGTACAGTCTCTTCATCCTATTATTAAAAGTTGTTAACCATTCAATCATTAAAGGATGTGTCATCTAAGATGTCCGATTCGCTGTCCACATAATACCAGTATTGTTCATTTGACTGTTTTTGAAATAGCTATGTTTTAAGAGATTTTCCAGTTATAAGCAAGATTTGAAACTCAGCCAATACATTACAACATAACAAAATAGTGAGTCTTTCCTTTGATGTTTTATCACTGGTACCATAATTTTTTTAAGCTTGAAGTCTTCTTCAAAACAAAATCTAAAGAAGTCTGGTGTCATTATCATTATAAACAATTCTCTCCCCATATAATCCATAAAATAATTATTATTTCCCAAGATATCTCCCACCAGTGTTTAAAACAGTTTCGCACTTTCTTAAATCATACAAGGCAAATAAAAGGTTTGGTCTCACCTAATTTTCTGGTTCTTGTCTGTGTAGCTTCTTTTCATGTATAAACATCTTTAATAGAGATAATTTATTCGAGAGACACACTTATAATGACGATTACAGAACGAATACACAAAACAAGCTATATACAAAACGTAAAAGGTAAGCAACAGTCAGACTGTCAATAATGTTCTATGCACTTAGCGCCATCTGGTGGTTCTTTCTCATTTTGCAACAACTTCCGCCGGGTGAAGTTCATTTGGAGACGAAAGGGATTGAAAGTTCAAGGGGGCAAATAAGCTGCACTGGTCTTCTGGTGATGGCTCCATTTGGCAACCTCACTGTGCATGCTCTTGTCCGACCATAACATCCAGAATGAGTCTGGATTATAACACCCATTTTTCATATGAGGCGTGGGGTGTTTTCCTTTATAAGAATGACAGTGTTTTCTTTAAGTTCGCTTGGTCGGTCAACCTTTGGTGCTGGTGAGCTGATTTAAATTCTAGCAGATAATTGGATTTCCATCGTTTCTAAATTTGAGTCAAAATATTTTCTTGATATTTTCTCATTTCTATTATTTGGTATTCATTGGATTGGGGAACTGTTATCTTTGATTGAGGTATAGTTAGCAATCTTCTGCCAATTAAGAAATGGCCAGGTGTGAGGGGTTCTGACTTGCGAGGATCGCTGAATACGTAGGTGAGAGGTCTATAATTGAGAATCGCTTCTACTTCAATCACAATTACTTCCAGTTCTTGAAAAGAAACTGGGGATTTTCCAAGAATTCTTTTTAGAGACATTTTAATTGATCTTACAAGATACTCCCAGAAACCTCCCCACCAAGCTGCTCTTTCAACTATAAAATTCCATTTGATGGACAATCCACTAAACAAATCTTTCACTTCTTCATTTTTCATAATCTTCCATAGTAAATTTAATTCTTGTTTTGCCTTATGGAATGTTTTTGCATTATCACTGTGGATAGTGCTGCATATTCCTCAAATTTTCGGAACGCTTGAATGAATGTTTTTATGGTCAAGTCCGGAGTTAATTCTGAGTGTACTGCTCTTGTTACAGCACATGGGAAGAGCAATATGTAGGTTTTCTTAGTTTCAATGTGATCTTTAATGTACAATGTGGACCTAAGTAATCTAGGCCTGTAACTTGGAATGGATAGGCTTCATTTGTTCTTTCGGCAGATAGAGGTGCAGGAATCTGGGTGGCAGGTTTAACACGAAGCATGAAGTTTTTCACATAAATTGCATTTAATATCAAACTCTTGATTCTTTGTCTGGCTTTTAAAATCCAAGTTTTTTCTCTGAGTTGTGTTAAAGTTTCCGAGACACCTCCATGTTTGTTTTTTTCATGACAATCTTTGATGATAAGATTTAAAAAATGAGGTTTACTAAAACTAGATGAGCTTCGTGGTATGATATATTAGCTTGCTGTAATCGTTCACCAATGAAAATTATTTTTCTTTCATTTAAAATTGGATTAAACGGTTGAGTAACTGAGTTTGCTGGTACTGGTTTTCCTTGCATCAGCGCTGAATATTCTTCAGGAAAATGCTCCATTTGAGTAAGTTTAATCCAGTATTCTTCATCAAATTCAAGTTTTTTTGTAGCCAAGGAACCACTTTTCTTACTCTGAGGATTTCTTGTATTATGGACGAATCTTTGAATCCATGCAGTAATTCATAATATTTGTTTAAGTTTGCTGAATCTTCGGATATCGAAAAGAGCTTCAAGTTTTGTTGTCAGGAGCATATTCACCACTTCATATTCTTTATTTTCTAAGTTGGTTTCCTGATCAGTATGAATGTTGGTTTGTGGCTCTTGACTTTTGCATTTCCTTAGCCATGGTGGCCCAAAGCTCCAGGCCCTTCAGACTGATTAAGTTTTCACCTCGTGTTAACATGTCAGCAGGGTTATCATTTCCAGGACAGTGATTCCAACAACCAGGATCAGATATTTTCTTGATTTCATCTACTCTGTTCTTGACAAACATCTTCAATTTTTGAGAATTATTCTTGATCCAGTGAAGAACAACCGTGGAATCTGACCAGAAGATAGTCTTCGCATCCCTCAGTGTACTTAAATGTAGTCGAATATGAAGGAACAATCTGGCAGCAAGAAGCTCTAACCTCGGCAGAGTTATTTCTTTAACTGATGCAACCCTAGTCTTTGAAGTGACTAAATTCAAATGGAAAATCCTGTCAGAGTTCCTCTGTAATGATAACTCCTCTGATGATAACTCCTCTGTAAGCTCGTTTGCTGGCATCAACGAAGACGTGAAATTGACAGTCTGTTAGTTCTTTCATTCCTTTCACTGAGAATAGATGTCTTGCAGGGTTCTTACATGACTGGAAAATATGGAAAACAGGGAATTGTCAGGGAAAATGACAAGTGCTCAAAAAGTCAGGGAAAATCTCATTTTTTTCCTAAAACCTGGAAAAGTCAGGGATTTCTTTTTTTTTTTTTTTTTAATGTTCTATTATGTGTCAAGATTCTTCCGAGCTCCGAATTCCGTCTGCAAAAAATTAAGATTTTTTACTAGCAAGTAGTATTTTTGCTACATTCATATTTTTAACATAATGATGTTTTAGCCCTACAAATTTGTTGCTAAATAGTTGATACTTCTGCGAAAGAAATATTGAGCCATGTTAAGGTGGCTAGGAGGCGATATTATGAATATTTTAATAAGAAAAAGAAACAAAATTATAAAGCAAGCAAAAAAGAAAAGCTGTAGCTAAAATTAAATTGTTAAAAGACAAAAAATTGAAAGTTACATAACAAACTGTTTCTGAAACAACACAAACAAATGACATGGCAGTAGAAATGTCATAAAATATTTGAATGTTTGATATGTGAAATCTAATTATATCAATAAAATGTTACTTTGAATCTATCCAAATTGTATATATTTTTAATTTTTTATATTTTAAATATCAAATAATAATTTTTTTGCTTCAATTTTATAGATTACTTTTATTTTCAGAGGTATATTTAATCATTAAGACCTAGAATTGTTATTCGTATTTCTAAAAATGTTGTGAATTGTGGGCATGGAATTGTAGGAAAAAACCTGGAAAAGTCAGGGAATTTTGTTATTCAAATAGAGTATGAACCCTGTATTTGTTATTTATTTATTTTGTGTAAGGGCTCATATGATTCTTAGAAGTATAAATGTAGATCTTTCAGTCATTCTTGGGTACGGGAAGCGGAGAGGGGAAAGGGAGGGACATACTCCCTTCCTAAATCTTTGAAAATGTAAGAATTTTGGTCATTTTTGGCCAATTATTTGGCACCATGAAAATCCTGATTATGTTCATTGAGTAGGGGGGGAGGATCCTAAAAAGTCATGCCTAAATGAGATTATCAGATGCGTATTTAAAGCAAGAAGAAAAGATGTGTTACTCCTAATGGTACACTTTCCAGCATTAAAGAAGACTGTTACAAAATCTTAATCTTTTGAAACAGTGAATGAAATTTGTACATATGCATGTTGAATCCTACTTGCAATTTATTTCAGAAATATCTAACAATAACAAAGCACTAATCGCAATTGGTATCACAAAATTTGTTACACCTTGCCCTCCAAGTAGATAACAGAACTCGCAGGTTTTTTTTTTTCTTCTTTAAATTTTCATTTCTCGTGAAAAAGATCATTTTAAAATTTTTGTGGCTAAAATTACTGTTCACAATTCGGAATTATAAGCATACAAATAATAGAGTTGGGAGTGGGGATTCAAAAAGTGTTTGTTAAATAGGGCTGTCGATTATGGAGATTTTATTGTACATATATATTTTCAGAAAATGAAAATCCAGTTATGTTGATTTGACTTTACTGAATGTTGTGGTTTCATGTCTAGTCATCTTATCTTAAAAGGCTGTGCTGCATAGAAGTATATAAGAAAGTTACTGTAAAGTTATTGTGAAATTTTTGAATGCATGGATATTAATTAATAGGTTAAGAAAAAAATCCCCTTCAGTTTAGAAAATTTCTGCGAGTGTATGACTAAGTTGATATAAAAATTTAATTTATTTTTTTACACAAAAGTGAATGTGGTTAGTAGAATCTTAAACTGTATTTTTTATTTAGTTCATTAAAGTTTTGTAATTGTAAAATTTTAATAAGAGAGGTAGTAAAATAAATTCAGTTGTAATATTTTAATATACTATTATTTTGGAAGCCTCTACTTTCTTTTCATCTTTTGTATGTATTGTAGATTCAGATTGCTTAGGAAAATAACATTTATATGCTACCAGAATGCTCTTTCATTTTGTTTAGATATTTGATGTTATGCAAACAGAAGTGACAGATTTCTGAACAAATGCATAAGAGTTTACCTAAAAGCCACATTTTGAGATACATATGTAAATTACATATGTGCATATGTTTTAATCATTAATTTTTATTAAAAAAAAAAAAAAAAGATAAATTCTTTAGATTGTGGTAAGGTTAAATTATTATTACTTTTTTAACAAAAACTATGAAGCTTTTTTTATAAACTCTTATGAAAATGAAATTGACATGTTTAATGCGTAAGCAAATTAATGTGATAAAAAAGTACGGAATGCACTTTTTTAATTACTACCTATAAATGATAGTGATTTGAATGTTGTTGAGGCCATTTTCAGTAGGCGAAATCCTATAGTCTACTTCAATAATACAATTTTATTTTCTGACTATATTAGGACTTTTATGAGAGCGTCAAAATGGAGGATTTAATGGCCCTGTATCTTTGCATATAGATGGATTATAACCCGGAAATGAACATAGACTATATTTTGTTTATTTTATTCAAATATGTTGCTTAATAAATAATTCAAAATACCATTATTTTCATAGCGAATAAATGGACATATTTTTGTATAAAACTTTAAAATGGTTAAATATACTATATCGTTGACAATACTAAATCAAAACCCAGAATAATAATTTTTACTCAAAAATTTATTTTCAATTGAAAAAATTCTATGTGGGAAAAAAAAAAAAAAAAAAAAAAAATTCAAAAGATGAAATAACATTATTAAAAATAAAACGTACATTTTCAAGCATTTCTTAATAATTTAAAACTTTAATATTTTCACAGAGAATAAATGGACATTATTTTCATATAAAATTTTAAAATGATTAAATTTACTTTATCGTTGCCAACACTAAATCAAAATTCGGAATAATGATTTTTACTCAACAATTTATTTTCAAATTGTCAAATTAAAAAAAGTTTCCACGTGAAATATGAAAAAAAAAAAAATTAAGAATTAAAGATGAAATAACACACATTTTCAAGCATTTGATAATACAGGATGCATGAATAAGAGTATAAGTACAGAAAGCAAGCGATTATGACGTCATAAATATAGAAAATAAAACGGATAGTATTTGATTTGAAATAAAATGAACTTGGGTTATGAAATTACCTCTTATTATTTTTTCTTTTTTTTTTTTTCTTTTCTTTCTTACTTTTTTTTTGGTCTTCTGTTTTTCACTTGAAATGAGTATATTTCAAATATATATATTTTAAATGCATGTAATATATTCATGTTAAATGTATGTGTTTTAAATTAAAGCAGTATTTTCAATGAAATGACTACAATAAGAATGATGGCGAGGTTTATTGTCTGCGTGCAGCTAACATGAATATAACGTATTTTTAATTTAAAAATGTTTAAAAAGATGTGTGAAAAGAAAATAGATAGCAAATGTCAATATGCATTGCAAAATTATCCATGTCGAAAATGACGTCATGATTAACGGAAAGTAGTTATTTTCATTCATAAAAACAAAAAGAAAAAAAAAGAAAAAAACTCTATTGCCTGAAAAAAAAACAATATTTTACAAGCGTTATTTCTTAAGGCATTCATTTCTGGAAATCTGAATAAAAATGACTTTTTAAAAAAAAAAAAGAAAGTGGCATTTTTGGTCATAAAAATCTAAAGATTTAATATTATTGCATCAAAGTAACATCATTTTCCTTCTACAGTATTAAAATTAAGTTTTGAGGCCTTGAAGTACATTGGTACAATCGAGACACGTTTGTAGATCATAGTTTGGCAACTGGATTTTATTTCCACGTTTCTTTCAGCTTTAAAGAAGTTAAAGGTTTGTCATTTTTAAAAATGGCTTTTTCATTTTTTTTCTTTTTAGTAATAGATTTTTGTAAAGTTTTATAGGATTAGAAAAATGGCATAGATTCCATTACAATGTTTTAAATGTATTTGCAATGTTTTTTCAAATTTCTGATAAACAATGATGTTATTGAAATGAAAATAAAATTTATTGGAAAATTCCCTTAGTGCAAGAGCAAAGAAGAAATATAGTAATGAAAATTTTCCTCAATCTGAATTGTGTAGACTTGAACAAGCCGATTGTGCCAATTCCTAAAATAAGCAAATTCCTAATATTATAAACGTGAAAGTATATTATATATAGTAGAATTTTTTTCATATATAGGTAGAAAATAGCCAAAAATAGGATGACTTGGCAATCGGGTCCGTAACAAATTTACTTTCTTTAGCGAGCGAAATTTGTCATAAAAGTAAATACATTTTTAAAACGAGGTTTTTCTTTGCATGGTAAAACCACTTAATAGTATTCTAGATGATCATTTCTTCTTTCACCTTGGACTCCTTTTTCAATTGGTTGCAGTTTCATTTTTTTCTATTATGTAAATTATTTGGCATAAAATTTCACTTTTTTAAGAAGGACTTATATTAATGCCCTTATAACAAAGAAATGCGGTATTGTCTGCTACAAAAAGTGATGAAGTGTTGGTTAAAATTATCAGGAGTGACATGTTTTGCTTAATTAATGCATTTATTATTCTTTTAATGCTACGTGAACGAAGTCACAGGTAACAGCTGTTAGATGTATAATTTTCAAATCTATAAATGTAATATTTCAAAACATTTTAATGGGCTGTAATTCTTCTAGTATAAAGAAATGTGATTTCCATCCTCCTATCTGATTGAACACCAACGAAATGGGGTTCTCATTCTAAACCCTGTCAAACAAAGCACGTGGGAGAAGGTTCATCGATCACGATCAAGTCGCTCTGGGAAGGAGTAGAAAAAGTAGAAGGAGCGCTAGGGTTGTGAGCAGTAAGCCAATAGGCGAGCTCTTCTTTCCCCAACCCTCTTGATTCTTGTTAATTCTATTACCTCCTTTGTTCAACGTTTAAAAAAATTTAAGTATGCGCAGAAAGATCAATTTTGCGTTAAAATTTTTGGCTTTTTGGCTTAATATATAAGTATATATACGTAATAAATTAAAGTACACAAGAAATCTCATCCATTTGTTATCAAAAGAATTAACAAGTTTTTGTTCAATAGACAAACATTCAAAATTCTTTCAAAAATTGATCAGCTATAAACATTTCTACTCTTGAGGCAAACTTATCTTGGCAGTGGAGAGAAAGGCTAGCCTGCCTTTTTACTCAGTTTGACCTTAGTAGGATTACCATATCCGTCGATTTGCGCTGATTTGGCACGTAGGAAATCATTTTTAGGATTTAACATATATATGTACTGCAAGATTTTTTTTTTTTCGCATTCTTTCAATATACTACTTAATCGGTTATATACAGCCTAACATGAATACATGCTATTTCAACTAGAATAATATACACCACTTTTAAGTGGGTGGGGAGGAGGGAAGAGTTGAATATTTAAATATTTTTAAGAGCATTTAAATGTTTTAATGTTGTAATTTAAGACAGTTCTCAAATCCAAACTGACTACTTTATGAAAAAATGTTTAATTCATTTTTGTTCGCAAATAAATGTATCAAATTAGCAAGTGCTCTTATTAAGAAACTTTGTAATCAAGACTTTTTCCATTTTTCTGGTAAGGCACAAGATTTTTCAGAAAATACTGTCAAAGTTGGCGTTTTGAACCGAATTCTTGATGTGGCAGCAAGATAAAGGAGAAAAAACAGTCATCACTTGACACTAATCTCTGATAACTCGATAAGTAATTTATTTATCAAAAACCGGAAACTCATTTTGATTCCAAATCGCTACCACAGTCAGGCATGCCAATTTTTTGCCTTTACATTTAAAAATGAGCCAGAAAATGTGTCAAAGTTTCGCGTTGTTGAACAGGTCATTTGAGAACCATCTTGACAGTGTGGATAACTTTTTATAATGCATTTATTTTATGTGAATGATGGTGTATTAGATGGTGTATTTTAATATGATGGTGTATTATAAATATATAAAATCTCATCTCTTGTAGCTATCTACATCTGTTGTTTTCTTTTATTTTTTCTTGAGAGCATTAACTGAAGGGAAAATAGCAATGACGATCAACATGTTTCAAACTCAAAAATTGTACCATTATCAAGATCTACACTTAGATTGTGATAATGGTACCATTTGTGAGTTTGAAACATGTTGATTGTCATTACTATTTTCCCTTCAGTTAATGCTCTCAAGAAAAAATAAAAGAAAAGCAACAGATGTAGATAGCTACAAGAGATGAGATTTTATATATTTATAATACACCATCATATTAAAAGGTTTTTATAATCCTTTTTCTGTTCCGTTTTTATCACTTTACGCATTTACTTCCATATTTTAACTGTGCTTCATGTTATAGAGTACATAGCTTGAATTTACACAATTGCTGATTTATTGTTATTTAATTACATTCTAATGTTCCTTGTAGCTTGAATTTACATAATTGTTGATTTATTGTTATTTAATTACATTCTAATGTTCTTTGTATTCGTCCTTTCTAGTGCAAATATGCATAAGCCATGTACAAAATATTGTAATTTTTCTCAAGTTCGTATTCCTTCAGTACAGTGTACCGTTTGTTTATGCATGTTTCATCAAGAATGTATTCCTTTCAAACGTACAGGACTGACCAAATATGCTTGTGTGGTAAGTTATGTATAGTATTTTATTCATATTTGATTTTGTTGAGGATGTTCATCGGTTAGATCACAAATTCCCCTTGCCAATGTTAAACATATGGGGTGGAAAAAGCATTCATATTTTTTAAATATCCCATCAGGAAATCAACATTTTTAACTTATTTTTTCTGTGTACTCTTCTTAAAGGATGTCTCTCTCTCTTTTTTATTTAACAGATTATATCTAAAATATGTATAGATTTAATTTTATTTGAAGTGATAAAATCTTACTCACAAATTGTCATCTTCTCTAAGATTGCAACACATAAAATATTAAATTAAGCATATATTTTAGAAATGCCCACCCTGTATTAGTGTACAAATCCCTTCACTGTAAAAATATAGTTCTTCAAATGAAGCAAGTGTACTGCAGAAATCTTAGGTGAATTTAAATGCTTTACAGTTTTGATTTTCTTTTTATTTTTACTGATTGTTTACATCATAAAAGTTTTTAATGTTAAAACATTGCTTTTTGGTTTTCTCTACAACAATCCTAGAAACAAAACCGTACAATGAGGGAAAAAAATTCCTGGGTAGCGACTTTCTTACCAAACAGGTAGTGCTACATCACTTGATGAAAATCGTTAAAAAAATATATTTTAAAGATGTTTATTAGCCACACACAGGGTGGCTTATTCTTTCAGGCAACAGTAAAATTCATGTTTATGAAAAGTCACAGCCATGCATCGTCGCCACAGGTTAATCTCAGAAAATGAAACATTTGAAGTCACTGAAAAAATTAATAGCTCGAAAAGTATTTGTCACAAAATTGTTGGACAAATTGCGTTAGAAAGGTAAAAAATTGTATTTTTCTTGATATAAATTTCAAATCTAATGATTATGATGTTTTTAAAATATTGAATTAAAAAAATTACCAAACTTCACAATGAAGTACCATAGCGAAACCTTCACGCATAAAAAAGATAATGATAACGGCAATGTGTCCTGACGTATGTATACTGGCTATAGCATGAGTAACAAATTATAGTAGACTGTTAAAATATAAAAGTGAATTATGTATATACCTTTTTTAAAAAATAAACAAAAACATTTTATCACAAACATCAACAAAACCTTTCCTTCTATTTATTCCCTTATTCCAAAGATATTGTTTTATCGTCTGCTGCCATAGCAACATGATAAATTAAATTTCATTAAAAAAAATTGCACAGTAGTAGAAAAATATTTTTCTAAATCGAATAGTTATTGAACAACTCAACACTTTAACAGTAGAATTCTTATTTGTTATTTAGATATTGTAAAATTGTTTGTTATCATTGCATTTTTATGCTAAGTTAAGAACGGGTTAAATAGCTAGTTTGTTTCTGTTTTCATTAATATATAGTAAATTTGGTACTTTCGTGTTATAGCGCCCTCCAAGGATGAATTGCCAAGCGACCAAGATTTATCGCCAAATTATAAAGCATGTATGACATTATAATAATATATGATATATATATAACATTTCTTGACCTATGTGGCCCAGTTATAGTCATATATGATTTATATATAAAACATGTGTATATGATATATATACGACATATAAGACGTAAATAATATGAGTATAATGACGTATATGGCACATATAGGAGTGTTTGGAATATATATATATGCATATATAGGATGCATATATAAGCTTTGCGATGATCTTGGCGAAATCATGACTGCAACCTTGGCATAATCATAATTGTGAGGTCCGCTATAACATGAAAGTATGGTATTTTTTTTTTTTTTTTTAGCCACACACAGGGCTAATTCTTTCAGTCTACAGTAAAATTCGTGTTAAAAGTGACAGCCACTCCATATATAAAGGAGGACACCCTTTATACATAGCTATACAAATGGTTATTCCTGATGATATTAAAAATCAAATTGCCTCTCTTCATTATGCCGATACTTCCGCTTGTATTTCCTTTCTCAGTCCCTAATTGCCCTACAGCGGGCGCAGACCCCATTTAAAGGATCCAACAAAGTTAAACTCGTCGTGGCGGACATTTCTAAGGGGATCAAGTGACCCTATCTCACATAGGAACGAAGTTATCCCCCCACCCCACTGGGTGGGAGACCTTTTTGGTGCTCAAACCCGTTCATGTAACATATCACTAGATAGATCTCGTCAAGCACTGTTGTCTGGTCCTATTCTTCCCCCCTCTCACTCACCCTCCCTTAAGAAGCATTTTTCTCTGTTTCAACTCTTTTTAAATTTTAGTTTTCCCATCTTTCTCAGCCCCTTTAAGCCCCACAGAGGGCATAGGTGTCTTCTAAAGGATCCAACAAAGTTAAATTCGTCGAGAGGCCAGCATTTCTAAGAGGGTCCCAATGCCCTATCTCCCATAGGAACGAAGTTACCCCCCCCCCCCCCCTCTGGAGGCAGACATTCAAGGTGTTCGAACCCCATCATGTAACATATCAAAAGTTTGATCTCGTCAAGCACTTTTGTCTGGTCCTACTGTCCCCCTCCTTTCTTCCCCGGACTTCAGGAGCACTTTTCTTATTTATTTTTTTCAATTTCTCATAATTATTTTAGTTTTTCCCATTTTTCTCTGTTCCTCTAGGCCGGACAGCTCCAAAATTTCACCAAAATTAGCTGCAAACCGCCTAAAGGTATTTCCCACCCCCCACTTTTGGCGCCCTCGGTTTTCACGAATCTCACGAGGGGGAGGAGGCATCAGAGGGAGGTCTGTCAGAGGGGCGCAGAAGAGGCATCCCTTTTAAAGTCCCATCTCTCAACTGCAAGTGAGGATTCATTTTAAAGGTCTCGTAGAGCACTTGTGTTGTGTATAGCTCCCCACCGCTCTCCAAGAGCCCGTCAATTAATACTAACTCATAATTTGTTAAGCAACTTCTCTTAGCTGTATCCATCATAAAAGCTGCTATCATAGAACTTTTCATTACATTTTTTAAGTTATCTATTAAGTGTTAAAGTGTCTTGAACCATTAAAAATAGTTTAAAGGGTATCACTAAGCCAGCATATTTGTAAACAACATCTGCCTCGCCACTTCTCAGCCCATTGGAGCCACATCTCTTCACTATTATCGTAAAATCCCGAAAGTAAGCCTCCCTCCCACTTTTAAACAATTTTAATTTTCTTTTCCATTCCCAAATATAAGCCCCCCCCCCCCTTCTCACATACACAAATTATGCACAAAAAATTTATTTTAAAAATCCAAGGGAGGGAATTTTCATTCTTTTGACATTTCTGACAGATTTCCACTTATGTTTTTATATGATGTTAATGAAATCCCTCCCCTCGCTTGAAATGTTTGTTTCCCTTCTCTGCCCTCTCCAACATAAAATGTTTGAAAACGTGAGAATCTTAAATCCTTTTGTACTTGTTACTGCTCACTAGTAATGTAACAATTAGTAAAAACATCAATCCTCTAAACTACAATCTCCCTTTCCATCCGAAATTTATGTCCCTCCCCCTCAGCATATAAAATTTAAAATCTTTAAAACTCTTTATAAAAAAATTATACTCTATTTGTTGCTCTCTACTAACAATAAATAAATAATCAGCCATTTAAATTATCTCTCTACCACCAAGATGTCTGCTTCCGCCCTTTTGTCTCCCCCAGGTGGAAAAAAATCTTTAAACTCTATTTTAAAAATAGATTCTGTCCTATATGTTGTTTTCTAGTAAAAATAAGTAAATAATCAATCATATAAATTGCCCTCCACTCCACTCATCTCTCTCTCTCTCTCTCTCTCTCTCTCTGAAACTTACACTTCTCCTTCTTTCCCTCCCTTTCCTCTCAGGATACGAAGTTTAAAATCTTTAAAACTCTTTATTAAAAAATTTGCTGTCTAGTAACAATAAATAAATAATCAACCATTTCAGTTATTTCTCTACCCCCAAAAAGTCTGCTTCCTCCACTTTGCTAACCCTTATAAAAAAAAAAAATCTTCTGTCCTCTTTGTTGCTTTTTATTAACAATAAATAAATAAAAAATCATCTAAATTACAAACTCATTTCTTCGAAATTCATAATTTCCCCTCATCACCAAGAATACAAAGTTTAAAATTTGTAAAACTCTTATCTGAAGAAATTTTATGTCCTACTTGTAACCTTCTAATTTGTCACCTAAGTTTTCTATCTACTCCAAAAGTGTCTGCCCCCTCCCCCCCCCCCCCCCCCACCCACACACATACAAATTTTTAAAATATTTAAAACTCTAAAAAAAAACTGCTGTATTTATTTTGTATTACTTTAGTAACAATATTAATGAATAATCAATCATCTAAATTACCCCCCCCCTTTCTCCCAAAAGTTCCACTTTCCCCTCTGTCTTCTCACCCAGCAAATAGTTTAAAATCTTTAATATTATTTTTTTTTTTTTTAATGCTGATCTATTTCTTATTTTGTAGTAAGATAACTCATCTCATCTACATCACCTGATATAAGTATCACTCATCTAAAATCATTATCCTTTTTGAAATTTTTGCTCTGTCCTATTCTCCCAAAGAAGAGGAGTGGATTTCTAAATATGTGAGAGGAAATAAAAAATTTTCATCTTTTTTGCAGTTTGTCTGTTCTCTCCTGAATCACATGCATATTTTAGGTTTTGAAATAAAGATGTTCTCTAAAATAACTTCCCATCCATTAACAAAATATCAGCTGTGAGAACAGCCAAACTACAAGAGGATTAAAATCTTCTCTCTGCCCCGCCCCCTCCTCCCCCCATCCATGTCTAGAAATTCACCCCTTTTTCTGTGGATGGATTATTGAACTTTAAGGAGAAAGTTAGATGATCATTTATTTATTGTTGCTGCTCAGTAACAATATAACATAAAATCTTAAAAAAATAGTTTAAAATATTTTAAAGTGTGTGTGCTGGGGGAGGGGGGAGGGGAGAGAAGCAATTTAAATATTTATTTAATTATAGTTGCAAGAAAGTTATAAATAGATTAAAGAAACTTTTAAAAGACTTTAAAGTATGTACTAGTGGAGGGGGGGGGGGAACAAAGGAAATAAAGAGGACTTTTTGGAAAGGAGGGAGGAATAATGAGATCGTTATTTAAATATTGTTGGGAAAAAATCACAAATAGAGCATTTTTTATTATTTATTAATATTATTATTAATTTATTTTTATTTTATTTATTTATTTTTTTAATCAGCCGAAATACAGAAGATTCTCATCCCTTTTTAACTTCTAAATGAATGATAAAAACAGGTTTTTAAATGATTTTTTTTTAAATCTCGATTATAAGCCCCCTTCCCAAATTTTACCCTTTTTGAATTGGAAAAAGGGGGGTCTTATAATCGGGATTTTACGGCATATTTATTAAAAATACTTCTAGTCACCGAATCTTTTTAAAACTTAGTGTGTTCATTCCTAATATATTCCGCCAGCCTCACAAAAAATCTTAGAGCGCTAACTAAATTCTAAAGTGGAGAAGCTGGCTTATGCTAACAAACACTTTTTTTTTTTTTTTTGACGAGTTAGACCATGCTGAAAAAATCTGAACGATAAAACCATGGGTGGCCAATCTATATTCTGCCGCAAGATAGAATTTTTCCCGCTTGTTTATTTATTGATTTATTTTGGTTTTTGTTGAATTTTTTAGAAAGTACTGTATCAATTTTGATGAAATTTAAATGGGACCAATTCGAGAGCATCCTTCTTTCAATAATAATTAAAAAAATAGCATGAATCAGTCGCATAGTTTCGTAGTAATCTGTGAACATACATAAAAATATAAATACATACGCATCAAATTGAGAACCTCCTCCTTTTTTTGGAAGTTTGTTAAAAAAGAGAGACATCTTTTAATCTTTTAACCGGTCAATTTCTTTACCAGAAATGTCGACAAAACAAGTCAAATTTTTTTGCTGCATATTAAGATTATCCTCCTTATAAATAATTGAAATTTGAATGTGTGAATCTTTTTATAAAAAAAAAATAATAAATAAAGAAATAATTTGTCTCATTATAAATCTCTAAAATAATTTTAAATATAAAATATTGTCTTGGTTTTGTGTATTTAGGTAATATTTTAAGATTGTATGTAAAAACATCTTATGCTGTTTTTAAAAATACTCTTTATTTGTGATAGTTTAGATTTATCACACTTAAAGTTTTTCCTTTCTTTTTTAGCCTTGTGTAGTGTCTAGGTTGGACTCAAGCAGTATTTTGTCTGAAGGTTTATTTTTTTCTGATGATTTTGATATTGAACTATTATATCCTTCAATGTCGTTGCAAATTGTGGAAGATCCTGTTTTTAATGCTACTTATAACAAGTTTTATTCTCCTGTTGACCATTCATTTGCAAATACAATTGGAATTAATAATGCCAGATACCAGCGACCTTTGCAACCTTGTAGTGCTAAAAATGTGGCTTATTATTTAAATAAGAATACCTTAACTCCCTTACCTACATCTGCACCAAGGCAGAGTCCTACTGTTTTATATCGTCCTGCTGGTTCTTTTAATGTACAAAATGTTTCATATTCTGTGCCAACTCCAGTTCCAATTCAGCCAGCTCCCAACGTAAATATTCAAAATATACGGGCTGCTAATCTTAGAAATTCCAGTGGTGTGCAGCTGAAAGCTATTGCTCCTGGCAGTTTACCAATGTTGCAAAATTTTAGTAATGCATTTTTTGTTCAGAATCAACCTTTTAACAGCACTTCATCAAATTCTTCAGTTAATTTTCAAAATGCACTTCAGCAGTCGACAGCTAGTACTAAGTTACCTCTGGGAACATTTACAAATCCTGATGGCTCTACAGTACAAAGGACTATATTCGTTCGAACATTACCCAATAATCAGAAAATTAGTGGATTAATTTCAACTGGAAATGTGCAAAATATTTCTGATCATACAAAAAATATTTCAGTTCTGAAAAATATGTTGCAATCGCATCCACAGTTTATTAATAAATCAATTAAATTAATAAAGTTCAATGACTATTCAACTTTAAAAATTGCTGGTGATAATATTCCAACTCCTTTATCTATTAATGTTACTTCTGAAACTAATTCATCTAGTTCTTCAAAACAAGCTTCAAGTGTTACTCTTTCTGAATCTAATTGTAACAAAAGAAGAAATGACCACCCTGAAACCACAGTGAAAAAATCAAAGTACAATGATGTACTAGATACTAATAATTCTGCAGAAGTTTCTTCATCTCCACACAAGATTAGTAATGTGCATAGTTTCTCTGAACAGCTATCAGCTTCCTGGAATATGAATAAATTTGCACAAATCTATGAATGTTTAAATTTCATATTCAAGTTTTTGAATGTCCCTGATCTGCTGCGGTGAGTATAATATATAAATTTATTTTCTATTCTTTTTCATCATAAAATTTTTGTTTTTACTTTAATTCTATATTGAGAGTTAGTTGAAATTAATATTATTTGAATCATAAAATTCAATTTATTTAAATTTAGCATCATCCTCTAATATTGCTTATCTTATTTAATAATTATTCATTTATTAAATGTTTAATTTCTTAGTTATTATTTAAAGTTTTAACTATAGCACCCAATATTATTCTACCTCACTAGCAGCATGTCAAAAAAAAGGTTGTGTTTAGATACACACTACCATCAGAAAATTTAGAATCATTTAATATGATTAGTTAATTATGACTAATAATTAACATGAATTCAGGGGGGAAATGGATTAAGTAAAATATTACAATATCTATGAATTTAGATTAGAAAAACTTTATTACATGAGACACATTTATTTTATTACCCAGCTTCAAACAAAAGAGATTGTACAATTATACAACATCTTTCAAATAGATGCTCTGGTTTTTGTAATTCTTTTTTTAAGTGCGTTCGTAATTCTATAAATACGTAGCATCTATAGTCATCGTCTGGTCTGTCCGTCTGCATATAACAGCGCAAAAACTACCCAACTGAATGGTTTGAAATTTAATATATATAATCGTTGCAGAATTTTATCAAGTCATTTCAAGTTTTATGAAAATCGAATCAAAACTTAAAAAGATATTAATAAAAGTTTTCTTCATTTTAGTAAATCCTATTATACGTAATCTATATAATATAAGCACAAGTCATGATGTGACTGAGGAAAACAAATATAGGCTGTCCACTTCTTTTTTCATATGCCAGGCAGCCATTTTTATTAAAAATTATTTTTTCGAGTAAAATTACATAAAGGTTACATTTAAAAAAAAGTTCGTTAAAAAAATTGTTTATTTAAGAGATGAGTTACATTCAAATATGTAAAGATTCTGAGATAACTTTATTTGGAATAGGTTGACAGCCTAATATCTCAATCTATTAAAGTGAATAAACACAAGAGATTCCTCCATCTTGAGTCATAAAAATATTAAACTTTGAAGGTAATCATTCGCAAAGCAAAACTCTCCATGGTGAATTTTGCATTGCTGTCTGGTTTCGAAAATAAATTCACATCTGTAAACATGGCTTATGTAATAAGAAAAAAGGCATGCTCATTTCGCTCATAACAGATGATAAAATTCATTTCACTGAAATAATAACGATGATTTTTTTACATTGCAAAACTAGTTATGAGAAGAATGTACCTCATTTTTCATGTTTAATGTGCAATTTCCAACTTGTTTTTCTTTAGGAAAGGGTTTATTGGTCTTTTGATAAATATCACAAAGTTCGAAAAATAATATGTTTGCCAGTTTTTTTCTTTTTAGGGTTTCGTTCATCTCACGAAACCTATTGCTCCCGCTCCGTTGTCTGTCTGTCACAGAGCCATTCTCGAAAACTGTGTAACTTACAGAGTTGAAACTTTGTGTATAAATCAGAATATCAGCTGCAAAGAGCTGAAAATATTAAAATTTGAAAAATTTGTGTTATTTTAATAAATAGAGATAAAAAACCAAAATTCTAACAGCCTTTTCTTATTAAATTTGAACATTTTCCCTTATAGCAGATGCCAAAAATTAAAAATCCATGATGAAATTCTATCTACAATAATTAATTTTCTATCAGACGATTTCCACGTGAAAAATAAAAATGAAATAAAAAGTTTCACCAATTGAAAAAAAAGATTAATATGAAATAAAAAAGATTGACGTCATAGTGGTAATAAAACAGAAAGATTTCTCAATAATACAAGGAGTATGAGTATGTGTGCATGTACACAAAGCAGATTAATTACACGTCATTAGAGAATTAAAAAGAAAATCTGACGTCATATCGCAAGTTTAACGGATTTTTCAAATGTTTCAGTATAATACAAAGCGAGTATGAATATGAGTAATAGCGAATAGTAAATCTCATCAAAAAGTCACCTGTAAAAAATGCAGCCAAGTCTCGTAACTCATTTACCGTAAAAAGTACTGAGATCGTATAAAGCCAAGTTTAACTATCTTATTAACTCTGAAATTTTCATTCACAAATCACTCCTAGTCTCTACATCTTTAGTTAATTATTATTTTGTGACTTGGCAATTACGTAGTACGAAAATGTGATGTATATAGTTAGTCTTAATCAAATAATACTATAACATATTAAAGTGTAATAACTTCCCTGTGCGTATATAATTTGCCTTAATTAAATTATCCCATCCCATCCCATAACATAGTAAGGTGTAATAACTTCCCTGTGCTGCGTAATTGCCAAGTTACAAAATAATAATTAACTAAAGATGTAGATACTAGGAGTGATTTGTGAATGAAAATTTCAGAGTTAATAAGATAGTTAAACTTGGCTTTATACGATCTCAGTACTTTTTACGGTAAATGAGTTACGAGACTTGTCTGCATTTTTTACAGGTGACTTTTTGATGAGATTTCACTTCTTTTTGTAAGTAATCCTCCTTTTCTTGATTTTGGGTTCTTTTTGGAGATCATCCACGGATTTTCGCTAAGCCCCCACTCTGTGCCTATTATTTACAGGTATCAAAAATTTGAAGCTTTAGTTTCGTTTGCAAAGTACTGTAGATAAAAAGAGATTTCAGGTTCCTAGGCAAGCACTAAGTTATGGGAGGAGGAGTGTCGAAAGTACTCTCAATTGCTTCCAGGATAGGTGCTATCCATCTGAAATATTACTCGCAGCCCTAGATACTTGATATTTAACATAAAAGAACTTTTTAGTGTAAAAAGAAAGCCAAAATTAAAATTTACGGAAATTTCCAATAAATCAAACTATATTCCTTTTTTCGATGTTTTTTTTTTTTCGTTTTTTTTTTAGTCTTTTTTTTTTTATTTTTTACGGATTTTTTAATTTTTCCTTACTTTGTGTACTAAACCCTGCCTTTCTGCCAAATGTCAAGCTTCTAGGACTACAAAATCGAATTATTTTCAAATTTTCGACTTTTTATAAATTTATTGATTTTTCGATTATAATTCTAAGTTACCTGATTGTCATGCCAATATAGTAATTATTTGATCCGTCTTCTTAGGATCATTTAGGTTCAATTTAGAGATAAATCAAGTGAATCTTAGAGTCACCATGATTTTATTTAGAAAGGACTATCAAGCCATAACCAGCCAGTAATGTCGGGAGGGTAGGGGGAGCTGTGAAAATTTTTGTGGAGCTAACATCATTTAACAATCTATATTTCATATGTGAAGTAAATAGAGTACAACCTGTGAAAGAAAACAAACCTGTCTATAAAGAAATCGCCTATATCGTAGCCAGTCTATAGCGGAACTTTTCTATAACGAAATAGGTAATCGAAAGAAAAGAAAGCCATAATCCGGGGGAAATAACATAAAACAATGAGGGGCGTTGCACTAGCTAAGAGGACAATTATCTTAAAACTAATGTTTCTAGCAGTACAAAATCAAATTGTTTTCGAATTTTCGATTTCTTAAAGATATTTCGATTTTTCGATTTTATTTTCGAATTTAACGAATATTTTAATTGTTTCTTTTATTGAATAGTAAATACTATCTTTACACCAAATTTTAAGTTTCTAAGACTACAAGATAAAATTATTTTCAATTTTTGATTTTTTCGAATTTTTTTTATAATTTTCTGGATTTTTTAATTTTTTCTTATTTAGTATCCTTTATTACAAACTAGCTAACCCGCCCGGCGTTGCCCGTGCCTGAGATAATTACAATCTCAGAGAAAGGCGTTAACCCCCTCTCTCCCCATACCCGCAAATATAATGAATAATTTGTTCAAGAGAACCACCTTCATGTACATTAACGTGATCATTAAAAAAAGAATTACACTTTTTTGATAATTAGAACATAACGAAGACGCTACGCTAAAATAGCCGGCAGATGACACCCCTTCCCGAACTCAATTTCAAATCTATATCTTAATTAGTTACCTAAATATTTGTTCATTAGTAAAATTTGGCAATTATTTCCTTTAATTTTCGCAAACTAAATGAGAGGGATCGGCCAGAGAAACAGATCTCTTTGTAGTTCAGTTTTTAATGAAAGCCGATCCCTGTCTGAAAATTTCTCGGATCGTTTTCACTGGCGCCAGCAGATTTTTCACAGTTTTTTTGCGTAAATTAAAAAAGATTACCAACCGAATTTTTCAAAAATCACATAGTCAGATACAGAATATTTTTTTACATATGCTCAGAAATTTTCAATTTGATATCTCAATTAGTTTTCTTAAAATTCGCTAATTAGTTAAATAATTTCGAATTCGTTCATTTCCAGTTTCAAATCCAATGTGCCTGTCCGTTTCTTTCGCCATTTTGATTTAAAAGATGATATTTTAGAAGCGATCGTTAATGAGAATCCAATTAATATCTAGGCTAATTAACAAAATATTAAAATTATGAGGCTCAGGTGCACATGGCCAGACCTTGGACTATCCACACCTAAATTTCCAGACTTCTAGGTGGGCTAGATTTTCCTAGCCATCGCCAACAGACACACACACACACACAGAGTGAAACTTTCTTTTATTAGTATAGATTTCAAGTTTCTAGCGCTACAAAATCGAATTATTTGAAATTTCCGATCTTTTTCGAGTTTTTTATTCTATTTTCGAATTTATTGTGTTTTAATTTTTCCTTTTTCTGTATCCTAAACAATAAGTTTACGCCGAATTTTAAGTTCTAAAGCTACAAAATCGATTTTTTTTCAATTTTTCGAATTTTCGAATATTTTTTTTTTCGAATTTTACAGATTTTTTATTTATTTCTTTTTTTGTATCCTAAATACTATCTTTATTCCAAATTTTAAGTTTCTAGCTTTACAAAATCGAATTATTTTCAAATTTTCATTTTTTTTCGATCTTTTGATTTTATTTTCAATTTTTGTTGTGTTTTTAATTTTTTTTTTTCTGAATCCTAAACACTACCTTTACTCCAAATTTTCAGTTTCTAAGACTACGAGATCATATTATTTTCAATTTCTCTCCTTTTCTTTCTTTCTTTCTATATTTTTTTTATATTTTTTTTTGGAAATTTTCGATTTTTTTTTTTTTGAATTATCCATATTTTTTAATGTTTCCTTATTTAGTATCTTAAATATTACCTTTATTCCAAATTTCAAGTTTCTAGCGCTATGAAATCGAATTATTTTCAAAATTTCATTATTTTTCGATTTCTTTCGATTTTTTTAATTTTATTTTCGAATTTTATTGCGTTTTTATTTTAACTTATTCTGAATCCTAAACACTATCTTTACCGCAAATTTTAACTTTCTAAGGCCAAAAGATCAAATTATTTTAATTTTTTTCGAATTTTTTGAATTTTTTATTTTTTTTTTTCGAATTTTCTGTATTAGGTAGCTTTCAATACAAAAAAGTATAAAGCTACCTATTGCAGCCGTTCAGAGGAAAGCAGTTCCGGAAAATTTCGATATATTTTCACCGATCATGACCCCCAGACCCCAAAACCACCCTCCGTTCAAATGTTGATTTATATATATATCCATATATATATATATATATATCTGACCTATGTCATACGATAACGCTCGTATTTATAAATCAATTTTGATGAAACTAATTGTGTGTATTAAGCTAACCAATGTCTCGACCGAGTTTGTTGGCCAGCTTGGACCGCCATTTTGTTTCAAGATGGCGGCCATTTAAAAATTTAAAACTAAAATAAATATACAAAAAAATTAAAAATTTAAATTTATTTTTTAATTACGTTTTAGGCTTTGATACAAGGATTCCAAAGCATTTTTTGGTTTACATCTATCTTAAAAAATGGCTGAGATAGAGCAGTTTGAAATTCTAGGGTGGCTGACATTTTGAAACAAAACAGCACATTAACGCGATTACTCGCAAATTATTTTCTTTCATTTTTGTAATAATTTTCCCAATCATACGCATAAAACTATATATAATTCATATCCGTTAGCGCCAAAATTGGCGACATTTGGTGAAATATTGCCAAGTTTGGCGACCAAAATAAGTCTTCATAAATGAAGCCAATTTGGCTATTGCTCAACAATTTGGCGAATTTCTTATTCAAATTCAGTATTAACGAATCTTTTGTAAGCGTTTCTTTGCATTTTAACTTGCTGTTTTCGTGTAATATTAGCTAAAATTTTAAAACGAAGATATAGGAAAGGTACCTTTTCCTCCCAGTACAGGCCGGAAGGACTTTTTTTTTTATTTTTCCTTATTTTGCATCCTAAATACTACCTTTATTCCGAATTCCAAGTTTCTAGCGCAACAAAATTGGATTATTTGAAATTTTTCGATTTTTCGATTTTATTTTCTTTTTTTTTTTTTTATGGTTTTGATGTTTTCTTTTTCTGAATTCTGAACACTACCTTCACACTAAATTTTAAGTTTTTAAGACTACAAGAGCGTGTTATTTTCAATTTTCAATTTTGTTCGATTTTTTTGAATTTTTGAATTTTCGAATGTTTTTTTTTTTTTTTTAATTTTTCGGATTTTATAATTTTTCCTTTCTTTGTATCCGAAACACTAGCTTTATTCCAAATTCTAAGTTTCTGTGGCTGCGGGATCTACCCAATCTTTTTGATGACGCGAGAGTGAGTGAGTGTGTGAGTGACAAAAAATCGAAACTTTCAGTTCATATATCGTCTGCACTAATTTATGGGTATTTTTTTAATTATCCATATTTTTTAATTTTTCTTTATTTAGTATCTTAAATATTGCCTTTATTCCAAATTTCAAGTTTCTGGCGCTATGAAATCGAATTATTTTCAAATTTTCCTTATTTTGCCGCTTTTTTCGAATTTTTTATTTTATTTTCGAATTTTATTTCGTTTTTTATTTTAATTTATTCTGAATCCTAAACACTATCTTTACTGCGAATTTTAAGTTTCTAAGGCTAAAAAATCAAATTATTTTATTTTTTTCAATTTTGTTTCGAATTTTTGAATTTTTTTTTCGAATTTTCTGGAATTTTTTATTTTTTCTTATTTTGCATCCTAAATACTACCTTTATTCCGAATTCCAAGTTTCTAGCACAACAAAATCGGATTATTTGAAAAATTTCGATTTTTTTCTATTTTTCGATTTTTTAAATTTTGCTTTCGATTTTTTTGGTGTTTTTGATGTTTTCTTTTTCTGGATACTAAACACTACCTTCATACCGAATCTTAAGTTTCTAAGACTACAAGATCGTATTATTTCCAATTTTCAATTTTGATGGAATTTGTTGAATTTTCGAATGTTTTTTTTTTCGAATTTTCCGGATTTTATAATTTTTCCTTTATTTGTTTCCTAAACACTACCTTTTTTCCAAATGTCAAGTTTCTAGGACTACGGGATCTACCTAATATTTTTGATGACGCGTGAACGAGTGAGTGAGTGACAAAAAATCGAATGTTTGAGTTCATGTATCGTCTGAACTAGAAAAGACAGAAAGTTGTAATTTTAAATTTTGGTTATGTGTGCCAAATACTCTAGAAAAACGAAATTTCAAATTTTTGGGATACTCCAGCGCGGGGATATGAGTGGGTCAAAAGTGCCCTGAGTTGCTTCCAGAAAAGTATGCTTACGGCTGTCCTCTCTCGACTTGGCAGAGGCACTAACGTGCCTCCAGATATATAAGTTTGAGGAACGTATTGAATCATGATAAAAACCCGATTATGGAAATATTCGCCTATTTTAACATTTTGAAGGTGTACAACATGTTTAATTTTGAAATTAATTTTTTTTTAAATATCGCATTTAGTCCACATGACAGATATTATTATGACAGAATATAATAGTGGGCTTCACCCGCTATCAGGCCAGTTCAAATATTCGAAAAACCGAGAAAAATAGACAGTTTTTTTTTATAGAAAATGAAATGTATTTGGATTTTTTAAAGGATAAAGTGTTTTGAAAGGAATATTAAACGAAACCCTTTGTGCGAACTTGGATCACACTTACCCACTTGTTTATCTTCTAGGCTTTAACTTAAAAAAATATTTGTCAATTGCCACAAAATTTAAATATGTTTTTACAGTATGTACAGTATACTACTTTATGTTTTAAAATTAATCATTGTATTGTGTATGTTTTTTTAATAGAGACATGTCAGAATTTTTAATGTATATTTGCATAAACATGAGTGATGCTGGCAACAGTGGGGTTTAAAGTAAATGTGGATAAAAATAAAAATTGTTTCAAAACACTATTTTGTGCCAAACCACTCTTTCTAAAATTGTCTTCTGAATTTTTCTAAAGAAGTTTTGACATTTTCGGTTAGTTCCTTCCACGAAATTTCGGTAGATGACAGGCCCAGTGATTGTAAAAGTAAAACTATTAATCCCAAGATGCAAACTTCTTTCTCTGACAGTCTTAAAAGCTTTTAGAGCATTTATTATCATTATTTTGTTGGAACATAAAAGGTTCTTTCACTTTCAGCGATCTTGATAGTAATGCATCAGGGTTGCTACACTCTCTGGAAAAGTCAGGGAATTTAAGAATTGATCAGATAAGCCAGGGAAAGGTCATAGAATTTCAATATTTTATCTAAAATCTGGAAAAGTCAGGGAATTTGAAAAAAAATCATTGTGGCCTCCAAGTAAGTTCTGTTCACCAAAAATGAGAATCTTCTACGCTTCAGCAGATTCCACACACACACATAAAAAAACTAAGTTACCCTCCTTTCAAAAGTTTTACTTGCCCCACTACAGCATGCAGTTTTAAAAATTCAAAACTCATTAATATACATTTAAAAAACTTTTCAGCTCTATTTTTTTTTTTATTTTGAAGTAACAATAAATAATTAATAATCTCAAATCTCCATCTTCTCACTGAAATGCCTACTTTCTCCCCCCCCCCCTCCCCCCTTTGCCTTCTAATAAACCTCTCATTCACAATTTTTTTCCTTTTTTTTTCACAAATCATTCTTTGAATTAGAAGAATTAAAATACTATTAAAGATTGATATAAAAAAATTATTTATGCCATAAATGAGGCCTGGATATTTAAAAGACACCACTTGGCTTAATTAGGCCTTTTCTTAAACATTACATTTTAACATTCAAATTAGGAGCCTCATCTGAGGTTCAGGTGAGCGAGGGGATTAAAAGTAAAAATTTTCTGGATTTAAGTGATTTTGTGATACAGTTGTTGAAGTGTATGGTAGATCAGTTTCCACATATTGTATAGAAAATTTTTGCGGTTTAGTGAAAACCTCATTTGATTGCTTGTAACAATCATCAGTTATTATAGAGAGCAATTCCTAATGTAGTTATGAAAGCAAGGTTTTTTTTTTTGTTTGGGGGGGGGGGGGGGTTATTCAGAAAAGAAACTTTTAACTAATGTCATCTGTATTCAGGAAATTTTAGTATTTCTTAGTGATGCAATATTTATTTTACACACAATTATTTCACTACGCATTACACATCACTAGACTAGAATTTTCTTAAAATACACCTGGAAAAGGAAGGGAATTTCATTATCCTGTATAAGTGCCAAAGTTAGTAAAAATGTTTTATTCATTTCAGAAAAAACTCAAATCAATGAGTTTTTTTATATTTTTATCAAGTTTTTAAGAGATTTTAGGATTTTACGGATTTTTTAAAGGGTTTTGAGGATTTTTCCGTTTTTGTAACAAGATGTGTTTAATAGGATGATTATAATAATAATAATAATAATAATAAATGTTAATCCTTTATTAATATATATATAAAAAAATAGTTTTAAAATTTGTAATGCTAAAGACACTTCATGACTGAGTTGAAAGGGAATTTTGAAAAGTTAAAATAATTAATACTCAAAAAATTTGTTTCTCTATCTTAAAAAGTGGGGGGGGAGGGATTCAGTATTTTGTTGTTAAATTATTCAGATATTGTCATATTTCATTTCTTAATTATATATGAATGTGATAAGTAGTAGAATTGTTCATATAAGCCATCATTTGCCTGTTTAAAATGTATACAACGTACTTCAATTCTTCAATTAAGTCTAAATTGAGGCCAAAATTGCTTTGTTTATGTACTTTTAGATTTTTAATTTTTCATTAATGTTATCAGCTTTTTTTTTTTTTTTTTTTTTAAGTCAAAAATATTTTTATATTTAAAGAATAAATTCAGTTAAAATGATTTATTTACATCCTGATTTTTAAATCTATAGAATCAAATATTATGAAATAGTCAATCTTCAACAATCAGTTAATAAATAATCTGCTGTCTTTTTACCCATAATCATATGTTTCGTTTTTTCCTCTTGGGACAGAGGACAAGAAGACAGAAGTTTCTGGAAGGAATTTCTCTTATTCTCTGTAACATCCTACTTACCTCTTGAAAAGATCCCCTTTCCCCTCCTTTTCCTTAAATGAAAAATGAGGGTTGATTATTTCCACCAAGTACATATTTTGGAGTCATCAAAAGGAGTAAAAACACTGGTAACTGAAATAAAAAAATAAAAAATATCATAGATTGCTGTTTATGTAATAATTATGTTAATTGCATATCTTTACCCCCCCTCCCCCCAAATAAATAAATAAATAAAATAAAATGTGGCACTAGTCTAACTAGTTCTGATGGTAGTGCATGTACATATGTATGTATGTTTATGTATGACAGATCAAATTATATTAGTTGTGCTCAATTTTTTTTTAAAATTTGGACTGAATGAAGTACAATTTATTATATGCATTACTAATATTAAAAGATGGAAGAATTTCATTATATTGATTATATATATATATATATATTGAAGTATAATATTATTGATAGATTTTTAAGATATTTTTATTTTCTTATGTAAATTTATTGAAGTATTTATTTGTTTACTGATACATTTATTTACTTATTTATTTAGTGCTTCTTTAGTATGCAGGAGCTGGAATCATTTAGCTACACAAAAATTATTGGTAAGATGTTCTTCTATCCGATTATCTACAAATAAAGTATTGTAGGATATTCTTAATTTTTTACCAGAATCATGTGAAATTTTGAAAAATCAAACTTCAATTAGCTTATATGGTGCATTAAACTGACTGGCAAATGATCACAGTTAATATCAGGGTTGACTTTTGTCAAGAAAAATGTTTTTCAACTATTATTTCATATTACATGTACTGTACATGCATATTTCTTGATAAAAAGAAATATTGTCAGGTATTAATTAAGTAATAATACTTCATTAGAAAATAAGTTAAATTAAATAATTACAGTTACGGGAAAAATTCAAATTATTTACAATTTAAACATTATTAGTCTTATGTTCAAAGAATAAATTGATGTACACAGTTAAACCTTGATATCATGAATATCTTTATCAAGAATCCTTTGATAAATAAAATAAATAAATAAATATTCAATATATTTTAATGAATAAAATTTATATTCTCATACCAGGGTGGTCACAGACCTGGAAAACATGGGAAGGAAATATCAGGGAATTTTGTTAACCTGGAAATATCATGGAAATTCAAACTAAACCTGGAAATTCATTGAAACAAATGTTAATTTCCATTACGATTGCGGTAATCTGGAAGTCAAAATATAATCTCAGCTCTCGGGCTCAGTCTGTGCCTGAAACCACCTTGGACTCTATTTTTATACCAATCTTCAGGCTCAGCCTTATGGTAAAAATTTTATTTACACAAAAATGGAAAAAAAGAAAGGAAAAAAAATATCGTTATTTGAGAAACAATAATGTGGCCTAACTTTCTTACAGTGTTTTACAATCCTTTAAAAACTGAAAGTAAACTGTATTGAAATAATGTGATATAAAGAGAAATATTCTTTCTGATTTTGAAGCCTTTGCAGAGTCACTGTAGTTAAAATAAGGAAGCCCTGAGATATTTCTCTTCTGTTTGAAGTCCTTTGTTTATTGGAAAACAGAATTAATGTTTTTCTGCCATAGTTGTACAATGATATTTTAGCAGAATGAAAACAGTAACTTTTACAGATTTTTACCTGTGGTTAGAAATAAAAAACAAATTTGCCATTTAAAATGATTTTCAGGAACATGAAAATTGAGGCTTTTAAATGAAAATATTAATTTTGAAACAATTTTAAAATGTTATAATGTTGTTAACAAATTTCTGCTGTGTACTTTCAATATTCGTCTCAGCCAAAAAAATAAAAAATAAAAATAAATAAATAAATATGAACTTATCTCTAGGATGAAAATGAATGATTGTATTTTCCTTGTACAAATCTTTAATTGAGGCGTTGATATGGGAAGGGGGAGAGTAAGTGCCAAAAATTCCTTTTTCCATTTTGCCATTGATAAAACAGTAAATACCAAGGCCAATAGCATGGGAAAGAAAGTAAGCCCATATCCCATTTATTTTATTTCTTATGATGGCCGCAAGATGGCTCAGATAGTAACTCCAATGACTTCGGCATGGAAAAAGTAGTAATCAAAAGGTAGTTACATTTTTGGCACTTACTCTCCTTCCCATGTCAACGCCTCAATTAAAGATTTGTGATACTTGATATGCGAGTTATTCTCAGATAATGGGAAATTTTATGTTTTTCTCTAAAAAATATAGATTAATCAAGTCAACTATGAATATTTGGTTTTTGTTAGCATTTGTGTTTAAGTACTCACTACATTATGTACTTTAAATATACACAAAAAAAAAAAAAAAAAAAAAAAAATCAATATCTAAAAAAAATCGTAAAGTTGTAAATGTCATTGCCAAGGTTTGTCGTCCCAAACTTCAAATTTATTAATTGAAACCCTTATTTTTAACATTTGGAAAGCTTTAGAACAAATGCAATGGTTATGCGAGTATATTTCCTGTCTCTATTTTTTACACATTTGGCACTTTAGGGAAAACAGAAAACATTTCAACTAATTATCTGGTTTTTGTCTATTATCTTGTCTACCATTTTCCGTAAAAAAATAAAAATAAAAAAGAGTTCCAAAATATAATTTTAAATAAACAAATTTAAGAATGTTGCCATTCCAAACTTTTATACATAAGAATATTAAGGAAATTAGAGTTTAAAACATTACTGAAGAATAGGATGCTTTAGAAATTTCAAACAGATTTGATTAATTTAAGACATAGCATAGCAAAAATTTAGCATTCATAATCTAACACCAATTATTCTAAACATTCTTTTGCCCAAAATCGCCTGAACAAATGAAATTTTATGTCTGGTTTGTCGATATACCAAACATACAAATATATCGACATACTAGACATAAAATTTCATTCGTTCAGACGATTTTGGGCAAAAGAATGTTTAAAATAATTATGAATGCTAAATTTTTGCTATGCAATGCCTTAAGTTAATCAAATCTGTTTGAAATTTTTTCAATAATTTCCTTGACCTTTCACGATTCCCATTTCCATGGCTGCTTACTTTCTAACAACTTGTATAATGGTGCTAACAAGGTAGACATATTCGGTAAAAACTTGGCATAATATATTATTAAACCAATGAACGAGCACAGTTCATCAACATTTGTTGGCTCAGGTGCCTCTGCAATTGCTCTCACCTTCGATTCAACTGGGTGCAGTCCATGTTTGTCTATGCGATGCCCAAGGTATTCCACCGATGATTTCAGGAATTCACATTTCTCAGAGTGTAATCTTATACCTGCTGCTTGTAGACGGCTGAAAACTTCCTCTAAATTTTGCAAGTGCTCCTCTTTATCTTTATCAGTTACGAGCAAGTCATCTAAGTATATAGAAGCTCTTTTTGTGCCTTATAAAATCTTCTCTATTTCTCTTTGGAAAATCGCAGGAGCAGAGGCAATGCCAAAAGCAAGTCGAGTGTAACGAAGAAGGCCCCTGTGAGTATTTATCACCACCAGGCATCTCGACTCTTCATCTAGCTCTAGTTGGCAATACGCATCCCGAAGATCTAACTTGGTGAATGCCGTACCACCTGACATTTCAGCAAACAAGTCCTCAATCTTTGGAAGGGGATATTGTTCCAGCTCTGTTGCTTTATTCACCGTCAACTTGAAATCACCACAGATTCTTATTCTTCCATCTTGTTTTAGCACCGGAACAATTGGAGTTGCCCAATCTGAGGTTTTTACAGGTTCTAAAATACCATCTGCAATGAGGCGATCAATTTCTGTGTCAATTTTCTCTTTGTAGGCATATGGAACAGGACGGGCTTTGAAGAATTTCGGAGTTGCGTCCTTCTTACATGTAAGATGAACTTTGACTCCTGTAACCAACCCCAATTCTGGTGAGAAAAATTCCCTACATTTTTTTAGAAGACCATCTAATGTAGGTTGACTGGCACTTACATTATGCAAACTGTGATTCATATTTGAGTCAAATGCATTCATGAGGCCTAGTGGAACAATCCAGTTCCGACCAGCCAAATTTGTGTTTCCTTCAGAAACCACCAGTAAAGGCAAATGCTCTGTTCTTGACTGGAACACCACATCTACATTTGTCACTCCCAGAATGCCAATGGGATGGCTAGTAAAGGACTGGAGTTTAATTCCTGTTTGCTCTAAAGGAGGGCAAAATCTTCTAATTTTTTTCAAACAATTTTACAGGCATTAATGAAAATGGAGCACCAGAATCAATTTCAAAAGATATGGGTTGTCCCTGCACTCTACATTTGATTTTAAGTGGAGGGTAATTTTCCTTAACATCAGATAAGTGATACATAGTATACTGATTAGGGCTGGACGATATCAGAAATTTAATATCGCAATATATCAACAAATTAATATTGATGTTGGTGATATATCGCAATAACTACCTTAAAGTGTGTGGGAATAGAAAAAATGTTAATTTTCAAAGATAAATGGTATGGTAGCAGCAATTTAAGTACAAACAGGTGTAGAAAGCAACGAATCAACTCTCCTAACCTATTTGCTCACACAGCATCCTTTAAATATTATAGTTTCATATTTATACAAAACAGAAATATTTTAGGAAATGGACACATTGTGCGATATATATTTGGCTTATACCATTGCTTGGATAGTGGTTTTCTTTCAAAATAGTATGCTCCCTATTCTTCCTATTTTCTGCACTATTTTGACTATTTAATATCCTCGTGTATAACTAAGAATATTATAAAAAAAGAAACTAAAATAAAATGTTCTTAAATTTAGGACTTTGCTGATTTTAATATTATTAAAATAAGTAAAAATCAACAGCAAAAACTGAAATTAAGTTTAATGCCACATGTCGTGCTAATATACTTGTAATTAAATTGCTTTCAATGGATTACAGATGCTGCAGAAATGTTGTTTTTCAATCTTTCTCTTAGATATCAATGCATTCTTAATAGAAAAAAAATTAAAAATTTTCACTGTATTTACAGCTTCCTATCTATTTACTATACATAAATACAACATTGAAATCTTTTTTGAAATATAAATATTCAAATCGCATTTCGGAATAGTTTTGTACTAATTAAAATGTACTTTTTTGACTTCGTTTTAAGCTAAAGTATCAAGACAGCATATATTAAAATCAATCCGATTCGCGCGCTCTCTAACAATAAAACAACAGACGAAATAGGAATAGAATAAACACTGGCTGGCTATTCAGCGCTCACAATATTAGACGTTAATAGCTAGGAAGCTCCTCTCAAAAGAAACGAATCACAGTGAAAGAATGTGGAAGCTTAGCTTCACCAACGTAGCCGAAAGGCGAAATTTTACCATTTCGAACTCTGATTGGTTGCTCGCGAACCGAGCTTTCCAGCTGCTAAGCTCTGGTAATATTATCGACTCTACAACTAACTCGTACGTATTTTAAGTGCTTCTTTATTCGTTTGAATTTGGACATATCAATATGTGAGATATATTGAAATATGTATAAGCAGCGACAGAAACACAGACGATAACAGTTTTATTCAGTAACAAACGAACAGGGGAATATGCGGTTTGTTTAAATAAAAGTAAAGCATAGATTGTATCGGGATATATTGGAATAACAACGAAAAAGAGATAATCATTAGAAGGGATATTTGGCTTTGAATGAAGCAGGCAGGAATAAATGAATGGTGGAAAATGATTATTCCGATATTAGTACTGCAATTTCGGTGCTTTTTCTAGGATTTCGAAGTCGTGCTGCGGGGAAAAAAATTTTATTGGGATACATTGGATTACAGTCGCGCTGCGGATTTTTTTTTTTTATTGGGATACAATGATTATTCCGATATTATTACTGCGATTTCGGTGCTTTTTCTAGGATTTCGAAGTCGCGCTGCGGGGAAAAAAATGTTATTGGGATATATCGGTAGATTTTCAGCTTAGCTATCGTTATTGGGATATATCGTCAGAATCAGAGCTCAGGTATCGGTATTGCGATAATTAAAAAATATCAATATTTGACCGATATATCTATAAATAATCCAGCCCTAATACTGATTATGTTCCAACTTTTCTTTTGTTTCTGATAAAAGATTTACTTTTGGTTTGTAACTAACTAATTTTTAGACAAACATACCTTTGCTAGGTGCCCAAGTTTCTTGCAGGTATGGCATATTGTGTTTTTATGCCTGCATTCTGATGCCTTATGTTTTGAGTCTCCACAACGAAAACAATGTTTTACTGTATCTGCAGTGGATGCCGATTTAGCGTTTTCGTATTTCTGCGGCCTTTGCGCCGTAATTTTCAGTTTCTGAACTTCAGAAATCGGAGATACCTTCAAATCAACTGCATCCGAAGTTCCGCGATGTAATAGGCCACCGATTCGCCCGCGCGTAGCACGCAGCTATTGAACTTGAATCGCTCCACGATTTCTGAGGGCACTGGATCATAATGTCTATTTAGTATCCCAATAAGTTCTGTTAACGTCTTGGAGGTAGGTGCTTCCGGCGATATCAAGTTTCGGAGCAGTGCGTAAGTGGCAGGTCCAACCACCGTTTAGAAAACAGCACGTTTTCTATTAGCCTCTTCGATCGCGTTTGCGATGAAGAATTGCTCAATTCTTTCAGCACATTCGCTCCAGCACTCGTTTCCGGGGTTGAATTCCCCAATGCAGCCAAAAGATGCCATGATAAAGCATAAAGAAATCCACCACGCGGTCGCCGAATGGCGATTAGACCTAGCACGCCGTCATCTGCCGAATGGCGATTAGAACTAGCACGCCGTCATCTGCCGAATGGCGATTAGACCTAGCACGCCGTCATCTGCCAAAGTTGCGATTTTTTTTCAAAAATACGCGAAAATACGTTATATTTTCAAAAAATACATCGATAAGTTTAATCCTCGTCACCACTGAAACATTTGTTAACTCGTAGTTTGTAAAGAATTACACTGGATGTGAAAAGATTACTATGTTTATTAGTGGATCCAAGATCCAACCTTCATACATCGCGGCTAGCGTGAGACTGAGGTCCGATCGCCGATCGCGACCGGGAAACAGTTACATGCGCATGTGGCGCCACCTAGCGAGATACAATACAACTAATCTCGATTATAACAGTACCCAATCTTTAATTTTTGTCCAAAGATGATAAAAAATCTAGATTAATTATATAAAATTAATTACTGTGTGGAAAAATAAAATTTACAATATTTGGTAATTTTCACTCTTATTTCATGAATGATTTTCAGCATTTTAAAAATAAAAACTCTGTCTCTCAATCATTGTTGTCCACTGTAATTTTTCACTATCAATAATGTAATGCTGTATAAATTTCAAAATGTGAAGACCATGTATAAATTAACTTTACTTAAAACAGCAAAATTTCTCCCTGTTCCGACTTACCCTTTCATTAATGTTTCAGTTATTTATTTTCACATGAACTCAGAATGACTTCTGGTCTGGTATCTTTTTTCGTTAATATGTCTGTTTCTGTAATTAAATAATGCTCTGAAAATTCTTCTTTGAGCATTTTTTAACTATAATCATAATTATTTTGTATTTACTAGGGAAAAATAAATATTTTATGTTTTCTTTCAGTGGGACCATGTGTCTTTTTCTGGAATTACTATCAAAGATTGGGTCAGATGCTGTAAGACTTTACAGAGGCATGAAACGAAATGCATTGTAAGATATAGTTTCTCTTTTTAATTTACTTTTTAACTTCTCTCTATTAAATTTATGATTGAAAGATACACAAAAATTAATATAAGAATTTACTATATGGCATTTGCTTTTTAAAATTAAAAATCTGAAAAAAAATATTAAAGCATGAGCTGTAAAACACAAATATGTTAAAAAATACAATGTAAACTTCAATGTGGTAATAAAATCATTTACACTCAATTTTGGAGGCTTTGTATTTTTACTATACTATATTTAAAATTTTAAATTTTTTTATTATGTTGTTATGGCATTTTACTAATTTGAATTATTTTTATTATTTAAAATTATTCGTTATGTTTATGAGATTATTTTTTATTTTATTTGGTACTAGCAGAGTTTTGCCCGTGTTGCTCTTCAGTTTTTCAAACGAACCTGGGGTTGGGGACAAGGTGCACCCAGGCAAGCTACTGTAGCTCCGGTCTCAGATCAAATAGACCTTGAATTATTGGTTTTTTTTTCTTTTTAGATTAAAATCTTTCCAAACGAACCTACGACTGGGGGTCCCACTGCCTTCAGCTGCATACACAAATCATTATTTTTCATTGTTAACTTGTCTTATCTGAAAGACAATTGACCCAGATTAAATAAAAAATTTTCAGCATTCTCATTTATGTTGCTATAGGAATCGATTTGGCAGTCTTCCAACTTTGATTTAATCATGGGGGTAGCAAAATTTAAAAAAGAGTTCTTTTTATTTAAAAAGAAGAAAAAAAAATCTTTAATAATTAATTTTTATTATTATTATTATTATTTAGTTTTCTTTTTCGGTGGAAAGAGGAATAATAATAATAAAGAAAAAAAATCAGAAAAATTAAAATTACTGTGTCAAATAAATTTTATTGAAAAGAGGACAAAATTTACTATGTTGGGCTAAAAAATTGAAACTGGATTTCTGTTATGAATGTAAAAAAAAAAAAAAAAAAAAAAAAAAAAAAAAAGTCACCGCAGAACTGAGGGAAAAACACCACTAAAATTTGATAAAAAATTACTAAACAAAATCAAGAAAACTTCAAAAACCGCTGTAGAATTCTGAAAAAACTTTATTGAAAAGAGAAAATTATTATATATTGGGCTAAAAGATTGAAACTGGATTCTTTTGCTAATGTGAAATAATTGCTGCTGAATGTGAAAAATGCTAAAAATCAAATGAAAAATTAAATAAAAAAATCCAAAAATTGCTTTTGAGGTGCATAATTTCAGATACAGTGGACTCTCATTAATACGTTTCTGCTTAAGACTTAACTCTGGTTAATGTGGACAATTTCGTTCCCCGCATCATTTTCTATTTCAAATTGATTGTAAGGACATCGCTTAATGCACACAACTCATTGGATGTGGGCGAAATTTTCATATACTGACCGTTTAGAATCAAAATTATTTTTGTGCGTTATTTCTTCTAAAGCTACTTTGGTGTAACATTGGTTATTAAGAGATGAAAAAATTGTCATTGATAGTGATGAAAAGAAAGAAAACACTTCACCATCTAAAAATAAGAGGTTCAAACATTGCTAATATTCTCACCCATATTAGCAATCAAAATGTGATATAAGAGACCAAATTTTTTAATGTGTTACAAGCCAGAAAAATGGTGAAATGAAAAGATCATTTGTTCAGCTATTGCAAAAGAGAAAGATATTACTTTAATTAAATAAAGTAAAATTGTGTAAGTACAGCAATTTCTTTGCATATGTTGTTTGTCCTGAGTAATTTATTCTTTTATATTTGCAAATTGTCATTAACTTTCTTTTTCACTAAAATTATAAATTAAAAAAAGCCATTTCCTTTAACATAAAGTTGATAACCTATTTAATTTTTATTAAAACTGAATTCAAAAGAAGAAGGATCTTCCTTCTATTGTGAGCTCACTGTATATTCTATATGCTTTCCTGCCAAATCATGTAGTTATGTGCTCAGTGGTCTCTTCAGAAAACTGCAGACAAATATATGCACTTCATCTGTCTTTATTATTATAGATTTCAGTTTTAAATTAAAATGATTAAGTTGTAAGCTAAAAATCGAATTGACATGAAATTATTATCATTTATAGATCTTAATATTTATCTTTTTATTAACATTATATAGATCTTAGTCTAATGGGTGCACAACCTTTTTAAGCAAAGGGCCACTTAAAAATGACTGGGTTGTCGAGGGCCACCATCAGTAGCACAGAGAGAATTTTGTTTCGAGGAGATTGGGGAGGGGTTGAAATCTAAGCCTATAATCAGATTTAAAAAAAAAAACACTGATTTCGGAAGGGTAGATTTAGCCCCCTAGGTTCCTTCCTTCCCAGTCAATATATACATTTGTGTTGACAAGGGTATATCAAGAGAAGGGGTGAACAACTTTTATAAGAAGAGGGCAAGTCACAAGAATGACTGGATTGTTGAGGGCTAGCATCCGTAGTGCAGACAAAATTTTGTTTTGTAGAAGGAGGAGGGATTAAAAAATACCACGATTTTTTCCGCAAGTGATTGTCGAAATTCGTGATTTTTTTTTTTCCGTGAGCAATTGAGAAAATTTGAAATTTTTTTTCCACAACTGATTGACGAAATTCACGATTTTCAACTGATATACATTGATGAAATTTGCATTTCTGCAGCTGACGGACAAAATTTGCAATTTTTTAACATGAGTGATTGACGAAATGTGCAATTTTTTCTGTGAGTGGTTGACGAAATTTGGGATTTTTTTTCGTAGCAAATTGACGAAATTCATGATTTTTCCACATCCGTTTGACAAAATTTGCGATTGTTTAGTGTTCGAGTAACAAAATTCGGCGATTTTTTTCACAGCAAATTGACTAAATTTGGGATTTTTTAAAAAGAGTGATTGATAAAATTTGCAATTTTTTTCGTGAGTGGTTAACGAAATTCAGGATTTTTTTCGCAGCAAATAGACGAAATTTGCAATTTTTTCACATGACGACATTCGGAACTCTGGAATTTCCAATTTTGGCATCTATGGTCTCCATTGGCTGATTAATGAAATTCACATTTTTTTCTCTTGACAGTAGTGAAATTCGCGATTTTTTTTTCAGTGACCGTTCTTTGAAATTTACAATTTTTCCATGAACATTCGACAGAATTCTTGATTTTCTATCCCTATCGACAAAATTCATAATTTTACACACCCGATCAATGAAATTCATGATGTTTTCCTATTATCTATGGACAATTTGCAAATTTTTTCCGCAACCAAACCTTTTTTCCGCATTCGCTGAAATTCGCGATCTTTCCACGTCCATTCAATGAAATATGCTGTTTGTCAGTGCTCGATCCATGATTTCGCAATTTTACTCGCTTTATCGATGAAATTCGCAGGGGTTTTGTTTTTCAGTGGTTTACAAAATTCAAGAATTTTTTTTCTTGAGTGATTGACAAAATTCACAACTCTTTTCATGACTAAATTTACAACTCCGGAATTTCTGATTTTGGCATTTGTGGTTTCTGTCAACCGATTATTGAAATTTGCAAATTTTTTTTTTGTGTGTGTGACAAAATGGCGAAATTCGTATTTTTTCCATGGCCATTTGACAAAATTCACGATTTTTCTGTGTCCAGTTGATGCAATTCATGATTTTATGTGCCGATCAACGAAATTCATGATATATTCCTACGATCTATGGCCAAAATTTACAAATTTTTCTTGCAAATTATTAAGGAAATTTGAAATTTCTGGATATGTTGGCATGTATGGTCTCCGTGGGCTACCAGTTAACCCATCAAGGGCCACAGGTTGTGCATCCCTATCTTAGTCCATAATTGGGTTCTCAGTCAGTTGGCATATTTTAGATAGTGGAGTTTGGGGCAAAATTAAATGCATTGTTGTAACCAGGTTTGTTTTTTTAATGAGGAAAACATATCATGAAATCCTAGAGGATCTTTAATTTTCTTATCAATTGATGTGAAACTTGAATACTTGATTTGGAATATTAGTTCTTTATACTTATCAATCCAATTTTTAAATTAAAATGTATAAGTCATAAGCTAAAAATGTAATTATTATTAGGTATAAATTTTAATTAGATCTTTTAACCACCATAAATTATTGAAATATTGATTGATTTTCCTTCTTTTTTCACAGAATATTTTAGATATCAGAATGTGGCAAAGTGCAGATTGTAGCCATACTCTATCTGCTCCTGATAAGTTTAGTGTTAGAATTGCAATTGTTTTTGAGCCTATTCGATACAAACAGACAGACAAAAATTTGGTTAAATGTTATTTTTGATTTTATGCTGTCTAAATAGTCCAATTGAACTTAGAATTAGGTGTTTCTTCTGAAAATCACAGCCAGATATTCCAATTATATATGTGTATATAGAAATTTCAGTGTTAAAATTAAAATGAATAAGTTATAAGCTAAAAGTCTGATTGATATAAAAATATTTTCATTTAAAGATCTTCCATAATCATGTCCACTACCAATTACCATATTTTAAAGAGAGTGGTTTCATGCAAAATTATGTATATTGTTGAAACCAGCTTTGTATTTTTTATGAGGCACACATTTCATGGCATTCTAGGTGATTATTTCCTTTGCTTATTTATCATTGATGCCAACCTATTTTGTGGACACAATAATTAAATATTAACTATTCATTCTTTCTAATCCAGTTTAAAATTAAAATGTGTATGCTATAAGCTAAAAATCAGATTGACTTAAAATTATTATGATTTATAGATCTTCTGTAATAACTAATTGACTAGCTAATTGACATATTGTGTATAAAATAGTTTATCCCAAAAGTAAATTCATTGTTGTTGCTTGTGCTACAAACAATGCATTTTAAAGCCTCAGTATTGACTTTTAGTGATATTCTTATTTAATGCAATGTTTGTTGGTAGTATGAATTGTTAAACATTGAATTGAAAAAAAGAAAACTAAAATTTAATCAGAATTAATATAGAACTTTTTATTACTATAAAAAAAGTAGTGGACAATTAATTTCAAGGCATTATAAATTAAACAAATAAGAAATTCAAAATCGAAAAAAAGTTTCCAGGTACTCGGACAACAATTTTTGAACAATTCGGTAGCTCTCACAGGTCACAGATGTGTTAAAAAGTGCACACCTCAATTTTTATATTTGTTTTGATAATAAAAGCATCTTAAAATTTTAAAAGCACATAAAATTATTTTATTCAACCTTATTCTTCTAATTGTAAAGAAAAATTTATAAATAAATGTGTTTGTTCATGTTTTTTTTTATATATATATACATAAAAAATCTCTCTTTTCAGGATTTTCGAGGATTATATGATCAGGATTCTGATGATAGTTGGAAGGCATTTCTTGAAAATATTCTCCGATTAACTGATGTTGAAGAACTGATTTTTGAAAAAGTTCCACCATATGTGATTAAAAAAATTGCTGATAGTTTACCGCAATTAAGAAAGCTCACATGCTACTGTATGTCTTCGATATTTACAGAACCTGAAATTTGGTATGTTGTTAAGTTTTTGCGTATTTCAGTAAATTAGCATGTTTTAATTATTTTGAATATATCTAGTAAGTTTGATGCAGAAGTACTGAAAGACATGAGATTTTTTCTTCTTTTTTAAATAATTGAAATGTTCCCAGAAATACTACGTTTTCCACTAGCAAGTGGCATTTCATCAGTTTATACAGCAGTGCAGCAGAGTTCACAACATAATTAACAACAAATATTCAGTTTGTTGGATGCCACTAGTGAGAATAGTTGTTAGGTATGGCAAGACACTCTGCAGAGCATAAAAACTGATTTCTTCTGTAATTCTTCTCATATGATGTCTTAAATACAGCTTAAGGGCCACTACAGTGCTAGTTGTTGGAGACAATTGCAGCCATTCTGGCAATATATATATTGTGGAGTCGTTAAATTAAAAAGACTTGCTGGTGCAAAATTTATTTTAATAACACTACTTCACAGTACACTTAAACAGTTTCAAGCAACATATATGTTTAGTTCTTAAAGTTTTTTTGCCAGGAAAGTCTCAGATCTTGGGTTTGATCCGAGGTAGAAATCCATTTTCTGGCAACTTCAGGCCGTATCTCCTGTTCTCCTTTGAGAGAACGTCTCCAACTCCTTTGCTGAGAGCTTGCAACAAATTATCCTCTGCACCCTCTCAATTTTTGAATGTATATTGTAGATGAATTTCAAGTAGTTCAATGACTTTATAAGCGAGGTTATGCAGCTAAGGCGACTTTTCAAGTGGTTGAGAGATGTGAAACTCCTGGTCTCAAGTACTACGAATTTATTGTGCAATAGAGGTCTGTATGTAGTCAGACCACAAGAAGCGAGATAAAATTTATATGCACTTGATAAGTCTAATAGTCTCTTAAGAATATTTATGCATGTACATCTGGAACTGATTATACAGTGTTTTTTTTTTTTGAAGGAGGTAATACTTAACAGTCATTTTGTATATAACTTATTCTTCCAATTAGTAAGTCAGACATAAAGCTTTACAATATATATGTAGCATTTTGACAAGGTTGAGATATTACAATGAATAATATTCGATGAAAAAATGGCAGTCCTTCAACGATATAGCAAGTTGCAGTTGATGTTAGCGAGTATGGTGAAGTAGAAGGCAGTGAAATGAGTCCACCAAAGTTTTCCAATAAATCCAGCCAATCTCCAGACAAATAATTTTATTAGAAGACGAACAACACAGAAACAATTCCCAAAGGTCTAAAACTTATAGCCCTCGGCTAACGTTGCTTCACTTCATTGAATTAAGATGTTACTGGGCCCGTTGAATATTCTACGGACATAAAAACATCCGATACATATTTGTTTATGCTTCCGAAAACGTCAAAAATCTAGTGCTCCGACCGATGCGACCTGGTTTTATTCCTTCAGCGGAGACATACAGAGAATTACGTCACGAGTGCCCAAACCAATGAGTGAGAGGCGACTTCCAGCTCAGCGAATGAGGCTAGAGGGCGAGGCTAAAACAGTAAAGAATCCCGTACTTGGGTGCGGAGAAATTTTGAAGTTAAAATCCCAAGCGCGCGAAAAAATCAGAGCAATAATAATAAAAAGAAAATGGCTTTTAAAAAAACATTCGAAATGAGAACGCGTCTCAGAATTTTATAGATTGGGGAACTGATAAAAGCTACGAATGAACTTAAAATTTTAGATTAAGATTTAGAATAAAATAATTATTAATATACGGATATTTACTTTTAAAAGGACTTTAAATAGGAATAGATATTATTAAGAATTAAGGAAATACTGACTATGACAGAAGTTTGATTAATTTTAAAATATTAATGCGAATAAAATGGAAGGATACGAAGGAAATAAATTTTTATATAACATATATATATATATATATATATTTGCTGTGGAAAAATCCCATGTCTTTATGTTAGGGGTCTACAATTTATGTCCTACAGGCCATAGATGGCCAACCATGTTATTCCAAATATTAAGAAACAAAAGTTTTTCATGACATCAAAAATTCTCTCAAATAGCCTTATTAGAGTGAATTCTTTCTTTTGATAAACATCAAGAAAGCAGGTTAAGAAGATTATCAAGAAAGCAGGTAAAAAGCTTCTTGGTACACAAAATTTTCTCTTGCATCCACATAAATGTCGGAGAAGTGAATTTGCTCCTTTTTTGCCATAAAAAGCTAGAACTTTGCAAGATGGATACTACATCTTTATGCTAAGAGCTCCTGATGGCATATTATATGTGCTTTCTCATATATCTATATTGTACCGTAGTAAACACATCGTTTCTGGCATCTTTCACTCTCTTGAGTGCTACCTGATGGATTATCTGTATTATTTTTATCTGCTGGTACTATTACTACTACTACTAAATGAGGTAATTATATAAAATTCTTGGTCATAAAATTAAATATTATGTGAAAATATAAATAAATGCTTTTATGAATCAAGAAGAAAATAAGAATTCTGAAATTTCACAATACCTAGATACAACCTGCTCTTGGCTTTGTAACTCACTCGTGTGTATATTTCTGGCCTACACTATTGAACTGACTTTTGCGTGTCCCACAAAACTTGAGTTCATTAACATGGCTCTTTGGCGTGAAACGTTGAAAACTACCTAATTTATGTGTATTTATGTGGAAACTGTATCATGCTATTGTTTTGTATAGTTTTTTCTCCCCATTTGGGAAATGGGAGTGGCAGTTTCAAAATGCAGAAGAAACAGAAAATGTAAAATCTATCTTTTGAAACAGTAAATAGTAATATTTTTTAAACAAAAGATACTTTACAATCAGGAAGGTACTCTGATTAAGTTATTAATATTATGATTTTCATCCAGGAAACGGGGATAGCAGTTTCAAAATGCAAGGGGGAAAATAGGAGCGTTATTTTCTTCATCTGCTTGAAAACCCGAGGATCCCCTGACATGCATGGATTTGATCTTAACATTACCGAACTGCCAAAAGTTGAAGCTCATTCATTCGGATTTTTAATTAATATCTCGGCTAATTATCATAAAATGAAAAATCTGAGTCTCAGGTGAATTCTGACCTGTCTTCATCTATCTTTATCCAAATTTGCAGAGCTCTATGTGTGATAGATTTCTCTAGCCATCACCAACAAAAGACAGGCAAAGACAAACATTCTTCTTTTATTATCCATTAACTCAAAAATATATGTGAAATCAAGCTAAAGAGAAGTAAAACAATATCACTTAATTTTATGGAAAATGTTCTGTAGTTTGTTTGTAAAATGAAACAAAGAAGTTATTAATTATTTTAAATTGTACATGCAATTTTATTTATTTATTTTTAGTCCAGGCATTAGGGGATAAAAAATAGCAAATAAAGGAAAGTTTTGGTGTAGTTTTTTTTGGGGGGGTCCCTTTATGTTTTTTGGGTCGCTGAACACGAATCCGAGGTTTTCCAACAAAATTTTTTTCGGGAAATATGTTTTTTTTTACAAAAAACGTGTAAAAAACGGACTTTTTTCCGTTTTTTCAAAGTAATTCCAAAATTGTGCATTTTACGTGAAAGTCGGCAATATATGAATTAAAGAAAATAAAATTTCCTATATTTTATGTAATGAAAGTTTTTTTCTCTGATCAATGGTTTAGCCGTGAAAGTACCGCAAAAAAGGGTGTTAAAAACAAAAAACTGTAAAAAAAACGGGAATTACGGTAGTGTATGTCGATGTAACATAAAAACTAACCATTTTATGCAAACGGTAACCATTAATGATACTAAAGATTATATGTTTGACTGTATTTTATGCACTTGAGGTAGAGGAAAAGTGCGGATCCTGCGCCAGGGGAAGGTGGGAGCAGTGGAGCAGTTCCACATTCTCTCATGAGTCGAAGGTGCTCCTCCGCCGGAGTGCTCATACCTACTTTTAGTGCGTTTTAGAGACAAAAGCACTTTCACCATTTTGTAGAGCATAAAATTCTCTACAACATGCAGTATTCATGTTTGTAAATTGTCCAAATAGGGGGTAGGATGATATGCCAGGAAAATAGGGCTAAATTTGGAAAAAAAATTAAAAATCCACAAATGACGTTAGTTTTTGCTTAATAACCCACTTTTAGAGCATTTTAGAAACAAAATTGTCATAATCAACTTTTTAAAGCATAAGATAGTCGGTAGTTTCATTTATTATAGGTTGACCGCTAATAAAAAAACCAAGTTTTCGACCTTCTACATCTTGTGCGTTTTTCACAATATTGAAAAAACAAATATTTTTCGGCACTTTTTTCGATTTTTCTTAAATAACTCAATTTTAGTGCATTTTACAGAAAAAAGCAGTTTTACCATTTTGTAGAACATAAAATTCCCTACAACATGCAGTATTCAGGTCTGTAAATTGTCCAAATAGGGGGTAAGATACGGAACCGGGAAAATAGGGTTAAATTTGGAAAAAATGTAAAAATCCACAAAGGACGTTAGTTTTTGCTTAATAACCTACTTTTAGTACGTTTTAGAGACAAAAGCACTTTCACCATTTTGTAGAGCCTAAAATTTTCTACAACATGCAGTATTCATGTTTGTAAATTGTGCAAATAGGGGGTAAGATACGGAGCCGGGAAAATAGGGTTAAATTTGGAAAAAATGTAAAAATCCACAAATGATGGTAGTTTTTGCCGTATCTTACCCCCTATTTGGACAATTTACAAACATGAATACTGCATGTTGTAGATAATTTTATGCTCTACAATATGGTGAAAGTGCTTTTGTCTCTAAAACGCACTAAAAGTAAGTTATTAAGTAAAAACTAACGTCATTTGTGGATTTTTACATTTTTTCCAAATTTAACCCTATTTTCCCGGCTCCGTATCTTACCCCCTATTTGGACAATTTACAAATATGAATACTGCATGTTGTAGATAATTTTATGCTCTACAAAATGTTGAAAGTGCTTTTGTCTCTAAAACGCACTAAAAGTAGGTTATTAAGCAAAAACTAACGTCATTTGTGGATTTTTATATTTTTTTCCAAATTTAGCCCTATTTTCCCGGCATATCATCTTACCCCTTATTTGGACAATTTACAAACATGAATACTGCATGTTGTAGATAATTTTATGCTCTACAATATGGTGAAAGTGCTTTTGTCTCTAAAACGTACTAAAAGTAGGTTATTAAGCAAAAACTAACGTCATTTGTGGATTTTTACATTTTTTCCAAATTTAACCCTATTTTCCCGGCTCCGTATCTTACCCCATATTTGGACAATTTACAAATATGAATACTGCACGTTGTAGATAATTTTATGTTCTACAAAATGTTGAAAGTGCTTTTGTCTCTAAAATGCACTAAAAGTAGGTTATTAAGCAAAAACTAATGTCATTTGTGGATTTTTAAATTTTTTTCCAAATTTAACCCTATTTCCCGGCTCCGTATCTTACCCCCTATTTGGACAATTTACAAACATGAATACTGCATGTTGTAGAGAATTTTATGCTCTACAAAATTGTAACTGTGCTTTTTTTGTAAAATGCACTAAAATTGAGTTATTTAAGAAAAATCGAAAAAAGTGCCGAAAAATATTGTTTTTTTCAATATTGTGAAAAACACACAAGATCTAGAAGGTCAAAAACTTGGTTTTTTTATTAGAGGGTCAACCTTTACAACATACCCAAAAATCAGAACTACCCGAATTTTTGTAAGGTAAAATGCTATTTCTACTGGACTACAATGTTACCGCCTCTTAGAATACGAGCTCTCCCGAGGAGTAGCACCTTCGCCTCATGAGAGTAGCTGGATCTGCCCCACTGCTCCCACCTTCCCCTGGTGTCGGATCCGCGCTTTTCCTCTACCTCAAATGCATAAAATATAGTCAAACATATAATCTTTAGTAACATTAATAGTTAACATTTGCGTAAAAGGATTAGTTTCTATGAATACAGTACCGTAATTCCCGTTTTTTTTTACATTTTTTTGTTTTTTCCACCCATTTTTGAGGCACTCTCACGGCTAAACTATTGATCAGAGAAAAAAACTTTCAATACATAAAATGTAAGAAATTTTATTTTCTTTAATTGATATATTGCCGACTTTCACGTAAAATGCATAATTTTGGAATTTTTTTAAAAAAACGGAAAAAAGTCCGTTTTTTTACACGTTTTTTGTAAAAAAAAACATATTTCCCGAAAAAAATTTTGTTGGAAAACCTCGGATTCGTGTTCAGCGACCCAAAAAACATAAAGGGACCCCAAAAAAAAAACTACACCAAAACTTTCCTTTATTTTCTACCAAATACCTGGACTATTTGTATTATTATGTTATTTCAAAATAATAACATTTTAAGTGAATTACCTATTTTGTTGTTTTATTTTTTTATGTTGCAGATTTTAATATGATTAATAAATATTATTTATTTTGGATAATTCAGTAATCCTGATTTTATTTTAAATTTATAGGTCCACTCCATGTGAATTTGAACTGGCTTCCTTACGATGTCTGGGACGGCTAGAAGCACTGAAAATATCTTCTATGGGTGGTATTCACCTGAATGATAGTCAGCTGTCTTTATTACCATATCTTCCAAACTTAACTCATTTGGTAGGATTTTTTATGATTTGCTTATCTATATTTAAATTATGGCTTTCAAAATGGGTTTATTTCATTTGTACCAGCATGGCGAAAATGAAGTGTTCCATTGAAGGTTGTTACATTATCACCTATGGGGGAAAATCATTTGCAGTGTATTTTAATGATGTTACATTATTTCAGACATAAATTGATACACACTCCATTCCTAAACATATCATTGTAAACAGGAATAATATATATCAATTACACGAAAATCTCACTATAATTACATGAGTTAGAGCATGGATGGACAGACAGACAGATGGATGACCAGACAAACCAAATTCATAAACATTTTTCAATTATGTTCGACAGTGTTAAAAAGGCCAAAAGAAATCTTATTAAACACTTCAACGGCTGCATAGATAGGAAAACAGTGTAACTACTCCCAACTTATCCCGGGGCAGCTGTTGAAGTAGTTGCCGAAACGTAAGTGAAGGCTTACTGTTGAGACCCGAAAAGTTTTTGGTTTCTGTCTGTCTGTCTGTCTGTTCTGCGATAACTGCCGTAAAAATGATCCGATTAGGTTGATTTTTGGTGGGTATGTTGGTGAGATACCCGGAATTAGCTGTATAGTTTTTGGTTAAATTTGGTTCATTCGTTCGAAAAATAGAGAACATTTCTTTTTAAATCATAATGCTTTCCTATGGGACTGCAGACGATTTTCAAATTTCATTTTTAACTGAAATTGAAATCGCATATTTGAATAATGGATTTCAACATAAAATTATGGATGTTGATTTTCGATATGGAGGTTTTAAATATATCCAATAATTTTGAAAAATTGACGATACATTTATTAGAATTGAGATATTAATTGTTTAAATGATTGGAAATTTTTTTGCATCTGTTCCGGAAATATAAAACTTTTATTTTCATGTTTTGTACAAATTTTAAAATGCATTTTTTTTTACTTTTCTCTTTAATTTATCAGTTGCCTAGCAACGATATTTCAAAGAAGATAAAAATGATAAAAGCAACACGCACTATTTTGTTCCAATAATTTATTAGCAAAATAAATTATTTTTGTATTCTATTGACATAAATGAAGGATTTATTTTAATACAAGCTTTTTTTAAATCTAAAAAGTTGCATGAATAAGAAGTTCATAAGAATTTCAGAATATCATTGCATAAACCGTGTTTAATTTAACGTTTCTAATTTCTGAAACCTCCGAAGAATTGTATATGCCTATAAATATGTATGCAATAGAAAAAAATTAAATTGCGGATTGTAAGATGCTAAATAATATGAAAAGTGAGATTAAAAAACAGTGACTTGAGCTGACGTTGAGGCTCCTGATCTGCAGATTTACTAGTTAACTAGATTTTTGCCGAAACGTCAGTTGAGGCTTACTTTGGAGACCCGAAAAGTTTTTGGTTTCTGTCTGTCTGTCTGTCTGTTCCGCGATAACTGACGCAAAAATGATCCAATTATTTTGATTTTTGGTAGGTATGTTGGTGAGGTATCCGAAATTAGCTGTATAGTTTTTAGTTACATTTGGTTCATTCGTTCGGAAAATATAGAACATTTCTTTTTAGGTCATAATGCTTTCCTATGGGAATTCAGACAATTTTGAAATTTTTCATTCGTTGAAAATAAAATGGCACATTTGATTAATGTATTTAAACGGTAAGTTATGAAGGCTAAAATTTATCAACTAAGGTCTTAAATTAGTGAAATTAATTTGAAATTTTGTTAATACATTCGTCGAATTTTTTAAATGAGGTGTATAAGTTTTGGTGCAATTTTATACATCTGTTCTAATAATATAATACATTTTATTTTATCATTTTTTGTAAATATTAAAATGCATTCATTTTTATTTTCCTTTTCAATTTAACCGTATCCTAGCAACCATATTTCAAAGAATATCAAAATGATAAAATTCAAGTAACTCAGACGATTTTGCTACAATATTTTATTTGCAAAATAAAATATTTTTGGGTGATTTTAATATTTTATTGAAATAAATGAGAATTTATTTTGGTACAAGTTACCTTTTAACTACTATAGAATGATAGCCGAAACATTTTTTATATGAGATATTATTAATTTTCTGGAAGAGATGTGGATTTTTCATGGTTGAAAATTAGTATTATTTAAAAAAAAAAAAAAGGATTATAATATCTCGTACAACGAGATAATTGATCTAAAGAAATTAGCGTAGTAAAACACATCCATACAGCCTGAAATAGCACAATTACTGGAAACTGAGATCATAAAAAGTTATCCCAAAAAATATTTTATAGCGCCAAATCAAGGTTGCTATTTAGTGAATTGGCAGTGGGCACGATTATGAATGATTACACAATAGGTTTAAAAGTTTCCAAATAAGCCTATTTTAGGGAGATTTTAGTATGCTATTGCCATCGAATTCGATCAGGATGTACTTAGGTCAAATAAATATTGTACAATGACCATCAAAACTGTTTTTCCGAAACAAAAATTGTAATAATACTAGATTTCTGAAATAGATAAGTGAAATATATAGTAGATTCAGTTTACATTTCCATAAGTTACTTTTGTACACAAGATATTATTAAACTTATCAATCAGATACGAGTGTTTCGTGGTTGGCAGGTAAGTAAATATTGCTATTTAGGTATTAGGATAACATGAAATTATTTTCAAAATTTTTGCTTATCGAATAAAACCACTGTGCAGAACGAAATGGAAGATATACTAGAATCACTCATACAAATAATAGGAAATCACGAATATAAATTTAATAAGATTACGAAGGGTTCAGCGGGGCAGAGCCCCCCCCTCCTGAAGAAATGTATTTTTTTAATCTAAAAAATAGAATAAGAAGTTCATAAGAATGTCAGAATATTATTGCATAAACCGTGTTTAATTTAACGTTTCTAATTTCTGAAACCTTTGAATTATTTTATATGCATATAAATATATATGTAGTAATTTAAATAATTTAATTTGCGGATTGTAAGATGTTAAATATTATGAAAAGTGAGTTTAAAAAACATTGACTTTCAGAGCTGACGTTGAGGTTCCTGATCTGTAGATTTACTAGTTAAACAAATAGTTTTCAATATGACAAATATCTCTTGCCAGTGTGGTCTCTCTCATATTGGTCAGACTAAACATGATGCTCTTGGATTTCGTTTAAAAAAGCATGAAGGTTATGTTAAAAATCGGGATCTTAAACATTCTTTTAGGTAGATTTTGTAAGAAATTCTCCCCTAAGTTAGAATTTTTGGAAATTTTTTGCAAATCTACGCCGATTATGACTCCCAGAACCCAAAACCACCCCCAGTTCAAAGCTTTATCTATCTATCTATCTATGTCACTTTTTTATGGACACGATAACTGCAATAATTCTGCACAAATCTCCTCCAAACTGATACATAAAATCAAGGGGCATAAAATCTTAGTCAAGTTCGTTAACGGCAAAATCGAACCGTGGGGGAGGGGCTTTTTGTGATAACAGAAAAAAACCCCATAATGTCTTAATTATAGTACGTATCGAATCCGTTTAAAGTTATTACTTCTGGGAAAAGGGCCGAAAATTTATGTAGGACAGATTTTTGATATCCTTAAAAATGGCCCCAAGGGAGGGAAAGAAGGAAAAAAGCATAACTTCTTAATTTTTTTACATATCGAATCCGTTTAAAGTTATTATTACTTCTAGGAAAAGGGCCAAAAATTTATGTATGACAGATTTTTGATTTCATTAAAAATGCGCTCAAGGAGGGGGAAATAGGGGTTTCAGAAGAAAAAAATTCATAACTTCATCAATTTCTAAGATATCAAATCCGCTTGAATTTATTATAAATCTTCTTAATATTATCTACAACTTTTATACTGACAAGTGTTTTATAAAACCAACTCTTACAGTAAAAAAAAAAAAAAAAAAAATTTTTTTAAAAATCCCTGCTGGCTACGCCTACAGGCAGAGGTATATTTCGAAGTGGGTGGTCCCAACTGCCACATCGTGGCCAATAGGTCTCCCTCTTCTGCAATTCCCAATAAACAGGTGCCCCACGGTCTGCGTCTTCGAAATCTACCTGTGCCTGCAGGCCGGGCCGTCAGGAATTTTTATTGCTCAACATTGTTGGTCTTTTCAACATAGGTTCAACTTTCCCTCAGCCACCATTATCTTCTAACCACCATTATCATTATTCTTCTAAACTTGATCTTGATATTTTTGGGGAGCTCACCACATCATTAAAAATTCTCACTCCTTAGTCAATGACTTATCTAGTACTCCTGATTTTCCAAGTATTTGGAAAACATAAATTTAATTTCCCATTTTTGGTTTTCTTTTGTTCTCTTGTAGGTGTCTCTACTAGTCCACTCAGTTGTTTCATGCTGCTTACTTCTGATTGGTTGCTTTTGGGGCGTTCTCTTCCCGCATCGGGTATATAAGACACTGCCCCTCTGTCGTTTTGCCCAGTCTTGCTTTTTCTAGCACACTGTGCTTTGCTCTTTGTCGCACTGAAGAAGAATCTTACTTGTGGATTCAAAACAGCTGTTTGCTGCTTTTTTGTGTGTATTATTTGTGCATTTATAACGTTGATATTCTTCCTTTTAATATTCTTGCACAAAGATTTTTATTTACTATTTTTATTTATTTGCTATTTTTAAATAGTTTTATTGTTGATGAAGTAACAAAAATATATGCTCTTATGTATTAAATGTGTATTTTTTTTCTGCAGGTTTTGAGTGGATTCAAGTTTAATTCATGCATCAACTTGGAGTGCTTATCTCAGATGACACAGCTTATTACTTTAGAATTGGGAGATTGTAAGGAAATTGAACCACAAGTATGTATATTTTTTTGCATTTATCTCTGTATATTATCTCCAAATTACAAAAATAATTATATTACAATGATATATGTTTTTTTTTTATTATTATTAAAAATATTTTATGTGTATTTTAGTAGGTTATTTTTCTTTGTAGAATATTTTATATAATGTATATTCTTTTAAATACAAATTTTGTTTTTCGATAACAGATTTTTTTTATTCTATATATTTCTGTAGCCAACAGAAGAGTTAGGTTGTGATACTTTCACCACTATACAGACATTAAATATGAAATACTTTTGAGGCACTTTATTATTTTACATTATAGGTTTTATTGTTTTTTCTTATTTATTCATAATTTTCTTCTTTATTTATTTTTATAGATATATGGGTTACTTTCTCAGTTAACTAATTTAGAGAATCTTTGTTTACAAAATGGTGGTGACATAAATGACAAAAAATTTTCTGAAGCTCTTCTGAAAGTAAACAAGTATGTATTTTTTGCAACTCTTTAATGAATTTCTTTTGAAAATTATGTGATGTATGTAAAAAAAAAAATATTTTCTTTAGTACTGTTTAGAGATGGGAATGCTCGGAAAAAAATGGAAACTTTGGGGAAAAAAACTGTTTTTTTTTCGAAGGTGTAATTTTCAATTTTTCCAAATTGGAAAAATTGAAATTTAATTTTTTAAATAATACATTCAAAATGTTATTAAGGCTGCATTCTGATATTTTTTTCATGTTATCTAGCTGTATATATGTATGAAGGACCTTATTAAAAATATCTAAATAGGAACCAAAATATAACAACAATTTCTAATTTTCAAAATTTTGATTATAATTTTTTATGACAATTTTGTAAGTTATTTTTTATAAGGCAATATTTTTATACAAAGATTTACAAAAACAGGATCATGTGAAAAAAATGTAAGCAGATCCATGCAACTTCTTTTGTTAAAAATGAAAATCAGTGTGCAAAATTATTTCAAGAATACCAATAGGTTGAAAATTGAATATAAAATTTGAAACATGTATATTTATTTTATTGGCATACCTATGTTTTTTTTTTTATGTAATCAGATGATAATCTCCAGAAATATTTAACAATTATTGGAAACAAATTCTTTTTTAATAACATGCAACTGAAATTATTTAGTCTTTTTAAGCTTTTTTCTCTTCTCTTCATTTTATTTAAAATACAGATTCTCTTTGATATTAAGAACCTAAAATTTAAACTTAAACCAAAACATATAGGTTGGTTTAGGTTTAGGCTGGAAAGCTATACCAAAACTAAATACACGGGAAATAAAAATTCTAACTGTAAGAAAAAAAAAATGTAATATTCTAAATTAGTATAAATTTTTAAGGAATGGAAGATTTAAAAATGATAATATTTATAATGTCACAACTACAACAATTTGTTTCTTTAAAATGGCACCATTTATATACTTAAGCAATACTATGTTGAGGTGATATTTAATGCAAAGTTTTCTTTCAAACTGCAGTGATATTGGTTAAAACTCATAAGAATTTTTTTTTTTTTTTGTTATTGTTATTATTTTTATTTTCTCAACTGGTAATTGAAGAAATGCAACTGAAAAATCCTTTCAACAGAGACATGATATATTATAAACAATCGTGTTAAATTAAGCAAGAAAAGCTACTGTGAAAATTCTGAAGGCTAAATTTTTAAAAGTTGACTTTTTTTTTTTTCTTTTTTGTAATATATTCATGAAAAGTTTTTAAAAAATACATTTTTTAGTATGCAGAAATTTAAAAAATGTGTATTATTTTATATTTTTAAAGAAAATGTAACTTATTTTTGAGAAACATTTGTAAAAAATCAATTTTTCCAGAAAACCCCCGGAAAAAAACTGGTTTTTTTCCGACACTTCAAAATTTCCGGAAATTTTACATCTCTAGTACTGTTACTTTATATTTTTTATGAGTATTTTTGAAAACAAATTTAAAGCAGACATACATTAAATTATGTGCATTGATCGTAATGTGCCAATTGTACGAAGGTGACCCTGATTCATGAATTGAAGGATCCAAAATCACTGAAAATCAAAAGATATTTAGCAGGAAATTTAATAGATATATTAAATACAATGATGAAAGACTTGAAACAGAGAATTTTTACGTCTGAAAATGAATTAGACTTAAGAACCCTAAAGAACATGGAAATGTCAGGAAACACAACTACTCAAAAAGTCAGGGAATATTTTATTTCTATTGTGCTATAAGTGCATTAAATTCCCCCAAAGTTGTCTTTCAAAACAGTAGTCTGTTGCTGCCCTTGCAAGCATCAGCTTTGCTAAATTGCTCTTTTTTTTTGGGGGGGGGGGGCGATGGAGGTGGAACCAAACTGGCAGTATTGTAGTCAGTGAAATGGGTCGCAAGCATTGAGCCATATAAACTCTTGATTATATGTGCTAACTATTTTTATTTAACATTTTTTCCAACTAATATATAATATCGAATATATTTTGATAATTTTGTGAAAAGATAGTGTAATAAATAAATATCTTCTATCAAAAGAAAAAGGTCTCACCAAATTGAAGCATGTTAATGATGACACAGGAACTACACTATGTTGAAATTAAAACAAAGTTCTATATTTCACCAATTAAAAATAAAGAAAAGAAAGCTTTCCTCTTGGCCACTCATTTTTATCACTGAATATATCATATTTAAATTACTATATTAAGACATCGTAGTTCAGCGAGACTTCGGTACTTAAAAATTTAAATTAAAACAAAATGGCAAATATTAAAATAAAAAAAAAGCGGCACATTCTTTATCGACAACTCCCATCAGAAAAACTGGCCAAAAAAGTAACGGTAAAAGTATATATATGACGAATATAGGAAAAGTCAACGGTAATTAAACAAACGAATAAGCATGCCTAAAACAAAACCAAAAGTAAAGTTATTTTCTATTCATTGACACACCTACGCGTAGATGTTTTGAAAACCGTACATATGACAAAGATTTAAAACACTGCTCTAATAGTCCAGGCAATAGAGATCCTATAGGGGCTCTACCTGGAAAAATTAATGGTAGTTCTGGAAATCGACTTTCTTTATGTTTTTTGGGTTGCTGAATCCGAATTTGAAACTTCCCACCAAAATTTCCTCCGGCAACCCCCGCAAATTTTGGTAAAATCCCCCCCAAAAGAGGTTTTTTTCAAAAAATTCAATTTTTTTATTGTTTTAGGGAAAAAATATCTAGAAATTCAGAAAGTAGACAAAATTTGCAACAAATAAGATATATGACATTATGACGTAGGATGAACGAGGAGGGGGGGGGGCTGCCTCGGAACATGGCTCGAGGGGGGCACGATCATACAGCATCTCGGTAGCTCACCTCTTATCTCCGATTTCACGTAATAAATCGGAGATAAGAGGTGAACTGTATTGTATTCTGGACCCATTACAAGTAGAGACTTGGAAAACACCTTCTTTTAGACGTCTGTTGAGCGAAGGTGGGGGGGGGGGGGGGGATTTTTTTTTTTTTTTTTTTATAATTCATATTTTTAAAAGTAATTAAACTGTACGCAATTCCGTTTAACCCCTCACATCGTTTATGTTTGCTCCCAAGTTTTGAAACAAAATAAAAAAAGTATTAAAAAAATAATGACAAATCTGAGTCTTTTTTTTCTATTTTTATTTATTATTCTAATTATTATTCAAATTAATTTTAAATTCTGCTTCTCCGCTTGACTGCAGCCGAGGACCCAGATTCCTTTTTTTCAATATGATCACTGTCAGATCCATCATATGTTGTTCCGTGGGTTTCACAAGTGTCTGAAATATACGGAATTTTTTGTTATTCAAGTTGAAAATTAATTTCATGCGTTGCAAAGATATAATTTGTTTCAAATTGCGTTTTTAAAACGAATTGATTGATCGATAAGCCAATCGATTTTAATTCAGGGCTGGCAAGTTTCTGCCGGGGTGGTTAAAACCAGTGGTTATAACCGGTGAAAACCGGCATGGCAGAAACTAGTTTCTGCCAGTAAGTGGCAAAAACTGGCAGAAACTAAGAAATAATAATAAGAAGAATTTTAACTGTAATAATTCATAATTCACACGTGTGTTTGATATGTAAACAATTAAATTAAAAATTAAAACTAAAGATTATGAAGGTTATTCAAAGTAGCAAAAAGCTTCAAAATGATCATATAAATATACTTTGTTTATATAATACTAATTTTCTTTTACTTGAAAAACAGAAATTTTCACAATGGTAATCTGATGCCGTACAAGTTTAACTATTAATATTATAATATTATTATTTACAGTTGAATTTCTATTTAAAAGTAAAAAAAAAAAAAAGAAAAAGAAATTCGCAAAAAAATTCTATGATATTTTAACAAATCACTGTTCAGAGAATTTTTAAATAAACAATATAATGTAATAACTTAAAGATTATCTACTATATGGAATATGGTTATATATATATATGGTTGGCACATTTTCAACTAACAGTCTTAAATTTAAAAAAAAGAGATCAGATTTGTTCCTTTGAATACTGTATTTTAAATTAAATAGTTTTAAATCCACGGAATTACAAAATCCATATATAACTACAGCTCCAAGTTAAAAAATTAGAATAATAGAAAAGAAGGAATTGTGAAAAAAGGTTTTTTTATGTATCACTTATACAAAAAGTAATATAGGATAAAACTTAGTATTATAAGAATCTACATAGTTTGTAGAATTTTTTAGCATTAAAAGTAAAGGAAATAATACAAAAATTAAAATAATTATTCACACTTGGAAAAAATCAAAATATTAGAATAACCATTTACCTGGTTCAAAATATTAGAATAATGCATTGTAAATAATATGTGTTTTAAAAAAAAAGGAAAAATAGTTATTCTTTACTATTTTGTACCATCACCTTTACATTTTATAACAGCACGAACTCGTTTTGCCAAGCAAGTGGTTCACAATGTTTTCTGCCCAGACATGACCATGCCGACTTTATGCTGGAAAGAAGCTCAACTTTGTTTTTTGGTGCAATATCTATTGTGCTAAAAATACTTATTTTATGTAACCTTCTGAACCAATCAGGAAAATTCATAAGTATTCTAATTTTTTGAACCACCTATTTTAGTATTCTAATATTTTGAATAATGAAAATGAATTTACAAAAATAAAATATTCACTCAAAATTTAATATTTTACAGTTTTAATTTTCTTTAATAACATGCAAATGTATTAAAACATCCACCGCTGTTCTTTTTCAATTGTACTACAGTGAAATAAAGCTAAATGGAATTAATTATTCTAATTTTTTTATTTGGAGCTGTATAACATTTCTATGAGAAAGATTTTTTACAGTTATTATTAAATTATTATGTTAAATTACAGAAAAGTATTTTGAGTAAGTATTGATTATTTTTCTTTTCTTTTCAGTGTTTAATTTAAAATAAGTATTGGATATAGTTTTCTATTTTGAATTTTAAACTGAGATTTTAAATACGCTAATAATTGTTTATATATAAAATAACACAACCATATTATAACAAAAATTTTATCTGTTACATTACTCATTTTTTCTAGTACAAATTTATTTATTTTAAATTAAAACTATCCAGAGTATTTTATTTGTTATTTATCCTGAATAAAACATACTTAATTTAATACTGCTAAAAAAGTCTCAGATTATGTCACGAAATATGTTTATGCCAGTTGTTGCCAGTTTATGCCGGTTAAAACCGGTTATAACCACTTTCTGCCGGCAAAAACCCAGCCCTGTTTTAATTGCGTATAGTTAGCCAAATCTTGTTACAAAAATAGTTGAATTATGTTCTGAAAATGTTAAGAAAGAGAAGAAAAAAAAGAAGGTATAAAAATCGACTAACCTAACAAATCATCCGTGTTTTCAAGCTCTGCAGAGGTTGGATCTTCAGGTTCACATGATTCCTCAACGTTCTCGTCACCCTGATCGATCTTCTCGGTCAACAGTTCGAGTTCCACTTCTTGTGGATCATCTTCATCCAGGTCCTCGAGGATAACTTCAGGGATATTCTCACATGAATTATTGCACTTGAGGCACATGATGGAACATTTCAACCCGCTTTTCTTGCAACTACATGCACCGCGGCAGCCTTTCCTACACTTGCAGGGGATAAGCTTTAGAAGCTTTGGTGGAGCGGGAGGTTTTAAACTAGTGATAGGATATAGTCTGTAGCTGATTTTTTTCCAGCCTCATTTTTCTGGTTCCATAACATTTCCTCGCCAAAGTTGGACCTGGTGGTACACCCTGAATGAATGTTGCTCAGCAGCAGCTTCAGTTGGGGGTAAAGAAGCAATGTTATGTTTATTATTATACGCGGACTTGATGAAACACTGATGTCTAAAAGCGTTCAAAGTCATGTTTTTATCTTTGCAACCATACAAGCGAAATAAAAATTGATTCCCAGCTTTTGCGATATCTTGTGGGTCTGCATTTGGAGTCTGGAACAGCTGCACGAGAGGAATCAAATCTGGGTTTTGGGCGAGGACTTTGATGAATTTTCTTTTACCATGGCCGAATATAGCCGATGTAGAGTCGCATCCGCTGAAAGCATGTAAAAATAATACATTTTCAGCTGCTGCTTTTTCTTTAAGACCAGAAGATGAATAAATTTGTTGTGAAACTTTGCCTTTGCCCGGCCTCATGAAGTAAACATAGTCGGATTGGGAAAGGGCAGTTAATATAACTAATAAATCTATATCGTCGCCAACAATAATCACTGATTGATGAATTGATGCCATTTCAATTGCTGTACTAACGATGAGAGAGTCTGCGTCTTCCTCAGCTTGCCGCAGTGATAAATTTTCCATCTCAAAGCTTTTTTTAATCATTAAAATGAGGCGATGTTCATTTCTGCTGTTGGCTAAAAATTTTTCCTGAGCAACCGTATGAGTCATAGATTCATCAAAAATTATGTCAACTGATGACTGCTTTCTCTCTCTTCGCACACTTTCTGTGCTCTTCGTATTGGAATTTTTGTCTAGATAGCCATCAAAAACGACAATACTATTTGTGGAATATTTTGACAGAACAAATTGAACATAAGCTTCGCAAATAGATGAAAAAGTTGTATTTTGCTGCCACACGACTCGATAATGTAAACCGAATCTTTCAGTTGTATTTTGTCCTCTGTTTGTTTAAAAGCCTTGTAAAGAGAAGATTTCACACATTTTCTCATTCCTTCCTCATTAAAAAGCACCAAGGGAAAGGGAGAAAGCTCAAATTCCAAAAATTCTGCGAGTTCCTCTTCTGACTGTTTGGCAATACAGATTCTGCGGAAGATCAGATGTGGATCTATAGGAACTACTTCGTCGTCGACTTTCACCCCATTTTTCATATTACCAAGAGGATTACACCGTTCATTTCGCTTGAACGTAACAGATTGAAAATTACAACCTTCAAGTTTTGAAAGTCCCGCGGAGCCAAGTTCTTGAGCCATGTGACAGTTAATTTTCTCATCACCCACAATTCCTGTGCTGAGTGACTTGAGCTTTTCAAGTACAGGGAAGGGTGGATGTTGATTAAGCCAGGTCAACATTTTCTGCACATCTTGACTGTCACGGTTGATTCTTGAACTTCTAAGTTCAACATACTGTTCTGACGATTCGTAGGCGACGTTGACAAATTGTTCCACCGAATCACATACATTTTGTAAATAAACAGTCCCCAGGTTCCAAGTTGTTAGAATGCTCTGTGACACTCCTCTCCCACGAGTGAGGCCACCCACACTTTTCATGCTTTTCATGAGAGATTGTTCAATCACCTTGTCAGAACGTCGAATTGTAAATTGGCCTTGAGATGTGAAAATTTCATACTCATCTTCAGGCATTCTGTCTTTCAAGCTGTGCATTTGCTGTAGATATAATTGGCAAGATTTAGTGTATAGGAAGTGTCCGCTGGCAAAAAAGTACGGCAACATTCTTTGGATAGTGTCCAAATGAAGCTCCCAATTACCTGTTCGTTCTGCTTCAATGAACTGTCTCACTAGTCCAATCATTCTGAAATACTGAATCCATAATTTTGCAGTAGGTCCGCGCTGCTCCAATTTCAACAAACATTCTTCAAATTTGTGAGCAAGTTCTTCAAACATGTCTTCATTGTTCACTTTTAAAATCGCTGTTCTATCTAGATTCCATAAGAATTTTTCTAGTTCAGCCTTTACTTCTGGTGAAAATTCGACTGAAGGCATAATGATGTCAGCTAGTGAAAGGTACGCCAAAAAATGCGCTCTGAGTGCTCGGGAGTATGCGTGGCCTGCCATATTTTTTTCGATAGAGTTAAGAGCATATACGGTGTTGAACAATTCTTTTAAACCACTCCCTGTCATAATGTAACCAACTGCTCCTAAGAAGGACATAAGGAGATGGAAACCACCGAGCCTTACTATGACGTTCTTTAACAAGGCATTTGCAGCATTACTTGAAACAATATCTTGTGCTTTCATATAAAGAGGCTGATCATAAGTCACAAAACAGGTTTTTTGCTTTAATTTGCGACATTCTTTAGCTGCAGAAAGGAGGGATGTATACACTGTGTCATAATTGTTGGCCGGAGAATTAATAAATGGCAAACATTTGACAAAAGTTTTGTGATAAGGCAGGTGATTTGTCATTTCTTCCATGAATCCACTCCAACCAGGTATTCCAGGAATATCAGCATGTTTTCCAAGTAACCACATTAAATCAGAACTTGACGGTAATGCTTGTTTTGATACACTTTTGACTTTATCAACATTCACAATTTTCATATTTGACAAACCTGAATTTTGTCTTTTTTCGAAGGATCTCAAGGGAACTGCACCAAACTTTCCAACTTCAGTTGCAGAGGGTTTTTTGGTCAATCTGGAAACACGCTGGTCAGGATAAATCGCATTGCAGAGCTGCCAACTGCTACGATTTTGAACCAAAAACTACGATGCTACGAAAGTCTGTCAAAAACTACAATTTTCTGCAAAAAAAAAAAAAAAAAAAAAAAAAAAAACGTGAATTTCGTCACAGAATCGCTCGAAAAAACACGAATTTTGTCACATGATCATGCAAATTTCGCCACAGGATCGTGCAAAGAAACGCGGATTTCGTCAAAGGATCGCGAAAAAACTGCATATTTCGTCAAAAAATCACAAAAAACGATAAATTTCGTTAAAAGATCGCGAAAAAGCGGCAAATTCCATCTAAAGATCGCGGAAAAATGGCAAATTTCGTCAAAAGATCGCGAAAACGACAAATTTCGCAAAAAAAAAAATCACGAAAAAGCGGCAAATTCCATCTAAAGATCGCGGAAAAATGGCAAATTTCGTCAAAAGATCGCGAAAACGGCAAATTTCGCAAAAAAAATCACGAAAAAACGGTAAATTTCATCAAAAGATCACGAAAAACCTAAAATTTTCTCAAAGGATCATAAAAAAACCATATATTTCGTCAAAAGATCGTGAAAAAACAGCAAATTTCGTCAAAAGATTGCGAAAAAAACAGCAAATTTCGTCTGTTTTTGTTCAACATCTAATTGGAACATTGAAGTAATGATGCTGAACATTTTAAGAACTTAATACAACTGATATACGCACTGGAAACATGAGCTGGATGTGTAAGACTTTAGTGATTAAGTAATTTGAGGAAGCAGGTTTTCTCTTTAAATAGTTTATTCAAATAAAAGTCAGATATAAGAAGAGTCACTGTAACACATATTGGATCAATAATAAAAATGGAAAAACAAACTTTAAGATGAAGTAACTGAACCAAAAATAAACACAAGTATAACTCACTAAACGATGTTTCACAGCATGATGGCAATCTATTAAAATAAATACCAATTACAAAAACAAAACTATTTCCTTATAATGAGGAAGCCTAAGCTTCACTCACGTTCGAGAATCATTCGCCTACAACTAGAAACTGATTGAACATTAACAATACAGCCTTTTTATAGTAGTGAGATCTCATTAAACATTCAAAACAAACTTTCCAGAACATACGGCGAAACGTCATCGCGATATCGATTAAAGCGTAATCGAATGCTGAATCGAAACGCACGCAAGTAGATGCGATCTGCAAAAGCTCTACTTGCGAAAGAAAAATGGGTGAATCGATTAACGATCGCAGATGAGCAAAGTGCCGATGTTAGATACGATATTGTTTATGATAGTGAGTGCCGATATGCCGGTGAAAACGAAAGTTTAGCTTTAAATTAAAGTAAATAAATGAAAGATAAAAGGAATTTCTAAATTAAACAAAGGCCAAAAGCAAAAGAAAAACGTAAGTAAACGATATTTAAATAATATTTAAATGTTACAAACATATGTAAAAATGAAATTAAGAAAACGTAATTTAAACTTAGTACTGATTCTATATGGATAACTTAATGTCTTTGAGACAAAGAGAAGCTTAACATATTTAATTCCTAACATCGTCAAAGGATCGCGAAAAAACGGCAAATTTCATCAAAGGATCGCGAAAAAACTGCATATTTCGTCAAAAGATCGCAAAAACGGCAAATTTCGTCAAAAAAAGTCACGAAAAAACGGTAAATTTCGTCCAAAGATCACAAAAAACCTCAAATTTTGTCAAAGGATTGTAAAAAACCATATATTTTGTCAAAAGATCGTGAAAAAAAGGCAAATTTCGTCAAAAGATCGTGAAAAACGGCAAATTTCGTCAAAGGATCGCGCAAAGAACTGCATATTTCGTCAAAGGATCGCGAAAACGGCAAATTTCGTCAAAAAAATCACGAAAAAACTATAAATTTCGTCAAAAGATCACGAAAAACCTCAAATTTTGTTAAAGGATTGTAAAAAAACCATATATTTCGTCAAAAGATCGTGAAAAAACGGCAAATTTCGTCAAAGGATCGCGCAAAAAACCGCATATTTCGTCAAAGGATCATGAAAACGGCAAATTTCGTCAAAAAAATCACGAAAAAAAAACGGTAAATTTCGTCAAAAGATCACGAAAGACCTCAAATTGCATCAAAGGATCGGTAAAAAACCATATATTTCGTCAAAAGATTGTGAAAAACGGCAAATTTCGTCAAAGGATCACAAATAAACCACATATTTCATCAAAGGATCGCGAAAAAACCACATATTTCGTCAAAGGATCGTGAAAAAATGGCAAATTTCGTCAAAAGATTGCGAAAAAACGGCAAATTTCATCAAAGGATCGTGAATAAACGACAAATTTCATCAAAAGATCGCGGAACAACGCATATATCGTCAAAGGGGTGTGGAAAAATAACACTTGATTAGTGCCGGGAGTGGATACCCCCCCCCCCCCTTGTTGTAACCTTTCAGAAAAAAATTTCTGAATTTCAGAATTTTTTTTTTTTTACTCAGAATTACCCCTGATGCATATACACATCCGTTTAATTGATTAGTATATGTTTGCTTAAAATTTGCAGCATAAAAAACAGCCACCAACCAACCAACCAACCTCCAGATAAATTTGAATTTGGTGTGCTACTATTTCTCATTTTTAAAGGTTGTCAGGTCTGCCGTTGCAGGGGTGATACACTGGATACCACCAATAGCGTGGAACGTCTGAGTGCCATCAAGTGTTTGCGTATTAAAATCAGCATTATCAAATACAAATTGGGAAAAAGAATTTCTGCTAATTTCAAATGGGTCGCGCATTATAGACGACAGTTTAAATGTATTCGCTTCGCCGTAAGAAGCACAGTAACCGAGAGATGCGAGAGAATCGATTAATCGCCTCGACCTGAATTTTTTATAGATGAAAGTGGATACACCAATTTGTACGGGAGAAAGAAAAGACCTGGGTCTGGCGGCTGAAATTATGCAGTGAGCCAGAGATGTACATTTTTTCTTCCACTTATCTACATTTCCTTTCTTATGAGTTAAGATCACACTCTCTAAAAATTTATTGAGAGTTTCAGGAACAGCAGACTCTACATTGCGGAAAAAATCGTCAGGAGGAGGATATTCTTGTACATTGTAAACTTTACTCCTGATGTCTTTCAAAATTATGTTAGCTGCTGCTTGCATGATGCGCTTTCGTTCTTCCTGCTCAGCTTCACATTTTTCCCTGTAAAATACATCAGTCAGAATTTTTTGTCCTGAGCTACGGAAAGAAACGACTGCAGGTTTATTAAGTGCTTCTGAAATGATAATGCCATCACCGTACTTAGCAATAAGTTGAGCCTTTATTGTTTTAATATGTGGTTTATAATCACATTTTATTTCATCTACAAGTTCTTTCAATGAAAATTGACACTCGTGCTTATTTTCTTCAAGAAAAGAAAATACGTACTTCATGGCATCTTGTACTTTAAATCCAAAAGCACCACGCTTCACATGTTCTTCGGATTTGGATTGTTGAATTAGAGAAAGCTTTTTCATGCAGGATAAATGATATCGAGCTTCTTCCGCCACTAAATCGCCGTCCATAGCAGTCAAGCGAAGCACAATTGTATCACCCCAATCATCTTTCCGATTTTTCGCAAAATCTATTACTTTATTCCGTATATTAAGCGGACGTACATTATACACAGGGTCTCGTAGCTCTGGAGACAAACGACGTTGCTGCACAAAATAATTATCCGGTATTAATTCACCGCACAAAAAACAATGTTTTTTGAAAGAAAAACTCGGGGTCTCGGAGCGATTTCGTGAAATCACAGGGAATTCCGGCACTAGTCTCTTTTTTAAAGACGATGCAATTAGTTTCTCGTTAACATATGACTTCTGACACTTCCTATGCACTATAATCGTGCTACACCCGTTTAAAAGATCATATTTATTGTCTTTCCGCTTCAAACTCGCCACTCGCACAGATTTTAAACCTTTTTCCGTCACGTTGACTGTTGCCGCATCAGACAACGGTAACTCACAAATGAAACAATTTAAAGTCATATCAGCCATGTTTAATACATGAGAAAACAAATTCAAGAAATAGTCACACGCAAAAATACACGTTTTTAAAGCAATCAAAATAAGAAATCACTGTAAACTGAGGATAAAACACGTAAAAACTGCGAATGAGATCAAGTAGTTGCTATCAGTTTGACAATACTTAGAATAAACCCTGAAGCAATAGCTGTGAGTCATGGGTTCGGAGAAAAAAGGGTGTAATGGGTCCCGAATACAATGACTTTTATGACGTGAAATCGGAGATAAGCGGTGAGCTGCCGAGTTGCTGTATGATCGCGCCCCCCTCGAGGCATGTTCTGAGGCAGCCCCCCCCCCCTCCCCATTCATCCTACGTCATAATGTCATATATCTTATTTGTTGCAAATTTTGTCTACTTTCTGAATTTCTAGATATTTTCCCCCCAAAACAATAAAAAAAATTGAATTTTTTGAAAAAAACCTAATTTGGGGGGGAATTTATCAAAATTTGGGGGGGTTGCCGGAGGAAATTTTGGTGGGAAGTTACAAATTCGGATTCCGCAACCCAAAAAACATAAAGAAAGTCAATTTCCAGAACTACCATTAATTTTTCCAGGTAAAATTCCCTGTTGCCTGGACTATAATGATGAAATCAAAGACAGCCATGGATACTGAGCATGCGTGAGCCGGCGCCAAAGCAGGAGAGGAGAAATGAAAAAGGCTGATGATATCGAACGATGCATGCACAGCACACGCGATTCTGATGAGAATGTAAACAAAATGCATAATGCGAATGAAGTATCGCTGTAAAGAATAAATTAAGCGATATTTAATAAAGGCAAGAGAGCTAGAATAAAGATAAATATCGAAGCACTGTAACATATATCGTACGAAAATGCTGATAAAAAAAAAATAAAAGCACGACAAAAGAAATAATGAGAGAATTCATCTCACAAACCCTTTTTGGTCCGGTAACTCTTACACAAATTTTATTCGGTTGGTACCACTTTTTTAAAAGAAGTTATCTTCAATCGCACAATTTTGAAAATGCTCTGATTAAATAAGGCAAATTTTATTTTCCTTTATTACTGGTGCCATAAGCAAATTTTGCAAAGAAAAATGATCCTGAGTCAGACCGCAAAGTGTTAATTTCTTTTCAAATGAAGAATTCAATGCAGCTATTTTTTTTGTAGTGAGAATTAGATCAACCTCTCTGTGTACATCAGTATTGAGCTATTTTTTATATCTTCTTGACTTCTCTAGCAGTTTACTGTTTATAATATCTTTAACATATTCATTATTCAAAGAAAAATCTTCAGAATGGTAAATTTTCTGTACAATTTCACTAGCATAGCAGTTATTAAGGCATTTTGTCGTAGCATATTCATATGTTTTTATTTTTCCATTTTGATGATAAAGCCAAATAGATTCGGTGGATGAGAGAGAAGGTGATTAATTTGTATTATTGCTATTTTATGACATGCATCTAGTTCTTAATTTCTTTTTATTCAAATTCATATCACCAGTGGAAGAAACAATGCAGCATGATAGTGAACATTGCAGATTTTTTTTGGCCTTGCAGACAGGATTGTCCAGTTTTTTCCACTCTGGAAAAAAAAAAAAAAAGGCAGAAAAAACCTGGAAAAAACCATCCTGGACAAAATATCATTTTGTCCATTTCGTCCACTTTTAATAAATTGAAGAAAATTCCAAATTAAAAATGAAGAATTTAACAATAATAAATATTGATTCTTCCCTTTCAAAAAACCAACTTTTATATCAAAATATCACATATAAATATTTATATATACAACAGTATGTGAAATATTTTGCATGAAAATGGAAAACTAAGTTCAGTTCATCTAGAAGCTTTTTTATGCAAACACGTTTATAAATAAAATTTATATCAATATTAAGTTATAATGTATTAAATAGCAATTGTAAAACATATACATTTCCAGTAAATTTTAACTTGTTTATCTGTCATATGGCAGTTCCATTGCAATTAATAATCAGTTTACAAAATTAAAAATAGAAATAAAAATTTTTAAAATGTTTGACAGCCTCAAATCTTATTTTAAAAAAGGTGATGTAATGAAATAACAAGTTAATGTTAAGAAACTGTTATATTGAAATGAAACCTGTGCTTGTAATGACATTAATAATTTAATATATGCATAAAAACTTTCAGTATATACACATTTTACTATGAGAGGGAACATCAATAAGAAGTACAAAATATAATGATAAACATTTTCTTTTAGTTAAAATATCAAATACAAAATAACTAGGAAATAAAGAAATTAACAGAAATGCATACTATAGGGTTCATACGGTGCTTGAAAGTCCTTGAATTTTTAAGAGAGAAAAAAGGTCCTTGAAAGTGCTTGAATTTGTTTATATTTTAATGAAGGTGCTTAATTTTTGTTATTTTTTTTATAGGTGCTTAATTTTTCTTATTCAGATATCTATATTAATAAAAGAAAGTTTCGCTCTGTGTGTGTGTGTGTGTGTGTGTTTGCGATGGCTAGCAAAATCTAGCTCACCTAGAAGTCTGAAAATTTAGGTGTGGATAGTCAATGTCTGGCCATGTGCACATGAGTCTCAATTTTAATATTTTGATAATTACCCAAGATATTAATTAGTTTCCCATTAACCATCGCTTCTAAAATGTCATATTTTTCTGAAAATGGTGCAAAAGAAATGTGAAACTGCAAAATGAGGTGTGTGTTGGTAGAGGGAAGAAAGATTTTAGGTTTACTGGAAAAAGGTTGGATTACCACAATGACTTTTAACTATGCCTTTTCGACACATGTCGAAATAACAGAAACTATTAGGTCTTTCAACACGAAAATTTGCAGATCTATATAAACAAAAAATCAAATTCAAAAAGTCAAATTTCAAAAAATTCCATCCGCAACTTTCAGAAATATTAATTAGAATTGTTTACTTTTTCGAGCAGTTTAATCTTGCAATGATCAACACGTTTTTTGATAAAAATTTGAGCCGCCACAGGTGTCTCGATAATTAAACCAAAAAAAAAAGAGGTACTAAGAGATTTTTTAGGTGACTCAAATTAACAGTTCTAATTGAGCTACGATTTTAAAATTGACACCTTTCGAATCCTCTCTGTTTCCACATTACAAGTTTGTAAAAGTTAAGATCATCTGATTTTTATAACCGAAGATATTTATTATTTCGCATTAATTTGACTGCAGAAAAAAATATTTTAACGTGTTTCTTTTTTTTTCCCTAGCAGACAGGATGTCCATTATCTCTTTAATAAAGAAAGATACAAAACAAGTAAATAAAAATTTGGAATAGTGCTATTAGAAGCTGTATAAAATTATTAAAAATCTTGGATTTTTTTTTATTGGAAAATTATGCATCCAAATCTTTAAAGATATAAAATCATACAAACTTTTGGTTTGTTTAGGTTTATTATCACGGGCCTGGGCAACGTTGGGCGGGTCAGCTAGTTCAAAATAAAATATCTTTAAAAAAATCGAAACAAATATTTGTTTTGAGATAGTTTTCTTTTCAGGGGTTCAGAGTTAATGGCATAAAAACTGTACTTAGTAATTTTAATATCGGGAATATTGTGCAGTTATCCATGGATGGACCAGCTGTAAACTGGTAGGTATATGAAAAACTCCAAAAAGACTTTAAAAAATGTATGATCATGGTATACTAAATATAGGTACATGCGGCTTGCATGTGTTACGTAATGCATTTAAAGCTGGTGGAGCTTCTTCAAATTGGCAAGTGGATGTATTTTTGATTAATTTGCATAGGCTATTCAAGGACTCTCCAGCAATGCTTCAAGATTATTATGAAGTATTATCAACTGGCAAGACTGCCTTGAAATTTTGTAGACATAGATGGCTTGACAGCCTACCCGCTATAAAAAGAGCCATTGAAATCTTGGAAAATTTTAAGTCATTCATCTCTTGTGTCGAAAAAAAAATTCCCAATCTCAACAATCACACATATGACTCCATAAAATCTTTTTTAAAAGATGAATTGTTAATTGTTAAGTTGCATTTTCTCTCATCAGTTGCATCTTTGGTGCAGCCTTTCATGATGAAATATCAAACTGGAAAACCTGTGCTGTCATTTTTTGCCGCTGATTTAACAAAGTCAATTCGGTCATGCTTACTGAATTACAAAATTCTTAAAGATAGTGAAATAAAAAATGTAACAGCTTTGAAACTTTCTCGTTTTGAATTCAAAACTGATATGTTGAATTCCATTGCTAAAATAGAAACTGGATTCACTGGGGAAAAATTGCTCAAAAATATAACAGAGCAGAAATCTGAGAAAGAAAGTGACATTATTGCTCTGAAGCAAGAAATAAGGAACTTCATTTGTGCAATGATGAAAAAAATCATCAAAAAAAGCCCAATAAATTATAGTATTGTATACAATTCATCTTGTTTGAATCCTGGTAAAATTGCACGGAACAAAGAAAACTGCATTTCACAAATGAAATCAATCATAAATGCTTTCCAAGAAAATGGTTGGATTCCAGAAGATGACTGTGAAACCACTCTTCTGGAATGTCAAGATTTCCTTGAAACAACAAACTTATCAGTTTTCATGAGCTTTAATGAATCAACAGATAGATTGGATGATTTTTTTTTTTTTATGATCATATGTGTGTTAAAGGACATGTTAAAGCCTTCCATGTGACCAAACTTGTGTTGTTTTTGTCCCATGGACAAGCTTCTGTCGAGAGAGGATTCTCTTTTAACAAATATATGGAAGTGGAAAACCTAAAAGAACATTCTTATATCTCTTTAAGAATTATAAAAGATTATATAGAGTATTGTGGTGGCATGCTTAAAGTACCTATAACAAAAGAGCTACTTTCGTCTGCATCCGGTGGTAGGCAAAGGTACATGATGTACCTGAAAGATCAGCAAAAAGAGAAGAAAAAATGTCTCACTGAGAACAAGAAAAGAAAGCTTGAAGATGATTTAGATGACTTAAAGAAAAAGAAAAAAATGTCTGGAAGTTGACATCAAAGAACTTCTGGATTCAGCGGATGAGTTGTCTTTGAAGGCAGAGTCTACAAAAAAAATAATAACTTTCTGCATACAGTCAAACAGCCTAAGAAGAACCATAAAAGAAAAACAGGCTGAAGTTAAAATTTTAGATGAAAAAAGAGGCAGTTAAAAAGCTTAAAGGCTGAAAAAAGTCTTGTATTTAAAATGCAATAAGTTATTTATGCTGAAACATGCAAATTTTTCTTTGTGTGTGTGTGTGTGTGTATGTTTTAATATACCTTTTTGTAAAATGATTTAGTGGATGTTTTCAAATTAAGGTAAGGTATAAAAATTTTTTTGTTTTTTTTAAATTGTGTGTATCATACAGTGCAGAATTATCAAGTGTCTACTTTTGCCTAGTGTTAGCACAGATAACTTTCAAAGTATGCTGCAAAAATAATTTCTGTATTTTTCGGAGACTTTCTTATAACATTTCACATTTAAGACTTATGATTAAGGCTACAATATGTTATGTATGGCATTCACCTGAAAACATATGAAAATGAATTTTTTTTTTCCTCTTTATACATTTGCATTATACAAACAGACATAATATTTTGTGACGTTAAAATTTTCATTTCTGAAAAGGTGCTTGAATTTTGGGTAAGGTGCTTGAATTTTATCATGTAAAGAGAGCATGAACCCTGTATGAAATTTTGTTATTTAAGATACATAAAGGATGTAAAATATATAATAGTCGTCAAATGCTTCAGGATCAGAAGCAAGTTCTTTGTCTTTAGAATTTAACATTTTATAAGCCATTAAAAATTTTGTAGCAGTTTGTAATCCAAGCCTATTTCTAAGCTTGTTTTGAATCATGCTAAATTGGAAAAAATTCGTTCAATGCTTGCTGATGAGGCTATGCAATAAAAAAGAAAAGATGACATGCAAAATTTGAAATATTTTCTAAGTCACTGTATCTTTCCAGTGATTCTCACTATTTTGCTGGTGATAGATTATTTATGATTGCATCAGAAAAATATGTATCAGGAAATGGAGATACCTTAATGGAAAATTTAACAATCAATGGCAAAAATTGTTTATCAATGTCATTCACCCGTTTCCTTTTTATTTCTTTTTGGTTATTAGTGAGTCCCTCACCCATGTATTTTGGATGCAACATGTATGATAAAATGTGAGCTGGCGTGATACAGTCATAAAATCTTTTCAGTAAACATTTATTATAAATTCCAAATTCTTCAGATTTCAAAAGTGTCAAGAATTCATTGGTTACATCTGCAATAGTTGAGTAATCTCTCTGTAGCACATCCAGTGAAATACTGATGGGTTTCAACAGACTGATTAGATGTTTCACTCTTTATATAAAGCAATATTGTTAATTATATTCCTTATGTTTGTATCTACTTCTTCTTCATGTTCATCAATAATTTTCAAGAAAACATCTTTGTTTTACACATACTTCTCCAAGCATTTAATGTGACAATTCCATTGAGTTTCGTTAGGAAGTTGAGGTATTGCACCACCATAAGAATTTAGAAACCCTTTAGCTACATGATGACTGGAATTCTTAGACACAAGTATAGGCTAAATTAAAAGACAATCAACCCCACCACTGATAAAATTCATTATGAATAATAAGAGAAAGAGAGTAAGTTTAAGTTCAGCTTCTTTAGTTTTTGTTTAGGTTTTTAGTTTCTGTTTACATTTTCAGTTTTGGTTTAGGTTCTGATTCAACTTAATCAAAACTGTTTGATATATGCAGCATAAGATTATTTTTACAGTAAAATATTGCTAAAATTAATTGTACCAACATATAATTAACATTTTCTTTGTGGATTTATTAGATTATGATTAATGTGCAATCATTCTATTTTAATTAAATGATTAATTGAAAGAAATATGTTTTATTATTAATAAATAATGTAGGAATATAATTCTATTATATCATAACAATAATTTTATATGTTAAACATATGGAAAATCTGCAGATTTTCATTTCGTCCATTTTTTTCCGGCGTCCCGGAATTTTTACAAAAAAGTGGACAAAATAGCAACCCTGCTCGCAGAGTATCTAATAGCTTAAAAGGAAAGATGTTGGGTTAAAAAATAAAAAAACTTTCTAACATTTGCTTTGTTTTCAGATTATTGTACTTTTATTTTCTTTGCAAATGCAAATTTTGATCATTATATCGACTAGTATAACTTTTTTATGATAGCTTGTTCCGACTTTGTTGTGCTTGCAGGTAAATTTTAGTTTGTGATGCTGATACTGCATATTAGCATAGAAAATTCCTGTATTGGGTTCATATCTTGCATTTTCTTTTTTAATTCTTTAAAAGTAAGGATATCTTCTATAGTTAAATATTATTTTCTCTGTACTTTGCTGGCAGTTACATTGATGTGATGAGAGTAAACTGTAATCTTCTACATTTGTTATTAATGAAAAAAAAATCATATTTGAATATTTTTAGAAATTTTATATTTTTATAGATATTTCTACTGTCACATATATGTTTACAAGTGTTGACCATGATTTAAGATCATTAAGGTTATGTTTGAAAATGTTATAAAAAGGAGTTTCAAACTAATAGTCTTGAATCATAACAAAACTTCTTGAACCAAATACATTCTGAATTTAATTGTAAATCTTCCTTGAAGGGTAAAAGGGTGATTTCAAAAGTCAGCATTGCACACAGCACACTGAAACCTTTGCTTGTCTAATTTATTACACTCTAGGATCCTTACTCATTAATATGTTTTATTTGCCATATCATTAAGTTATAGAAGATTAATTGGATAAATTAAAAGAATTCTCTTTACTCTTTAATGTGCATTGCATCATCCTTGACGCAAAGACATATTTTTATGTTTTTTTTTTTTTTTAAATTTCTAAATTTATTGAATATTTGAAAGATGCCTCTTAAAAATCCCTCATTTGTTTCCAAATAATGATATCAGCATAAAAACAGTATGATGACATTCATATGAAGTATATGAATGAAGGAATAGATTTTTTCTTTCTTTCTACTAATCCTATCCAATAAATACTTTTCTTCAATCAATACTGAGTACTTTTCTCAACTCTTCTCAAGGGAGTAATGCTAAAGTTTTTTTAAAATCCATTATATGGTGTTCTATTATTAAGTTAAAAAGGTTATTTTATGTTAAGAAGAAGAAGCAATAAAGTTGTGCTCTGGAAAAATTAACCTTTCTCCAGAAATGCAAGTCTTTTAAACTTTGTCTGTTTTTAGAATTGTGCGTACAAAAATGTGGTTGTTATTTTATGTGAAATTGAGTGAGAAATTTAAAATAAATAATTCTTTTCAACATTCTAATACCTTGTACAGCCTGTTTCTATGTTTTATAGCTAATTGGCTCTATTTCTATTGAATTACCCCCATATTAATGTATAATTGATTTTGATTATAACTGAAATCTAAAATGTAATTTTACAATGATTTTGATTATAACTGAAATCTAAAATGTAATTTTACAATGATTTTGATCTTCTGATCAATTATTATTTTCTTTTATTTATGATTATTTCACATAAATATTAACAAGCTATTGTGTGAAATTATTTTTTACAAATAAATTGTCACACTTTATCATTACTGCATAAATGCCATTTATTTAATTATATTACTGTAAATGTTTAATTCTGTAGTACTTGTTAAAAAAATAAAATAAAGTTAAATAAATAAATATATTTTTAGATTGAAAACCTTGGAGTTGATGAATTTTCAACTTTCTTGTCATGTATCTGAAACACTGGAAAAAATGGATGCATTACTTCATTTTAGTTTATGGCCTGACAACAGAACTAAGGTTTGTAGAATGTATTTTGACCTGTAAAGATAGTTTAATCTAATTTTCACTTTTAAAAGTTTAGAATCATGGGATGTAAAATTATTGTTTTTAAATTCTGTGTATTTTATTAAATTTAATTATTCTGCATTTGTCTTAATTTTCATCTAGTCTGTATGAACTGATAGTTACATTTTATACTAAGAAGTTTAATAAATTTTTATATCTGCTTTGCACTGGAGTCTCTACCATAGGAATCACTATTTCAGATATTATTAAGGGGGGCAAATTTTTTTCACTTGACCTAGTAAATCCAGATTTTCTGTTTACTTAGAATTAACTAGTTTTGTTACATTCATTATTCATACATATTTTCAAAGGAATATTTTTATAGTTATTATTTATTTATATGCAAATATTAATCTATTGCTAAAAACAAATGAAAACATTCAAACAATAATAATAAAATAAATATACAGATATTGATATATTAATGTCTGAAACTCAAAGGGAGGCAGTTGCCCTACCTTACCTTCCTCAAATTGAAAAACCAATATTGATTCTGCAATTCTTTTGTAATGTGCTAACAATAATGACCCTATCTGTATGTATTTAACACAAGATGTGAACAAGAACTTGCGTTAATGGGAATTTGTAGACAAATTCAGTAAACAAATGTTTATATACTATTGTGATATCCCAAGCTGTCAAAGACAGAGTTTGTATGCTTCTGCAGAATTTCTGAATTTATTTATTTATTTTCAGAGTCCTACAAACTTATCAAATTTCAGTTCCACCTCTTGCATAATTCCCGAATTTCTATTTATGGACAGCAATTCCTCCAATATCTGCAATAGATTTAAAAATAAATTCCCACTGAAAATAAAAATAACCTGTGGCAGTGTCTAAAATCAACAAAATTTTGAAGGGTATTTTTTTTCCCTTGCAATATTCTTTGCAAAATAAAAAGAGAGTAATTGTAATGTCATCCAAGCATTCTCATTATGCTGATAATGCACATAAAGCAAATGCCTACTTCTGTGATTCAATATATTTGGGTTCCCAAAATGGTAAATTAAAAAAAAAAATGTTTCAAATTAACCTGCAACATTACACTCCTAAAAGTAGTGTGACACAAACTGTGAATACTGGCATTGTCTTTAAATGCATGTACACTGCATTCATGTGTAGAGAAATTTTCTTCAGGGCCCAAGGCACTTGTCCTAAATGCCTTGCCATAAAGCAGACCCTGACTCTAGATATATGCTTTCAAAATAAATTGGTTTCATCAACATTGAATATTTTCTCAGGGACATGATGTAATTCATCTTTGAACAATTCAGTAGTTTCAGTATCAACATTTGCTATTTTGTCACTCACTTTCACATTATAGAAATTAGCCACCACCTTTAAAAATGCCTAAACCATCCATGGTTATAAAATTTGAATGCATGTAGAGTTATAATTATAATGCTTGGCCTTCCTGAAGCCCTTCAGTTCTTTCTTCTTTTTAACTTATTTTCAGCATAGGAGCTTATAAAAGTTGTTCATATATATATACACATTTAATGTATATTCATGCATAACTTTTAATGGACACAGAAAAAATTTTAATATAGGATTGTCGGCTGTTTGTTAAAATGAGTGATATTAGCAGCAAAGAATTTAAAATGAATATGGATAGCAATAAAAAATTGACACAAAAATACTCTGTTGTGCCAAACCACTCTCACAAAAAAAAAAAAAAAAAAAAAAAAAAAACTGGCATGTAGTAACAAGCTAATATCAGTGTAACAAAGGTAAGATGCAATCCTTTAAAATGTTTTTATTCTTTCTTAAAATTAATTCTTCAGATTTCAGTTTCATTGTCTTACAACACATCGTATGTCTGAAAAATCATAACTCAAATTATCGTCAGTAGAGATATATTTGTAGTTTTTTTTTAGGTAGCTTTCATTACAAAAAGCTACCTATTGCAGCCGTTTGGAGGAAAGCAATTCAAAAAAATTTTTGGTATATTTCCACCGATCATGACCTCCAGGTATAAACGTGCAAATTTCAGTAAAAGATCGCAGTAAAAACACGCGAGTTTCAGCAAAGGATCGCGGTAAAAACATGCGAATTTCGGTAAAAGATCGCAGTAAAAACATGCGAATTTCAGCGAAAGAGTGCTGTAAAAACACGCAATTTTTGGCAAATGATCGCGGTAAAAACACTCTATTTTCATCAAAGGATCGCGGTAAAAACACGCGATTTTCATCAAAGGATTGCAGTAAAAAACACATGAATTTCGGCAAAAGATCGTGGTAAAAACACGTGAATTTCATCAAACAATTGTGGAAAAAAATAATCCCGAGTATCGACATAATTTACTGCATAAAAAGACTGCTAAAATATTGAAACCCATTTCATTTTACTAATGTCTAAAGATCGTCGCAAAGCGAGAAGAAATGCTAGAAGTTGCATAAAAAAATTCAAAAATAGATGGAGAAATTCCGGATTCCTTTTACTAATGTAGAAAATTCGCTGCAAAAAGGAAAAAAAAAATACATAAAAATTAAGAAAACTAGTCCAAAAGCGGGCTTTGAAGTGCATAACTCCAGACTCTTTCTGCCAAATCTTGCAGCTCTGCAGTTAGCGGTCTCTTCAGAAAACATCACACACAGACAAACATCTATGTTTAATACATAAATTTTTAAATCTGAAACAATGTACACAACCAACTTTTAAAAAATTGGGTTAACCCGAACCCAACCTGCAGGAATATAAACTCAGCTCGAACTGAAAACAGAGTTAACTCGATCTGCAGCTGATGCAAGACTTTAATTAAGACATTTTTCTAAAGGAGGAATTTCTGTAGCTGCATCACAGGATGAAAATCCCCCCCCCCCCCCTGTACCAAGCATTTTAGCTTCGAGTGTTGGAATAAAATGAGTTGAATTTTTAAAAACATGGACTATGAAAGCTACCTTTTTCTCCGGTACAGGCCGGAAGGACTTTTTTTCCCATTTTACATAAAATTAGTAAAACTACATATGGTGAAAATTTTGTTCATAAATAAATCTTTTCATTAAAGATTGAACTAATCTCATTAAAACAAAAATGAGTCTATAACCTTAAAGCCCCTTTACATAGATGGCTTTTAAATTTATATAGGACCATCTGAAAAAAAATATTCCAACTAGGTCTGGTCCCTGGATTACAGGATTTTCTATAAACTTTCATATCAAATTGATGCTTTATTTTGTTAAAGTAAGTTTTGTATGTCGATTTATTATTGTTATAGTTTTGGAGAGTATTCAACCTGAAAACTCCTGAATTGTTATTTTCATAATGGAATATGAACTATGACAGATTACAAGATGGGTGAGGGGTCTTATAGAATTGTTATTAGTTAGCTGAAATACATAGATTCTGATGGTTGTTACTTAAATTCCTAAAAATACTTATGACTTTAAACCTGTAGACTTGACCTTATCATTCCGTAACCAATATGCATTTACAATATGACCTTTTCCACAATGAGAACATAAATATTTGTACATAGTGACCTGGAAACAGTAAATACATGACATTATATTGATCACTGTCCACAATAAAGATGGGAATGCTCGAAAAAAAAACCATAAATTTTTTTGGGGTAACGAGCATTTTCTTTCTTCCTTTTTTTTTTTTTGAAAAAGTTTATTTCTACTTGGAAAAATTAGAAAATTTCAAATATTATATTTAAATATTTATAATAGCTACATTCTGGTGTTTGTCCTGCATATTTTTGTCATCTTCATAAAAACATTCCATATCCCACATGGAAACATTAATTTGGAAAATTTAATCTTTAAAATAATTACATACTACTTCTCTCATTAAAAATTAAAATTCATAGGTAAAATTTTAACAATTCCAATTAGTGAAAAAGGTAAAGTTGATAACTTAATATAATTCTGTATCATTTGAAAAGTTCATTTATTTTTACTGTTCTATGTGCAGTTTTTCATGTTTCTTAAAGTCCCAGCTGTCACATCATGATGGTCTATATCATTATCATTTTATTGCTGAATACATCTGAAATGTTTTAATACTCACTAGTAGGGATTGTGATAGTGCCTGCTTGCTTCATAGTTTAAAATTTTACTGCTTTTATGCATATTTCTAGGTTCTGAAAACTTTTGTTTTAGCTACATATTGATTAATTGAAAACTTTCTTGGATCTTAAAGAGATAATAAAATAGAAATTTACAGAACTATTTTAATATTATAACCCAGAATTCTTAGAAAAGATGAAATATACTTTCTCTTTAATAAAACACTGCTGGATTTACTTACTCTTTTCATCTGCCTTTACTTTACCTTAAGATCCTTAGACTTAATGATTTTACTATAAATGTATATAAATAAAGCAGTATCAAGAAGAGTTTGCTTGGCTGCTTTTATATGCTAATTAAAAGGAAATGTAGTAAATACCAGACTCCTGAGGACCATAAAATTTGTTTGCTATTCATACATATACACTATTCAGAGGTAATAACAAATATGTATTTGTTGGGTATTGAGAAAGTGTTTGCTGAATAGAAGTGTCTGCTATTCCGGCATATCTATTATGGAGGTTTTACTGTACTGTGTAGATGGGATACAATTAAAATTTTCTTTCGAACTGTGCTGATAGCATATGAAAGTTATAAATTTAAAAATTAGTTGTAATTGCAATTTAAATTAGAAAATGCAACTAAAATTATTATTTTAATAATTTAATTATATATTATTAAAAGTAGTGTTTAATTAAGAAAAACTTCTGTGGAAACTCTGAGACTGAAAGATTAAATTTTTTTAAGAGTAAAAATCATTTATTTTGTAGCATATTCATATAAAGTGAAAACAGTTCTCTCAGCATGCAAAAGCATAAAAAATGTTTATTTTATGCTTTCTGAGAAAAATAATTGCAAAAAAATCTTTTATTTGTATTTTTTCCAGAATTTTTTTTTTTTCTTTCCTTCAAAATTTCCAGAAATTTTACATATTTCACTGCACTGTCCACAGTTAGTTTTTGAGGGGAAAAAATATATATATATATATATACAGTAAAACCTCCATAACGGACACTCCCGAATAGCGGACACCTCTATTTAACGGACACTTTTTAAATCCCCACTCCCAAATTCTAATTTTTTGTATGTTTAACCTCTCAATAGCGGACAGTAGTTTTGGCGATCAAAGATGAAAAATGATTTTTAACGAAAAAGAAAATGGGGAAAAACTAAAAAGCCTCGAAATTTAAAAGGGCAATGGGTCCCACATTTTGTGACCACAGATAAATGTAGGGGTGGTCTCAGGAAAATCCCCAATGGCATGGATAATCCACCAGTATCATATGTATTTTGTATCGATTACAGTTGATTCTTCAGATTTAATTGACATACATTATTCAAAGCTTCAAAATATGTTAAAAACATTTTTACCGTTTTCTGAATACATTGAATTCTACGTACTCTGAATTTATTGTCTGGTTTGTGATTAATGTTTCGAGAATGACCTCAAAACGAAAGCGATTAACTTTAAAAGAAAAATTTTAAATTGTAAGTATACGTGAATCTAAAGAAACAGAAATTTAGTTTATGGATAGTTGCCGAATGTTTTAAAATAAGTGAAACACAAGTGGGACAGATATTACGAAATAAGGAATTTGTGGATTACTAACTCTAACTCTAACACCAAAAATGTGAAATTGAGGTAAACTGATTCCACTGAAATTGATTATATAATTCTGAATTGGTTTACTTCATTTCGTTCAAAAAAATTCCTATCAATGGTCCCTTGCATCAGGAAAAGGCTTTAGAATTCGCCAAAGAACTCGGATTACATTCTTTTAAGGCTTTGGGTAGATGGCTGGAAAAGTTCAGGTCTCGGCACAACATCTCTTTCAAAACAATATGTGGAAAAGCAAAATCTGTAGCTCTGAAAAAAGTGGAGGATTGGCATGAATGACTGCTATCAATTTGTGAAGGTTATGAGGATAGAAACATTTTTAATTCCGAGGAACGCGGACTCTTTTTGAGATTTTTTTCGAATAAGACTTTGTGCATGAAAAAGGATGGCTGTATTGGGGCAAAAATTACAAAAGAGCGAATCACTATTTTATTATGTTGCAATGTATTAGGGGAATTTTAAATCCTTCTTATAATTCGAAAATATCTCAAACCTATGTGTTTTTTAAAGAACATCCAATTTAATAAATTTGGTGTTATGTGGAGAGCAAATAAAAAAGCGTGGATAACCAGTTTTTTAGTGATTAAATGGTTAACTTCCTTTGATAATAGAATGAAAAAACAAAGAAATGTTCTCTTGTTTTTTAACAGTGCAACTTCTCATCAAAAACATTTGAAATTTGACAGTGTTAAAACTGTGTCCCCCCCCCCCCCCCAAACACAACTTTCATTGTGTCAGCCCCTTGATCAAGGCTTGTGTCAGCCAGCCCCTTGATCAAGGCGTTATACACAATTGTAAAGCCTGGTAGAGAAAGCTTTTATTTATCCACATTCTTTCAAAGTTAGATTCTATGAATACTGTTGAGAACAGCCTAAAATTAGTTAATGTTTTCAATGCTCTCGAATTTAGTTTTCTTCAGCTGTAAAAAACATGTAACCGGAATGCGTACGACAATGTTTCAGAAAAACAGGCTTTATGTTAAAAGAAAATGAAACGCTTATTTCCGATAGAAATGAAGAAATATCGTAATAAGTGAATTAATGAAATGTATCAGGAGTGAAGATTGATGATGACCTACTGAAGAAGAATCAGTTGACGTAGTTGATCGTCGATAAAAGCTGACTCTATTAGTGATAAGAATCAGATGCTGAAACCAGGGGATGTTTCCTGCAATATCGAGAATTTCCAAGAAGCGACAAAATACAGTAAGCAGTTACACATTCTTCTTTCTTTTTGAAAAAAAAAACTGATTAAGAAGGATTAAAACTACTGATAGCATTAAAACGTCAAATAGAAAAACTAACTACATGTAATCGCAAGCAAAAGCAAACTTTCGTAACATATTTGCTCCATAAGAATGTAATAAATAGTGGAAATATGTATATACAGTTTCATTTCAGTTTTATTGCTTAAAAAGGTAATTTTAATTTCTGAATAATCATATAATAGAAGTTCTCATACATATAAAAGCCAATTAATGAAACGTTAAGCATTTCTTAGCGATTTTGTGAATCTATGATGTTTTCCCAATAGCGGACACCTCCAAATAGCGGACAATTTCTGCGATTCCGAGGTGTCCGTTATTTAGAGGTTTTACTGTATTATGTTTGTTCTTTTTTTTGTTGTTGCTGTTTTAAATTTCCATACATTTATAATTTTTTTTTTTTTTTCTAGGCTGAACAAGTCCACTTCAACTCATTTAAAGCTGCAACTTCCTGTCCGAATTTGAAAACACTCTGTTGGGGAATATTAACTGACGATGATACAGTTCCTAATAATACATTAGAATTGAGGGATTCTGACCAAAATGAATCTGTGGTAAAAAAAATGAGTTTTCAAGAATTATTTCAGGCCCTTGTGAAACATAATCCTGGAGTAAAAGTTGAGCTAAAGTGTCTTCCTAGAAGCATATGGTCTGAATTCTGTAGTTCTAGAAATTTTATGTAGATTATTCATAACGGTATATATCTACCACTTAACAATGTTAAGTGTTATTTCGAATAGCACAAACTCCTATTCATACTACGGGTGAAACATATGGATCTTGTAATTTTTGCATATAATTTATGTATAGCTCTGAAGTTTACAGATAATGTGTTGTTGATTAGAAGAGTTTATGAGAAACTGTTTTGGAAAAAAAAAAAAAAGAAATCATTTAGAGTAGCAAAATCATAATGCATTTAAATGTCGCTTCCTTCCTTTTCTGTATCATAATTTTTAATGAATGTACACATATTTGTGTAAGCATAATATCTTTTAAAGAAATTACATCCCTATTAATGCTTTGTATGAAATTTGGTTAAGTATGTGCATCAAGTTTTCATTGTATACATTTCTGAAGATAAATTTATTCTTAAAAATTCTTTATTAATTTTCTGTTATTTAACCACCTCTTTTTCTTGGGGATTATTATAAACATGTTTTACCATTTATAATACTAATTATGTTGATAACTGAAATTTTTGGAAGAAATGCTACATTATGTATTATTATATTCCTTCTTTATTCCTTAAGTTACTAAATCTTAGTATGGTAAGTGATTGATAATAGACTTTCTGATGTTGGAATATTCATGTGACACTAATTGTTTTAGCTTGTTGATTTGGATATATGTTTATTGGTGATTGTCAGTCAATCTTTTCATCAAAAACTGTTTATTTGTTAATAAGAAATAATACTTTTACTAACCATTGTTAATATTCTATTAAAATTTTTCAGAAGGGGAAAATTTTTTCACATTTCTCTACTAATGTTTGATCTTGGAAGGTGAAAGAGATAATATATGTTATATTTTTTCTCAAACATTTGAAGCCGAAAAGAACAATTACTTTTTCAATCTTTAAAGTATTCTGCATTATTGCACCAATATTTTTTTTTTTTTTTTAAAGAAAAGAAAAGAAATACTTGAAAAGATTAATTAGTATATGATTGAAGGAGTTTTAATTATTTAAAATTCACCCGATTTCTCTTCTTCACTTTAGATGTGTAAATATAAAACTAATACATGTATAACATATTATTAGGCACTGAAAATAAAGCCTAATATATTGTGTCAGCATTATTTTACTATGCACCTGATTTTTTTTTTTTTAGAAAATCTTAAAATCCTGCAAATGTTTTATGTTGATTTTGAGTGTGTGAATGTGGTATATTATTAGAGATATGTATTAAGAACAATTAAATATATCAAACTTAAACATACAAGAAAAATAGTATTTTTGCAGATCATTTGACTAGATCAAAGTTTTCACTATAAAGGAAATTTTAGCATTGTGTGTTTAAGACATCCAAAATTTTGCATGCACTTTTGTAAATATGTGTCATATCATTTTACTTATTGGTGGCACATTCCAGCTGAGGAATCTATTCTCCATTTACATTTTGAACAAAAAAAAATGAGTACTGTGCTTTGTAGGCTTTTATTTTGCACTTGAAAGCAGTAATTATGTTAGTTGATTTGTTACATGGGATAGTATTAATGTTAAGGTATCCCTTGTAGATGTTGTCTTTGTCTGAGTAGTTTTATATGGTCTGAAGTCTGTGATATCTAGCTTTGTTGAAATTCATGTTGACTCCATCATTCATACTTATACTTAGTCACACATTTAACATCACTATATTCAATGTAGTAAATCTTCTTGTATATATATTTTTTTTTAAAGTAATGTATGTATAATGCTTCTAACAGAATTTGTCCATTAAATAACTGTGCTATGTTAAGTTTGAAATATGATTTCAAAAACATTTTGACAATGATTACATATATTTGTTCTGCTCTATCTTTGTTTAAATGTGTAAATTCGTATGTAAATAGATTTTAACTTTGTCCTCAAGGTTGTAAATAAATTTTTTTTTTAATATTTCAGAATACGTTTTTGTTTATTTAGTCTTTGAATTTACTTTATAATGTACTATAAAATAAAGTTTTGAGATTTATAAACAGAACTCCAATGAAAAATGTGATTTTTTTTTTTACAGTTTTCTAGGTACAGTCGTCCCCGCTGAAACGAATATTGACAGTTTTGACAAGTTGTATTCGATTAAGCAGGATATTCTAATATCCGGGGAAACATATACAGTAAAACCCGATAATTCAGACCAGACCCAATCTAGATTCTTGAAAATCCGGGAAATGAGAAAAAATGAAATAAATAAAACATATTTACAGAAAATCCCCTTTATATTAAACACATTGAATATTTACAGACAGTAAAAATGTTTACTTTGTAATTATAAAGTTTGTAATCTTTTGCTGTGCCAGTTTTGTATACCTCTTGCAGGCCGCACGGTCACGCATGCACTTGAGCATAAGTATACTGCTCAAAAAAATTAGGGGAGCAAGCAAATAAAAGAAGAGAACCGTGCGAGACAGCCATGCATGGGTATAAAATGGAGAGTACACATGTATCAATGTGCAATACAGAAAATAAGACGCAAAAAAAATTCCAAGAGAGCTTTAATCCTTTGAAAGGATGGAATGAACATGAAAAGATGGTTTAGGGCAACAATTTGGTTACTTGCAAATTACAAAAAAATTTATTGTTTAGTAATGATGCAAGTTGTTTAATATGGCGTGTGGTACCCTCTAACAGCTAAGACTGCTGCATACCTGTTTTCCATGGGTGTGATGAGGTTATCGATAAGACTTCGAGGAATACCGTTCCACTCTTCAAGAATTGCAGTCTCCTTGTCTCAGACAGTAAAAGAAAGCCCTCGACTTGCTGCAATGCGTCGTCCAAGTGTGTCCCAAACATGCTCGATCTGATTCAGGTCAGGAAAGCATTCTGGCAATTCCATACGCTGTATTCTTTCAGTATCAACCATGTTCTCCAACAGACGAGCTGTATCCTTTCAGGCATTATCATGCATGAAAATAAAGGAATCACCATGGTTGAAGCGTAAAGGTATGACATGAGGTCTCAGTATCTCGTCTGTATACCTTTGGGCCGTCAAAGTGTCATTCCAAATGATATGCAGGTCCGTACGCCCACCTATGCTGATTCTAGCTCATACCATCAACCCACCTTGTCTGTAATGTGATCTTTCACGAACAAATAGGGTGTTATTTCGAGTGCCCCTTTCCCTACATACAAAAACACGTCTAGTGTCACACTCCAGACTGAATAGGGAAGCAAACATTTGACTTCAATCCGTTGCCTTCAATCTTTATGTTCAGCAGCCCAACTTCTTCGGGCCGCACAGTGGCTTGTGGTCAACGGAATACAGATCATTGGCCTACGTCCATAGAGACCACGCTGATAAAGCATATTTCTCACTGTTTGGCTGGACACCCTTTGTCGTGTTGCCAAAAGCTACCGTTTTTCCAACTGAGTATCATCCCCTTTTCTGTCTTGACGAGCTGTTAACAGGATATATCGGTCATCAGTTGCTGTGGTGCACGTGGTCGACATCTAACATTTCATGTTTCTTGGAATCGATTCCACAGCCTTGCAAGGTCATTTCTTGCAACTCCAACAGTGTCCGCTACACTTCATTATGTTTGCCCGGATTCAAGTCTTATCTCTAATATGCCAAGCCATGGATTCCGGTAAATCATGTTGTTGTGACAATTTCAAATTCCCTTTCTCAAATCAAAAGCTGAGCAATTGAATTTCGCAAATGAGGCAGTGAAACAGACATTTCTGTGAAACCCTGATTTCTTCACTTATCTCCTTTTTCTGGTTTTCGACGTCATGAACTTTAATTTGCAAATGAAGTTTTATTTTTCTGTTTTCTGCTATGCTTTAAATTATGGATGTTTTAATTTAAGTTACTTACTGGTGTAAGTATTTGTGTAATTTCGTTAAAACCATGTGCTCCCCTAATTGTTTTGAGCAGTGTAGTTCGTTGACTCTGTTCTCCAACTGACCTTCAAAATAAACCATTAATTGTTCTAAATGAGACGTTGCTTCATTATGGCTAGTAACTTTTGGTTGATCATCATGGATAAAGGTGTTTTCATCTGCACCATCTTCTTCAGTTGTGCACAATGCAATTATTTTGTCATCTGTAAATGAGACGTAACATTCACATTATTTTCTGCTTCCAACCAATTGCTAATGTCGTTGATATCAACATCTGAGCAACCATCAATTTTTTTTTAACATGCTCACAAAATCTTTAGGAGTCAAGTTTATTGAGACAAAGCATGAAAAAAAAGTGCCCCACACTATACAAACAAAAATATAATTTTAATTTAAACTAAAATCTTCAGCTGATTTAGAATTAAATGAATATTTTTTGCAGCTTTGGAAAGAAGGGGAGGGGGGGTGAAAATCGGTATTTCTAAACCATTAATAGACAGGATCTTCCAGAGGGGACATTTTGATTCTCCAGTAGTGTATGTGAAAGAGTGAGGGAAGGTATAGATGATGATTACATTCAATCTAAATGTAACGTATATATCACACATTAAGGTTCAGCCGTAGACCTTCAGTAGCATATTATCGGTTTGGCACCCGGTGCCAAGTGGAGGACGTTGGTGTTGAGTGGCATGATGGAGGGTGCTGATAAGAGAGCATCTTAGAGTACAATGATTATTTTCAAAAGGAATTGTTTGAACTTAAAAAAATTATGCTGTCCTCAGAAATTGATTCTAGATTTAAACAAAAAAGGAAAATCATGAGGCACAAATAGATTATGAAATACTTTCCAACACAATTTAATTTAGCTGGAAAATGCATAGATAAATATAATTACATTTCTAGGAATTACAAATCCACAGATGGCAATGTATCCTGTTTTTTGCTTAGTGCATTATATGAATTTATTTATTTTTTACAACCATCTCTTAATACACATATATAGTTCCATGTATTCATATGCATGCATATAGTCTCCATAGTATATATATAGTTCAGCTGGAAATTTTTCAGGCTGAACACATGTTTTCTTATCAAGGAAATATAACTTTATTTCTGAAAAAATTCAAGACAGTGCTGATCTCAGTGGTGATTGCGATCTTTTTACCAAATACATTTGTGTATTAATCAAGCATTTATGGATATTAAGTTTGGCTAAGCATGAAATAAAATTTTTTATTTCATGATTTTTATGTAAATTATTAGTGTACCTTAAGGAGGCAAGTTTCATTGAATAATTAAAAAATATTATCTCATCATTATGCCTATTCAGTTATTTATGCATTATTGCTTATTTGAACTTTACCTTTAAAATTTTAATCATGTACTAAATTTTATTACCTTCATTACTTTAATATTTTGTTTTATTGTAAGCGTTCATTATAATTCACAGCGTATTATTACATTCAAATTACTTTTTAAAAAATTTAAACAAAACAGTGACCAGAAATCAGTAAAATTCTAAAATCTGAACAACTTCTGGTTTCAAGCAATGCGGATTTATGGGAGTCTACTGTACAAATATATTTACATGAACTACAGCACGAACAGATCATAGAGGAGGGATTCCATGGTTCCTACAGCAGAAAGTTGAAGTATACATCTTCCCGCTTTCATTGCCTAAAAAGGTGTTGTTTTTTGACGTTAATCCCTTTCATGATCAATTCAAAGATATGTGAAATGAATACAGTTCTTGGTGGATGCGGGAATAATCGGTTTTGCGTGCCTCCCCACCGTCACGTGGCGGTGGGGAGGAGATGTTTGATGCTTGAAAAGGTTACTAGTCCATGGTCTATATTAGATGTCTATGGAACAGATAGGCAGACAGATGACCATACAAATCGAAGTCACAAACATTTTTTAACTATGTTGCATGTTGGTAAGTGTTAAAAACGGGAAAATATACATTACAATCTTAATTTCTAAAATATAAAATTTATTTCTATAAAATTCTGCTTTTTTTTTTTACAATATATACCTACCAGTAGCTGTAGAAAAGTTCTCTGAGGATAAAGAAACATTTTTATTTTTTTCAAACACCTGAAATAATAAATAAAATAGCAAGATTAATGAATTTAAATTTATGGGACTAACATTTAAAACTTTTGAGAAAAAAAAAATTACTTTAAAAGTTCTTCCAGCAATTGCATTTTCTTGTTGAATTGCTCTCCAGATGATTCTGACATTACATCTGCTATTTCTTTAGTCAAAACTGATGCCGCTTTAAAATTTTCACTTCTTGATTCAGGATTTTGTTTTTATTTTTCCAATATTTTCAGAGATGGAGTACTCAAGTGGTTCCAAAACAAAAATCCTATGGTTTGAATTTACATACTTTTTTGTGAAAATACTAATGTTTGTTCTCTTATGTACATAAAAATATGCCTGAATTACAATTTCATCAATTTGTTCATGTAGCATGAACAAGCCTGGCAGTTAACTGGATAATAATCACTCCTTGAAAAATACGACTAATTGCCAATCATAGTTTTTTTATATTGCCCAGACTCGATAGCATCAAATTCCTTCATTATAATATTCATTGGGTATGGCATTAAAATGTTTTGGTAATCAGATAAAACATCGGGAATTCCTACTTATATTTTGAATATGCCATCCACAATGTTATTGTCCCTTTCAGTTCTTAAAGTGTCCAAGAGTATAAAAAATTTTTCCACGAACAAAGACAAATTACTGTATGGTTTTATAATTGATTTTATCTTCGAGTTGACACTCTCTATTCTATTGTTCGTGAAGTTTAACAAGGAACCACTGAAAAATGACATTTCTGTACATTCCTGTAACACAAAATTAAAAATATTAGTAACAATCCATCTAAGACTAACAATATTGCAAAAAATTCAGACAAACTTTTGAGTATGGAAAAGCATAAGGCTGAAGATGCAACTTCTATAGCAGATGTTTCTAAGTAGCAACAGTTGATACAGATAAAATTCTAAAAATTTCTACCCTGATTTAATGAAATATTTGTAGAATTTCCTAGATTTTCATTGATTTGTAGGAAACCAGTATGTCTGCCAGTCACCATGCTTTAACTTTCATGAGAATAATTAGATTTCCATGAAATATTAGCATTTTGTTACGCTGTCTGCCTGCAGTTAAAAAGAATAAGATCTAAGGAAAACAAATTTACTAGGAAAAAAATAGCATGGGAAAACATGTCTTTATACAGAAAAGAAGAAAAAAAGTTTTTTGAAGCAGGGTTTACAATTTACATATTATAAGTACAAAAATTACAAAAGAGCAAAAGGGTCATTCCATGGTAACTTACATTACATTTAGAAAAATTGACTTCAGTAATTTTAGTAATATAACACTAAAAAATATTCAAAATGTAATGTTTATATGATTTGTTAATTAAACCTAACAAAGCTAAATTCGGATAAAAATAACTTATATATAGTACTATTTCTTCAATGCTAAAAATTATATTTACTATGGTAACTTACGTTTCTGACAAAAAGAACATAAGTTACCATAATAAATATAATGGCCAGTGTTAAAAAAATAGCACTAAAGGTAGGTAATTTTCATCCAAATTTCGCTTTGGATAGGTTTAATTAACAAATCATATCAACATTACATTTTCAATATTTTTCGGCGTTATATTATGAAAACTACTAAAGAAAATTATACTAAATGTAACGTAAGTTACCATGGAATGACCCAAAACTTATGGGGGAAAAAAAAATAGTGCCAGAAAGTGCCATCAATCATTATACGATTCAAAGTAACATAACTTGGTAAGTTTTAGCCATACAAAATTGTATTTTTACTGTTTTACTTATTTATTTATTCAGAATCCTTGCCTATTCATACCAGTAATTTTTAACTGAAAATTTTGCTTAATTTACTTAAACAGGGCTTGAATTTCAGGGTGGGATGGCAGGATTCGTGCCCAAACTTTTGAAATCCCGCCCAAAAGAATGTCGAAGGCGGGAGGCTCTGCCCTAAATGAATCACCATTTTCTGAAGAAATTTGTTTTTTGAAACAACGTTCAAGTCACGCGACCGACTGACGAATTTCGCGATGTTTTCCCACGTCTAATCGACGAATTTTGAGAAAATTTTACCATGACACCCAGTGGCAAAAAGTTCTGTAGCTGTCTGCAACAAGCTTTTAAAATTTCATAATCTGTCTGCAAATTTTGCGTGTAATTTTAATGAATGAGTAATACACTAAACTAGGAATTTTTCATCATATTATTTAAAATAGGGTGAGCTTGATGCATTCTCATTAATTTTGCTCATAACTTTTGATGTTACATATCGTTTCATCATCTCACTTCTTGTGGGAACTCAGAAGATAGGACTAAAATGGGAAGGATAAGTTTAGGAGGAGAGAAATTCCCTCCCTGATGCAGCTACAGAAATTCCTTCTTTAGAAAAATGTCTTAATTAAAGTCTTGCATCAGCTGCAGATCAGGTTATCACTGTTTTCAGTTTGAGCTGAGTTTAGATTCCTTCAGGTTGGATTCGGGTTAACCCAATTTTTTAAAAGTTGGTTCTGTATATTGTTTCAGATTTAAAAATTTATTTATTAAACATAGATGTTTGTCTGTGTGATGTTTTCTGAAGAGACCGCTAAATGCAGAGCTACAAGATTTGGCAGGAAGAGTCTGAAGTGATGTTTTGTCTGAAGTTATGCATCTCAAAGCCCACTTTTGGACTAGTTTTCTTAATTTTTTATGTTTTTTTTTTTTTTTTTCCTTTTTGCAGCGAATTTTCTACTTTAGTAAAAGGAGTCCGGAATTCCTCCATCTATTTTTGAATTTTATATGCAATTTTTAGCATTTTTTCTCATTTTGCAATGATTTTTAGACATTAGTAGAAGGAACTAGGTTGAAATATTTTAGCAGTCTTTTTATGCAGTAAATTTTGACGATACTCACGATTATTTTTTTTCCAAAATTGTTTGATGGAAATCGCACTTTCTTTTCTATTTTTTTTTTTTTTAAATCGCGATCCTTTGCCGAAATTTGCATGTTTTTACCGCGATCCTTTGCCAGAATTCGCATATTTTTACCATGGTCCTTTGGCGAAATTCGCGTGTTTTTACCGCGGTCCTTTGAGGAAATTCACTTGTTTTTACCGCGATCCTTTGACGAAAATTGTGTGTTTTTACCGTGATCTTTTGACGAAATTCCATGTTTTTACTGTGATCCTTTACCGAAATTCACAAGTTGCGAACAGTTTTTTAAATTAATTTCATTAGTGCAGACAAAAATTGTTCGCAGGAGATTTTCTTTGTCTGTGACTACGTCACTGTGTTTGTGCCACTGGGCCATGACATATTGATGAAATTCTTGATTTTTTTCCTGCAATCTATCGATGAATTTCACAATATTTTTTCGTGACCGATTGCCAAATTTTGTGATATTTTCCGTGACCAATCGGTGATTTGCATGCTTTCTTTTTGCAAGATGATTGGCAAATTTTGTGATTTTTCCTCCTGCATTCGGTTGAAATTTTTCGTAATTTTTTCCCGCGAACGACTGAAAAATTTCGACTTTTTTGCATGCGACCGATTGATGAATTTTGCGATATTTTCCCACGTTTGATTGACGAATTTTGCAATATCTTCCTGCAACCGATTGGCGAACGTCGTGCTTTTTTCTCGCAACGGAGGCAAGTAGTTAAAACTTTTTCTGCAACAGATCGACGAAATTCATATGATTTTTTCCTGCAACCAATCGAGAAATTTTGCAATTTTTTTTTTTCTGCCACCAAAAAAGAAAAAGAACCAAGAGGTCAGTAAGGGCCACCGGACACTGTGCCCTGCCAAATTCACGTAGTCAGTCCTAAACAGAAATGAGATTAGAAGAACTGTAAAGATCTTGTGGTGCACGTGAGACATTTTTTTTCCTGAACTCCAAGGAAACATTTAGAAACAAACTAGTTGATCCTTGCATTGACAGAAATCAAGACTTGACACTTTAAAATGGTTCTGAAATTCCCTGCTTAACAACACTAAATTTCTGACTCATTTTTAAACATAATAAATAAAGCGATGTGGAATCTAATAGCGTTTTCCCTTTTTTGATAAACAAATTATTTATCGACTTGTAAGCGAATCTTTTCACGTGACAATAAGTTATCCCCTTTCTTTTGCATTGGGAATTCGGTTCAAAATGCCAACTTTGACTGTATTTTCTGGAATATCTTCTGCCTTTACCAAAAAATAGAAAACGTCTTTTGATTACATAGTTTCTGAATAAGAACACCTGGCAATTTCATGTGTTTGCAAACAAAACTGAATTTAGAAATGTGTCAGAAAGCAGCTCTTTTGGATTTGAGAACAGTTGTAAAGTAAACCTACATTTACCATCTAATAGAAAAAATGAATTGACTGTTTCCCTTTCAAACTTTGGACATGGATTTAAAATTTCAATGCATAGAACATACTTAAAAAAAATATCAGATTCATGTTTTGGCTATATTTCATTAAGGATATAATAAAACAATGTTATTCAGAAATGGATATTGATGATGCCATCACTCCGAATATGTATTGTTCACACAAGTACAGTAGAACTTCTCTTTAACGAAGTCCCTATTTAACGAAGTTTTCTACTTAACGAAATTTTCTGCAGAACCTTGACTTTGAACACCATTAACATGTAAATTAACCTCCATATTACGAAAAACATATTCTATATAATGAAGTTTATTAAACTTTCGTACGTGTACAGTATTCAAACGGATAGGTTGCTGTTGCTATGAATATATAAATTTATTTCAGTGGACTGTATGGAAATTAACACATTTTAATCATCTAATCAAAACACACACATTTAATCACATTTTAATCCAAAAAGAAAAGGTATGCGTCAGATTTTGTTTACTTCTCTTTGTTATGTGTTTTTTTAGACATTATTCTAATAAAATTTTTCTCATATGTCTACATTGTTTAAAAAAAAAGACTTCGAAATAAAATATATTTATCAAATATTTCCATTTTATGTGTATTATACGTGCATACAAGTTTCACATATTTAAGTTGATTTCTATTTAACAAATTTTCTTCATAACAAAGTGTTTAAGTGTAACGATGAGACTTCGTTAAATGGAAGTTTCACTGTAGTTAAAAATAAAGGCACATCAGACATCAGATTTTGTAAAGTTTCTGAAATTTTTTTAAAGAGAACATAACTATAAGTTTCCGATATTTTCCAAAGTTATAAAACTTGCTCTTGTGTTCCATGTCACAAGTGTACCTTGTGACACTCTCCAGTGCACAAAATCGAATAAAATCTAAATTCAGAAATTCATTTAACAACACAATTATTAAGAGTCATTTGTGAAAGTTGGAAAAAAAAAATGTATATAATTATTCTGAGTTCTCTATTTCAATGTTTTTTTGTCATATCTGTATTAATGAAATTCTTCAAATAGCATATAAAATAATAGTGGGGTAGATTATTTTTCTCCCCTCCATTTATAAATGTTGGGAGGGAGACTCCCCTCCTAGGAAAATTTGAATTTCAAGCCCTGCTTAAAGCATTTTTGCAATTAAATTGAGCAAAAATTTTATTTTTAAAAACTGGTGATAAATGATTAAAAATTCTGTAAAGAAAGCACATCACAAAAGGATTAATAAAAGAGCAAAAAGTTTTCTGGTTATGCAATGAGTGAAAGGTTTGTATTTTAAGTTAAAGTTATGTTTTTAAAATGAAATTAGTGAAAGGTTGATATTTTTAAAATGAAATGCATGTAATGCAAATGATGACGATGGGAACAATATTTGATGATTTATCACCTGCATGTCAGTTAGCATAAAAGTAGCGAAAAAAGTTCCAAACATTCCTGGCCCAGTGTCGCAGCACGGCAACAAGAGGGGGGTATGTTCTGTTTCTCATGCACTCTTTAATGGAAAAGATTTCAATTGTTAAGTTTATTGAGACAAATAAAGCATTAAAAAAAAAAAAGTGTCTCACACTATACAAACAAAAATAAAATTTAAATTTAATTAATATCTTCAGCTGATTTATAGTTAAATTCAGATTTTCTAATAGGAGATATTTCTGCAACTTTGGAAGGAAGGGGTTTTGGGGCGAAAAATTTTATTTCTACACCATTAATAAGCAGAAAATCCAAAATCTTCCAGATAAGGGACTTTTAGAAGCTCCAGTAGTGTGTGTGAAAGAGCAAGGGAAGGGGGATGATCACATTCAATCTAAACACAACGTCCATTCCATATCACACGTTAAGGTTCATCTATTTTCTATGCCGTTTTCTATATTGCTTTCCTTTCTTCATATTGTTCAAGAGTTGCGATAACACTTAAAGCTTACTTTTCAGCATTTCTAAAAATATTGTAATGATTTGATTTGAAATTTGATTATGTCGATAGCAAACCGATCAAAATCAGCACAATGGTTTGTACGCTCGACACCACAGCGTTCAGAGGTGGTAAACACAGGTTTGTTTATTGAACATATGCATCAGACTTGTGTGCTTGATACAAATATCGCTTATAAATCTTCGTCAAGAACAAAGATACTATACACTATACTCCGTTCGCTGAAACGAGATAACGAAAGTAAACAAATGCGCGTGCGGATTGGCGATGCTTAAACCTGGCGTTGTGCCAAAAGTGCCAAACAGATTTCTTGAAGTGCTGCTTCTGCTTTTTTCCCAAACGTCTGTTTGTTGCTTGTCTTTCACTTTTAAAATTGACGATTTTTTTCGATTGATTTGGTATTTTGTATACACAAATGGAGTGTGAAAATTCTTCTTTGAGCCCGCGTAAGAAGAGAGTAAAAAGAAAAGCTTTGAGTAAGGTGGAGAAAGATATGATTTTAAATGTATATAAAACGGAACTTGAATCGAATCCTGAACTTCCGATTTCTCATATAGGAGATAATGCTGCTTCCGTTTTTCGAGTGTTAAGAGAGTATAAAAAATGTGGTGTGTTAAACTCGCCGAAGAAAATAAAATTACGTAAACGTGTTTTAGAAAATATAGATGATTTTGATAGGAATGCTATTAAAAGAAAAATCCACGAGTTCTTTTTCAGGAATGAATTGCCCACTATAAATAAAGTTTTGGAAGTTGTAAATGATGACCCTGATTTGCCACCCTTTAAAAGGACAACATTTTATCATCTCCTGAAAGAATTAAACTTTAGATATTCACGGAGAGGACGAGACAGTACTCTCATTGATAAAAACGAAATAATTGTGTGGCGAAGAAAATATTTACGGCAAATCAAATCTTTCAGAGAAGAAGGGCGCAAAATATATTATATGGATGAAACTTGGTTGAATGCAGGCCATACAGTTAGTAAAGTTTGGAAAGATACATCAGTAAAATCATCAAAACAAGCATTTTTATCTGGTCTTTCTTCAGGATTAAAATCTCCTTCCGGAAAAGGAAAACGGATGATAATTACCCATATTGGTAGCGATTCTGGTTTCGTGGATGGAGGGCTTGACTTATTCGAATCAAATAAAAATAAAGATTATCACGAAGACATGAATTCAGAACGTTTTGAAAAGTGGTTTGGTGATATCTTATTTCGACTGGAAGATAACTGTGTGATAGTAATGGACAATGCTCCTAATCATTCCCGAAAATCAGAAAAAATACCGAATACTTCGTGGAGAAAACAACAGATTGTTGATTGGCTTTTAACAAAAAATATCCCTTTTGAGGACGGAATGTTAAAAGCGGAACTGTTGCAGTTAGTGAAGCAAAATAAAAATAAATATGACAAGTACGCTGTCGATGAAATGGCAAAAGCACAAAATAAAACTGTCTTACGATTACCCCCCTATCATTGCGAGCTTAATCCTATTGAACTGAATTGGGCACAAATAAAGAAGTTTGTTGCAAAAGAAAACAAAACATTCAAAATGAGCCTCATGTAAAAGATATATTCTCTCAAAGTATCAGCAAAATTGGCACTGGAGAATGAAAAAGATGCATTCAACATGTAACAAATACAGTGGAAAAACAAATGTGGGATTTAAATAATGCTATAGATAATATAGTGGATTCCATGGTAATCAATCTAGATTTTAATAGTTCCGATACTTTAACTTCATCTTCTGAATGATTTATGAGGTAAGTGGGCTTCAATAATGTAAGATATAAATAGTTTTGTACTATTTTGTATTTAACAAAATTAACTCCTGATGATGGTTTATAACAATGTTGAATTCAGAAGGTTTGCCCCGGGAGGAAATTCCGTTCGGAGCATTAAAATGTCCCCTCTCGGAATATTTCAGATTTTATACTTTTAATGGTCAAAAAGTATAATCCCCCCCCCCCGAAACTGTATAATGTCTCGCCTGGAGGCACAGAAATCCCACCAGGGAAAAATATGTCTGAATTCAACGCTGTTTAAAATAAATAGAGATTAATTTATATTTTTACGTCTTAAACTTTTACATTTTTGTTTAAAATCTCGATGTAAGTCAGTTAGCAACTTGTGTTGTTTTCATATAGTTATCAAAATAAATGTTTAAAAATTAACAAATCGAAATAAAAAATAAAATTCGCCAACCTAGGGATTTGTGCCAAATGTGTGGCTCCTTGGCGATTTTCCTGCAACCCGTTTGTTTACTTTCGTTATCTCGTTTCCCTGAACAGACTTACGGCCGTATTCTCCCCTCTCGCGGAATCGGAATATCGTACTGAATTCGATGATTCCAGGTGTTATTTCGAAGATCGCGATTATCCCCTCAAAATTCGGAATTCAGGCATTTCGGAAATGTGGAATATCCTTTACTTTCTTTCGGCTGCTCAGAGGCAGCCGGAATATCGTTTCGGAAGGTGGAATCTCTCTATTTGCTAATAATGGTGGGCGTAAGCAGTTATTGTTGATGTTTTTTGTATAACATTTTTAGAGTTTATTTCTTATTTTATATGTTTTTTTAATTAATTTCTGTTGGATAATTAGAATGTGAATATTTTTATTTTCCGTTCTTTTCAAATTGGTAAGTAATAAATATTATTATCTCCTGAAATGAAGTAAAATATTATTATATATTGTAATAAGTTCAAAATTTTTCTATGACAGATTCTGTCTCCTTTCCACTCCGTATATTTGTTTGTTTAGAGACATGTATTAAAAGTATCTCTATTTTTTAGAATCTAAATATTGATATGTCCCCCGAATTGTTTAAAAGACTTGGTAATATTTGATTGTATCTGTTTAAAATATGCATCTTTAGATATTTTGAAGATTTTTTTAAAACTAAATTTCATATTTCTGAATAACCTATGTACATAACTAAAAAACACATAACTAAAAAACCTGTGCTGTACATATCTATACATATTTGTGTGATATTTTATATGCTTGTGTGTATTAGAACTTTTTAAAACATATTATTGTAATGTAGTCTAATAAAGTTAAATAATTGCCTTATGTTTTCACATTTCACTGCTTAATAAGTCTTGTATCCTACATTATCACATGCAAACTTTCATGTGATATTTTAAAAATGAATTTAAATGCTACAGTAGCAGTAGCGTTGCACCATTTAAAGTGTATTTGTTTAAAAAAATATGATCCAATCTCTGGAATTATTTATAAAATTAATAGCAAGTGTCAATTAAAGAGGGTTGAAAATTTTATTTTTTACATTGAATTAAAATATCCACATGATATGGCAGCTTTGTAAATTTTAATCTAAAAATATTATACAGCCTTGCAAAAAGAATTCTGCATTTATCAGTATACTATCAAAATAACTTTTGGCTAGTATACTTGTTGCTATGATTTAAAAAATATATATTTGGCTATTTTTTTATGTGATAACTAAAATTTGAAATTTTTTGTCAGTACTATTTTCATGTTTTTAAGAACTATATTTCTCTTTCAAAGTAAAATGAGTTTAACTTTATGAACTGATGTCTTAATGTCAATGTTTATTGCAATTTTATTTTTCAAATATTTATTTGTTAAATACTAATACCCAGGGGTCGATCCAGGAAAAATTTGGGGCCTATTTAGGGCCCCTTCACAAAAATCTATTTAATAAAATGGGCGCCTTCACAAAAATCAATTTGATAAAATGGGCCCCTTCACAAAAATCAATTTGATAAAATTGGTCCCTTCACAAAATTCTATTCCATAAAAACTTACTATTTATTATTTATTTATTATTTTGTGATGTTTTAAAATGTGTAATTTGTAAACAAACAAGTTCACCAGAGAGGAAATCTTCAGCAAAAGGATTTTAAAAAGTTTTTGTTTATAAATGCTTGGTTCGAATTTGATTAACTGGATTTCAACTTTCCTTACAAAATGTTATTTTTCACAAAAATATAATAAATTTCGCAAAAATAACCTTTACTTTTCACAAAATGGGCCCTAAGAAAAAAAACCTGCATCGACCCCTGAATACCTAATAAATCAGAAATTAATTCAAATTTGTCATAAAATATTTAATTGACCACTGGTGCCAATTTTATCACTCTCATAATTTTTTGGAGATTTGTTATTTTCTTGAGATGTAACCAGTACAGTTACCTGTTCAACATAGAAAATAATTAACCCTAATCAAATATGTTGCCCCCCCCCCTTTTTTTTTTGGGCAAAAGTACTTTTATATGCACTACATAATATAAAAATAACGCCATTTTATTGAAGGCTTTTAATTGCAGAAGGACATTCTACTATATTTTTTCAATTTAAATTAATCTACATACTCATGCTAGCTAAACATACTTATTTTATTTTATATTTAACTTTGTCTTTATTTCTTATATTATGCAAAAAAAAAAAAAAAAAAAAAAATCGCTAAATAAACAGTTGCAATGTTATAAATAATTAATGCTATTTTGATTCTAAATTTAAAATCTTGAGTTTCTTTATTTCTAACTATTTACTTGAAAACAGCCTGTGTATGGGCTGAAAAATACTTGCTGCCTTTTCTGAAAACAACTTTCACAGTTCTCAACTTGCATCCAATATAATATGCAGACATGTAATATAATATCCAAATGGAATAAGCTCAATCGCTTATTTGTTTATATTTTTATGTTCATGTTGCACGTTAACGAATACAGGTAGAAAATAACATAATTATTAAAAAATCACATGTTATTGTTGTATGATAATTTCTTCAAATAAGACTTTTTTTTTTTTTTTAAGCAAATCTTTGGTAGTGCAGTTAATATTATTTTACAATAGCAATTTAGCATTTATTGGAATCTTGTGTTTTTTAAAAAGCAGAAAAAGATTTTTTAGATGTTGAAACACAGTTGTGTGTAATATTTGTTATATATTCTTTGTTAGCTCAAATATGATCTGTAAGTTGCATTTTCAAAATTAAAACTGGATAACTTCCTATCAAGTCAGTAACACAATTTTATCCTTTAACTGATAATGACATTGAGAATTTAGTAAAAAGAAAAAAAAACTTATAATTTCATTACAGTCGAATCTTGTTAATATGAAATCAAAAGGACCACTTTGTTTTGTGTGTGTGTTAATCATTAAAATAATAGTACCATCTTATCCGTTGGTATTTATTAGTGCTAAGTGATTTAATGTCAACAACAATGTTCATCAATCAATGTTCATCAATCAATGTTCATCAATCAATCATCAAATTTTGTCTTGTGTAAACAAGGGATTTTCTTTTTTTCCTTTCATAAATGTGTTGGAATATAATGGAAAAGTACCCAAAATACTATATTTGAATCACTGAACCAACACAGATAATTTAATTGACATGTTACAGTTATTCTGAAATATTAAGATATAATAGTTTGTCACTTTGTACATTAAAGAAAATTCAAAGGTATAGTATATACCTACAAAAATAAGAGTTGATTAACATAAAAAAAAAAACTATTTGTCTTTATATAAATTAGATTGAATTATGTTTTTTGTTTCTCATATATGATAATTATAAGTATGTGCAGAACTTATTTTAATGAAATATCTTTATTTATCACAAAAATATTATTTACTATGAAATTTTAGCAGTCATAGCCATCGTCAATGAATTTGTTATTTAATAATTCAACAAGTAAAAAAAAAAAAAATACTTTGTGTGCGATTTTATTGGTTTAAAGAAAAGAATTATAAATTAATTGAAAACAATTACTACAATTAAGAAAAAAAATCAAAATTACATAAAATTCAACATTTCATTTTCTAACAACATTTGTATTATAGAAATAGATTTAAATCTTAGCTAGAGTTTTCTTTTTCAACTCTGAATGATAAAAATTTTAAATTATAATTATTTTGAGAAGCTTAATAATCACTTCAATAAATTTTAATATGAAAAGTAGCACGAGTTACAAGTTACATATAAAATATTAATTAGCATAATTTTTTAGAATCAAATCATTGTTTATATACTTTTTATAATTTTTTTATTTATTCAATTATGATTATTATTTTTCAAATCATTGTTGTTTTGAGTTTTTATCAGAACTTACAATATATATCTAATTTAATCCTTAAATCTTTATCTGAAACAAAAAAAAAAAAGGGGGGTGGGGACTAAGTTTTAACTGTTCAGGATATTTGTGTCTTTTTTTTTTCAGTAAATTGAGTTATTGTATCAAAGGGTTAGGTTCCCATACATTTAATTCAAGAGTACTACTATATTATTGATAATTTACATAAACAATATCTGTATCTGAGTATCTATAAACAAACAATTTTTAATAAGAAACTCTCAATTGCATTTTATAAGCAACTATTGAAATGCGTTACATTTTGCAATATAAAAAAACCTATTTATCTTAAGTAATTGGAATCAATACAAATATCCTCATAACAGCATCCTTTACAGGGTTGAGTTTTTGACATGACAAGCATCAAAAACAGGTTCAAATACATTTTAAAACATTTTAACAACAATAGGTATACATTAAGTAAGTCATTGATTTATGTAATATTTTATTTAAAATTATAGTAATTTAATAATTACAATTTTTTTTAATTATTAATTGTAATAAAATATTGTTATTTTTTTTTTTGGAATTTTTAACCACAAGAAAACCGTTGTACAACAATAAAACTTCTGACTAATCTCTGATCAGTTGAATTTTTTTTTCTTTGTGAATTCTAACACTTGTCTGCTTTTGAAGATTTAAGAAATGCCCTAATGTTGATATGTATTATTTGATGACATTCTAATATTGTTCAATATCGTTATTGTTTTAAATTATTAGGAGATTTAAGATATTTTAAGTAAGAGAAAAAATGTGCAGCTCAAGCAGCACTTTCAAATCTTATATTTACTATTTAAGAATACACAATTTTAGTTTTAAAATTTTACCAAGTTACAAAATTGCAGTTAATAATAATACTTTACTAAGATATTAATTATCGATATACAATAATAGTGATATTTTAAACATTGCATGTAATGTAATATGTGTCATGTGTGACATATAATGTGAAATTTTAGATATCAATGTAGTATTTGAGGTTTTTGACAACATGGTTTACACCATGGTATAAACCGTCAAAAACTGACACATGTCAAAAACCTGCCAATCTTGATTATTTATAAAAGGAAGAAAAAACTTAACTGAAGTACATATAATATTAATTATTATTTATGAGAATAAATATCAGTTTTTATTAGTCTTATGTGAATTAGTTAATTTTATTTAGTTAAATCAATATGCAAAAAGAAAATTTTAAAAGGCTTGGATGATAAAAACATTTCTCATTTAAAGTAGTCAATTTTCAACCAAACAATAAGTGAATACATTGACAAAAGAATTTTAATTGTATTGAATATCATCTATGAAATGCCATGACCGAGAATTTAGTCATTTGTTTATTAATTAGTGTTTTGTATGTGCAGCCTAAGCTCCAATATCTTTTGTGTAAACATTTGGTGCATTAGAATGTTGTTTGTGAATTTTTAGCACATGAAAATTTGCCCTACCTGAAGTACGTTATGAAACACATACACACACGTGATTTATGTACAAATGTATATGCATACATATATATAATTTTATTTTTCAATGTAACTGAATAATAATCCACAGCAAAATTAAACAAGGTGTTTATTAAACACTGGTACAGCAAAGAAGTGGAAGGGGGGGGGGGGGGAATTGAAGCCTTGAAGCCTATCTTGGAGCACCTAAAAATTGATCAGATGCAAACTAAACATTGTATTAAAGTGATGCATGATGTGTAAAAGTCAACATAAAAAAACATAAACAGCTAAAGATATTTTAGAATGCAACTGCTTCAAGACTTCAAATGTTTGTTTATAAAATTAATGAAAGAGGATGAGAAACATTAACAGCATGGCCTGTGTCTATAATATTGCTACCAGTTTATTGCTCTCTGTATTGATGATTGAAAATTGGGCTCCTTTTATGAAGCCTTAAAACTGCTCAATAAAATTTATTTTGACTACTTGTGTTTTTTATTACATATAATTTTTTACACATTCATACTCAAAATATTTTATTAACCTGTAAAAAATGGATTTATTCATTTTATAATGAATAATGATTCAATAACCCTTCTCATGTGAAGATCCTGCCTGCGCCACTATATTAAAGATAATTAAAATTGCATTAACAAGAATAAAATGTGGAATGACTATTTGAAAAACTATATTTTTAAATAAATAAAGAATACATGTGAACTAGAATAGGAACAATTTTAATACAATACAAAATGTACTTTCAGGGGTCTGTCCAGGCTTTTTTCCCAGGGTCCTGTTTTTGTGAAATTGTGAACAGCTTTTCATATTTGTGAAAAATCTAGTCATAATTTTGTGAATTTGAAAAGATCGTTTTATTCAGGTTCTTGTTTATACATTTTTAAGAAGATATATGGATGTAAAATACATATATTTTCTTTATATGTGTAAAAGTGACAGGTCAGATTTTACTTTTAAATGATTAATTTGTGAAATGCTCAGTTTAAAGATGGAAAAATTTTGTGAAAAACCTATTTTTAAGATAAAGAATTTTGTGAAGGGTCCTGTTTTAGGAAAAATAGTTTTGTGAAGGGTTTTTTAAAGGACCCAATTTTTTCCTGAACAGATCTCTGACTTTTAATACTAGAATGCTAGCATTATCCGCATCTGCATGTTATTTCAATAAGAAGTGTATATCAAAATGACATACACTAATATTCTAAGGCTAAGTACAGAAGTTTGTCAATAGTACAGTAGAGTACGCAGGGTTCTGTTTTTTTATAGGGTGAGAGGAGGGGGGGTGGGGGTTGCTGAGCTTGGGTAATATGTGGGGTTGTGGAAATAGCTTAAATTGTGAGGTCCCCCTGCAGTAGCATAATTAGCAAGAAGTGTTTTAAAGTGCAAGATAAAATAATGATTCAGCTAAATAGTATTAACATAAATCCACAAACTTGTATAATAAATATATAAGTAGCTATTTTTAACTGATGTATTTGTAAAATAAAAAATATAGCTAGTGAGTAAATTTACACTAATAGTATATATATATACATATATATACTATTAGTATAAATTTATTCTCTAGATAAATTATAAAATAGAAAAATAAATTAAACTTATGTAAAGATTCAAAAACTGCATTGAGAAATTCACTTTATTTAACATAATTTATTATTTATTTGTAATATTTTCTCCATAAATCATGAAATATACTGGTTCAAATTTAAGTTAAAATTTTGGATCCAATGTCATGAATTATTTGTCGATCGAAATACAAAATTAATAAAAATTATAACAAATGAATATATAATAATAATGTCTTTAAAACGCAGACATAAACAGTTCAATAATAAGAAATTAGATTAGGTGTTTGATTAATCATCCGATTTAAATATTTCATATTTAACGTAAAAATACACCAGGGAAAAAAAAAAAAAAAAAAACGAACATTCCCCCCTCCCCCTTCAATTTTTTTTCAGAAATATCCCCTGCAGTATTGAAAAACATTTTATTTTCTTTAGGTATTCATTCCTTTACTCAAATTTATTAAAAAAATATTATTTTGATTAAATCATAGTAACTATGAACATCTTCACTAGACAACGAAAAAATAAATAAACATGTGTAGTTGCATATGTTTACGTTCATTCTGATTGGTTTTTAACACTTTCCAACCTAGTTGAAAAGTGTTTATGACTTCGGTTTGTCTGGCCGTCTGGCCGTCTGCCGTCTGTCCGTGCTCTAACTCCCGTAAATATGCTCGGATTGCCCTGCAAATTTTATATGTTATAATCGTTATCTATAGCATGTTTCCTATTTCAACGGAAGTGTGTAGCACTTATAGTTTTTTTACAGGGACACTCAAAAGAATTCCGTTACATTGCGGTCTATGGGGAAAAATCATTTGCGGTTTATTTAAATAATGTTTCAATACTTTAAACGCATTGAAATTTATATATATCACTAAGGTGCATTAGAAGAAGCTTAATATGGAATAGGGTGTGCATAGCACTTATACTTACTTTACAGGGACAGTCAAAAGAATTCCGTTACATTACGTCTATGGAGAAAAATCGTCTGCGGTTTATTTAAATAATGTTTCACTATTTTAAACGCATTGAAATTTATATAAGGTTCATTACAAGAGACTTACTACAGAATATTGTGTGTATAGCAGTTATCGTTCATTTACAGGGACACACAAAAGAATTCTCTACTGTATGTTAACAATAATTCCTGGAAGTGCGTTTTAAGTTACTGAATGCGATTTTAATTTTAAATCGCTTTTTGTATATTACGTGGTGTGTATAAATTCTGTAGATCCTTTACAGGGAAGTACAAAAGTTCGGGAACACATTTCCGTATTATTTAACTCCAGACGGAGAATTTTAAACTGTGCTACGTGTTTCCTAACTGAACTAAAATTTAGCATCCTATGTAGTATATATACAAATCTATAGATCCTATACAGGGCTGAATAAAGTATTCGGATTACTTAGATGTTATCTTTTAGCTTATAAAAGAGTATGATTCGTAAAATTATTTTGGAAGCGTTGGAAAGTGTTACATAATCTATGCTTGACGCATGATTTTTCGTTCTTGTTCACACTTCTTAAGAATTTGAAACGTCACTTCCTTTCGAATGCCACGGAAAATATATCGATTATTACAAATCCGGAATCTGACTAGGGGAGAATCGCTCTTTCCCACCGAACCGGAATCCAGGCCTGATTTCGGATGAACTGAATTCCGGTTTCGTTCCACTTCGGTGGAATGGGAGTGCATACCGTTCAGTGTCTTTGGTCAAGAAGATGAGGACTGGAGAGACACAAGGAAATAATAACACATGAAGAGCACACTGGCATGCATTTGTTTATATTTACATATCATTATTGCCATTCGCTAATGTACAAATAATGTCAATTTCTGTGCCGCATAAATTTTTATTTCATTTTTGAATTTTAACTCCCTAAAAATTCTTCTTTCTTACACTTATGTAGCTAAAAGTATTTAAAAATCTAAAGCAATCATTTTCTAAGGAAAACCGAAGGTTCTGCGCGGCTGACGAGAAGAGCTTGCCAGGAATATATTTTCATTTTCATTTGGCTAATGGCAACTCTATTAAAACGGTTGTGTTCAGGAAAGAAGATCGCGCGGCGCGCGCGCGATGGAGAGAAGGGTTATGGAGTAGGTCTTATCGGAAATTTAAATAATTTAATATATTGAAATAATTTAATTATTTCAATTATTTTAAGCTTCTGTGGGTCGGATTAGGTGAAACTAGCGACTATACATCTTTATCCTCCAAAAAAAATGGATCTTGTAATAGGAATATCTATTTTTATTTCATCATAATAAACCCCCGAAACATTCATGAAAAGCATCACGTGATCAGATAGCCCGATCCGCGTTCATAACCTGCAAATTTTTAGCGCGGGCTGCGCGCGGGTGACTCACAAAAATTCTGTGGGCGATTTGATCACGTGATTGGGCTTTTTTGTGTCTTTTTACTTGGTTTGGTAGGTTGATTGATACAGCTGTAGCAACATGATCGGATATCTGAAAAATTAAAAATTTTTAACATTCTAAAATGATTTTTTATGCCTTTGATCCAACATATAAATAATAGAATACGAAAGTATGATGTGTATATATATATATATATATATATATATATATATATATATATATACACATCATATAGTTACATAACTGCTGTCAACTTATATGTCTCTAAAACTACAGCACCTACTAAAACTGATATATTAGTTTAGTTGATAGCAGTTACATAAATATATATATTGTACAAAACAATGCATATAATATTATAAAGTTTAATTTTCTATAACCAGTGCACCTTTAACTAACAAGGGAGAGGACGTTCGGATCACCGAATTCCTGAAACACGTTATTGGTGGTTTCAATAAAATTAATGTAAACTCTAAAAAAAAAATGGTACTTTTTGGTTAACCAGGTACCAGTGAAACAAATATAAATATATACACAGACACACACATATCTATATACATACATATATACACAAACATATATGTAGATATATATTTATATTTTTTTTTTCACTGGCGCCCGGCTAACCGAAAAGTACCAAAAATTGTTATGTACTTTACTGACGTTTGGGTTGTCCTACACAGATGAACCTGAAAAGTATGAATACAAAGTGAATGCTCGCCGTTTATTTCCGATTTTCTTCCCCTATTTTTATTAATTTAAAAATTATTTATCAGTTGCTTTATATTTTTTGGAATAAATAGAATGTTAATAAATCAAGGTCGTGATACCAACATATGTTGGTATCACGACCTTGATTTACGATAAATCTTTTAACATATGTTAAAAGATTTATTTCTTTATTTATAATAGTAAAATAAAATCTTTGTTAAAATTTGATAAAAAAGCTTTTAAACATTTTATTAAAATATATTTTTCGATAACAACCTTGTTGAAACATAATTATTAATTTCTAAAAATTTATTTTTCTTGAAATTCATTTTTCGATGTAAATTGCATTATTTATTATATTGCAATAAACATCATAAAACACGAGAAACAAATGCTAAAATACTTGTACATTCAGTAGAAAATTTATAAACATTCTAACTTATATTTTATTTATATTCATTACGAAACTAGACAGTAAACCACATGTATTTTACCTCTTTACAAAAATAGCTACTGATATTTCTAGTTTAAATAATGTATATGTTTTACATTTTATTTTTATAATATTTTTTACATTGTAAAATATGCTTTGCATTCTATTCGTACTAAAAATTCACTGTTGAAGTACTCATTATAAAAACATGGAGAAATTCGTGCAAATTGACTATATTTTCATTTCTTATTTTACATTTGCTAAAAAGAAAATAATAATAATAATAATGTTTAAATATTAAAAGACACTGTAATGTAAAATTTTAATCGTAAAATAACTGAATTTGTCGTATTTAATTAAATAAGTAATTGTTAATAATATCAAATTTTGCTTTCATAAAATATATTCCATTAATCATGAAAAATACAAAGCAACCGATTAAACATTTTGAAAAAAAAAAAAAAAAAAACAGAAAAAACATGAAAAAAACCCAGAAAAATCAAACAGAAATTTTGGGGGATCGAACCCGCTACCTCCAGAATCAAGAGCAGTGCTCTAACCATTCGGCCACCAAGTTCACTTCTTAATTTAACAAAATATCATTAAAATACGCTAATTAGTCAAATGAAGGACCGTGTTCATTATCATTGATTTGGATGTCCAAATCAATGATAACGAACGCAGGCCTTTCAATTTCATTCACAGTATGGACTCACTCGATATTTTAATCTCCATCGCCCGTGCGCCGCCTGATCTTCTGTTCTGAACAGCCCCATGGGGGCTGTTCAGAACAGCCCCAGAACAGCCCCATGGGGGCTGTTCAGAACAGAAGATCAGGCGGCGCGCGGGCGATGGAGATTAAAATATCGAGTGAGTCCATACTGTGAATGAAATTGAAAGGCCTGCGTTCGTTATCATTGATTTGGACATCCAAATCAATGATAATGAACACGGTCCTTCATTTGACTAATTAGCGTATTTTAATGATATTTTGTTAAATTAAGAAGTGAACTTGGTGGCCGAATGGTTAGAGCGCTGCTCTTGATCCTGGAGGTAGCGGGTTCGATCCCCCAAAATTTCTGTTTGATTTTTCTGTTTTTTTTTTTTTCATTTAAAAATGTTTAATCGGTTGCTTTGTATTTTTCATGATTAATGGAATATATTTTATAACAGCAAAATTTGATATTATTAACAATTACTTATTTATTTAAATACGACAAATTCAGCTATTTTACGATTAAAATTTTACATTACAGTGTCTTTTAATATTTAAACATTATTATTATTTTTTTCTTTTTAGCAAATGTAAAATAAGAAATGAAAATATAGTCAATTTGCACAAATTTCTCCATGTTTTTATAATGAGTACTTCAACAGTGAATTTTTAGTACGAATAGAATGCAAAGCATATTTTACAATGTAAAAAATATTATAAAAATAAAATGTAAAATATATACATTATTTAAACTAGAAATATCAGTACCTATTTTTGTAAAGAGGTAAAATGCATGTGGTTTACCGTCTAGTTTCGTAATGAATATAAATAAAATATAGTCAGAATGTTCATAAATTTTCTACTGAATGTACAAGTATTTTAGCATTTGTTTCTCGTGTTTTATGATGTTTATTGCAATATAATAAATAATGCAATTTACATCTAAAAATTAATTTCAAGAAAAATAAATTTTTAGAAATTAATAATTATGTTTCAACAAGGTTGCTATCGAAAAATATATTTTAATAAAATGTTTAAAAGCTTTTTTATCAAATTTTAACAAAGATTTTATTTTACTATTATAAATAAAGAAATAAATCTTTTAACATATATATGTTAAAAGATTTATCGTAAATCAAGGTCGTGATACCAACATATGTTGGTATCACGACCTTGATTTATTAACATTCTATTTATCCCAAAAAATATAAAGCAACTGATAAATAATTTTTAAATTAATAAAAATAGGGGAAGAAAATCGGAAATAAACGGCGAGCATTCACTTTGTATCCATACTTTTCAGGTTCATCTGTGTAGGACAACCCAAACGTCAGTAAAGTCATTGCCAACTATAATACATAAGGCCTGGTCATTTCGCCAAAATCCTTCGAAAAACCGTACACCGGCTCTGAACACAGACCCTGAACCAAAATATAACAACGTGATCTTTGTTTACATTTATACCCTGCCCAGATAGCGACACGTATTTGCTTTTTTCTAGCGTCGAAGTTTCAAAAACTTTAATCATATTTTCAAATTAAATACTTATGTCCTTGAATTTCATACGATTTATAAGAATATTTTTCTGTACTTTAAAATATACATTTCTTAACTATAAAGATTTGCGAAAGTACTTATTTGTTTACTTTTTCATGCGATACATTAATAAAGATTATCAGTTCTGTTATTCTTTCAAAATATCCACTACTTAATTAAATATTACATGTGTTCTCTGTAGTATTTCGCATACACGTTGTAAAATTAAGATTATTAGATTTTATCCAACTTCAACAGTCATATTGCAGATGAAGCAGACATTTTTGACGATTTTACTGTAACCTGTAAAATGTTCGTTGTTGGTACAGCTTAAACTAAGAAGGAACAGATGTGTTACTATCACGCTAAAATGTAAACAAAAGATTGGCGACTGTTTGTTTGGCGCGATTTCCCAGACTGCGCCAAACGAATAACTTAATACAATGGCTAGGTTGCCATTAAAGAAAAAAATCCCCTAAATTTGGCGACTTTTTTCTTTTTTTTAACCGATAATTTTTTTTTTTTTTTTAGCGTGAGTGTAAAGCATCTAAGCCAAAGAAACAATAATAATGGATTTAATTAATTTTGCAATATCCGGTGAAACCCAAACAATTTTGATTAAATCATGTAAAATACTTTTTTATTTAGAAATAAAATTCATTAATGTTTAAAAACAATTTTATGAGTAATTTGATATATTTTAATCTTTTTGTATTAGTTTTATTGTTTTAACAAATGTTAAAAGTATAAATAAATTGGTGACATTGACATTTTCAGACTGAGTGTTTATTATTATTATTTATTTATTTATATTATATTATTTCTATGTTTGTTGGTTTAATAGTTTTAAAGAAAAATACACTATATTATCCCCTTAATAGAACTTTACATTAACATTGTTTTTGACAGTTTATAGTAACCCTTAACTGCTGTTAAGTCTTACAGACCACTGCTTTTTTTAATTTTCACAGTTTAGCCATGTGACAATTTATGTCACAGCAGTTAGTGTTAAAGAGACTTAATTGATCTGTGCATGTAAAAAAATGTTAGGTTGTTAGAACACACATTTTGCTGAAGTATGTAAAAAAAAAAAAAAAATTTCATATGTTTAGAAAGAAATATATGGGTATTTTTCCATTATTAAACATCATGCCAAAATGCATGCTAGCACACCATTTATTTCAACCCTGACCGTGAAAAGGTTTTTATTGCAAACTGTGCCAAACATTGTGACTCGCTGTTTATTGAATATGAATCATTTTATTATTATTATTCTTTAATCATAACCATACAAAACATCATAATTTGTTAATTTTGAAATTGAAAATATTTTTTATTAAGTTACATTTTTCCCCAAGATGGATTTTACTATTTAGCAGTTACCTGATGATGAGAAAGCTGCAAGAAAATTCTTCCATCAGTGCAATGGATTTATACATAAAGTTTTTTTGCGAGAGGCTAGCTGTAAACATTCCACAGTAAATCCTACACAAATATAACTGTGTTAACCCTAACACTGGATGCCATACCCAGTTTGCTGAGAGATTATGGGATATCACAAAATGTTGTAATAAAAGACAGCGTAGCACTGTCCGTCATTATTTACAATTGTATCTCATACAGTTCATGTGGCAACATCTTTTATCAAAAAATTGAGACATGCTGAGATTTTGAATTGCATACGGGTATGATTGTCAGCAGAAAAATATTAGTTTTCACTGATTTCCTTTGATAGATTGAAATGGACTAAGGCAATGGCTAATAAAGCTAAAAAGAGATAATTTTGAACCAAACAAACACTTAGTGTTATGTTTGAATCATTTCAATGATGAAGATTTTGCTCCATGTAATGAAAGAAGAAATTTAAAACCAGACATGGTGCCGAGCAAGTTTTTGTTGTCGAAACTTGCTGTTAAAACGAAAATGAATATCGTACCAATTTAGGTAAGGGTGTAATTTCCCATTTCTGTTATTTTAGTTTGTTTTGAACAACATGTTATTCTTGTAAGAATATTGAATATTATAATAAGTTTATTTCAATATTAATACATTCAGAATGTAAAGCATTAATTTACAATATATTTTCTTGGAAATAACAGTATGTAATCATATACTAAGATTGTTATGTTTTAATTCACGAATTCACAAAAACAGCTGCAATCTTAAATTTAGTCTTTAAATTAAATTATTTTGAATACTAATTATCAATTTCATTTATGCTGTATTTGGTATTGTGATTACCTGTTATTTACTGACAGTAATTTATTAAACAACTTTTGTTTATTTGGATACACCCTTGTGCTTATTTTCCTTTTTCCCCAGTATGTGTTTGTTTTCTACTTTCTACTTTTTATGCACCTGTCAAAAAGCAAAATTTGCACTTAAAAAATTGTTTTAATTTCTAAATTAATTTATTATATTCTTTATTATTATTATTTTATTAATTTTTAACTCGACATTAATTAGAACAAGATTATATTTATTTATAGTACATTCACATTAATTCTAAATTCAGAATACAATGATATTCAAAAATATACTATAAGATTATAAATTTCAATGGTTATCAAATTGGAGTAAACCTTGTAAGGGTGGGATCTGATGGCCTGGTGAATGCTTTGGATGTCTAAGGCAGGCCGCACACTGACAAGACAGAGCGACGTGTAGCGCAAGACACGAAACAAATTCTGATATTCAAACCGGTTTTTCTTTGTTAAAAGGGTGAAAATGTCTCATTACTTGCGCTGTCTCGTCAGTGTGCGGCCTGCCTTAGAGCAGCCGTACTCAACCTTTTTTTCTCGCGGGCCGCAAACATGTATTTGCGACGTTAGGCGGGCCGCAGGTTGAGTATGGCTGTCTTAGAGCCTTCATAAATGATTGCCTTTGCATTCAAAGTAAGTCACCAGAAAAATCTGTGAAAATGGAACCTGCCGATAATGAATGATACCAAATGGAGAATTTCATTGTCTACTGAAAGAAAGACCTGCTGATGTAGAAACCAGTCTTTTTTTTTCTGTTCCCACACAGGAAATTCTGTAATTTGGCAATTATCTATAATTTATAAACTTATACTATATTTTTGAAATTTGATGTATTTTGAATTTACAAATTGAAAGTAGTAAACATATAGAAAACTTTAAAAACATGAAAAACATGTTAATTTTTCAAAAATAAATTTTATGATTGTGAAAATCTAAAATAGGTTCAAATTGGATGGAAATTTTGTCTTTCTTCACAGCTTCGTTTCCTTGGCTATTTATAATATTTGACAAGAATCGAATTCTACATCTGAAAAGTAAAAACTTTTTATGCAGAATTTATTTCTGTAAAGAATGTTTCGAGTTCTACATAAAAAATAAATCTTTTCTGAATGCAATCAGAACTAGTATGTTTGAGTATTTTATGTTAGCCAAGCACAAATCTCACCAATAAAAGCTTGTACTTTTTCACATGTCTAAATTAGAAACAATACTTTGATGTTGATTTAAAATGTTTTGTTAATAATGGTATTATATTTTTGGATTATTATTTTTTTTTTTTGTGTGTGTGGGGGGGGGGGGAGGGAAGGAGAGTATTTTAAATAAAATGAGTGAGATGCATGTATTTTAAATGTAGTGCATATATTATATGTATTTTAAATAAAAGTTATGCATCTTAAATGAAATTAATGAAAGGTTTATATTTTAAATGAAATGAATTGCAACATGAATGATGGTGATGGGAACAATATTTGACAATTTATCATCTGTGCCCAGCTAACATAAAAGCACCTATTGTTTGTTTGTATATAAACAAATGTTTCAATTTGCATTTTTATTTTCAAAAAGTACTTGAATAAAAAGGCTAAATGCTGTTTTAATTTAAAAAACTTTCCCCAAAAGACCTTGAGTTTGTTAGGGTCAAGACCCCTTTATCATACTTCAGACCTCACAATCTGGTGAATGTCTATGGGTGTAAATGTCCGAGGTAATTCCCAACTTATTTACTGACTTTCTCCTTAAAGTGTCGCTGCCCGGTGCATTCTACCAATACTAGTTCGTAAACAGTTGCATAAGAAAACAATGTAGCTATGAAAAAATATTGTGTTAATAACAATTAAAAAAAAAAAAAAAATTCTATTAAAAACAAATATGTAAAAAACATATTTTGCAGAATTTCTAGCCGTCAAAAACATTTTTGAAATCGAAGATTTACATACAAAATTGATTATTATATAATGTAGCATTTTAGCTAATCATCTGTAATCAGGCCCACAGTCAAGGTTAGTGCCAAATATGAGCGATGCTAGGGCAATGTGATTCCAAGTATGCAGTAGTTACAGCATTGGTTAAAAAATTAAATTAATTTTGCATTAAGTTGCATTTACTATAACAAGCCAATAGGTCCTTACATAAACAATAATATTTATAATTTATACATGTTTAAATGAAACTATATTTATTATATAGGGCCATTTTTGCTACTGTTTATGACACATGGCTCAAGTCGCTCTTCGTAAATCCAAATTTTACCGGTCTCTGTAAAGAGAAAAAAAAAAAACACTCAAATTTATTTACCTTTGGCATTTGAAACTATTAAAATAAAAGTTTTAATTATGTTTATTTTCACACATTCAGCTGATATTTCCAGAATTTCTAGATTGATAAAATCCTCTGCACGAGCAGACTGAAAGGCGAGATTTTATTTCTAGAAAATTAGTGGTATGATACTGTGATACAATTTGTGATCTGATGATATGTGAAAATTTGTGATATTAATTTGATGATGATGATTTGTGATAAGATTGCTGATACTTTATAATAAATGAAAACATTGATAATCTCTCGTAATCAAATCCAGAGCCAAAGTTCACATTTAACAGGAACGATGTTAACAACAATGTGTTTTGGAATGCATGGTAGTTGTAACAAGAAAATTTATTATACATCAAAACATGCTCACCCAGATATGCGAATTGGCTGTGGTCCAGATTATGGAACGTTTCATAGAATACATACAAACTTTCTATCAAAAAACAGTGAAGCTTGCGCCTAAGCTATTTTAAACTGAAATGATTCCCCATCATTTCAAAAATAAATAAAATGACACACCAATCTATATTAATAAAAGAATGTTTCGCTCCGGGCTGGCGGATTGAGGGTGACTTTTCTAACAGGCTGGGCCGGCAGAATTAGAAAAAAAGTTTCAACGGGCCGGGCTGGCAAAAAAATTGAACGAGCCATCCAGGCCAGGCCGATAAAAAAAATTTAGCGGGCCTGCCGGTTCGATATAAAGATTTAAGCAGAACCAATAAATATATGAGCTATTTTCAAAGAATATGGTTTTCGCAAGAATAAGTATAAATGAGCGTTACGAGCCCATGCTAGTTTGACAACATAATACAGAAATGCAAGTTGATCGACATCGGACAGTTACATTGCCTTAATATTTTTTTAGCAGACTCGTGCCGGCCCGAGATCAGGCTTGCATTTTTTTTGCTACGTAGTCGAGCGGGGCCGTAACTGGACTTAATTGTTTTCAGGATGTGTAGGGCAGGCAATATGTTTTGTAAAAGTATTAATAGCAATAATGAACTTCTGTTAACGTAATCTTTAAAAATATACCTTAAAGGTGGTTCTTAAATTCCTACTCAACAATGCGAAACCTTGACTCATTTTCTGACTAATTTTTAACTGTAAAGTCATAAATTGACAAGCCTGACTACTGAAGGGATTTGGAATTAAATACAGTTTACCATTTTTGATAAATAAATTACTTGTCGAAATATAAGATATTCTTATCATGTGACTTCAGATTTCCCCCCTTTCCCATGCTGTTGCTTACGGAAATTCGATTCAAAATGCTAACTTTGACAGTATTTTCTCAAAGATATATTTCTTTTATCAAAAAATGGATAACGCCATTCGATTATATAGTTTCTGAATAAGAATACCTGTCAATCTTATGCGTTTCCGAAAAGGAATGAATTTAGAAATCTATCAGAAAGTAGCTCCTTTGGATTTGAGAAAAGCTTTAATAAATGACAGAGAAATATTTTTATAAATCTACTTTTTATTATACAGCTTCAAAAGTTATGATGTTTTAACCCTCTTTTTTTCCATTTATTTTAAACTAATTTTTTAATAAATCCTTATTTGAATGTTGAAAGTCTTAGAATCTAAGTAATCATTAATGTTGCTATTGTGTATTTTCTGTCTTGCGAACTCATCGCAATTTTAAAATATACTGTAAAATTTTCCCATAAATATTATGTATACAGTATTCTTTAAAGAAATCTGAATTATATGCTAAAAATCTCAATTTTTTCGAAATAGAAATTGTGTCATGGCATATCGGGCCTGTTTTCACTGATTTCTGTACGGGCCAGGCCAGGCCATGAACTGTGAAAATATAAACGGGCCGGGCCAGGCCATGAACTGTGAAAATATAAACGGGCTGGGTCGGGCCTGGAAATTCCGGCCCGTGCAGATCTCGGCCGGATCGAATGCACATGGGATTCAGAATTTTAATATTTTGATAATTACCCAAGATATTAATTCAAATCTCATTAAACATTGCATCGAAAATGCCATCTTTTTTATCAAAATGGCTTAAGAAAAGAACATTTGTTCTCGATTTGCAAGTGGAAATGAATGAATTTGAAATTTATTTACTAATTAGCAAATTTCAAGAAAACTAATTAAGATATCAATTTGAAAATTTATGAGCATATATAAAAACAATTTCTACATCTGACAATGTAATTTTTGAAAAATGCAGCTGGTAATTTTTCATAACTTTTGCAAAAATCTGACGGTGCCAGTAAAAAAAAAAATCCAAGAAAGCTTCAGACAGGGATCAGCTATCATTAAAAACTGAATTACAAAAAGATCTGTTTCTCTGGCTGATCCCTTCATTTAGTTTGCGAAAATGAAACGAAATAATTGCCATTTTTTACTAATGAATAAAGATATAGATTTGAATTTGAGGATGGGAAGGGTAGCCATCTGGCGGCTGTTTTAGGGTAACATCTTTGTTATGTTCTAATTATCAGAAAAATATAATTATTTTTTTAATGATCACGTTAATGTAGAGGAAGGTGGTTTTCTTGAACAAATTATTTGTTATATTTGCGGGTATGAAGAGGGAAAGGGTTAACATCTTGCTCTGATTTACACAAATTCCATTTAAGAAATTTGACATTTTTAGCTTCTTCCGTAGCGTTTTATAAATGTTATATATAGAGAATAACAGAAAATTCAAATGACTATTTTCATAAATTTGAATTTTTGTTCCTAATGAAAGTACACAACCCGTATTTACTTGATGTATACCAACAATCAAAGTAAATGATTTGTTGTTCAGCACTTGACCAAGCTAAGCACCCCCTGGGTGACAATCCTACAAGTTTTTTTAATCTAACTGTGCATTCTTATTTCGGGTTCTATGGACCAATCACAATCTGGTTTGGATTATTCGACTTAGTTTTCAATTGTGTTACAGATTTTAGTTCCACCTTCCGCTGCCAGGGTGTGCATCATTTTGTCGAGCTCTATGGACCCCGATTTCGATGGGAATTAGTTCATTCAACTCCCTACAATGGGTACCCATGTCGGATGTTACCTTATCTTGTAATTCTTTTACTGTATTACTTCATCAAATTAAACTAATTTGTTTATTTTTTCACATTTTATTTCATATAAATATATATCTACTCCAACATCTAATTACAATTTTCACTATCCTAGTGAAAAGTACAAAATACAATTCTAACAGATGATATTGACTTGCGAATTATAATAATTTACATGATATCCGTTTTCTCTGCAGCAATGGAATCAACAGATTGCTGTCATTTTGAAAATATTTCATTAAAAGTCTTAAAATAGTGAAAGTAAAATATAAAAATTGAAATAACTTGAACTGCTAGTGCTAGACTGCAATTAGTCAAAATGATGCAATTTCCAGAAATATTTTGTTATGATTTTGGCTTGTCAGTTTCTAGCGCTGAAAGTTTCAGAAGTCTATTTTAAAATATTTCTGCTTAAATTTTAGTTTTAAAAAAATGTTCTGAGTGAACATTTACAAGTTAATATTTACAAGTACAAGTGCTATATTTATTTTCAAATTTATTGGGGTAAAAGAAAGGGAGCTTCATTAAAATTGTGATGACAAGGATTTAAAAAAGATTTATATCCCAATTCACCTTTTTAAAATTTGATTTTTTGTGAGCATGTATATTCCGAGTAATGTGTATGCTATATTTTATTCCTTTTCTTTACAAATTTCAATTTAAACTGTGTTTAATTTTACAATTACTTTCATCTGCAATTTAAAATGAAAGTTAAAATCAAGTTTGATTCCTTTTTCCAGGAGTACACTTCTGGGTATTTGTACCATGAAATTAGATTTGGAAAAGCAGAGGAGTGGTAGATTTGTGCTTTGTTTTCAAATAATTAATTGACAATTCTCTTTAAAATTGCTAATCTGATTAATAAATTATGAATATAATCAACCGTTATGCTCTGCCTAACTGTAAGCAGAACCAAGGATGGATTTAGAGTCACATTAACCATTGACTTCTATTATTTCAGGTTTGGGTTGACCATATTTTTTCAAAAAAGTAAAAATTCTATAACATACATTCTCAAATAGCAGAAACCTTTTTTCAAGGAATATAGCAGCCTCGAGGTGTCTGCTATTTAGAGGCTTTACAGTATTCGAATATCAACGAGTACGACATATTTGTTGTCTATATAAAACAAACAGATTTTAGATGATCAATTATTACATTTAAGAAATTAAAAATTCATCTTTTCTGCTATTACAGCAATGCAGATTTGTGTCATAATAACAATCGTTTTCATTCCTACATGAATAAAATTTTAAGATAAGTTTATTGAAGCGCTATTTTTATTTTTTGTATACATAAGTTTTATGCATATACAGATAAAAATTATTTCAAAAAAGAATATCAAGTAGATGAGAAGTTCATACAGTCACAAATTAAAAAAAAAAATCTATTTTAAAATTATCTAGAGAAAAAAAAAATATTAAATGTTAACAAAATTATACAAGGAAATGAAAATTTTTTTAAGGTACACTTTATTTTATAGTTTGAAAACATATTAGAAACTATTGCCTAAATGCTGTAAATTTGCTTTATTAATGGTTTGCGATGTCTGTAACCCTCTCTCTCTTCTCAACCATCTTCAAGTGTAAGTTTTATATAAAAAAAGAAAAATACTATAAGTACCATTGCTAGTCAAACATAATTTGAACCAGAAAATGTATTTAATAAATAAAATCAAATAAGTAGTGCATATATACAAGAAACATTTTATTAAATAAGTTTTCCGATTCAAAATAAGTTTATTATTATTTTTTTTTTTACTTGAAGAAAACACAGAAGATTGACAGCTATGTCTTAGCTAGAATGTAGAGGAGTCTGGTACACAGTGGGCCACTTTTTCAGTTTTTATTTCTCTTTGACGAACAGACGAATCTGCTTGAAAATATTTTTGAATATCCTTAAACCTTTTTACATTTATCATAGTTTTCTCAGAACATTGTTTTCAATACATTTTTAAATATATATATATATATATATACACCCATAAAATGGATCAGTGTGCCCCTGAAGTGGGGCACATTGGTCCACCCACCGAGACACAGTGGCAGTGGCGCAGCCAAGGGGGGGGGGGGTTTGGGGGTTAAAATACCCCCCAGAGCTAAAAAAATTACTATAATTGCCGCTTATATGAATCAAAACTACTAAAGTTAAAATTAAATTTTTTGGTCTTTCCGCCTTGGCAGAATCTACCGCTTTTTTAAATCAAATTCTATTCAACAATGTGATTCAATTAAATGGCGAAAATTCTACTTAAAACTGTGAAAGCGCATATTACACGCATAGGTTATGTCAAAACTTGATTTTTGGACTGCGTCACTTTGTCGAGACATCTTATAGTACAAGATGGGTCATATACTCTCACACAGACGCTTTGAGTTATATAGTATACAGTAGTCTGTTTTTTAATTGCATTTCTGTCTTTGTTCCACGTTTGAAACAATAACAGATCATCGAATTCCAGAGAAAAAAAAAACATACACTTTGTAAGTCTCTCTCAATTTCAAGCGGCTTTTTTTGCGTTTTTTGCTCTCAGTTATATCTAAGACCAAGCTATGTGCGTACCCAGGAAAAAAATCTTTGCAAAAGTAAGAATTTAAAAAAAGTACTTAAAGTTATAAAAAGCTATTTTTCGATTATGAGCAGATTTTTGCAATCGGTGTTTCTTTCGAATCATTTCTTTCGTAGGGGGTCTGTACACAAATTTAAAGACTATATTTCATTTGTTGGTAATGTAGCAACGACGTCTTGCTTATGATGGAGATTCATATATTTATCGTTAAAATTTTATAAATTAGTTGTGGTTCCTCTTTTAGCTATTTTTAATTTTATCGCGCTTCTGTGAAAAGAAAATCTCTTTCCTTTCTATTTAAAATTCAACAATTCTTAAACTCTTTTATCCCAGCTTGAAGTGATCCTTTCTCAATTAATGTACATGTCTAAATTATTTCTTCCGTATGTGCTTGCGATTTTCATATGAGAAATGAAATCATTTTCAGTTTGGCATCTGCGCGCTTTCCTAAAGCATACATTTTGGATCACAGAATAAATAAAGAAAGATAAAATGCAACGTCTATTTCTCGATACATCTGCATGCTAAAATTCCTGCAGATGTTAAGTTCGGAAAGTTAGTTTTCTGTTGTTATAAAGATGCTGATATATGGTAATCTGGTTTGGCGGTTTGCGTTCAAAAAAATTAGAATGTGCTTCTCCCTAACGAATTTTCTTCTGTACCCTATGGGTCGACGCAGATAAATTTGTGACATCTCAAAAAAAGGCATTCGATTTCGAGTTTTCATGATGTGAAGATATAGACGTTCTGAGTGCTGGGGGACCGCCTCATTTTTTCAATTATCTTTCTTCAAATAAAATATTTTTTTTTTCATGGAAGCCTCAAGTCTCCGATATGTTTCTTCACAGGATGAGAGCCTTCGGGTCCTTGCTTATAGCGTATATGTATGAGCTCCGGTACTCTTTTTTTCTAGAATTTAAGACCTGCCTGTGAGTATGGATTTTGAAAAAAAAAAAAGGCGTTAAATGCAATTTTTTAGAAAAATACTATCTATAATTGCGCACAATTTTACGCTAACCATGCATTAATTTAAATTGATCAGCAATATATTAGTTATGCATTGATTTACACTTATTACATTTTAACGAATGCTATCTGCATGTCATTAAAATTATACTAGCTAGTCTTTCAAATAACATATTGCCTATTCAAAAAAAAAATATATATATACAGATCTCTTACACAGAAATTCAGAAGAGTCCAAATAGTTACCAAGAAAAAAGATCATATGATAAAAAGTTTGATTGCAGAAAATAAAGAAGAAACTTAAAGCATTAAATGTTCAGAAATTATAAACAACTAAAAGTGTAAAAGGTAAACTATTAATGGAGAAATTCCAATATTTAGGCACCTCACTGGTCTGAAAGGACAATACAGTATTTAATTTTATTACATAGCAGATCAACTGCTTACAACCTTATACAACTGAAAAATATGTTTTCCCTCCCATGCAAATCTACAGAGTTTCCCCCAGGTTTAAAAAAGGGCAGGGTGCTGCTGATGAGGAAAGGGCACTTTTACATTCTTCAGGGCACTTTTTTTAATTTTTAAAGACACCTTTAATATTTAAAGGACGACACACTTTCAACTATATAAGTACATTTAAAAAATATATATATTTGTCTAGAATTAAGGTCTTACAATAATAAAATAGGTATGTTTATGCACTAAATAATAACTCACAATATGATATGAATTACACATGCACAACCTGTGGCCAGTGGGTCATTTGCCGTCTTTCACAATGTTTTTGACCAAATTTGCCTTTTTTTCGCGATCATTTGACGCAATTTGCCATTTTTCGCAATGTTTTTGATGAAATTTGCCGTTTTTTTCCCATTGTTTTTGACGAAATATGCCGTTTTTCGCGATTATTTGACGAAATTTACCGTTTTTCGCGATTATTTGACGAAATTTACCGTTTTTTCGCGATCTTTTGACGAAGTTTGCCGTTTTATCGCGATTCTCTGACAAAAGTCACGTTTTACCCGCGATTTATTGACAAAATTTGCCGTTTTTTTTTCGCGATCATTTGACGAAATTTGCCGTTTTTCGCAATGTTTTTGCCGAAATTTGCCTTTTCTTCGCGATCATTTGACGAAATTTGCCGTTTTTCGCAATGCTTTTGACAAAATTTGCCGTTTTTTCACGATATTTCAATGAAATTTGCCGTTTTTCACAATGTTTTTGACCAAATTTGCCTTTTCTTCGCGATCATTTGACGAAATTTGCCGTTTTTCGCAATACTTTTGACCAAATTTGCCGTTTTTTTGCAATATTTCAACGAAATTTGCCGTTTTTCACAATGTTTTTGACGAAATTTGCGGTTTTTTCACGATCTTTTAACAAAATTGGCCGTTTTTGACGAAATTTGCCGTTTTTTCGCGATTTTTTAACAAAATTTGCCGTTTTTCACAATGTTTTTGACGAAATTTGCCGTTTTTTCGCGATCTTTTAACGAAATTTGCCGTTTTTCACAATGTTTTTGACCAAATTTGCCTTTTCTTCGCGATCATTTGACGAAATTTGCCGTTTTTCGCAATGCTTTTGACCAAATTTGCCGTTTTTTTGCGATATTTCAACGAAATTTGCCGTTTTTCACAATGTTTTTGACGAAATTTGCCGTTTTTTCGCGATTTTCTGATGAAAGGCACGTTTTTCCCGCGATCTGTTGACAAAATTTGCTGTTTTTTTTGCGATTCTATGACGAAAGTTACGTTTTCACCGCGATCCTTTGACAAAATTGTCAATTTTTCTTCAGACGAATGACGAGATTGATTTTTTCGGCGATCATTTGCCGAAATACCGATACATTTTATGTCCGAATTTTCGGATTTATGACCGATATTTTTTTCTAATTTTCGGAAATCATTGCTTTAATTTTTCGGAAATTTCGGACCAGAATCACCCCTGCGTCAGGGAATTTCTAAATCTACCGCGATCGCGGCCTTTGAACAGACGGGAGACGAACGTGCGATCCTATGTGTGTAAATGAGAAAACAACTTCCAGGCGCACGTTCAGGGTGGGCACAACAAAATGCAGTACGGGCGTCATTTTTTAAAACGAGGGGCAGAAGGGCGCTATTTTTTGGATGAGGGGCAAGAAGGGCGCTATTTGTTTAACCAAAGGGCAGGCAGGGCGCAGCGCCCTCCTGAAACTGTCTGGGGGAAACTCTGAAATCTATACTAAAAAGAAAAAATTGCCCCGACCTCAGGTGTTGCTGTGTTGTCACTTAATTAGAAAGAGGTTGGTGCATGAGGCTAAGATGTTAACAAAAAATGTAGAATCTTTTGGCTCACTGAATATCGATGAGATGAATATAAAACCTGTTCAATAAACATTCAGAAGAATTTACCAGATTTGTAACAACTAAATCAAATATTTCTGAATTTGGCATTGAAAAAAAGTTGCTAATCATTTTCTTTGTTTTATATTTACAAGACTTCCTACTCATTTTAGATTACCAATAGCTTGTTGTTTTTTTAAGGGAACAAATGGTGATGAGTTAGCTGCATTTACAAAAGAAGTTTTTAAAAATGTCAAAGATGTTGGATTCAAAGTTACCAGAATCATAGCAGATAATCCTATGTAAAGATGTTCAGTATTTTATCTGAAGATAATATCCGTAAGCCAGTCATTACACACCCAATAGATCCACCAAGAAAGTTATTTTTATCATTTGATCCTTGCCACATTGAAAAAAAATTTAGAAATCTTTTTAAGAAATATGTTTAATAAAGGGCAACTCATTAGTTCAGATTTCATAAAGATGTTATATGGCATGCAAAAGCGAAATGTTATAAAACCTGTAAGAATTCTTACTTTCAAACATGTTTATCCTTCATCTTAAAAAAAATGAATGTTTCAAGGGCCCTTAAAATTTTCAGTACTGAAATGGTCTTTGAACTGCAGTTCTTGAAACAAAATTCTGTAATTATTTGGAAAGCAAATTTTTCTTGAAGCAATAGCAGGGGTAGTACTAGCCCTTAGTGATATTTCAAGACACATTTGCTTCGCATACTAAATGAAAAAACCCTTAACTCTCTCTTCAATACATTTTATTATCATAAATAGTACACTATATACACAATTATTTTTGTTTTAAAAGTATACATTTAAAAGAAAAGTAATTTTACCAGAACCCTTTGACCAAGCTGCTAAAAAATTGAGATTTTGGCATTACTGAAGGATGAAAATCTTTATTTTTTATCATCACTGATCAACAAAAATTGCAATTTTTTTTTTTTTTTTTTTTTTTTTTATAACTGATTGGTGAAAATTGCGATTTATTTTGTGACTGACAGACAAAAATAGGAAACTTTTTTTAATGACTAATCGATAAAAATTGTGATTTTTGGTAACTGATCACCAGAAATTGTGATTTTTCTTGTGCAAATCGACGAAAATCACTATTTTTAACGATAGATTGAAAAAGATTGCAACTTTCGTGATCATTTTGCGCCAGTAAAAAGGTACATCTACCATTTACATCTATTTATCTTTGATCATTTCAAATGCCGATATAGTACAAAATTTCATAAATTTTAGGTCAGACTACCATATTTTAGGACATTTCCGGACGTTTTTATTTTTTTTTCAGGAATTTCAGGACAAGTACGACCCCTGCAACAGCTACAATAGTATTTTAGAGACAATACAGAAATGCTTCTGTATTTTAAATGTTACGAACACATACGATCATATAACATCAAACAATTCTGATGTCATGCATTTCGTATCGCTGAATGATGACAGGCTAGATTGGCTTAAACACACATTTTGAGGTATTTAGAAGAATGAAAAAATTCTTGTGAAAACGTATCTCTATAAGTAAAGAAAGATATTTAGCTACTAAAATTACAACAGAGTTAACTGTGGAATGTATTAAATTTATTTTTCAATTTGGTTTCCATTATGTACTAACTAGAAAACTGAATTCAGATGAGTTCAAGTCATTTTTCTCGGCGCTACGACGAATGCAAGTTTATCTCCACTGTTGGCGAGATGTTTTCGCGCGTATATTTTGCAGACCACAGCAGTATCTCTACCGCGGCGTCTTCTACAAATTCCAATGTTACAACTTGTAATGATAATCAGTGGATGACCAACATGAAGAAGCTGAAAAGTTCTAAAGTTAAATACTTCGTGTTCTTACAGTAAATTATATTTGAAGTTACATAATACACATATTTTGCTTAAACATAATGTTCACATAGATTTTAACTATTAACATAAAAATCTTTTAATTAGCTGTTTTATTTAGTTTTCAAGTGTTTTCAGCTAAATATTATTTAGTAGTCATACGTGAACGCACTAACCCATGAGAGCAGAAATATAAACAGCTTCTCAGGTATAGAAAAAAGAAAAAAACAACTCCACTAACGAATTTAAAGTCAGCAGACAAAATAAATTTCCACAAAACTAATTAAATTTCAAGATGATAATTATAAAGCACGTGGTTTACAAACCACGCCACAGACTTCCAACAAAATATCATCTTTGCTTACATTCTACCCTGCCCAAATAGCTTGAAGTTACGGTCAGAGTCATAATTCAATTTTGGGCAGGGTTTGAGAGTCCTCTGGCGGAGAGCTTCATACATTAAAGCGAAATGATCAGGCCTTATGTATTATAGTTGGCAATGGTAAAGTACATAACAATTTTTGGTACTTTTCGGTTAGCCGGGCGCCAGTGAAAAAAAAAATATAAATATATATCTACATATATGTTTGTGTATATATGTATGTATATATATATATATATATGTGTGTGTCTGTGTATATATTTATATTTGTTTCACTGGTGCCCGGTTAACCAAAAAGTATCCTTTTTTTTTAGAGTTTACATTAATTTTATTGAAACCACCAATACCGTGTTTCAGGAATTCGGTGATCCGAACGTCCTCTCTCTTGTTAGTTAAAGGTGCACTGGTTATAGAAAATTAAACTTTATAATATTATATGCATTGTTTTGTACAATATATATATTTATGCAACTGCTATCAACTAAACTTTCAAGACTAAACTTTCAACTATCAGTTTTAGTAGGTGCTGTAGTTTTAGAGTTGACAGCAGTTATGTTACTAACTATATATATATATATATATATATATATATATATATATATATATATATATATATATATGTATGTATATACACATCATACTTTCGTATTCTATTATTTTTATGTTGGATCAAAGGCTTAAAAAATCATTTTAGAATGTTAGAAATTTTAAATTTTTCAGATATCCGATCATGTTGCTACAGCTGTATCAATCAACCTACCAAACCAAGTAAGACACAAAAAAGCCCAATCACGTGATCAAATCGCCCACAGAATTTTTGTGAGTCACCCGCGCGCAGCCCGCGCTAAAAATTTGCAGGTTATGAACGCGGATCGGGCATCGGGCTATCTGATCACGTGATACTTTTCATGAATGTTTCGGGGGTTTATTATGATGAAATAAAAATAGATATTCCTATTATAAGATCCATTTTTTTTTTGGAGGATAAAGATGTGAAGTGGCTAGTTTCACCTAATCCGAGCCACAGAAGCTTAAAATAATTAAATTATTTCAATATATCAAATTATTTAAATTTCCGATAAGACCTACTCCATAACCCTTCTCTCTATCACGCGCGCGCCGCGCGATCTTCTTGCCTGAACACAACCATCTTAAAACGTAAACATTGAGCTTGTTCAAGTCCGACGATCACATCGACCACGAGCGAAGGAGAAAATAAACATGGAGTGAGTTTCATTTGAAACATAGACCATTTCCAAGGCTAACGAAAAAGACAGGCTACTGCGGTACATTCCACTTATCTTTTTTTACAGACCGCTAGAGTGACGTGACGTTCTTTTCGTGCAACTTCATTGGTGCATTCGAGCATCACGTGACTTCCGCGGTCTGTAAAAAAAGATATGAATAAAGCACCGCGGTAGCCTTTCTTTTTCGTTAGCCTCGACCATTTCGATATGACGTCAAAAACATGACCCGGAAGCATATAAGCAACCTTTACATGGATACGGGCATGGGAAAGAATCCTGCGCTGTGATTGGCTGATCGGCTCTTTCGTCCATTTAACCCGATTTTAAAAGGCGTCTGTTTTGTTGATACTTGTCATATATATATTTTTTTAAATATAATAACTGAATATACTATATTTGCAGATACAAAATTATTTATTATTAATGCATGAATGATAAAGCGTGATAATGATTTCAAATAAGTTTTGCAAAAAAAAAAATATCTGCTCAACATTTCAAATAGCAATAAAATAATCATAAATATTTAATTATATAAATCTAAATGCTCATTTATCAACATCGGTAAGTTTAAATTTTCTGAAACATTCATGTAATTGTTGTTTATTTCAATGTTATAGTTTATTTATTTTGGTGTGTGTGTGTGAGGGGGGGGGGGGTTACCTTGCTAACAAAGCAAAAGTGTAAATAAAAGTCTGTTTTTATAAAATTGTAATATAATATTTTTAATTTATTAGTTTATTTTTGTTTAATTTAAGATTCAGGAAAGCAAGGAACAAACATAAATAATAAAAATGCAATATAATCTTTTAAATTTATTAATTTATTTTTTGTTTAATTTAAAGTTCAGAAAGCAAGGAACAGAAAAAAAAATTAAATTTAAAATTCAAAAGAAAAAATACCGAATTTTTTCGAAATCTTAACTGTAAATGTCATTGTTTATATGTGAATATGTAATAAATAATATGTTCCTATAAATAGAGTAAGTATGATATTTAAAAACACATGCCTAAAATTTGTAAATGTATTGTCAATGCATTAGGACATTTATACATTAGGATATTTATATCTTAATTTTAAATTGATTTAATTTTAAGGAGTTTCACATAAATGAATGGATAAGAAGAAGAAAAATATACTAAATTTTATTTCAAATCTTTTAAAAAATAGATGAAATATTCTGCCATAAAATAAATTTAACATAACAATGTCGAGATAAAAATGGGACATAACTTATGATGGAATGCTACAGAGTGATCAATTAAATTATTTGAATTTAAGTCTGATTGCATAGGATTTACCACTATATTGCTGTTAATTGATTAATATGAGTATTTTAAATTATCCGAGACGTATAGTATTTATTTTGCACCTATGACTCTAAGGATCTGATATGATAATTTATACTTAGAAAATTTTATTAGACAAATTATCAATTAATTATAGAAAAGAAAAAGTTGCGTTGTGAATTATTTTTGAAGTTCGGATCTTCTTTGAGCCAATTACAATCATCAAAGGTTACCTGCAGAGAGTTATGTAACATTAAATATATAATGGCTTATTTTAAAACCTAGATTGTAATATTAAAGAAAACATTTCCTAAAATAAAAGACTTAATATTAATTCAATAAATTAAGTAAACAAAAGGAAAACTGACTAAAATTAATTGAATATAAAATTGAGTTTATTTACAAGGTAATTATAAGCATATGATTAAAAACAAACATAAATGTTTAAAAAAAATAAAATATTCAATCCTAGTTGAGAACTGTATTCTCAACATTTATTTTCTGAGAATTACAGTTTGTCTTACTGAATTAAAAAAATTCGATTTTGAAAGGCAGGGTTCCATACCCTAGAAGTATTTCTTTGATTAGCCTTTTTATGTTTAGATCGGGGTAGGATCTTCATACACACTTAAATTCGTATTATTAAAAGAATATAGCTTAATTAAATAAAATGGAACAATGGTGAAGGAGGATTGTTTGTTACCTTATATTACTAGATAACGTTGACAGCAGGAGGTAATGGCTGACGCGTTTTCGCTTTTTCTTAGCGCGTACATTTCCATCTATTGGCACACACACTCAAAATCTGTTTTTTTAGTTAGAGAGCAGTCAACCTTCTACTTTTCCATCTTTTTTTAATCTGAACTCTCAAGAAAAATCACATTCTTTTCGTGGAGCAAAAAAAAAGGGATGGAACCATTTTTCCCTTTTCACATAAAATTAAGGCCTTATACGTTTTAACTTCTTGAAAATTTGCATGTTTCGGCCATACCTCTGATTTTAGAGAGATGCCCATTGGCATGCGGGAGAAATTTGGTACTCCCCTTGAGTGTTTCATAGGTCCGTCGGTACAATAGCGATTCCTCTTGACGCCGTGCTGTGTCTGGGAGGTAAAGATGCTTTGACTTGTGAGGTCTTCGTGCCTATTTAAGCTCTCATAAATAAATGTGTCATATTATTGTTCTGACAATTTTCTCCATGACATTTTTATTAGGTGTAGTTAAATCATTCGTGGGAACGGAAAACCAAATATTTCCTTGACTGCCGTGGTTCACTTTGTTCCACAATTATCTATCTGTATGCGCTGATCCTAAAATGGATCATTAATTTGTATTGTTCACTGTTCACTGATTAAAATGATACCAAATACTCTGTTAATATGCAGAAAAAAAAACAAATACTTTTTTTTTTATAGTGTGTGCTAGTTTAGATCTAGATGGTGGTATTTCTCACCATCATCTCTTCCCCCGACATTAGAAAAAAAAAGGTCCACAGTATCTTTTTTTTATATATATATATATATAGCCACAAAGTACTCGATGAAAGTCCATCGTCGTATTATATTGAAGATCAAAACTGAAAATGTTCACATGGAAAAGTCTAGGAACTTGGGATAAGCTGGGGTGTCACTAGGTTTGGAGTGTAAGTAGGTTTGCAACACCAGAAAAAAGTTTTACACATTGGTGAAATAAAGCGTAATCATAAGTTCACTGTTGAAAAATCTGATGAAAGACATGACTTCTTCAGCAAGTTATCATGTGTAGTTGGTTTCAATTTCCATTGTTCCAAAAACATTTATTAAAATTTTGAGTTTTAATAGGTCCAAATCCAAATAAAGCAGGAAAATTTGAATAAGCCAAATAATAAAATAAAATGCCCGAGAGAAGAAAGAAAAAAAAATTAATTTTCTTTTCCACTCTTATATTTTTAGCTATTACATACATATAAATTGGCAAATCTTTTATTTTAATTATTACAGGCTAATTAGGTACCCATACGTTGAAACACAATATACAGAATCATTTAAAACAAATACTCAATATAATCAGTAAGCTGTATGCATTGATAATGAATACCATACAATTAAAAAAAAATTATATAATATATGAAAAACATTGAGAGAAAACACATCTATATAATCACATGTCTGTTGTACTACAATCTGTATTATAAACATTATAATCTAATTCTCACATGAATTATTTTCTCTTGAGCAGAAAGGAAAACTTCTTTATTTTTATTTTTATATATATAAAGAAAATGTTATGTTAAAAAAAAAAATCTTATCATTCTTACTAAAACAATTGTTTTGGAATATGTGAAAAGGCTACTTTTCTGAATGAAAGATATTCTCAATAATAATATATTTTCATAAAAGAAACAGATCGAAAAAATGAAAATTTGTTTTCTTCTTTCGATACCAAAAATTTAAATATCCATCTATAAAGTCAAACACAATACCCTTTTAAACTGCCTGCCTTGGAATGGACGGGGTTGGGAAAAAAAAAAAAAACAAGGCAGAAGAAGAAAAAGAAAAAAAAAGTAATCTTTTCTCCCTCTAATCCATCACCGCTAAGCGGAAGGATAGAGAATGACAGCTAGGTGACCGTACCTGTGGACAATGACTCATCTCCCTACCTTCGGATTCAGTTGTACCGAGGGGACGATTTGCGAAATGATAAGCCGTGTATTAGGTATCTTTCCTCACCTGTGGGTGACGTTTACTAAACTCCTGTATTACTGACAGTGGGGAAAAAAAAAAAAATCAGTGAAACGATTTGATTGCACGTGTGTCTGTGCAGATTTTGGATTACTCGCCAAAATTCAGCTATCTGTATTTTATTGTTGAAATAAGATTACAGGTGTGATTAAAATAAAAAAAAGTCGTGTATACCCGGCTTGGATTTAAAAAAAAATGAGGTATGTTTAAATCTGTATATCTGCTTAATATTTTCTATAAAAAAAAAAATCGGTACACGTGTAACGTGGTCAAATCCGTTTGCATCGCACTATCTTCTCGTCAATTTATATATTTACTTATTTATTTATATTGTGTATAAAAACGTAATGTATTATAATATATATATTTTTTTAATATAATATTGATTTTCTAGTTACAATTTAAGTTAGCGAGAACAAGCGAGCGTTGCTTTGCACAAACGAAAATGTGCATGCAATTGTAAAATATTTATTTAATTATTTATTCTTCTTATTATTATTATTTTAAAATATATTAACGTGTAAATATACATATTTAAGGAATCGAAAGCGAGCGTTCGCTTTTCTTTTCTCTTATTATTTTTTGTTTTATAAAATATTACATATAGTTAGAAAAAAAAAATTAAACAAATTCTTTTTTTTTTGTAAAGTTTGGAAATTTAGTTAATTAGAAATATCTCAGCTAAATGCATTATTAGATGCTCTGCGCAGATAGTCTCAATTTCGCCTGCAAAAACGAGACTTTAACATCCAATAAATTGCTGAAATGATCATTGACATGTATCCAACACCTTTTTATTATTATTATTTTTTAAGTATGAAATAATTTACCTAAATATTTAAGGTATAAATTAAACATCCAATTTATGTTTTGTAATAATTGAAACGTTCAATGGTATTTTTTTTTATTTATTATTTTTTTTTGTAATTAAATTATCTGAAATGTTAATCCTTAGGGACAACTAAAAAAAATTTTTTTTTTTTTTTTTTTACTTGTTTGTTTTATAATATGAAATCGTACGATTATTCTAAAATTAAAATTGAAACGCGTTGTTCTAACCCAGTTATAGATTATATCAAATATTAAACTAAAATAATTTTGTAAAATCTGACCGATTTTTTTTTGTTATAATAATTCAAGTGGATTCGTCAATCCGTGGCTTTAAGCAAAGGATGAATTATTATAAATATTGGTCAATATAAAATGTTGTATTATTATTATTTATATTTGTGTCGCCGAGTGAATAGATGTTGACTTGTAATTTTAAATCGATTAGTTATATGTTTTGTGCTACATATAAAGACTTTTATTTTCACTTTTAGTAGAGGGGGTAAGGTTATATAATAAAATTTTTTTTTTGTTTTGTTATATAAATTAGTATAAAATGGGTTTGAAAGGGTGATACCCTGGCAAGGCTGCCTCTGTTTTTATTTTTACCGTAATTATTATTATTTTTTATTTAACGTGCATGTTTGTTCATAACTCCCTCTGACGAGCCAAATCCCTCAGTAGTACACTGTGTAGCAAAGAAAAAAAAACTTGCAGTATCCTCCCTAAATGATCTTTTTTTTTTTTTTTTTTTTTTTTTTTTTTTTTTTTTTTAAATAGTAACCTGTCCTCAATGTACTGTAAATAAACAATAATGGAAAATTATAAAATGTGTACTAAACTAAAGAAAAATAAGACATCTATAAACGATAAAAATTTAAAATAAATATATACATATTGCCTCGAGAGCAATAAAAGAGAAAAAAAATTTCTCGCTTCCCTATCTAGGAATTTATGTGTATAGTCTGTGATTCCACTTTCGTTGGTGAGAATAATTTATTTATGTGGCGTTTAATAGTCGCTTTATCTGGGAATGCAATTTCCTTTAATAGGTAATTGTTATTCCTAAGCTTCCTTACCACCTCGAATGGTCCCAAGAATTTTGGCTGAAGTACACCTGGTTTACCCACGACTTTTAAGTAGCATTCTTGTCCCGTTTGTAGAAATTTTACTTTTTGGACTGGAGTACTGTCGATGTACTCCGCCATCATTTTTTTTTGGTTTTGTAAGGCTAATTTCTTTATTTCCTCAATATGTTGGACTCTATTTTTAACGTAGGTTTTGACAATTATGTCTTGGTCAGGCAAGTGTATGGAAAAAGGAGTTCTTATTTCTCTACCGAAAAATAGAAGTGCCGGAGAAAATCCCGTAGCTCTGTGCGGCGTACTGTTATAATTAATTTTAAAAAAATCAATCCTGGTATCCCATTCTAAAGAGTTTTTACACATAGCCACAATTGAATTTTTTAATATTTTATTACTGATTTCACAGAGCCCATTACTGCGTGGATTATTCACGGACGTAAAATCTAGGTCTATGTTAAGAGAATCCATGTATTCTTTGAATAAATCAGAGTGAAAATACCGGCCATTATCCAATTTTATGGATCGCGCCAATCCGAAATTACTAAAATAGCGATTCAATACATTTAGAAGTGTTTGTGATTCACAATTGCGAACCGGTACAGCCTCCAAGAATCTTGATGTGGAATCAATAATCATAAATACAAATTTATTTTTGCGTAGCGTCATTGGAAGCAAACCAATTAAATCTATATGCAAAACTGATCCGATTTCTTTATCTTTGATTATTTTTTGTGTGGGAACTTTAATAGTTTGATGTTGTTTAGTCGTGTTACATGGTATACATTTAGTACAATAATTCTTTACATCCCTGTACATCCCGTACCAGTAGAATCTAGCTTTTATTATTTGATAAGTTTTAAAAAATCCGAAATGTGGTTTATGAGCTTCCTGTATTATTTCAGCTTTAAGTTTATCCGGAGCAATTAACAGTTCATTTGTATCAGAGCCTGGCTTTAATATTAATATTTCTTTTTGATTGAGAGTGAATTTTTTTGTGGTTTTGTTTTGTTTGTCAGTTTTAATTTTGTTTATTATTTTATTTAATTTTTCGTCTTCTAATTGTTGTAGTTTAATGTTTTCATCTGATAGAGCTTTGTTTACCGTAAACAATGAATTTTGCAATTTTTCTCTTGAAATTATATTATTAATGTTCCTCGAAACATAATCAGCAGGATTTTTAGATCCCTCGATATGCTGAAAAGAGTAGTTAAAAGGGGACAAATTGTCCAACCACCTTGCTACAATGTCTGGTTGCTTTTCCAAATTTAAAAAATACGTTAGCGCTTTGGAGTCTGTATAAATATTAAATTTTCTCCCTGCGAGAATATGCTTGAAATACATCACCGCTTCATGAACCGCCAGTAGTTCGAGTTTGAAACTGGGGTAGTTCTTTTCGGGATCCCTTAATTTTCGCCCAAAATGTTCAATTGGCAGCTGTTCTCCGTCGTATTCTTGTGCTAAAATTCCAGAAATAGCTGTTTTAGAAGCGTCTGTGATTAAAATGAAATCTTTTGAGAAATCCGGGGGTTTTAATGTGGGATTTTTAACTATCGCTGCTTGGATTTCTTTGAAAGCATTTTCTTCTATGTCAGACCATTTAAATTTCACTTTGTCTTTAGTAAGATTAATTAATGGGTCAACTATTTTAGAATAGTCTTTAATAAGCGATCTAAAATAATTCGAAAGACCAAGTAGAGATTTAACTCCCTTCTTATTTTTAGGTTTAACTAAATTTTGAATTTTATCTATGTTTCTTTTTGAAGGAGAGTATCCTTCGCTGTTTAGGGTGAAACCGAGAAATTCGATTTCTGACATACAGACTTGTATTTTAGTAGGCTCAATAGTTAAATTATTTTCAATAAAAGCTTTAAGGACTTTGTCTAACAGATCTAACATTTCTTCGAGTGAGTCGGCTGCTAGGATCACATCGTCAATAAAATAAGCGACTTGATCTTCATTAAAGTGGCCCAACACTTTATCAATTAATTCTGCAAACACCGCAGTACTGAGTCGCGTTCCGAAAGGCAATCTTAAAAAGGAGAATTTACCGTGCTCCGTTATGAAAGCTAATTTTTCAGTGTCTTCTTCACGTAAATTTATTTGGAAAAACGCACTGTGTAGATCCAGTACTGTATAATATTTTTTTCCACTCATTCTCCGCAGAATCTCTTTAATTTCGGGTATGGGGTACGCATAATTTTGAAGTATTTCATTTAAAAGTCTATAATCGACCGCCATACGATATTTAACTTCATTAGCCTGTTCGTTTTTCTGCAAAGATTTTTTTTAACGAAAATAACAGGGAAAGCGTAATCAGAGTTGGATTTACGAATGATATTTGCTCTCAAAAGTTTTTCAATTTCTTTTTTAGCATACTCCTTAACATTGTGTGCAGTTTTGTATGGTTTAGTCTGCAGAGGATAATTATGTATTAAATTAAATCTTGGGACGACTAATGAAGATTGTCCGAGTGTATCGTAATTCTTAGAAAAGGCATGTGCATTATTTAGAAGTATTTTTTTTAATTTTTCTGCTGTGTCCGAGTCTAAATGTTGTAAATTAAAGTCGTCTGATCTAAGTTCTGCTTTTCTCCGTTCACGAACTTGCTCTAAATTCAGATTATTAATGTGCACTACCTGCTTCGTTACTTCTTGACCCTCAGTGTCAACTGATTTTATTTCAAAATGTTTAGAAATTTTGCCAATGTTCATTCCCTCTGTTAAGATTAATTTTTGTTGTGATTTGTTAGTGATTATTATATGAATTTTATTATCCTTGGCAATTTCGTGAATTGATGTTTTATAATAAATTTTCATATTATGTTTAATCGGTTCCAAGAGTATTGTATTTGTAGTTGCGAATTTATCTGGATCTAATAGTAATGCAACAATTTTTTTTTCGCCTTTAATATAGTTAATTTAGAATCATTATTCAATTCAGTTTTATTGATGAGATTGTCAAATTGTAAGAAAAAATGGTTAATATTTGCTTCTTTTTTTCCATCATAGTATGGAATCAGATTAATTAGGCTATCTGCATTTGGGGTGTCCATTGTAGTAATTTTAGGAGTAGCTTTTTCAAAATTTATAATTTTCTTCTCTTTCTTTTTTTTCTTATTATTCTTATTACTATTATTACAAATAATATTAGTGTCTACAGTTTGATTATTTAATTCGCGTAATTGTTGTCTAGTTTTGACACCAGTATCTATTCTACTAATTCTTTGACTTTTACGCTTATTCATCCAATTAAAGTACAAAAATCATAAAATAGAGAGAGAGCAAAAAAAAAAATTGTTTAACATAAAATAAAAGATACCCAATGGTGAATTGTTATGCACTGTTCGAGAAATTAATTATATATAATATATATCATTTCAATATTTGAGCATTATTATGTATTTATTTTATATTTGCTGCTGTTGCAGTATATGTAACACAAGTCATATTTTCAATTCTTTGTTAATACAAATCAATCCAATAACACTTATTATTATTTAATATATCATTATATATTTAGTGAGGTACCCAAAAAGAATTGCCAGGTATATGCATGTTACAGAGTGTATGAAGATTCCCCAATGAATGCTTTTTTTTTTTTTTTTTTTTTTTTTTTTTATTTAGTTGTTGAAAAGAGGAAAAAAAATTTTTTTCAAAAGAATTAGAATTAAGAACATTTATGTTAGCAAAAAAAAAATTTTTTTTTGTTAGTCTTAATATTGCATATATATTTTTATATTTAAAAAATTATACAATAACCTAAAGTTCTATTTCTAAAATTAAATTAATATATTAAAATAATTTAGAAAGAGGTAACGGTACCACTTCTAATTCGGTAAACCCTATGATGGAATGCTACAGAGTGATCAATTAAATTATTTGAATTTAAGTCTGATTGCATAGGATTTACCACTATATTGCTGTTAATTGATTAATATGAGTATTTTAAATTATCCGAGACGTATAGTATTTATTTTGCACCTATGACTCTAAGGATCTGATATGATAATTTATACTTAGAAAATTTTATTAGACAAATTATCAATTAATTATAGAAAAGAAAAAGTTGCGTTGTGAATTATTTTTGAAGTTCGGATCCTCTTTGAGCCAATTACAATCATCAAAGGTTACCTGCAGAGAGTTATGTAACATTAAATATATAATGGCTTATTTTAAAACCTAGATTGTAATATTAAAGAAAACATTTCCTAAAATAAAAGACTTAATATTAATTCAATAAATTAAGTAAACAAAAGGAAAACTGACTAAAATTAATTGAATATAAAATTGAGTTTATTTACAAGGTAATTATAAGCATATGATTAAAAACAAACATAAATGTTTAAAAAAAATAAAATATTCAATCCTAGTTGAGAACTGTATTCTCAACATTTATTTTCTGAGAATTACAGTTTGTCTTACTGAATTAAAAAAATTCGATTTTGAAAGGCAGGGTTCCATACCCTAGAAGTATTTCTTTGATTAGCCTTTTTATGTTTAGATCGGGGTAGGATCTTCATACACACTTAAATTCGTATTATTAAAAGAATATAGCTTAATTAAATAAAATGGAACAATGGTGAAGGAGGATTGTTTGTTACCTTATATTACTAGATAACGTTGACAGCAGGAGGTAATGGCTGACGCGTTTTCGCTTTTTCTTAGCGCGTACATTTCCATCTATTGGCACACACACTCAAAATCTGTTTTTTTAGTTAGAGAGCAGTCAACCTTCTACTTTTCCATCTTTTTTGAATCTGAACTCTCAAGAAAAATCACATTCTTTTCGTGGAGCAAAAAAAAAGGGATGGAACCATTTTTCCCTTTTCACATAAAATTAAGGCCTTATACGTTTTAACTTCTTGAAAATTTGCATGTTTCGGCCATACCTCTGATTTTAGAGAGATGCCCATTGGCATGCGGGAGAAATTTGGTACTCCCCTTGAGTGTTTCATAGGTCCGTCGGTACAATAGCGATTCCTCTTGACGCCGTGCTGTGTCTGGGAGGTAAAGATGCTTTGACTTGTGAGGTCTTCGTGCCTATTTAAGCTCTCATAAATAAATGTGTCATATTATTGTTCTGACAATTTTCTCCATGACATTTTTATTAGGTGTAGTTAAATCATTCGTGGGAACGGAAAACCAAATATTTCCTTGACTGCCGTGGTTCACTTTGTTCCACAATTATCTATCTGTATGCGCTGATCCTAAAATGGATCATTAATTTGTATTGTTCACTGTTCACTGATTAAAATGATACCAAATACTCTGTTAATATGCAGAAAAAAAAACAAATACTTTTTTTTTTATAGTGTGTGCTAGTTTAGATCTAGATGGTGGTATTTCTCACCATCAACTTAATATAAAATAAATCTACAATTCCTAAGGAAATGCACACCAGTTATTACTTACATACATTTTATTAAAACAAGGAAATAATAGAATTCTTTGATACATCTTAAAAAAAAAAAAAAAAAAAAAAAAAAAAAAAAAAAAAAGATTGGCCTGCAATAGTTAGTTATTAGAACTTTTGAATTAGAATAAAAATAAATAAATAAAAAAAATCCTGACAATTACTGAATATTTAATTCTACTTTCCAAATTTCTCAAAGAATTGAGATAATATAATCAAATCCAGACAAAAAATCAACATGATTAAATTGTCCACATAAATAAAAGACTTAAAAGCTTTTTTTTTTTTTTCTTAAGAGTTAATTGTTTGGTGCTGCCATCTACAAACACGGCTGCGAAACAAAAATAGTGATTTCTTGGAAACTTCGAATGCATTTAATAAATTATTTCATAAAATATAATAAACAGTAATTATAATTTATAAAAATTATCAATTAAATAGATATCTTTTTATAGATTTTCATTAGAAATATTGATTTTTTTATAAGCATTTAATATTTATAACATAGTTAATTTAAAAAATACGACTAGCAATATAAAATAAAAAAGGGTAATCGGAATTAATTTTTGTTATAAAAAAGGATTTTTTTAGATACAATCATACTTTATTTTTATTATTAATATTATATAAATTTTGTTCTCAGCATATTTAATTATACTTTTAGAAATAATTTAACACAATTTCTTCATATTTAAAATTTTACAACTTTGATAGTTACACAGATATGTTATAATGTATTTATAATTCAAATGTTCAAGTAATACATAATTTCAAGCAAAACCGATTTTTATGCATCTTTAACAATTAAAAAAAAAAAAAAAAAATTGTTATCTAAAATAAGTTTATGTCTTACAGATGTAGCTGACTAAAAAATATGCATCCATTATAATTTTTCACAAATAAGCAATTGTTGCACAAATCACAAGATATTATAGTTATACAAAAAGTACCGAATTAAAATTATTTTACCTTAGAAGCAAACATGATATTTCTAGAAAATAGCTGAATGTTTCGTTTTGTATTTGTCAAATGACTATTGAAATGTCTATTTTCATTTAAAACTATGGTTATTATAACCAATGAACTATCAAGTATGCACTTAGAAACTGAAACGAAATATGCACTTTGCAGCCTTTCAGTACATTCCAGCTGGATTTTTTTTCTTTTTTCATTATTGTATTAAAATAAACTTAGTCTCGTAAAGCAATCATTCCATATTTTTGCACTTACGTTGTAAACATGCAGATAAATATTCATTTACATAATGTGGATTTTCTGCAGTTCATTTGATTTCGAGTAGCTTTATCAGATATCCAAGATTATCCAAGATGGCGGGGGGTACAGAGAACGGAAATGCTCCCTCATAAACAAAATTTAAACCGAAAGAAAATAATCGTCCACAAATTGATATTTTTTCATTGAAATTCCACATTTGTATATGTAAATAACCTTGTTATTCAGCCATAAAACCATTCCATTACACTTGTCGATTCTCTCCTCCACTCGCCGAAAAACGTGGGCGTGACGCGTGATGTTGGCCTATACCATTAGCCAATCACAGCGCACGATTCTTTCCCATGTCCGTATCCATGTAAAGGTTGCTTATATGCGACCCGGAATCTTCTATCTGTGCAATCTACTGCACATATTCTCCATACGCTTAGAGCCAAAGATGTCATTACAACCAAAGACATTTTTTTTTAATCTTAAATGTAGTTGATTACATCACACATTAAATGAGCCAGATCAAAACATGCAGTGTCATTACTCCTTTGATCAGCTCGTGTATGACGAAAAAGCTACTCCATTTTCCAATCTCCTTCACTCATAGTCGATCTGATTTCTGATGATGCTGATCGTCGTTCTTGAACAAGCTCATCAACATCAATACATGCGGTTCGTCATTCGTGCTGGGATGTTTTCGTTTTAAGTTTTTATATTCTAGGTGAGGTTTCCTTTCGTTTTCTGCCTGGTTATGATGTAATTGTGCTTTTTTTTTTTTTTATTCCGTCATTGGTTTCTGTGTGAATTGGATTTCTGTGATTATTTGATTCATGCTGGTGGGTAGCTGTAGCACCTACCTCAAAGCCCAAATAACAAATAACATGTGGTGTGAGTTCCCACAGAGTACAGAGAAAGATTCTTCTCTGAACTCTGTGGTGAGTTCCTAACTTTATGTAATTTTTGATTTATCATTTAAAGCTGTATTTTCTTTTATAATTTTGTAATTTACAGAAATATTCTATTCATTTTAGGTGTCATTGCTTCTTTTAATTTGATTGACTTCTCCCTGAAAGGATAAATGGAGCATACAGAAGGGAACTCTTCTCAGGCTGCTTCTAATGAAGTCACTTTTGAATCTTTGGTAAATTAACTCCTTCCAGAAATTTCTGAAATAAATGATTTTAATTATTGTATAGGGGAGACTGGTACGCAGTGGACCACTTTTTCAGTTTAATTTTTTTCTTCTCTTTTATAGACAGACCGATCTGCTTGAAAATAACTTTGAATATTCTTTAAACCTTTTTACATTCATCATAATTTTCTCAAAACATAGTTTTCAATATTTAAAAAAATATATATTTATATACACCCGTAAAGTGGACCAGTGTGCCCCGGAAGTGGGGCACAGTGGACCGCTATTAGGTATTATCTGAAGTACAATAAAATAATCTATTTTTCATTACCGTAAAATACCGTTAATCTGCCCTTCCCGATTAAGCGCTCCCCTCCCACTTTGTACACAAATTGGAAAATTCAAAAAATCCCGAGAAAGCGCCCTCCCCCAAAAGAAATTTTGCCGTGCACGTCAAAATCAACACCAAAAATTTTATCTCCCGAGTGTTTTTTTTTTTCCGACGGATCAGAAAGGCGTAATGATTCTTTGATATATCGCAAACATGTGCAAACACTTGTCGATCTGAAAAAGCAATATAACCAAACATTAGTTTTGCTGTAAATTTATTTCCATGGTAGTACGAAGGTAATAAAAAATATTTAAAATATTTAATAGTGAAAGTTTCTCATGAAATAAGTTAAAGAAATGTGTATTTGATACTGTGTGGAAAATATTTTGATTAAAAGAGAATCTATTTATTTTATTAAAGAATTTATAGTTGTATTTAACATTATTATGAAAACCAATCACAAAAAAAATATATCGATCGATTGATCAGATCAATCGATTTGTCGATACACAGTCGAATTTGTAGCGTAATTTGTGCCAACTTTGTGGTAGTAATGTTTTTTGTTTTAATAATATGGCAACACTACCAATTTGTTCTATATGTTCTCAATTTTTGTGATTTGTATTATTTATTTAGCATTTATAGATACGAAATCATGATTTTAAAAAAAACGGTTATTTAATCTTCCTAACTTACAACAGATGGCGACACCACATAAAATGTTACTAGTTATTGAATTTAGTTCAGGATATTTTCAACTGCAATTTCCCAGTGTTTTTTAATTATTTTAAATTACGTATTAAGTTCCTTTTATTTTTCTGTTACCATATTAATGACAGATATTAGTGTTATTATTTATCTAAATGCATTCCAGTTTCAAAGCTTCTGAAATCCAGAGTTTTCTATAATCTGAAATTGCCATTAATCGTGAAGTTATACTGTTTTTCTATTTTGTATATCATTTTTTTTCAAAATGTTTTCTTTTGTCACTTTATTAATATAATGCATACTCTGCGACGATCTGCCTTTTAGCATCTCTGCCCCCCGCCGCCACCACCGATAAATATCATATACTACAATTTTAATACCGTGTAAGCGCCCCCCCCCCCTGATTATTTTACGATTTTTCGTCACGTTTAGGGGGGCGGATTAATGGTATTTTACGGTAATCTAATTCTTTATTTCCACTTTATCTCCAAGATAACTTAGTAATATAAATTTGCAAGTAATATTTTGAAAAAATAAAAATAAAAAATTATATTTTGAAAATAATAACAGATTAATACAGGAACAATTGCAATTTATATGAAGTTATTACTTGAGTACAAAAAAATCAGCACACATTAAAATTTGCAAATGAAATTCCAAAATACTTATGAGTAAGATTGAGCCTAGAATTTTCCTGAAATACTTTTGGGTCTGGGAGCAACATTATTAAATCATTGACATCAACAACAGATTCTCTTACAGTTTCTGGAAAAATAAACTGATTTCCTTAGAATTTGCATCTGAACTTGAAAATAGAACCATCACCAATTAGGTTACAGTTATATTTTTCAAAGGGAATAAATACAAAACAAAATATTTCTTACTATGTTAAATAAATTGTTATTTTTCTTTATTTACTTTATTTTACAGTTAATAACTATTTTAAAACAATATTTCTTTACAGAAAATAGCAATTATTAAATATTTTAAATATTCTGCATTACAGGAGCAGAGTGGATTATGGACCACTGTGCTCATGTTGAAGTTCAATAAATAATCATATTAATATTGTTGATCTTCCTTTTAAACATATTAACTTTAAAGTTAAATAAAAACAAGTATCTTACCTTTGCAAAATAGTTGTTTTATCTTATTTATCTACAATCTTTAATTACTAAAAAAAGAGAAATTTGATTATGAAAAATTTTACTTTTAGAAGTTCAAAACAACCAATCAGAATAAAATGCATTTTGAGCTAAACATGTTCTCTGAAGGCTATAAATAATCAATCCAATGCTGTTGTCTATTTATTAGGATAGAAGAGAAGCTTTAAAATTTTTTAAATAAATATAATATTAGGAGGTGGTCCAGTGTGTATGCGCATTTTGTCTTTGATTTTTGATGCTATAATTTTATTAAGGTAAATAAAGGTTATAATTTTATTAAGGTATAAAGTTATATTGTGGGTGTAAGTTTTTTGAGTAATTTATTAAAGACTTTAAATATGCTTTTAAAGAGTTCTGCGAGTTTTTGAATTCTACCGATTTTTGAATTTTAATGTATTTACATTAAAGATAGTATCATTTGTAGAATTCTATATGTGTGTACTCTATAGTATCAGTATTACATATGTAGAGTCTTACATACGTAATACAGCATAATTATAATGTATCATTCGTGCCAGAAATGTAAATCACCAAAAATGCTTGACAATTCCTAATCATGTTTATATGTGGGCTTCTGTTTCTTATTTTAAATCACTTTAACAGTGTTTGAGAATTATTAATCCTGAAAAGATATAAAATAATTTATATACAAGATGATTGCATTATATAAATCTTGATTAAGTTAAACAAACATTGTTGAACATAGTGTTTATTTATGTAAAATTTTAGTAATTATTAAATTGATGTCTCCGACTTATTTATTAATAAAATTTTAATCAAGAAGGATTCTTAAATAGGGTAAAACTAAATTGCGAATAAAGAAAAAACATCTGAACAATTAAAAAACAAATATTTCCTTTGTAAATATTGGTTTAATAAGTTAACTAAGATGTATGGCAAAGTCAACAAAGTTTGGACTTGCCACGACAGAAATGAAAATGTATTGGAATTCAATTCTTTATTCCAGAAATATATATAAACTATGATGCATTTGTGATCGAGATTTTATTTCCCTTATAGGAATTGCCCTTTCTTATTCAAATACACTGTCTGCATTTATCTACATTGCATCTCCACATAATTAAAAGAATCAATGTATAATTTCATTTCACGGGAACCTGAACAATCATGTATTTTAGGTATAATAGTACAACATTCCTGCAGGACAACCTTCTTTTTAAGTTATTTAGAAATCATTCAAACACATTATTAAAAGTGCAAAATATAAAATAATGTAGAAAGGAAATTAGTTTAAAACATGCCATAATTAAAAATACAGGCTATAAATTCCAATCACAAAGTAGAAAAAAATAATAATAATGATTTCTGTGATTATTATAACTATAATCGGCACCATTGTTCGATATACAGATCTAGTACGGATAATATGTAAGTACCGCCCATTTTCAAAGTTAAAGATTTATTTTCTATCCATTCATGTGTCAACATTTTGTTTCATAAAAATTTGTGACAGATTAATTAATTCCTTGAAAATAACATTATTCATTGTACTGAAACATAATTAATATTATTTATCGTAAAATACATTTGTAAATTAATTTAAATGAAAACTTGAATGGAAAAAAAATTGCCTTCTTAAAAAAAAAAAGAGAAAGAAATTGATTTCTTTCCAGAAGGTTGCAGTTGTACAATACTGCTTTACCTTCATCAGAGTTTGCAAGTACATGCTACATAACTTTTTATGGCGCTGCTATGCAGCATTTTTCACGATTTCCGCAATAGCTCTATCTCAAGAACTAATGCTCGGAACTTAATAAAACTTTAGATTCAGTTAGTCCCTGATATAAATTGGTGCTGATTAGGTTTTGGTAAAAATCACCCGGCAGGTGGCGCTGCTAAGCACCATTTTTCGTGATTTCCGCAATAGCTCTATCTCAAGAACTAATGTTAGGAATTTAATAAAACTTTAGATTCAGTTAGTCCCTGATATAAATTGGTGCTGATTAGTTTTTGGTAAAAATCGCCCGGCAGGTGGCGCTGCTATGCAGCATTTTTCACGATTTCCGCAATAGCTCTATCTCAAGAACTAATGCTCGTAATTAAATAAAACTTTAGATTCAGTTAGTCTCTGATATAAATTGGTGCTGATTAGTTTTTGGTAAAAATCACCCAGCAGGTGGCGTTGCTATGCAGCATTTTGAAGGATTTACACGATTTTAGCGATATTCATATCTCAAGAAATAATGCACGGAATTTAATAAAACTTGAGCTTCAGTTAGATATTGATATAAATTGGTGCTGATTCATTTTTAGTATATGCGAAACCTGTGTGAGATAGAAGAAAGTTTTGGGATTGACACATCCGACTAGTTTTCAATAAATGAATTACATCTTGAGTTAAAAATATTTGTTGTCTCATGATAGCATTTTTTTTTCACATTTGGAAATTTGGTTCAAAATGGTAACTTTGACAGCATTTTCTGATAGATCTTCTGCAAATGGGAAACTCTCTCCGATTACATAATTTCTTAATAAGAGCACATGCCAATTTCATCTATTTTCAAATAAAAATGAATTAAAAAATGCGTCAGAAGATAGGCATTTTGGGTTTGAGAACAGCCTTAAAGAAATAAACGAAAGAAGAGAATAAAAAATTTTGAGAAAAAAAATATAATTAAAAAAGAAGAATTAGAGGAGAAAATCAAATGACTGAATACAATATTTTAAAAATCCAGTTTAAAAGACAATTAAGTAAAATTTTTTAAAAAAGAAGAAAGTAAATATTAATCTCTGAGAAAGGAAGCTAGAAGAAAATTCAACAGGAAAGATAGAGAAACAGTGTGTTCAGAAAATTGCTGTTTGAAAAAGCTATTAACAGTTAAATATGTAACAACTTTGAAAGGCAAAATTAATGCAAAGTGAAAATGACAATGTTGCAAGTTTTATCGAGTAAAATTATAAACAAATATGAAGTTATCAGGGGTCGATGCAGGTTTTATTCTTGGGGCCCATTTTGTGAAAAGTAAAGGTTATTTTTGTGAAATTTATTATATTTTCGTGAAAAGTAACATTTTGCAACAAAAGTTGAAATCCAGTTAATCAAATTCGAACCAAGCATTTTTTAAACAAAAAAATTTTTAATCTGTTTTGTTGAAGTTTTCCTCTCTGGTGAACTTGTTTGTTTACAAATTACACATTTTAAAACATCACAAAATAATAAATAAATAATAAATAGTAAGTTTTTATGGAATAGAATTTTGTGAAGGGGTCCATTTTATCAAATTAATTTTTGTGAAGGGGCCCATTTTATTAAATATATTTTTGTGAAGGGTCCCTAAATAGGCCCCAAATTTTTCCTGGATCGACCCCTGGTTATTTAATCAGTTGAGAAAAATAACCTCAATTGAAATGCTTTACTGTCAATGTTAAAACTCTTAATTAATATTGTATCAAAAAGGGATGTTATATTAGAAAGAACCAGGTATGGTTATTTCCTCGTAATTTCGTTATTAGGGGAAAAAATATAATAATTTATCATTGTTAGTCATTTCTGTTGTCAAAATTAATGACATTGTCAATGTTCTCAAACAGTCTGTTTTGGACACAAGAAATCATTGAAATTTTTGTAATTAAAGACATTCAGCAGTTTAAAAATTCAGGTTAATGACTTACCACTTAGAAGTGTTAATATTCCCATTTTCTTATGGTCAGGGTTGGTCTTTTTGCCGGCAAAAAGGTATTTTTGCCGGGACAGTGGCAAAAAGTGGTAAAAATGGCAAAAATCCAATTTTGCATAATTAAATGCAGTGATGCAGTTTATATGAAAAGGAATCATAACAACAAATGAAACCAAATGTTTTCTTGGTAAAAATAAACAAAAGTATAAACCAAAAATATATTCTTATTCTGTTTTCTTGCACTACTCTTGTCTCTACACCCCTCCCCCCCTGACCAAAAAAAAGATTTTCATGCACCTGCCTTTTCATTCATCATCCACAAACCCATGAGCTAAGCAAGTGTGGATCCTCCCTCCCTACACAGGTGGCCAATTACCAATCAGGAATCAGCACAACAGCAGGTGCACAAAATTCCTGTTTTCAGTTCTCATCTTATCAGTTTTACAGTTAATCTGAGAAATAACTTTAGCCATTTTGTTTTTGATATCTTAGATTCTAAGCTTGGCTGCAGAAAATAAAGAAATAACAATTGCAAGAAATAATGAATGAAGGAGGAAGAAGACAAGATCCAATTTGGGAGTCCTTTTATAAGTTATCTGTAGATGGAAAAACTGTTGCTAATTGTAAAAAGTGTGAAAACCTTCAGAGCAATAAAGCAGCCAGAATAAGGGCACGTGTTTCAAGCTGTGTAAAAATTGTTACAAATGAATGTGTGAATGTGGAAGCATCCTCTTCATCTGAAAGACAAGCAGATTTAAACCAGAATAACAGTTATACAGTGATTGATGAAGAGGTGGACAAGTCGCAGCCTCTTTTAAAAAAGGCAAGAAATTTAGAAGGTAGTATAAACAAATTTGTGTCAAAAACTTCAGATCAAGATAAAAGGAAGATTGATCTGATTGTTGCAAAATTCTTTTATGCTTGCAACATATTATTTAATGTTGTGGAAAATGATGCATTTAAAAACTTAATCCACATCTTGAGACCAAGCTACAAACCGCCTTCATGCAAAGAATTGGCAGGTAATCTTTTAGATTCTGCTCACAGTCAAATGGAAGGATCAGTACATGAAAGGCAGAGAAGGCACACTTGTTATCAACGGATGGAGTAACATCCACAATGAACCCATAACTGCTTCATGTGTTCAAGTTGATGAAAAATCATATATTGTAGACATAGAGAATACAGGTGCCACCAAAAAGACTGCAGAATTCTTGTAAAAAAAAATGCAGTGATATTATTCAGACTGTTGGAAAAAAGTATGATTGCCAAATAAAAAGCATAGTAACTGACAATGCTAAAAATATGGAAAAAATGAGACGGGAGCTGGAACTAAAGTATGAAAGTGAAAATTCATGTTTGATATCATATGGTTGTGTAGCTCATTGGTTAAACCTCCTTGGGGAAGACATTACACCTTCTACTATCATTAAGCATGTAATGGAGGTACATTAATATTTTCGAAACCACCATGCTCCTTCAGCATGACTGAAAGAATAAGGTGAATATGTTTCACCTCAGTTACCAGGAAGTACTAGGTGGAATAGTCAGTTGACTTGCCTAGAAACTTTTGAACAAAACATAATTCATATATAAAAGTATCAAATGACCATTTACAAGAAATGGACCAAAATATCATTGCTCGCATACATGATTTTAATCTTTTGCAACAAATAAAAGATCTCATTAAGCAATTAAAACCAGTCTCAACAGCTTTAGTTATCTTGCAGGCTGATTCAACAACAATAGCTTATCCTTGCCATTTATGGTGCAATTTGCTGAAAGATGATAATTTCAAACCCCTTTTTGTAAAAGTTAAAAAAAGGTTTGTAAAGGAATTTTGCCTGGCATCATCTTGCCTATTTGTTACACCCAAAATATAAGGGTTAGCACCTTAGTTACGAACAAAAAGAACAGGCTAGAGAATGGCTACAAAAAATAAATCCATCTTTCCTATTATATGCTGTGAACTTTGAACTAAAAGAAAACCTTTCCAAAGTACATTGTTTTCAGAACAAGTAGTTATGACAATTGATGCCAATAAGTGGTAGAGAAATGTCGCAAAGTCATGTGAAATTTCCAAAGAATTTTGTGGGTTAATAGCACACCTGCAAGCATGTCCAGCCAGTAGTGCTGCAATCGAGAGAATATTTTCCAACTTCTCTTTTGTCCACTCAAAAATTCGAAATAGGTTGACAATAAGTAATGTTTCCAAACTTGTTTTTTGTTATGAAATGCTGAAAAAGAATTATTTTGTAATGATGATGGTGATGAAAGTGCCGCTAAATGTTGAATGTGTAATTTTTTATGTTATTGTTATTAAAATATTTAATTTTTTAAAAGAAATTTAAGATTTCACTTATTTGAACACAATATATTAATACATGTACTTACTACTATTGCTTATATTTTGCATCTCTGAATTATTGCATTATGCTGATTGATAGGTTGAAACATCTTATTTTAAAACTGTTGTGTTTATAATTTCTGTAGATTTTGCAATATTGTTAATTTATTGCAGCATAAAAATTAGACTAACAATGGCTTTTTTTTCAATTAAAGAATTTTTTTATGATGGAATTAATAATTTCTCAGTAATTAAGATGAGTATATTAAGTTATCATCATAGTGCATTGAACTACTATTCTGTGATTGTTAATTTAAGATAAGTAAAAGAAATGAAAGTGCATTTAAATGTAAAAAATCAGTTTTTGCCATTTTTGCTGGCAAAAACCTATTTTTACCAGGACGGTTTTTACCGGTTTTAACCGTGGTTTTTTTCCACCTGCGGCAAAAACTTGCCAACCCTGCTTATGGTTATTGATAAACAAGTATCTGATATTTCTTAATCTAAGATTACTTTCCTGCAAAATGTTAACTTTAAGTTATTTCAAACTGCCTGTGAATTTATATAATGCAAAGTAAGTGTCATCATTAAAAAGTACTATTTTTAATAAATTGCATGTTTTCTTATACTGATTTCTAACAGCTTCTTTTGTTGATTATTTAATTATAAGAAATAGATCCGTACCAACTATGCCCACTAATTACTCAATTAAGTTTTTATTTAAATTTTTTAAATATAAAAGTCTCCTCTGTTGACTATCAGGTTTCCTCCATGAAAATCTTAAAATTTTAAAATAATCAAAACCTTATAAAAAATAAATAGAAAATTTTACCACTAATACTTAGGCATTTATTAAACATAAATGAAAATATCCATACAGTTTATAAGATTTTTCAAACACTTTTGTATGATTTTTTTTTATTATTATTATAGCTGTTTTCACTTTTTCTGTGAGAATGACTTAGGACAAATTTTCCATAAATGAATCCACACGCAAAAATGAATAATTTTGGCAACAATGTGATTAAAAGTGCTTTTAATCCAAGATCCTTTAAATATATATATAAAAAAGTAAATACATACCGATTAAAGGTAACAGAACCTCCTTTGTTTGCTCTTTCTTTTCATCCATGGACACATTGGATATGACACTACCATTATATTTTTGAACTAAACAATCTTAAACATAAAACAGTCTAATATTAATATCGTCCATACAAACCAATAGTAATATCACACTGAGTGTGATGTTTTTTTCCTCAAGTCACATGATTTTATCTTAACTGAAGAATGGGAAGGGAGACTCTCCCTCTAGTATATGGTTACTCTGTGATTGTTTTATATTTGTTTTGTGATTGATAACTGTCATTAAGAAAATGTTATTTATCATATATTCCAGCACAGGGCTGTCCAACACGGCGCACGCAGGCACTATGGTGCCCTTTGGAAGTTTTCTTGGCGCATTTTTGAAGGTTTCCTGTTACTAGTATTTTTTTTAATGAAATTCCATTTTAAAGGTTGATATATTTAAAATTCTTGATATTTGAGTGAGAGCAACTGTTTCTCTGAAAGTGTAATTCATGCATCAACAACTAAAAATGTACTTTAAATATTTAATCCTGTGTTATTGTGTTTCTTCACTAATTTATAGTTATTCTTTATAAAATTTATTATTGAAATTATGATGATGGAAATTGGTAATAGTTGGCACAAACTTTTTTAATATGTTAAAAAGGGAAATTTAGAAAAATAAGTGATTCTATCCTGTCCCCCCTCCTTAGTGCAAGAAAGCTTTTTTTTATTGTTGTTGTTTCACTGGCCCATTGGCCAGTGAATATAAAAAGCTTTCATGCACTAATGTAATTTTAATGTAATTTTCTTTCTCAGACCTATGAAATTTTAGGTAATTTTTCTCGTTTTGTATTTAAAAAAAATCTAGAAAATTGTGCGAAATGATTTCCATCAATGGAAGCTCTTCCAGACTACCTGTCTGAAACAACCCATGGATTGGTCACTATCATGCCTGTCTTTTATAATGCTAAATTCATGCCTTCAAAATAAGTCAAGAAGTATTTTTGCGTTCTAAAAAAGCTAAAAATATCTGTGATTTTCTTTTTTTTTTAAAAACTATTATAGTGAGATTAAAGTTTCTGGTTCCTTCCTCTACAAATATTTTCGAAATAGACTCTTCAAAGAAAAATGTATAATTCAAAATTTACTATGATTTATACTTTTTATTATTATTTAAAATTTTTGTTTTTTTTTACATGGAGCTTCTGAACTATATGGGTCTTATCTCTTCCACTGTGAGATACATTTGCATTGCATAAAATTCTACAAATTGCATGTGTATCGCTATTAATACTGTGAGATAAATTTGTTGCATGTTTTGAGCAATCTTAATAATGGCACCCTTCAGTGTTTGCAAAGCGATGAAGTGTGCCCCTGCTTACTGAAAGATTGGTCAGGCCTGTTCCAACATATAACACACTCTGGTGTGTAATGTGCATCTAAATTTTCAGACTTCATTTTTCTATTTTTAGGTATATTCTCCATATAACATGCACCTTCTTTTTTGTGAAAACCACTTCATGAGATGTATAGCAAAAAATAAAATAAAGATTATTGTAAAGTATATTACTTCATTTAACTATTACTTTTCATGTAATCTGATAGTGAAAATTATCATTTTGTAAATAAATATATTCGTTAAATTAAAAATCTTTGCTCTTATGATCATCTTTTTTTCTTTTAATTTTTATAACTGGTGTATAACGTGCATCTGTAAATTTCGATCAATTTTCTACTATTAAAAGTGCATGTTATATGCTGGATATGTATGGTAATTTGTTTAAAGTTTTTTTTTTTTTTTTTTTTTTTTTCAAAATGGAAAATTGATTTTTATATTATGTTAGTAATTTTATTAAATTCTTGGTTTTAGGGTGTAACTGAAGTATTATGTGAAGCCTGTAAGGATTTAAAATGGAAATCACCTACTGCCATTCAGACGGAAGCTATACCTGTTGCTCTTCGAGGTAATAATGATTATAAAAGAACTAATATAATTTCTGTACAAATTATTGTTTCTTAGTGATACAAAAGATTTTTCATAATGCATGATTTTAAAAATAAGCTGATTAAAATTGCTGATTTTAATAATATGATTAAAATTGCTGATTTTAATAATATGATTAAAATCATTGGCACCCTGTTATTCTAATTCTCAAATACAGAAATGCCATTTATAAAAAATATTAAATCATTTAGATGTCTATGAAAGCCTTATTACACCAATGGGTATAACCCCCCCCCCCCCCCCCCCCAAAAAAAAAAAAAAAAAAAAAAAAAAAAAAGCTGATAATAAGAAAATGTCTTATGATTGAATGTTAATTAAGTATAATTCATTTTCATGCAATAGATAAACAGAAATAAGAAATGGATGCAGAAAGGTTCTTGTATACAATTGTATACATGCCAAGTCTCTCTGATTTACAGAAAGACTTCCTGATTTTCAATTGTATTTATTTCTCTTTTCTTCGGTTTAAAAATCAATAAAAAAAAGTAATTATTTTTTTAAATAATAAGCAAAAGTATTATATAATTTGTCAGGTTTTATTGAAAGATCCAGATTTGATTTGCTTTAAAATATCAATCTTATGTTATATATAATAGTTTGATGAAAACAGTTCATGTTGCAACATACATTGTTGCATTTTATATAATAAAACATTCAATCATGTACAAATCTGGGGAAAAGCAAATCTGTGATTTTCTGTAATTGTCCCATGCTGTTGTTTCACATGTTTTTTTTTATGAGAAAAATTTGACTGAGTTGATCATGATTATGTTCATTTGTGGTGCTTCAAGAATTAAATACGGTGTTATATTTTCACAGGGAACTTCTTTAAAAATACTTGATACTTCTAAAAAAAGGGTAATATATGGAGTCATTTTGAGATGCATACGGAACAAAGAATTCCCATTTTTGAAGAGATTGAACAGTTCAAACCTATACATTTTGCACTATTTGTAGCTTGAGATTAATTTCTGTAAAACTTTCTACATAGTAAAAATCTGTCTGATTTGAAACCTTCTTGGCTTTTGACTTTGATCTTCTTGATTCTTACTGGGAGAAGTTGACAAGAAGTATGAGATTGGGAAAATTAGAATTTCTTGCTTTGATTCCAGGCATGGAAGTTTTCAGTATTTTCACTGAAGTCAGCTTTTTTAAATGTCATTCTGGCTTTTTCTGAGATTAATGCAAAAATGCAGAGAAATCATGACCCAGAAAATAAGGGATTAGGGGAGATAGGTAAAACTGTAATGGTGCACAGATTGTTTTTTTAAATATTGCTTGACATCTTTTGTTTAAAATATTAAACAGTAATAAAAAAAAAAAAGGTAATGATTTAAAAATGGATTTTGAGATGAGTAACACATTAATAGTTATGTATCGCCCCTTTTTTATTCTTGTGTTTCTAGTTCTACCAAGTATTTCTTCAAATGCTGTTTTTTTTAAAGCGGGGGGGGGGGTGTAATTTTTAAAACTATTCTTTAAAAAGTATAAAATTAAAATGCAAACGATATTTTTTAAAATTCTACTTTGTGCTCCTAATGAATGCACATGCTCATGCTATGATACTTACAGCTCCATTAATTTATTTTAGTGTGGATGCATGCTACTTTGTTATATGGTTTAGTTTCACTTACCTATGCTAATACAGTGCAGAAATTTTAACATGTGAATTGACTCATAATATATTACAAATGAAAGAAAATGGTTAAGAATAAAATTAATATTTTTTGTATCTTTTTACACTTTACTTATATATTCATTTCAATTATTGTATATATGCTATATCGGTATATGTATATATCAGTTATTTTTGATATAACACATACAATGAAACATAACATTTTATTCTATGTGTTCAGGTATATTTATATTGCAATAAATATGTATCATTCATATAGTTCAGCTTTTTTAGTGAGCTTCAACTTTCATGCTTGTTTGATGCTCTTCACGACAACCAGTGTGGTTAACCAATTAGAAAAGTCAGAAAATCTAGCAGATCTAGAAAAATCATGAAATTTTGATTGAAACCTGAAATTTCAGTGCAATGCCATTCACAGCACAATTTCTTGGGAAAGAAAGAGAAGAGTGCAATGTTTCAAAACCTGCACCATACAGCACTAAAGTAAATTTATTGTGTTATGCTACACCAAAATCCCTGCTTTTACAAATTTGGCATACACCATTTTATTTCCTAACAAGAAAACTTTGCATAACTTTTGATACTGTGATTGTGAAATGATCGTTGTTCAAAAAATTTGCATAGGAAAGTAAGTACCCTTTTGAAAGTTAGGAAAAATGAAAAATTTTGAATGCTGGCCACAATGACAACATAATAAGAAAAATTAAATCTCCCCTATTAACAGAAAACAATGTGAAATGATGCATAATGTTCTTTATAAAAGCTTTTACAGGCCTAGAAGTGCTCCTATATTTCCTATAATTCCTATAAATTTTTAAAAGTTCCTATATTTCCTATAATTCCTATTTTTTCCTATAATTTTTGAAGAAGGTATGTAGTTGTCTTAAAATTTAAGGTTTTGGATATTGCAATTTGAACGAGGAGAGTCATTTTGAAATTAATGAAATCCAAAAGAACATACATAAGACTAGAACTAGAACTACAAAACTGTGAAGTTACCTAATTAGTTTAACTAATTTTTAATATTTCTAATTAGGTTACTTCGGAAAAACTCTGCCTTGAATACTGCATTGGGTTAGGTAAGCTAGTTTTACCTGAGCCCAATCTGACCCCATGTATTTGCTTAATTTTTATTTATTTTTTGCTATGGCTCAAGTTGACATTGTTTTGGGTTGTTTTTTGGATTTTGTACTGATCAGGTTCAGATATATATACTATACTTACTTTTTCAGAAGAAAGACCAGAGTAATTGTTTTGGATGGGAAAAGCTATATTTATACTTTTATAAGAATAAATATATATATGTTCATTTTTCTTCATTTATTGGTTTGTCTCCTTGATAAAACAGCATTAGAGACATTATTATAGCTGTAAAAGCTGTTTCCTCATTTCATTAAAATATGGTACTACAGTTTGAAACCATTTGTCTGGAAACCAATTATCCAGAATCATATTTCCAATCAATTAATTTTAGAATGTTTCCAGAAAAAAAATGCCTTATACAGTGTCAGTTTGACATGTGCATTGTTAGAGACATCAAACATGCATGGCATAACTTGATAACAACATCTAGGATTTGAAATGGAACAATTTTGATATAGGGTGTTCTTATTTTTATACAGAATTATTTTTTCTAAAGGATTCCCATAATTTTGTTAATCTTTAAACTGGTTAATGTGGTAATTAATTTGAAATAAGAACAATGACACAGTTACACATATTATATAAATCTTATTGAATGAGTGTTGCTTTGATTCCCAACAAGTTCTCTAAAAAACTAGTTGGTTCCAACCACTTTGGATAAATAATATTATAATACTGCATTGATTTATACATCTAGTTCAACTGTAGATGTTTTAGGTAGACTAAAATTACTTGTACAATAAAATCTACTTTGTCATTATCTCGCGGCAATGAATATATTAAGCAAGATTCTCTATAAATGTTTTTTTTTTTTTTTTTTTTTTAAAGAAAAGTTTAGAAGAAATTAAGACTAGTGAAAGATGTTGTTCACAGACATGAACACATTTTAAACATTCCTATTAGAAATGAGTTTGGTCCAACAATTTGAAATCTGAGTCTGAAAAATTGGGTATCATCAGAAAGTGCACAGTAGAAAATTGTTAATAACATTTTAAAATTGTTCAAAAATGATTTTCTCATTTAAAAATCTTTTCATAGAATTAATTCTAAATATCCCCTTATTACAACGTTTTGTAATTTTAATGTCCCTGGAAATCTGTTTAAAATAGCAAATTTGTTATTTAAACCCACCCACTGGCAGAAATTAGAAAATTTCACAATTCTTATTTTTTCAAAATATCCAACTATGGCAGAAAGACACAAGTCCTGTTTTCCAGCAATTCTGAAAAATGACTTAACAGAAAGAGAAGGGATATTCCATGGTTACTTTATGGTAACAACACTGACTGTGCAAAGGCCTCAGAAAGAATATTTCTCATTTTATCCCGTCACAATTCAGTTCCCTTTCAAACTGATTTTAAAGATTGTAAAACACTTTAAGAAACTTAGGCTGTATTCTTATTTTTCAAATAGCAAGTTTTTTATCCCCTTTTTCAAAGTGGGAATAAATAATGTATTCACTTTGAGCTTGAACACTGGTATATAAACAGAGGTCGTTTTTCAGGCCCGGGCTTGGGCTGAACTTGTCTGATCTCTAATTGCTCTTAGAGGAAAATTACTGAACTGTGTAACTAAAAAATTTTTATATATAAAGAAGAAAAAGGGAACAAGAAGAAGTTGTTAGATAACAAGCGCATGAAAATGTGTCCAATAAGAATTAAAACTGTTGGAAAATATATAAAAGAAAATGAAAAAAGTATAAAAATTTCTGTAAAATCATTGAAATACTGTATAATCCTTATTAAATAAAGGCAACGGACATTCACAAAAGGACTTAAACAAAGATTAAAAAAAAATTAGTAGGAATTGCTTCTTCAATGATTGCGTTTGATATCATTTGAATTTCACCTGAAAAGGGGAAAAAATCAAAATTAAGTTCTGCTGCATAATTTCTTCCCTTAAAGATGATTTGGTCATTTTCCTAGCACATACTTTTAATTTGATCTTTCTCATCATCCATTCTGCTTTTATAATAGAACATCTTTTATGAATATACGACTTCAGTGAACTCTCCAATGAATAGAAATAATAATAAACTTTTTCCACCAATAAATATAGAATTCTTGCTTGCTGAGTAAATTGTGTTGTTTAGATTCATTGTAATTGCATTTCGATCTTTTCTAATTTGAATGAATATTTTTTCGAAGAAATTGATCTGTAAACTGCTTATAGTAATTAAATTGATAAATATTAAAGTATAAGTTATTTGCATTGTATGTTAATATGTCCATATTGTATGCACTATAATTAATGCATTTTATTATGTGCATATATGTATTTATACACGTATAAAAATTCCTATAAAATTCCTATATATATTTTTTAAAATTCCTATATTTCCTATAATATTTTCACAAAATGTCACTTCTAGGCCTGCTTTTACTAACTGTAAATATTTAAATTGTTAATGTAGGGATAACTTATTGTTAATCTTGTCTAATTTATATTATACATGATTAATATGGATAGGTTATTATCTGTTTCTATAAAATATTCTACAAGGTCAATCTTAATGTTAAACCAGTGTTCTTTTTACATAAACTGCCTAAATTTACTACTAAACAAGTTCTAAATATAAGGGGCAATGAAAAAGTTCCCAGAATTTCATTGTAACTCTTTATTACCACAATATAGATACATATTTACTTAATAGCCTTCAAAGTAAGATTCGTCAGAACACACACATTTGCTCCATCGCTTCTGCCATTGCTGGAAACATTGATGAAAATCCTGTTTTTGTATTTTCCCAAGTTCAGCCGTCGTATTGGTTTTGATGTCTTTTACAGTGTCAAAACGGTTACCTTTGAGGCCCATTTTGAACTTTGGTAAGAGACAGAAATCCATTGGTGCTAAATCTGGTAAGTAGGGAGGCTGGTAGAGTTGTGGAATGTTCTTTTCTGTGAGCCATGTCTGCACAACAATTGATATGTGGGAGGGAGCATTGTTGTGATGCAGTGACCATCCTCTTTGCCATTTGGCAGGAGGTTTCCTACGGATAGCATCCCTAAGTCTTTTCAAAACTTGCACGTACAAAGGGCCATCAATGGTTTGTCCAGCTGGTACAAATTCATAGTGCACCACACCTTTGTTGTCGAGAAATGCAACAAGCATAACTTTTGTTTTAGATTTGACATCATGTGATTTCTTTGGTCGAGGAGAGGACACTGTGTGTAAACAAATAAATAAATTATATTGTGGTATTAAAGAGTTACAATGAAGTTCCATGAATTTTTTGCCTGCCGCTTGTAGTCACCTATTAAATAAGTAAAAAAAAAAAATAGTGGAAAATAATCATTAGCATCACTTGATCAGTAGTAATATAAATCAAGACTGTGGATGCCATGGTTCCCTTTGGAAGTTTTCTTGGCACTCTTTTGAGTATTTCCTGTTACTATATATTTTTTAATATAAAAAGCAATTCTACCTGTGTTAAAGATGCTTGATATGAAGTCCAGTGTACAGAACATGGGAGAAAATAATTTTTAATTGAAAACTGTATTAGTTTTTTACATTTAATATATTTTCTTAGATTGCCCACCAACTATACCAAAAAGCATTTTTGATACTTTCGTATTAGCTGCATGCCAGAGGTCAATTGTGAGAGGTTTCTGTATTTATAGAAAATTTTTTTAATTTAATTGTTTCAGTTTTAAGTGCATAGTTTGATTACATGTGTGTTTTATTTATTGGTTTATTTGTGAAGCTTTAATTTTGTTTGCCAATTTAGTTACAGAATTTTACATTGGAAGAAACAAATGCTAAATTAGTTACATTGTTTTAAGTACAATCAGGTTAATCTTCTGAGATCAGGTTGCACTTTTTTTTTTTTTTTTTTGAGATAGATTAAAAAAAATTCATGGTTATAAAATATTTTTAAAACCATAAAAAATCGGTAAATCGAAATACAGTTTTCAAATAAATTACTTTTGAAAGTAATTTTTTTTTTCTATTTGTAAAAATTAAAATCGTGTGATGTGTAGAAAAAAAAATTGTGATAAAACAAAATTGATTGTTTAAGTGCACTTTTGATATGCAGTCAGCATTATTGTTTTTGCTTTATAATATAGATTCACTTTAAGGCATACTTTCTTTAATACCATTATTATTTGCCTGTTATTTTAAATTATTAGTATTATAGGCACATTTGAGGTTTCTGGTAACAAAAATAAATGACTATCATTAAATAAATTTGTATAAATTTTATATAAATGTTATATTATTCTATTTGCACAATGAAAACTAACATGAAGTTGCTAATTTTATTCTTATAGGGCGTGATATAATTGGTTTAGCTGAAACTGGATCTGGTAAGACTGGTGCATTTGCCATACCTATTTTACAAGCATTGCTCAAAACTGCTCAGAGATTTTTTGCTCTGGTTCTCACTCCTACTCGAGAGTTGGCATTTCAAATTGCTGAACAGTTTGAAGCTTTAGGTTCCACTATAGGCATAAAGACAGGTATTTTTTTTATTTTTATATGTCATTTACTTTCTAATAATGAAGTTTGTAAGTTTATTAATTGATTTATCAATTGTGTGAGCATTTTTGTATATTTATTTTTAGCTGTTATTGTTGGTGGAATTGATATGACTGTTCAAAGCTCATCACTTTCAAAGAAACCACATGTTATCATTGGTAAAATTTTCTTTTTTATAATATATTTTATTAAGAATTTGATGTGTTTTAATTCTTTACAATTTCAAAAAAAAAAAAAAAAAAAAAAAAAAATGAACACTGAGTAATATAGGAACTCTAACGAAATAGACTTTGGAAAAAAAAAATTGTTCCTCAAAAAATGTTTCAAGTATGTGACACGACTATGTAGCATGGTTCTATGATGGTTCACTAGTCGCATGCTTCTTCATTTATATTACAATACAAAAAACAGTTTTGATGGTGGCACTTCCTTAGCATTGTTCTACACTGGCTGCCATATTAGTTTGAAAGTCTCAACTTGGTATTAAAATCATTGTGATTGTGTCCCTACTGTACTCTGTGTTCATGATATATATATATATATATATATATAGAGAGAGAGAGAGAGAGAGGGGGGGGGGGTAGTCTGTTTTTTATAACATACCTCTTTATATTGCTTATTAGGTTATTATTCTCTTTTTGTGTCTTCCAAAAAAAATTTTTTTAATCTTAAAAGCACCTTTTAGGTAATTTATTACATGTATGTTGTATATAAAAATGTCCAATGATGAATTCAGAAGGTGGCCCAAAAAGCACATTCTATCCCAGGATGTCAAAATGATCCCCCTGGAAAATTTCAGATTTTATGCTTATTTATGGTCAAAAAGTGCAAATTCCTCTACCCCAAAACTCTATAATATGCACAGAGCCACAGAAATTCCTTTTGGTGAAAAAAATGTCTGAATTCAGTACTAAAAGTGTCTATCATTAATTGTCTTAAGAAAATTGTAATCTGTATATAAAGTAATGTTTTATGTTTCAAATACAAATATACACCTTTTACTTGAATGGTGTTATTTTTCTTTTTAAATTTTTCTTTTTTTTCTTTTTTCTTTCTTTTTAAATAACCTTAGTTATATAATGCATTTTGGATATATATCGCTTTTTTCTTGTCTCCCGGAAAGCTTTATACAGGATGTCTCATTCAAAAGTACCTTACTTGAATGTGTCAGTTCAAGAAATATTATGTATGTAAATGAAAAAGGGATGCATAATGTAAACAAGTAATTCACTACATTTAATGCAAAAAATCAATACACTTTTGCATGGTAATCCTATGTTGGCACAGATGTTTTTTTTATGTGATAGTCAAGCTCAAGCCAAATGTTCTGTAAAATCACAGGGGTTATTGATGAATTGCAGCTGTAGTTCTGACTTTCAGACTCTCTACAAAATGAACATCTATGGCATAAACTTTTATCTCTAACGCCACATAAGGAAAAAAAAAAAGTCAAGGGGAGTTATTTAGACAATCATGCCTAATCCACTTTCCAGGCAAAATCATATTTAATGTTTCTTTGGCCTGTAAACTCCAGTAAGGTGGAGCACCTGTTGAAAAATAATTGATGGATGTAGATGATCAAGTTAGGAAAAGGGAAATTGTTATAGCATATTGAAATAAATTTCTCTTGCTACTATCTTTTCTGCAGACAAAAAAAGGAACGATGATCTGATCATACAACATTCTGTACCAAACATTCACTTTTGCCAAAAATTTATCGTGCCATCACATGTAACATTTTCCTCAAAAGTATGTCTTTTTGAAATTCATGTCTGAACTTCATTTGCATTAAAACCACTGGCTGATATTCAGACAAAGAACAGCATTTTCTTAAGGAGCCACCATTTTTTATTTTAGAAAAATGTGGACATTAGGTGACCGTTTTGTGTGAATGAAATATTCACAGCATTATTATTATTATTTTATGATTTTTTTTTTTTTTGAAAATGTACCTTTTTTAACAGGACAACTTGTATATATGAACTTGAAAAGAAGGCTCAGTTAAATTCAAATAAATGGTACACATTACAATAAGCGTGTTTATATTAGTTTCTACAGATAAAAGAATTTCATTGTATATTATACTGTCTATAATAATCTCTTCTGTTCCATTCAATATCATAGCACTATACTTTAGCACTAAAACTCACAATTAAAAAAAATTACAGTTCTGTTGATTTTTTCTAGATTAGTTGCCGAAGTGATTGCCAAGCAACATAAAATATTTTAAAATCAAGGGTCTTGGTCAGAATGTGTACAAATAGTTTCTGCTACAGAAGTGACAGTTTTCTGTGCAAATTCACAGAAAATCACATAATTTTGACAAAACCATAATAATTTTTTATAAATGAAATTAAATTTTTTTTGCTAGCTATACACCATTTTCATCTATGAAAACTTTTCAAATTACAATTCAGATCTCCTTAATTACAAAGAAATGTGAAATTCATTCACAAAATTGAATAATTATGATTACATGAATTTTAGATATGCTTTATTTTATGAACTGCTCATCAAAGATCTTTAAATAAGTCGTAAGGGGGTCTCTTTATGTGCAGAGATAAATGTTGGGTTGTTTTGTTTTTGTAGCTAGGTGAGATGCTATCACCTTTTTCAAAAAAAATGAATGAGTGCAAATTACCTGTGACTAAAAATTGAAATGAATCCTGTCAATATGCATACTTACAAAATTATTCTCAAACTAAAATAAATTTAGAAAAAAGGTAAATGGACTAGATTAAACAGAAACAATTAAAATTTAAAGAATTAAAATTTACTTGAATTCTAAATTTTGAATTCAAAATTGAATAAGAATTAATCATTTAAAAGCACTGACAAGATCCTCAATTTGCACTACATCCAATTCCCCAACAATCAGCATTGTGAATTCAAGAATTAATATGAAGGGTAATAACAAGGAATTTTCATTACATAATAATTTAGACTAAGTGAAAATTTTGGAATAAAAGGGAAAAATCTTTCTTTTAAAGAAAGTATAGAAAGGGGGTTATAAAATTGATGAGATAGGTTAAACAAAATAATATTTGGCCAATATTAAAAAAATGCAGAATTAATTTCAAGAATTCACAACACTGAAGCTGTGATCGTATAGTTTCATCATTATTTAAGAGACCATGAGTTAATAATTAAATTTTGAATAAGTAATTCATTATAATAAAATGCTTCTCAAAAGACTTTAGATCAAAATATTAAAATTACTTTATGTGAAAATTTCAGATAAGTATGTCCTGTAATTAATTAAAGAATAGTAAAAGGTCTCAGCTACTTAAATAAAATAAGTTTGAATATTAGAGATTACAACATCCAGTAAATTAGCAGTTTATTTTTTTATTAGATTTAATGCTTAAAATAATATTTAGAAATTCCATGACTAGAGAATACAATAATTTATTTTAATTAATTAATTTATTTATTTATCCTTTTTACCAGAATTAATATTTAGATCAATAGAATAAATTAAGTTAAAGGATTAATAGAAATCCTAAGGAGATTGATTTTCGTAAGTTAAATAAAAGGTAAAATATTAAAAGCAGACCTATTGAATTAATTAAGCAAGTAATCAAAAAAAAAAAGAAAACAGAGAAGGAGTTAAATTAGAAAGAACAAATATTTATTTACAAATAACACTTTAAATGATTTAAATATCCTCTTAGATATATATATATGCATCAAAATACTAAGACACAGATAAGTTCCGTCATATCAAACAGAAAACATAATTTATAAATCATAATAGCGATAAGAATTGTTTTTACTTACAGGGCTTCTTAATTTTGGAAAACTTAGCATTATTTGGATAGGACGTTACTTTCGAGAGGTATTCGTCTTTCAAGGAGGTAACTTAATGATCAAGACTTTTCTTCAGAACTTTCCATTATTTAGAGGGAATTTTCACAGTTTAGACTCAGTGTCAGGAACATTGCACAACTTCACCGTGCACTCTTCAAATCACACTTTACAGGAGTGCAGTTTTGATATTTCACAGTCGCGCTGAAAGTATGCACCAATACTTTTTTTTTTTTTTTTTTGCGCCTATGCACCTTTGAGCTGTCAGTACTGCATTCACGGTTGTCGAAACTGGAGTTTGTGAATTCATAGGCTGAGATTTTGTCGACTCTGGATTTTAGCAATCCAATCCTATATAACTAGTTATTCCTGTAGAAAATTACGAGATACGACACGGTCTTTTTATTGAAGAACATCCTATCATTTTTCGATAAGCTGGATTCTAATATTCATAGTTGTTTCAATCAGTTAAACGCTACTTTCTCGTCCTTTCAGGCCGCTTGATGAGCGCACATTTTCTATCAACCCACTGTCGCTACTGCTGGGAGAGAAGTCTCTGTCTCGAAAAAAAAATCGCTAATGCCTAACCGGCGGGGTGAGGGAGGGAACCCTCCACCCTCACACACCTAAACTATCCGAGCTTCAAGACATGACTCTCTGCTAACTAGCTCTTCGTTCCCTTGGTAACGCTACCAGGGGGGAAAAGGGTCAACGCTGATTGGTTGAGTGGGGGGAGCAAATAACACGCTTATTGGATTATTGTTGCTAGGTGAAAAATCCTAGCTACAATTCCTGGAAATTAGCCGTCTGTTGGGTCCCACGAAAAGGAAGAAATCACGTGTACGCTTGCACCTGTTATTTCGTAAACAACGACTCGAAAGCAATAAACTGTGCATCTTCCTAACAAGCCTTCGAAATAGTTTTATGACTCTCTTTACTGAGGGTAATAAAAAGTCGCACACAATACAACTGACCATAATGCTTCAGTTATTCCCATGACTTCTTATAAAAGCCTTTTGTACTATATCCAATCTGTCTGTGTGTGTTCCGAATTTACGATCCCTTAAACTACGTGAGAATTTCAAGTAAAAGTTGTTTGCGTGGAAACTATCTCATAGTGAAAAAGGGAGAACTTGGGTGGTCTTGACTTATAGAGAAATACAAATGTTTGGATTTTGAAAATAAGAGTTTTAATTAATAATGTTTAAGAAAAATAAGAAAAAGGAGGAGGGGGTTTGATTAAATATTAAAATAGAATGAGTTTATAAAAAAGAAATGTTTTAAGATATTAATGAAAATATAAATATAAAAATTTAGATTAAATTACCTCTAACATAAAGATAAGTGACATCATATTGACACAATCATAGTAAAATATTTTCCTTTTATGGATATAAAGCATAATTTCTTAAGATGATGTCAATATCATTCTGTTTTTCTGAAATTATGGTATTATTTAACATAGTCATTTTAAAATGTTTGAACTTTATGAAAGCTATTATAATTTTGCCTTTTAAATATGACATCATTTTCACTCATGGTAGCATGCTTAGAGAGAGCATGCCCCAAAAAAAAAAGTGAATGTCATCAGGCAAATTGAATTTTATGTTATAGGGAGATATATGCCTGTTAATATGATGAATAACTTACTACCCCCCCCCCCCCTAAAAAAAAAAAAAAAAAAAAAAAAAAAAACAGAAATAATGCTGTGTTATGGATTTTCCTTTTAAATGTTTCCTTCATATTTTAATTAGTCAAAATTTATGTCTTAAATTTATTCATCATAGCTTTAGAATTATTACTTATAAAGGTTTTTATTAAAAACTAGTAATATATCATCTTATAATTTAAGCTTGATCTTATACTATTAATAATAATAATATTGTTATAGATCTTTAAATAATAAATATATATGTAATATGTATTAGAAATACCGGTGAACTCCCTTTTATCTGCAATTCATTTTGGATGTAAACAATAAATTTTATAAAGATTTTGAAAAAATTTGGTAGTGGTAACTTTATTTTTCATTTTTTTCATAAAGTTACTTTTTTTTCGCAGTAATTTAATCAAATTTTTACTTTAATCCCCGCTTTTCTCTGAATCATAAATTAAATAATAATTAAATTAATAATACTAAAAAAGAAAAAAAAAGTATATTTTTATCAAAACAGTCTTTCATTTCTTAACTAGAAAGTGTATGTGACATGAAAAAAATTTAAGTGCCGTTATAGTGTTATTATCTTAATGGATGGAAGAATAGATCGTATAGTGAACTTTTAAATATTTGCAGTTGTGATTGAAATATGCAATTAACCCTGCACAATTTGTGCATCTGTTCTTTAGGTCAATATTCTTTGAGAAGAGAATCAAAAATATAAAATAAATTAAACATTCTTACTTGTTCTTTGTTGAAAAACAAGAGACTTATACTACTTGAAATAAGAATTCGTTTAGGTTAGGATCCAATAATGTTTATTACATTTTCTTGAAGAAGTAGGAAGGATGAGATGAAAGCTGCACATCAAGTCTTTAAAAGGTACTGGCTCAAATTTCGTAAAATTCGAAGAATCTTTGAAATATACCTTCTGGCAGAATCCAATAAGGGATGTAGAATTAATGCAGAATTAAATTACCAGTTGATTTAAAACTTTTAAAATATTAAACTTAAAATTTACAACAGCATTTTTATAGAATAATTAAAAACTGAAAACGCGAAATTGATCTCCAAAGAATCAGCGCTACGGCGATTCTAGGATACGAGCGCCGGCACAGGTCAGCCTCTGATCAGACGACGTTTTGCATAAAATTTACAGCATCATTTTTATTAAAATTCTGTTGGAAAAATGCGCAACATTAGTATAAATACCCATAACAGGGGTGCACAAATGTGAGAGCAAGATTAATTTAAACTAATTTGTTGATTAGGAATTACGTGAAAATTAAAATAACAAATTAGAAAATCCTTAACATTTAATAATTAAAAAAAACATTCTAATTTGTATTTGAAAGACACGCCCCTTTTGCCCGCAGCACCAAAACAAAACAGCTCCCGAAAACATACCGAACAAGAGCGGCGGTGACGCATGCGCACAACACACGCGTGCGGAGTGAGAGCCGCTGAATGACGATGACGTCACAGCTCAGCGCCGATTGAAACGAACGCAGAATGCCTTGCTGAGAAAACAACTTGCGCGGCGGCGACAGCTGCCGATAAAATAGCCTTTAAATGAGCAGCAAATAAACTGGAAAGGTTGTAAAATACAGAAATACGATAAGCTGAAATATAAAATAATTAAAAAAAGATAAAACTGGGATATATCTTTATCACAATACCCCCATTCACCGACAAAAATTTTGACTGACCAGAAGGAGAAAAAGGGTTAAAAAAAGTAAAGCCTTTTTCGACAAAGGGAAGACAAAATTTTTAAATGCCAAAATAAAAATGACAAAGTTACATAAATTTAGAGCCATAAAAAGTAAATTAAATAAAATTTGATGCGATGTGCAGCGACCAAAAAGAGAAAGAATATACATCATTTAGTACATTCAAAAATCTCATCACAAATTATACAAGATGTATACAATATAACATAGTATACAAAAGCCCCATTGCATTTTTTTAGCAAAGAAAGGCATACCTTCCATAAATCTTTGATCTCTAAACAAATACCATCAAGTATATAAAAAAACAAGCTAATATTTTCTTTAAATTAGCAATGAGATCATATCAAAACAGTTGCAACAGTAAAGCAACATAAAAAGAGTCGGCAATATCTTTCTTATTCCGACTTGTCTAGACATAAATATTTAAATTATAATAATAAGTTGCAATTTTAAAGCAACAAAAAGTCAAGAATACTTTAAATTCTGACTGATGCCTAGGACTTTTAAAATATAGAGCATATAAAATTAACTCTAAATAACATATATGTGCACAAAAAATAATCCATTGTAAGGATTTAAATTCATTCAAAGGCCTTGCATTAGTAATAATTCAAATCATATAAAATTAAGTATTTAACATAATGCACATAATACTGATATATCATAAACAAGTATATAATAAGTGCATAAGAATTATTACCCAAAATTTATATGAAATTTGCATAAAATTATGTTGCAACAAAATTTGAATTCATTTGTCATAAATAATAGTAATTCATCAAAATAGTTGGATTTAGTAACAACTTTTCAATATATAACAAATAATGAATAAGTTTTAACCAACAATAAATGACACATTTCTTTAGTAAAATACTTCATACTTAATGCACTTGCAAGTACTCAATAAAATTTTTCTGTAAATATTCAGTACATGAAAATCTCAATAAAACTCTTTCTGAAATATTCAACAAAATTCCTTCAATTATATTCAATTCATTTTTCTCTAGTATACACAATAAATTTTCTTTTAATATACCATGGGTTTTTTTTGCATAAAAATAATCAGAGAAAAACTGAGAAAAGGTGAGAGAAGATGATGAGGATCCTCAAAAAAAAAAATAATTTAACCATTAACTTTCATAAAGAAAGACAAGTTAAAATCAAATGACACATTTTATGAGAATTTAAAAACAAACACAGTGCACCGTTATGTAAAGCATGTTATCATAAATTTATATAACATTAATGAAAAGGATAATATATCCTATAGAAAAATCAGCTATTGACAATAAATGAATTATTTGGGTGGTATTTACAAAACTTACCAAAGTGGTAATAGCCTCTCACCAGCTTGAGACCATTATCAAACCAGTAAATCAAATAAATATAAACTATTAATATGTATTCATTACAATTCACAAAACACCAATAGCAATTCCCTTAAAACGATTAGCAGATCTGTAAATTGAACAAACACAAAACTCACAAGATTGTCAAAGGCGATCTCCAAAACCGATGACGAATCTGTAAATCAAATAAGCATAAAACATAATATAAATTCATCAAAACTTACAAAAATGCTAATAGCGATCTGTTAAACCATTAGCAAGTATGTAAACCAGACAAAAATATACAACATTCTTGCTAAAACTATTGTAAATAAACAGATGAATATTGCTAACAAAATGCTTGAAGGAAGAAAAAAAAAAATTTGTTTGTTTACAGATGAAGGATCATAAACGTTCTGCTTTTACATAACAAATAATCAGATGTAATACCTTTAAAAGTTCTAAAATCAGTCTGATTTTAAAAAGATAATCACATTCAGAAAAAAGTAACTACTTGCTGAAAAGTTTGCAAGTTAAGTGGCACACTGGTTGGTTGATTGACACAATGGCAGTGTAGCAGCAAATTGGCCTTTTTCCTGAAACACACAGCACTAAAATAAAATTGAAGACTTTATATGGATATTTTAGCACTAAAAAAATAGCACTTAATGACATCTTAAATGAGCATTTGAAGACACAGCAGGTAAGAGCATTTGAAGACACATCAGGTAATTAGCAGAGACTAAATCATGAACTGTGGTTCCATGATGTTGAGGAATAATATGACGAAGTGGCACTTAGAATAAAATAACACAAAGAGCACAAGGACTCTTGTTGAGAGGCGCTGGTAAGTCTAAGTTGCCTATATACATTTTTTGTAAAGGTGTATTCAAGCAGGCAGAAATTGCAGATTTGGACAATACAACACTACTTGCACACTTTAGAGACAAAATTGGGATTGGTGACATTTGAGAAAGTCACTAAGACTATAAAAGCATTTTAGATTCTTAGAAAAAAATAATATTCACCAAAATCATTTCACAATGGTAGAACATTTCTTTATAATGCGCTGGAAAGTCTAAGAATATGTGTTGCTTTGCATGTAACTTTACAATATATTTTAATGCAACAAAAAAAATTTTTTTTCATTTATAAATTTTCTTCATTTATAAAATAATTTTCTTCATGTGAGGCATATGGTAAAAATGATTTAGAAAACATTTGGGTTATGAAATAATACTAGAATAAAAAGAAAAGGCACTATAATTTACGCATAATAAAAATTTTCAAATAATAATAATAATAATTTTTCCAAATTTGAGAAGTTCCATTTGAGGAAGCAGCAATTTCGTAAATGCTGGGAAACTGAATTTTAAAATAAATGACGGTACACTTCCATAATAGAGTTTTGCAACAGAGGGTAGAAAAAGATAGAAAACTATTGCAAATAGGCACAGCTGTAAATTTGTAATACTTTAGATCCATAAAAATGAGTGATATTGATGAGGGAGAAACAAGTTCTACAAGATGAAGAGGACTGGCGAGGAGCAATCACACGGATATATTTGCCTTATATGAATGGCGACCATCAACAGTCACTTCAACTCGCAAAAGAGTGCAGGTAAGTAATTATTGTACTATCAGGAACCATCATATTTGCAGACAGCAGAGAAAATCAGCCAACAATGGATATAACACATTCTGAAGATTTTTCCACCAGGTAAGCAAAGTCAGATGATAAAAATAACCAGTTTATTGAAGTTGTCAGTATATATTCAGATTGTAGAATGTTAAAAATGTAGCATGAGTAGACATTAACTATTTCAGGAACAGGAATATGCAGCAGTTAGGTAATGGCTATAACTTCTCAAAAAAATAAAAAAAATAATACCAATCTCCTTTTTGTGATTATGGTATGAGAATTTTAATAAAAAGACGCAGATGCTGTGTAATATAAAATTTATATTAGGAAGAAGCAACAATTCTTTGAAAAAAAAAAAAAAAACAGAGTTCTCAAAATGTAGAACAGAAAATGCAAAATATTGTGTAATATTTTCAAAATATAAATACAGTTGTTGAATTTTAATTTCTGGAAAGAACACAGACTGCTTGCACACTATAATCATTACAAACATTTGTAGGAAAATGGCGAGAGTCAATGAACTTGTAGTGTTATTGCAATAAGTAATTTAGCTTTTGTAGAAGCAATCAAGAACTCAAAAAATTTATGTATGATAAAACAATTACAAAATCACATGAAAACCTGAGCTTCTATGAAGGCAATTCATATTGAGAATAAGTGCAGCAATATTAGTAATATGATGAGAACATAGCTTCAATAAATTAAATTCCAATAAAATGTGCTTCAATAAAATATTTAATATTCATAAAATATATTAATTTAATAAAAATTAACCCAAAACAAGAATAAGAACAACCATAGCCTCTTTAAATTTTTGTTCTCAAAAACTTAGAACAAGAACAATTTTATATTTCTCAAAAATATTTGAATTCATCATGAATTATATATATTTTTACTTTATATATATATAAAAAGCACCATATTTTCATTTGTTAAAAAAAATAAATTCATTTTCTAAGAATTTCATTCTTTAATAAATTTGCATAAAAGATTCAATAAATCTCATGGAAAAATACCAGAATAAAAATTAATTTCTGTTAAAATATCAATTTTCAATTATAAATAAATTATTAAATATATGCAAGCCAGTTGAGAATAAAAGTTCCGAAATTATCGATGTATTGCAAACATCGATCTTCTGTGGAAAAAAAAAAAAAAAAATTATTTTTAATTGCAGCAGCACAAGAATATATATATATATATATATATATATTTTTTTTTAACTTCTAAAAATTTAATAAAAATCAGCAAATCTTCAAATTATATTCCATTTTAAATATAAATTAATTAATAGAGCATCAAATCTTCAAATATATTCTATTTTATAAGTTTCAAATTTTCAGAATAATTTTTAAGAACAAAAAATCTTCAACTTTTCTCTTCATAAAAGAATAAACGGCGCCAAATGTGACATGAAAAAAATTTAAGTGCCGTTATAGTGTTATTATCTTAATGGATGGAAGAATAGATCGTATAGTGAACTTTAAAATATTTGCAGTTGTGATTGAAATATGCAATTAACCCTGCACAATTTGTGCATCTGTTCTTTAGGTCAATATTCTTTGAGAAGAGAATCAAAAATATAAAATAAATTAAACATTCTTACTTGTTCTTTGTTGAAAAACAAGAGACTCATACTACTTGAAATAAGAATTCGTTTAGGTTAGGATCCAATAATGTTTATTACATTTTCTTGAAGAAGTAGGAAGGATGAAATGAAAGCTGCACATCAAGTCTTTAAAAGGTACTGGCTCAAATTTCGTAAAATTCGAAGAATCTTTGAAATATACCTTCTGGCAGAATCCAATAAGGGATGTAGAATTAATGCAGAATTAAATTACCAGTTGATTTAAAACTTTTAAAAATATTAAACTTAAAATTTACAACAGCATTTTTATAGAATAATTAAAAACTGAAAACGCGAAATTGATCTCCAAAGAATCAGCGCTACGGCGATTCTAGGATACGAGCGCCGGCACAGGCCAGCCTCAGATCAGACGACGTTTTGCATAAAATTTACAGCATCATTTTTATTAAAATTCTGTTGGAAAAATGCGCAACATTAGTATAAATACCCATAACAAGGGTGCACAAATGTGAGAGCAAGATTAATTTAAACTAATTTGTTGATTAGGAATTACGTGAAAATTAAAATAACAAATCAGAAAATCCTTAACATTTAATAATTAAAAAAACCATTCTAATTTGTATTTGAAAGACACGCCCCTTTTGCCCGCAGCGGCAAAACAAAACAGCTCCCGAAAACATACCGAACAAGAGCGGCGGTGACGCATGCGCACAACACACGCGTGAAGAGTGAGAGCCGCTGAATGACGATGACGTCACAGCTCAGCGCCGATTGAAACAAACGCAGAATGCCTTGCAGAGAAAACAACTTGCGCGGCGGCGACGGCTGCCGATAAAATAGCCTTTAAATGAGCAGCAAATAAACTGGAAAGGTTGTAAAATACAGAAATACGATAAGCTGAAATATAAAATAATTAAAAAAAGATAAAACTGTGATATATCTTTATCACAGTGTATTTTTGCATAACTTGCAAGATAAAATTTCCAAACATAAAAGTAAAGAATTGAAACAAACAGTTAAATCGATGTTTCAGAAAAGTAAAGCTAATCAGTGATGAATGTGCATACAATAAATTATTACATTAATGTATACTAAAAATTAGTATTATTAAACTACATATTAATTAACTATACAGTAATCCCTTAACATTCGCGAGGGTTACATTCCGGGAAAACCTCGCGAATGTTGAGTATCTCTCTGCACTAAAAAAAGAGTTACGTTCTATAAAATTTTAATTAGAGTGTCACAGCATTTCAAAGAACAAAAGGATATATGTATTAACAATACGATATGCATAACATATATGTATGATTGTACACACATATTCATATTTCTGAAATTTATTTAATGAAGATAATTTAAATTAACTGACTAGACAAATAATTACAGCTAAAAAGCCTATTTTTTTATATTGTTGTGAGCTCGGGGTTCGAAAGGACTGATGCCAATATATAAGAATAATCAAAAGGCTTTATTCACTATAAACAGTGCAATACGAACACCAATATCTTCTGAAAATTGCAAGATATTCAGTAATCTTCAAATCCAATAAAAGCACAGCAAAATTTCACACAGAAACAATGCGTTCAATACGACGTATCAACGACAAAATCGATCCGAGAAACACAGTTCTCAATGCAAAGACTCTCGTATGAATTCAATCGCAGTTGACAGACAACTAACTAACTGGACTGGTGGAGGTCCCTTATATAGGCTTCAGAGATCTTTCCAGATTATTCCAGAGCCTTCAGATGCTAGAAATTACCAGAAAGTGCTTTAACTTTCGATAGAGAACCCAAGCAAGAAAGGATCCCAATGTATAGGTATAAGGGGGGTGTGGTTGCACAAAAAGTCGCCAAATCCGTCGCCAACTTGGCGACATTTGGCGATATATCGCCAAATTTGGCGACAAAAATAAGTCACCAAAACCATCGCCAACTTGGCGATAAACCCATTCCTTGGCGATATTTCAATAGACTTCCATTATAAAGATGAGGGTGTAAGGTTGTTTTCCTTGCAAACCATCTGAGGCCTTTAGCATTGAGTTACATGATGCTCAATAGGAAATACATTAATAATACTGCAATTTTCACAATAATAAAATAAAATAAATTTAAACAAATGGAATATTTACAGATATATACAAAATTCATAACATTGTCCCCCCTCTCAAGGACTGCACGTCCCGGGCAGTTCAACCTTTGATCGAAAAGCAAACCCGTTACCAACAAATGCTATACTATTTAAAACACATTCATAATGCTGAATTATACAAACTATACACTTATTTAAAAATAAAATAAAATTAAAGCATAGACATTATTACATACAAGTATTTAAATAATAATAACAATAATAATGATAATGCTAAGCAAAATAAATAATTACATTAATTTATATACAAGACCATGGTCATACTAATTTACATTATTTACATTACACTATTTACAATTAATGAACTAAGTACTATGGCCATAGTATGGAGCCAGCCTGTCGTAATGAACGACTCTAGGCTTCGAACTTGGTGACTTTCGGATCCGAATTACGACATCGTTCAGTCTGTTTAGGACTGTATAAGGACCGTCCCAGTGCGATTGCAGTTTGGGAGAAAGTCCTTTACGTCGAGTCGGATTATAAAACCAAACCTTGTCACCTTCTTTGAATTGATGTCCCGTGGCTTTCGTGTCGTACCTGGTCTTCATCTTCTCCGTCTGTATATTGATCCGCTCTCGAGCCAAGTTGTGGACGTCTTCAAATCGTGCCTGGAGATTCTGCACGTATCCCTCTGGCGATGAAGGCGCATCTGGAGGGCGACCAAAAATCAGATCACAAGGTAGACGAGGATCACGACCGAAAAGCATCTGAGACGGGGAATAGCCGGTTGTTTCATGGACGGCGCTGCGATAGGCGAGAAGAAACAAGGGAAGTTTTTGGTCCCAGTCTTGTTGGTTTCTTGAGACTAGCAGTGAGAGATTGTTGAGGATGGTACGATTAAATCTCTCAACCATGCCATCCGATTGTGGATGTAAAGGCGTCGTCCTAGTTTTGTCCATTCCGAGAAGTTGACAGAGACCCTCAATCACAGCAGAGATGAAATTTCTCCTCTGGTCAGAATGCATTTGAAGGGGGACTCCATACCTTGATATCCACTGGTGTACCAAGGCATCCGCAACCGTAGAAGCTTCTTGATCAGGGATGGCATAAACTTCAGGCCATTTCGTGAAGTAGTCCATGACAACAAGGAGGTATTTGTTGCCATCAGCACTTCTTGGCAGAGGGCCTAGGATGTCAAGGGCGATGCGTTCGAAAGGTGCTCCTACATTGTAGAGATGTAGTCTTCCTCGGCTACGTTTCTTTGGTCCTTTCCGAGCTGCACATGCATCGCAAGATTTGCACCATCGTTCGACGTCAGCTCTCGCTTTTCCCCAGAAGAAGCGCTTTCGGACTCTGTGTAATGTTTTCATGACTCCAAAATGGCCACCAGTGGGACTGCCATGTAATTCCTTGAGGACCTCTGGGATTCGGGATCGAGGAAGTACCAACTGCCACCGAGATGTCTTCCCATCTTCCGATTCGAATTTTCGGAACAGGACACCATTCCTGACGTGGAGAGAGTTCCAAAGAGCCCAATATTGCTTCGTCGTAGGACTGTAAGTCGAGATGTCTTTCCAACTGGGCTTCGTGCTAGAAGATTCTAATAACTCCAAGATTGGTTTGATCTCAGAGTCTGCCATTTGATCTTCTCGAATCTTCTCATCACTCCAGGGATCTGGTGGCGTCAATAGTGAAGTCTTCGTCTGGCGTATGACATATTCGGGATTATACTTGCTCTCCGCTCTGGAACAATAGCGACAGCTCTCGGGACACGGTCTTCTTGATAGGGCATCGGCGTTTCCATGCGATGAGCCTTGCGATGCCTGATGTCAAAGTCGTATTCCTGGAGTCGTTGTATCCATCTGGCTACTTGGCCCTCTGGGTTCTTAAAATTCATCAGCCATGTTAGGGATGCGTGGTCAGTACGAAGGAGAAATTTCCTGCCATAGAGGTAGTGATGGAAGTGTTCTATGGCTTTCACTATAGCTAATAACTCCTTACGAGTGACGCAATAATTCCGCTCTGGTTTCGATAAACATTTGCTCCAGTATGCTACGACTCGTTCTTGGCCATCTATTTCTTGGGAAAGTACAGCGCCGACACTTTCCTGACTGGCATCCGTGTCCACAATGAATTGTTTGTCGGGGTCTGGATAGGTAAGGACTGGAGAGGATGTGAGAGCTTCTTTCAGCCACTGGAATGAATTGTCGCATTCTTGTGTCCATAGAAACTTCTGTTTGCTTTCAGTGAGCCTATGCAAGGGTCTTGCAATGTTGGAGAACCCCTGTACAAACTTTCTGTAATAAGTGCATAGTCCCAGAAAGCTTCGCAACTGATGGACATTTTCCGGACGTTTCCAGTGCTTTACTGCAGACACTTTTTCAGGATCTGTTCGAACACCTTCAGCTGAGATGATGTGTCCTAAATAGTTTACTTCTCGTTGGGAGAACTTGCATTTCAAAGGGTTCAGCTTTAAATTCGCCGTTCTTAGCTTCGTTAACACTTTTCGAATATTCTCTAGATGTTCTTCAAACGTGCGGCCACCAATGATGACATCATCTAGGTAGATGAGACAAGCTTCAAAAGTCAGACCTTTTAACACTGTCTCCATGAGGCGCTCGAACGTTGCTGGAGCATTGCAGAGCCCGAACGGCATAACTTTAAATTGCCAAAGTCCTTGTCCAGTAGTAAATGCGGTCTTCTCTTTGTCATCAGGATGGATCTCTACTTGCCAATATCCACTCTTCAAATCCAGCGTGGAAAACCATTTATGTCCTGAAAGAGTATCTAGCGTGTCGTCTATTCTTGGTAGAGGATAGCTGTCTTTCTTCGTGATATCGTTAAGTTTACGATAATCCACACAAAATCTTGTGGAGCCATCTTTCTTTCGGACCAACACGATGGGAGAGGCCCACGGACTTGATGACGGTTCGATGATGTCACTATCCTGCATCTCTCGTAAGAGCTTAGAAACCTCTTCTTGTTTTGCAAACGGCAAGCGTCTTGGATGCTGTTTAATCGGTGGATGGTCGGCAGTATCAATTCTATGACGTGTCAGAGAAGTGCGACCTATATCATTCTCGTTTTGTGAAAACACATCCGTAAATTCCTGGAACAGTCTTTCTGCGGCATATCTCTGCTCAGGAGATAAATTCTCATTTCGTCCAATTTCAGGTGTTAAACTTGTAGGCGGCTCCGACAAGGTCAAGCTCGGGTCTTTGCAAACACAGGTGACTGGAGCACAGGTAGCAAGCACTTCACCCTTCTGGATAGTTCTAGACTTTTCACTTACATTCGCCATCCTCACAGGGATCACATCTCTCGACAGATCTACCAGCGCTGATGCTATTAGCACTCCCTTTGGGCTCTTCTCAGGATATCCAGTCAAGCCATACTGGAAAATTCTTTCGTTTCCAGTTAATCCAGGTATCATCATTTCGGTCCGAGGAGGGATGATAACATCTGCCTTGGCTGTGATCCGTTGAATAGACCCGGACTCATTTCCAAGTTTGAAAATAGTGACATCTTCTTGAGCAGAGCGTAACTCATTATTCTTAAAGTCCAGTATAAATCCATGCTCTTTTAAAAAGTCCAGTCCGAGTATGAAAGGGTCTGAAATATCGGCCACATAGACTGTATGATGGTAAGCGGCGTTCCCAAACTTTATTTTCAATTTCATTCTTCCATGTATGTCGATCTTATCCCCGGTCACGGTTTGAAGGATAACACGGGGCGGGGTCCAGAGGAGTTTTTCCTTTAGCCGGTGAGCTAGATCTTTCCGAATGATGGTCACATTGGCTCCTGTATCGATGATCATATTACAGGGCAAATCATTCACACGCCCGACTATAAAAACTCCGTTCTCGCCGCAACTTCTTGCAGAAATTTGACACACTTGATAATGGGGCTTCTCGAAATCTGGCAACCTCCGCCCCGCGAGATGGCCATTAATTAGTTTTCCTGCTCCGCCATTCGTGGGGAGCTATTACCTTCTGTGCTGGGTCGTTTTAGGCAGTTTCTTTGAATATGGCCTTCTCCACCGCATTTCCAGCACTTGATCTTTCTGCCAGTTTTGTTGTCCATCAAGGAGTTCATCTGCCTCATCATGTCCTTCACCTGCTGCTGTAAATGCTCCACAGCTCTATCCGACGTCTCAGGCATGTTGGCTACTCGCACAAAGTGTCGATCTTTCCTTGTAGCTTGCTGGGCTGCCTCGAATTTCAGGGCATAAACTAAAGCCCCTTTTAAGTCACTGAGATCTGCAATCCGGAGTTGTTTCTGGATCTCAGAGTCACGCACACCATCAATAAAATGCTGCAGAGCCAAGCTTTCTCTAATTTCAGTCGGACAGTCAGGATAAGCAAGATGTGAAAGCCTCTCGACATCCGTAGCAAGCTCTTGCAGGGATTCAGTGGATTTCTGCTGTCGCGACTTGAGCTGGAGTCTGCTATATTCCTTCATGCATTTCTCGCCAAAGCGTAATTCTAAGGCACTGACGAGCGTTTCAAAATCCAGCGGTTCATTTGCAGGCAAAGTCTGTAGGACATCGGCAGCATCAGCTCGTAGAGAAGCAGCTAACTGGCAAGCCTTTGTCTGGGAATCCCATCCATTGGCGTCCGCTACGATCCCAAATTGTGTCTTAAAAACTGGCCATGAGGATTTTCCGTCATAGGTCGAGAGTTTAATAGAGGCCCGGGGAAGCATAGCTTGATACTTGACATCTTCGGGATAGTTTTCGGCAGTTATCTTTTGTTTCTTCACATTTTCCAACTCCTTTTCTATACTCTCTATCCTTTCTTCTACGGTATTGGCTGTCTTTTGAACTTTTTCCTCTATTTCCAGAAATCTTCCTTCAAATTTGTTTTCCACGCTGTCAATTCTTTCATTTAAAGATGTTATTTTATTATCTATTAATTCTTTCAACTCACCAAGGTTGGTTGACATATCCTTCTTCATTTCTTCCGACATCTCTTTCATTTCAGCCTGGTTTGCGGTCATTTTCTCATCTATCGCTGACATTTCCTTCTTCATTTCTTCCGACATCTCTTTCATTTCAGCCTGGTTTGCGGTCATTTTCTCATCTATCGCTGACATTTCCTTCTTCATTTCTTCCGACATCTCTTTCATTTCAGCCTGGTTTGCGGTCATTTTCTCATCTATCGCTGACATTTCCTTCTTCATTTCTTCCGACATCTCTTTCATTTCAGCCTGGTTTGCGGTCATTTTCTCATCTATCGCTGACATTTCCTTCTTCATTTCTTCCGACATTTCCTTCATCATTTCTTCCGACATTTCCTTCATTTCAGCCTGGTTTGCAGTCATTTTCTCATCCATCGCTGACATTTCCTTCTTCATTTCAGCCTGGTTCGCAGTCATTTTCTCATCCATCTCTCCTAATTTCTCCAATAATTTAGTCAGTTGCGCCTCCATTGCTCTGGTAATCGGCATTCAACCCCACTCCTGACACCAAATGTTGTGAGCTCGGGGTTCGAAAGGACTGATGCCAATATATAAGAATAATCAAAAGGCTTTATTCACTATAAACAGTGCAATACGAACACCAATATCTTCTGAAAATTGCAAGATATTCAGTAATCTTCAAATCCAATAAAAGCACAGCAAAATTTCACACAGAAACAATGCGTTCAATACGACGTATCAACGACAAAATCGATCCGAGAAACACAGTTCTCAATGCAAAGACTCTCGTATGAATTCAATCGCAGTTGACAGACAACTAACTAACTGGACTGGTGGAGGTCCCTTATATAGGCTTCAGAGATCTTTCCAGATTATTCCAGAGCCTTCAGATGCTAGAAATTACCAGAAAGTGCTTTAACTTTCGATAGAGAACCCAAGCAAGAAAGGATCCCAATGTATAGGTATAAGGGGGGTGTGGTTGCACAAAAAGTCGCCAAATCCGTCGCCAACTTGGCGACATTTGGCGATATATCGCCAAATTTGGCGACAAAAATAAGTCGCCAAAACCATCGCCAACTTGGCGATAAACCCATTCCTTGGCGATATTTCAATAGACTTCCATTATAAAGATGAGGGTGTAAGGTTGTTTTCCTTGCAAACCATCTGAGGCCTTTAGCATTGAGTTACATGATGCTCAATAGGAAATACATTAATAATACTGCAATTTTCACAATAATAAAATAAAATAAATTTAAACAAATGGAATATTTACAGATATATACAAAATTCATAACAATATATTTTTTAATAAAGTGATTTCGACTCTCCCTCTATTCGCAAAGAGATGATAATGTATGCAGCTTCAGCTCCATACAGCAACTTCAGCTCAATCTCTTTGAGAACCTGCACAAGCACATTTTAAAATAATAGATTGAAGATGCCGTTATACCTTACCACTTCTAATATCCCCATTGCAATGAGTATTCTGCTGCTGTTATTATTTTGCTTTCCTACAGCACTCGCTCCTTTTTCAGTATAGACAACTGAAAATTGTTTTGTAAATACATACTGAGAAAACACAGGGGAAACAATCTTTAACCTCTGTAAATTCAGAAAAAGAAAGATACATTTAAAAAAAAAAATCACGAATAATCAAGTGAGATTCTCGCGAATGTTAAGTTTTCTGCATTTTCATGTTCGCGAATAATCAAAACTCACAAATGTTAAAACCGCGAATGTTAAGGGATTACTGTATAATAAAACAGAGAAATAAAAGCTATATGCTTACCTCTAATTCTAATCCTTAACCAATGGACAAAGGGGTGCTTCAAACTATGAAATGTGCCTACAAAAAATGTTTCTATGAAATTTAATTCTAAACAAAAACTCTTCACTGTCCATACTTGAACTTAAAAAAAAAGTGACAATCAAAGAAGTGATCTAGTGGATAGCTGAGACATGGCATAATGTCACAGAACAAATGCTACAAAACTCGTGAAAATAATTATGGCGAAAACTTTTTGTTATTAAAAGCCCAGATCAGGTGGATGAGAGATCTAAGGTTTTACATCTCTTGAAAAGAATTTCAGGTTGTGAAGAAACAGATAAGATGGATGTAGACGTAGACAAGTGGTTGTCAGCTGACTGTGAAGTTGACCCACAATTCTCAGACCAAGAAATTGTTTTTCTATTCACGTAAGATTCCGATGAAGAATCTGATATATGGATGAAGTCAAAAGTGATACAGAAAGGCATATTTCACATTCTGAAGGAGCAAAAGCACTGAAAGAAGCATAGCAGTATGTAGAAGAGCATCAGCTTCCATCGGAATGCTATGGTGATGGACGTTATGTTTGTGAGGTGCTGGTTTAAAATTGCATCATCCTCTAGATTTACATATTTACAAAACACAAACAATGACAGATTTCATGCAATTGAACTTTGAATGAAGTTTTCTGTATACCGGTAAGCAATTAATTGACTGTACTAGTACTGTTTTTCATATGTACGTATCTGTATACTAATGTACATTTTGAATTACTTTGCTGAAATTTGTTAATATTATAATAAAATTTGTATCTTAAGACTTAAATCAAAAAGTTTTTTGGTTAAGATTATTTGAAATTTCAGACTAACAGGATTCGTATGGGTGAAGTCTTAAGGTCCACAAATTTCCATAATACACACAATCTTTGGCCCCAAACTTTGCAGATATGAGAGAGTTGACTGTATATCATCAAACAGGTTCTATTAGTATCTTGTTCTGGATATTTTAATATTATTGTAACAACAGTTACAATAGAAGGCAAGGCATTCTATAAAAATAAGTGAGGCAATTATAAGGTTAATCACATATCTTAATTTTTTATTTATTTCAGCAACTCCTGGCAGACTTGTTGATCACCTTGAAAACACTAAAGGATTTTCACTACGGGGCATCAAATATTTGGTAATTATACAAAAATTATCATACATATATATTTTAAATTGTACCATTTAAATATTAGCTTGTCCTCTATGATTTTGAAACTTTCTCTTTGAAAATTGTTGTTTTTGTTTTTCCAAACTATACATTGATTAATTATTTAATAAGGTATTATGCTTATTTTATTTGATAAAGTATAACTCTTTTGAGAAAAAATGAGAGAGATAATCATTCATGTATATTTTTACCTTATCTTATAAAGTAAAATTCGAAAAATCTTTCCCGTATGACCCGTAGAAGCTAAAAAATCCTTTAAAAATCAATCGATAAAAAAGAATTTTTTAATTCTTTCCAGACGCAGCTGGGAGATCGCAGACTGCCTCCGGCAAGAGATGTCTGGAAGGAAGAAGAAGCAAATTCACATGACAGGGTCGATGATGTCCAGTCCTTTTTCGAAAAACAATGAAGGAATTAATCTCTGGACACCCAAATTGGCAAACATACATAAAAAAAAAAAAATCCTGATTTCAACAAAAAAAAGATCGTAAAAATCAGTCAGTAAAATCGAGAGATATCATTTAAAAATTGGTTAATGAAGCAATTTATTTCTAATCATGCTATTCATTTGTAATCGCTGAGTTAAAACAGCACGTGACCTGATATTTTCATTCAACACTCAATCCAGACAAATCGTCTGTATATAATTTATTTCTGAAAGAGATAAAATGATGCATTTGAAGATGATTGCAATTTTAATATGCTGTATAAAATTTTCAAATTTATTGTATTTTGGAATCTGAAATATATGCATCCTTGCTCAGAGTGGGCTAACATTTCAGGGATTCAAAAAAATTTCGAATTCGGACCATAATTTTTTATTTTTGCAAAATCCGGATTTTTGTATAGGGGAAAAAAAAAAGCTAAGGAATTATCCATTTCTTTTCAAAATATCTCCGGTCGTATGGGTCTCATCTCAACGCTGTTTGGCTCATTCGACTCAACATCGATAGAGCTTACCGATTTAAATTCGTTTTTTCACCACCAGGGGCACATTTTTTTTCTCTTAGCTATGGTCCGTTTCTATGACTCAGAAACTATGTTACGGATTTCCACCAAACTGATTCCAAACATAATAATTAAGGACCGGACCCTCTATAACATTTTTTAAAGTTTCTGAGTTTATACCACTCTTTTCGAATAATAATATCAGATTTTATATTTTCATTTCATAATATCTCGAGTTCTACGAGTCCAATCGCAACGTGGTTTGGCTCATTCGACTCGATATCGTTAGCGCTTACCTATTTTAGTTCCAAGTTTCACCACCAGGGGGCACTTCCGGAAATCGGGTTCTATGGACCCGATTACGATGGGGTTTGGCTCTTTCGACTGGATTTCGATAGCTTTACAGATTTCAGTCATGTTCGTATAGAACAGATTGTGCCCACTGGTGGTGGAAGGTGTAATTAAAGGATTTTTCAGCCAACTCGGGTTCTATGGGTCACATCACAACGCGGTTTGGCTCAATCGACTTGACACCGATAGAGGATACTAAATCTTATCTATTTTAGTTCATTTTTTCACCACCAGGGGGCATTTTCTGATCTCTGTTTCTATGGTCCGGATCACGACAGGGTATGGCTCATTCAACTCAACATCGATAGGGGATACTAGAGCTTATCGATTTTTGTTCCGAGTTTCACCACCACGGGGTGCTTTCCTATCTCTGTTTCTATGGGAAGGATCAGGACGGGGTATGGCTTATTCGACTCGAAATCAATAGAGCTTACAGATTTTAGTTCGTTTTTTCACCACCAGGGGGGCACTTTCCTATCTCCGGTTCTATGGGCATGAAGACGACGGGGTATGGCTCATTCGACTCGACATCGAAAGCCTTAACAATTTCAGTTATGATCGTATAAACAGATTGCGCCACTTGGTGGTGGAAGATGGAACTAATGTATACTGCAGCGCGTGCGCAGCACGACTGCTATATGGTGCCGCTGGCAATGGGGACCCGAGCCGGAGGTTCGTTCAGTTACTGGTTTATACTATTCTATGTGCAATCTAAGGGATTATTCGGTGTGTGCGTAGCATGACCGGTATACTGTGCTGAAGGCAGCGGGGACCAGGGTCGGAGGTTCGTTTGGTTAGAGGTTTATACTATTCAATGTGCAAATTAAGGGATTATCCGGTGCCGAAGGCAGCGGGGACCCGGGTCGGAGGTTCGTTCGGTTAGAGGTTTATCTTATTCGAGGTTTTACAAGATTCGAGGCACCGATGTAAATTAGGGGCTCACTAGCGGACGAAGGCAGCTAGTTATTATTATTTTTAAACACAATGTTACATCTCATTTTAAGAATATCCATTTATAACCTTTAGAAGATTATACATTGCATCTTTGTTTTATCTCAATGTTCAATACCACCTAACAACATGAAAAGGGGGGTGGGGGAAATTTGGCAAATTGCTTTTGCTTTTCAATTAAACCCTGGTTCAATTCTGTTGGATGGTTTTTCATGCTTCAAAATCAGGGTTGGCACGGTTTAAACCAATTGGTTTTAACCACGCTTTAAACCAACTGATTTTTTTCTCAAAAAAACCAATTGGTTTTTTTAGAACAAATCTAATATATTTTCTAATTTTTGTAATTTGTTTGTTTCAAATGATTGGATATAAGTAATTTCTACTTTTAACAGTATTTCAGTAGTCACCATGAAACATAGGAAAGCTAGGTCATGTGTTTATGAACATATCTGGGGCTCTAAAGAGAAAACTGGGCCTATATCCCAAGTGTAGATAATTGGCCGTCAACAATCAACCCAACCCAACCCTAAAGAGAAAACTTAAAGTGAATTTATCAAAGATAAAATATTCAATATTTATCATAAAATATTTTCATTTGAGAAAATACAGATTATTAACAACAATTAATAATATCATAAAATGATCTTTAAGATTTCAGTCAAACTGTAAAAGAAAGTTTTCTTGATTGGGGAGATTACCTTTTAAGAATTAAAAAAAAAAATTCAAGCTGAACTGAAGTCGAATAATAGTGCATTCAAAAATTGGGTGCTAATTAAGCACCTTTTTTACTTTTAACTAAAACATGTAACAAGATGTATTTAAATCTTCTATAACATAGTCAAACTCCCTATTTGGATCTGACAAGAAAATGGGGAGAAAATCGAGACAGTTCGCTTGAGAAATGATAAAAAAAAGTCTCATAAAAATGCCTATTTTTAGTTAGGCACGTCAAAGTAACTGATTGAAATTATTATACTTAAATTATTTTTAAATGAAGTTATATTCCTTATATATCCAACAATGTTTATTTTTATCAATAAATATGCATATATATGTATTAGGAAAATATATTTTTAAAAACCCGGTTTAAACCAAAAAAACCTGATTTAAACCAAATAAACTTTTTTTTTTTTTCTTTTTGTGATAAAACCTGTTTTTTTTCCAACCCTGTTCAAAATATTCATTTTGTGATAAGAGTAGAGAGTCAGCCAGTGAATTCTGAACTCAAATAATGTCATAGGCTTTTGTTTGGATTCCTTCATTTTTCTGCACATATTTGTACATTATCCATTCATTTAAAATAGTAATGTTTAGGAGATGATAAAATAAATTAAAGAACCAAGATCTTTTCTTCTTGTAATTTTGTAACATCCTAGTAGGCTGTAAAAAAGATCCACACACCCTATTTATCTAATATAAAGTGTTATTACATGTGGGTAATTAATAGACATTCTACTTTTTGTTTTATCATCATATCTGTAAAATTTATTAAAAGGATTTGGGCCTGCAAATGCAAATAACATAAGAAACATAAATTATATCTATGTAGGCAACAAATTCTTTTATAATACTTCTAGATTTAGACTTCCCTTTCACTTAATATTTTATAATTTTTGCTATTGAATTCTAAGGTAAAATATTTTTTAGTTTTCAATTAGGTTATTTAATCTTTAAAAGTATAGTAATTATCGAAATTTTGTTTATAATTCATATGCTCAGACACTGGTTAATTTTTTTTTCATTAGAAAGGTGACTCGTACCTTTTTTTTCTTCTCCAGTTTAAATAAAATCAGCAAATCATTCATTGAGTCAAGGGAAAGTAATCGAAAAGTTTAGTTGTATTGAAGTTCTATATTGCATAGTATCAGAATCTTGGCACTTCTCTATTTATTGTGCTTAAACTAATATGCACATAATGCAGTCTCTCTCTCTCTCTTTTTTTTTTTGCTCTCTTTTCCCTCATTGATAGTAACTTCAACGCTTAAGAGGTATTTTTACTTACTAGCATAATAGATTATTTTTGTACTTCAAAATATAAGAAGCATTGTCAAATGACTAAACTATGCAATGTAAGGTTAATAAATGTGTAACTCTCAAAATTAACTTACTATAAAATCAATATATTTCTAATTAAATTTCATTTTCATATTATGAGTGATGCTCATAATTATAGAATTAGTTTCATATTTTCAGCATAAATTTTGATTTGATTTCATTCTGTTCTATACTTATTTTGATTAGTTGATTGTACTCCCCTAACTGCAGTTTAATGCTTTGTGATTGAGTGCGTTTGGGTACTGGACATCATATTATGTTCAATCATTTCCATTCAGTAGACATTATTTTTATTCTTATAGAAGTTTTATCAAATAGAAAGTATCATTAAGGGACTAGTAAATGATAAAAAAAAAAGAATGAATGAGGTGAATATACTTTTTACTTTATATGAAAAATCTCTTCTATTAATATTTACTAATGTGCATTTGTATGTATATAATTTAAGGGGATTTGTGCAGAAAATTTTTGGGCAAGTAGTTCTGTTTGTAGACAGCTTTCAATGCTACTATAGGTCTTTAAGAAAAAACTTCTTGTAAATAAGCCACTGCAAGTATTGTTCAGTCTGAAAACCTGTATTATGAAATTGGCATAAATTGATATAAATTAACATTAATTAAACTGATATAAACTAATACTTGTGTGCATAAATAGGTTATGGATGAAGCAGATCGGATATTGGACTTAAATTTTGATCAAGAAGTTGAGAAAATCTTGAAAGCGTTACCTGAAGAAAGGAACACATCTTTGTATTCAGCTACTATGACAGAAAAGGTACTTTCTTCAAATAAGTTTTGTTTTTAAATTGTAAGATAAATCTTAGTAATCAAATTTTTTGTTCTTAATTTTTTTATAAGATTTTTAGCATTACTTCATGTTCTACAGCAATGTTTTGACATTAGCAAAAGGAATCCAGTTTCAATCTTTTAGCCCAATGTAGTAAATTTTGTCTTCTTTTGCAATAGGGGTGCACAACCTTTTTAAGCAAAGGGCCACTTAAAAAATGACTGGGTTGTCTAGGGCCACCATTAGTAGCACAGAGAGAATTTTGTTTCGAGAAGATGTAGGGCGGGGAAAACCCATAATCAGATTAAAAAAAAATATTGATTTCGGAAGGGTAGATTTAGTCCCCTAGTTTCCTTCCTTCCAAGTCAACATATACAATTCTGTTAGCAAGGATATATCAAGAGTAGGGGTGCACAACCTTTATAAGAAGAGGGCCAGTCATAAGAATGACTGGATTGTCGAGGGCTAACATCCGTAGCATAGACAAAAATTTGTTTCGTGGAAGGAGGGGGGATTTAAAAAAATCCACAATTTTTTCCGTGAGTAATTGTCGAAATTCGTGATTTTTTTTCAACAAGCAATTGAGAAAATTCACAATTTTTTTTCCATAACTGACTGACGAAATTCACAATTTTCAACTGATATACATTGATGAATTTCGCATTTCTGCAGCTGATGGACAAAATTTGCAATTTTTTAACATGAGTGATTGACGAAATGCGCAATTTTTTTTGTGAGTGGTTGATGAAATTCGAGATTTTTTTTTTGCCGCAAATTGACGAAATTCGTGATTTTTTTAAAAAGTGATTCATAAAATTCACAATTTTTTTCGTGAGTGGTTGACGAAATTTGGGATTTTTTTCACATCAAATTGATGAAATTTGCAATTTTTTCACATGACGAAATTCAGAACTCTGGAATTTCCAATTTTTGCATCTATGGTCTCCGTTGGCCGATTAATGAAATTCACAATTTTTTTTCTCGTAACAATGGTGAAATTCACGATTTTTTTTTTTGAGACCGTACGTCGAAATTTACGATTTTTCCATGAACATTCGACAGAATTCTTGATTTTTCCACGCCCAATTGATGAAATTCATGATTTTCCATGCCTATCTACAAAATTCATAATTTTACACACCCGATCAACAAAATTCATGATGTTTTTCTACAATCTATGAACAATTTGCAAATTTTTTCAGCGACAGTTTGTCGAAATTCGCGATCTTTCCACGCCCATTCAATGAAATTCGCTTTTTGTCTGTGCTTGATCCATGAAATTCGCGGTTTTTTTCCAGTGGTTTACAAAATTCAAGATTTTTTTAAAAAAATTCTTGAGTGATTGACAAAATTCACAACTCCGGAATTTCAGATGTTGGCATCTGTAATTTCTGTCGACCGATTATTGAAATTCACGATTTTTTTTTCGTGTGTCGAAAAGGCAAAATTTCTGATTTTTCGATGGCCATTCGACAAAATTTGTGATTTTTTCGCATCCAGTTGATGCAATTCATGATTTTATGTGCCCAATCGATGAAATTCATGATGTTTTCCTATGATCTATGGACAAAATTTGCAAATTTTTCTCACGAATTATTAAGGAAATTCGAAATTTCTGGATAGTGGGCATGTATGGTCTCTGCGGGCCACCAGTTAACTCATCAAGGGGCACAGGTTGTATATCCCTATTTTGCAATAAATTTTATTTGGTGTTCGTACAGCAATTTTTGAATTTTACACAATTTTTTTTTATCCCTTTTTTCTTTATGAAATGGTCTTGGTATCTAATCTTTCTCATCCAAAAATAAATTTTATATCCATGTATGAAGGAAACTTTTGCAAATCATTTTAAAAACAAAAATTCAAAATATATGAAAAAAAAATTCCACTCTATTTTAAAAAAATTAGTAAAAGTCAGTTTATGGCAAGCTTCTGCTGCTTTCAGTAATTCAAGGAAAAAGACTTCCTTGACATCCTGCCTCACAGGAGAAGCTTTTCCCTATTATTCTGTGCGTGGAAAGAGTTGAAAGAGCACCATGAGATATATTTAAAGTTATATCGGAAAACGGTAAGGTAATTTTAGGTATATTTATGGTGGTTATCCTGGGCAATGGTGGGTGGGTCTGCTCATAAAGTTATAAATAAAAATCTTTTTTATTTGGGCCAGGATCTTTACTATCTGAGAAATAGTAAAAAAGGCTAAATTATTAATAATAAATGATTTTTGGTTAATTATGATAAAAATGCATTTACTGTTATTTTATTATTACCAATATCAATTTTAAAACACTCTGAAAAACAATATTAACCCCCTAATGCCCATGGTAGCATATCTGCTAAAATATGTTCAGCTTTAATTTTTAGCACAAAATTTCATAAATAAAGTATATTTTAAGTCATTACAGCAATAATTGCTCCTTTATGTAATATTAGTTATGAAGTTTGAATGCAGATGATATCACTAAATAAGAAAAAAATTAAATTGAAGCAACATGTCAAAAGAATAAAATTACATTTACAGTGGTTAGTTTTTGCTAAATTTTTCAAATATTTTATTAAAATATAAAACTAAATACATATCATATATACGAATAAAAAGGAGTTAATTTTATTCTCAGCACAAAAAAGTTCAATATAAGTTTGTTTTTTATTGGTAAAATGAGTAGTTAAGTAAATTACCTGCCCTATCCTCCCAGGACACTCTCAAAGAAGTAGAAAAATGAATGGTATATTCTTTAACTGCTCAAGATGAAAACATTTCGCATTTATTCACTGAACTTCGAAAGCGTTTAGAAATAAAAGTTGTAACAAATAAAATAAAAAGTAAAAGAAATTTATAAAATAAATCATAAAATTGTAAAATAAATGCAAATATCAATTTAATCAATTTTTAAACCCATGTAGTAATTTATGAATTTAGATTAAAGTTTTCTTTTTCTTTTTAATTTTCTTCATTCATTTCCTAATGAAAGATAAATTTTATTAATTCTATTTGTTACCTTACTTTTAACAATCAAAAACTAAATTTAAACGTGATCTCCATTAAGAGACCACCTCTCGGAGCGACCAATTTTTATTGGAACAGAGAGTTATAGCTTTAGGGATATTTTACTGTAGTGGAAATTTAAAATTACCATATACAATAAAATTAAATTATTTTTGTTTTACATTTTTTAACAAAATATTGAAATTTATTTTTATCTATAAATAGACAGAATTAAATAGTAAATCAGGAATGAATATTTTTAAATTTATTTACAAGTATTATTTCTAAGTTTAAATATAAGTATAAAACATTTTTATTGAGCCATATTATTCAAGTATATTCTATTATAGTTTCTATTACATTTAGTATGTTTGTTCTACATGGTACATATTACACTAACTGATCCCATGCAGATCAACTGCGCTGTAGTTTACTATATATTTTTATTAGTTAACTTTTTACATAGAATTCTTTAAATTGAAAATTACTAGCTGTTCGAAAAATTTTATTGTGAGTTTAGAATTTTTGGCAATGAAACAAAGAAATTTGATAGGAAATGGCTGTTATCTTGTTGGTTTTTATTACTTAAAATTAAACTTTAATTTATTTAAAATCCAGATTACTTTATTTACCTCCGCAATATTTTAATACGTCTGCATGTAAAATTTCACAATCTAAAAATGTGTATTTCTTCTAAATTGTGTATATTTTTAGAAAGATAGATTGAAATGATAGACAAAATTTGTTTTTATATGCATTACATAAACAAACCACTCGCTGCCATCGGGGGAAAAAAAAAAGTCTTTTTTGCACTACAAATTCGCTTTAGTGTTTTATATATATATAAATAGTACACAAAATCAAAAAATGAAATGAGTTTTTTTTGTGTATGTGTGTGTAAAATTAAATTAAAGGGAGGAAATAAAATTATAAGAAAAATTTGGATATATATAATATGCAGTATGCCCACTAAAGTCCCTTGCCACCCTCTTAACCTCGGAACGGCTTCTGCTATATTCATAAAATTGGTGTCTAGGTATAGTAAAGTAGCCATGCGAAACTGAATGAAACCACCTATGGTGCCACCTGGTGGAAAACTGTGAAGTTAGCATTCCTATCTCGAAAATGGAAAGAGATAGGGAAAACAAGTGATTTACAAAGTTGTAGACCATCATCGATTTAGTACAAAAAAAACCTTGTGAAGGTGTTAATAATGATAATAATAATGTTTCTAGTGTGATAGAACATTAATGCAAAGAATAGAACGGTTAAAACGTGCATTTGTTTTTTCATGATTTCCTACACTGTGACGTGACAAAACGATCTTAGAAAGAAAGAAACAACCAGTTATGAAACAGCGAGTGTATGCTGTTAGGAATATCACATGCCTCCATAATGCTTGTTAGTCTTATTGACTCAAGCAACTCATTAAATTAAATACTTTTCATAAAGTATTTCATAATACTGTCAGTCATTAACATTCATGCACTCCTAACACTCCTCACATTTGACAATAAACATTAAAGTTTCATCTTTATTAAATATAAAACACATCTCATAAATATATCTTACTTTTATAAATATATAGTTTTTACTCACCTTTTTGCACTTTAATATTTCGATGTTTTTAGCCATCCTTTATGAATAAATACTTTTTAATGAATCCAATCTTAAAAATGTAAACACAGAGACACAGACATGTTTACTCAATTGGTAAGAAACAGCAACACACGGCATACATCGTAAATTCATCTGAATAGTGCCTTGGCTTCTCACCAGATGGCGGCACACGTTGTTCGATCCGATTGTGTTACGGTTGGTTTCAACCAAAAATTTTTTTTTTAATCTACATTAATTACCTTAAATCACTCTCTCAACATTTATTTAGAAGTTTTCTTTTTGTTTCTGTTTTAAATAAATATATAAATCAATGTAATTGTAATATTAATAATAAAAGCAGTTTTTTTTTTTTTTTTTTCCTCTTCTTTCCATTTCTTTTAAGCAAAGCAATTTCAACTTTCATAGTCTAACGTAGCTTCCTGTTTTTCAAATACGAAAAGCAGACAGCAAGGGAGGGATGTTTTGTCAGTAGACTGCACAGGTGGAAAATTTGGAGTCATCTAGTCTGACTTTGATATAAGAATGACCGACCGCCCTGTATAAGAATTACGTTATCTTATGAGTGTAATATACACGCAATTAGGCCTTGTAAGTTTACGTCAGGCTTCAATTGGCTCTGCTATCAGGCGGATAGCTGGTGCCCATGTAAACAGAGGCTAACAGGACCCCCCTTCAGCACACGCCATGGGGGTGATGCATGGCTTCCTTCCCCCATGAAGCGGCCGGCAGAGTGGAGCGGCAAGCTGTAGTCTTCACGAAGAGTCCATTTTTCCTTTTGTTTCCATTCCCGTACCCCTGGCAGAGTGGATCGGTCCCGTTTTTCAAGCAGCGCGGGAGAATGAATGTTTACGACACTTGTTGCTTGGCCAAGAGACCTGTCGTTTGACTCGTAAAAAAAATTCTTCGACTTATTACGGGGCTCGAAGATTGGCCTGTGGGCTGGATCGCGAAGTTGTTGAAGGCGGACATGTTTCTGGAAGATTTTTTTTTTAGAGTGGGGCATTGATGGCCCTACATTAACTATCCTAAATCATGATGTTATGATGAAAAGAGGCTATAAGGGCATTTTCGAATTGCGGATCTATAACAGTTAACGAGAAATTAAGAAGAAGATATGTGTAGCCCGTTTTTTTTTTGGCGTAGTGGCGCTCCAAGATTATGACTTCTTAACCATCAGAAGTGATCATAGATATTGAACTAAACGGTCGTTAGAAGTCGTAGTGTTCTGAGTTACGGTGATGGCTATCTTCGAATAAAACACATGCTTCAGGAAGGTGAAATTACTGACTCCGACGGTGAAGTTCTGGACCGTAGAACGATTTTCCCCTCCGGACTAGATGATGGACCTAGTAGTTGATGGCAAGTGATGCAGTGAGATAAGAGGATTGATGAATGTTAGCTTGAAACCACATGGGTATTGTCTGAATTTTTCCCCAGCCTGAACACTCCAGCTTAAGTGCTTCATCAGATTTTGAAAAAGGACGAAATGCTCCTAAGTGCCCATTGACTAAAATTGTAGAACTCTCTACCTGTTGTAAGTACTATTTGCATAGTTTTTCTTTTTATTTATTTGTACCTCTTTTAAAAAAAAAAAAAAAATATGTTTGCTATACCAGAGTTTAAAAGTGAAATGAATATCTTTGGATAATTTCAATAAGAATTAACATTATGAACAGAAATAGTCTGTAGGTTAATATATAATGTTTGTATGTTTGAACGACCATTAAATGGTAATGTGATGATAATTTTAAAAATATGATGTGTAATTTAAAAGTAACCAGTGAGTGGTTTCAACTTAAAAGATCAGCTGTTATATTGTTTTATTAAGATTAATTTTGATAACTTAGTTGCTTCATTATTTTAAATGTTCAAATAAATTGTGTTTTTTTTTGTTTATTATCAAAGATGGTATGTTTTTCTTTGTATAAATCTCTAAATAATTAAGTTTTTATATTCACAGTAGACCTATAAGAATGGCCTAACCTTTCTGTGAGTAATAAAAAAAAAAAAAAGGGAGAGAAAATTCAACTTTATTAAATTAGGACTTTAAAATTTCTTAAGTTTAAATTCATAACTGACTGTTTTAATGAACATTAATTGAAGTTCACTCAATGTTATACAATCGTATTTTTGATCTTGATTTAAGGATGGATAGATTAATAAGTGAAACAGTAATATTAAATTTAATTTCATAAAATGTTAAATTAAACTTTAACTCTCCTCTTTCAGAAACATTGTTTTTCTAAAATATACACCAAAATTGTTTTATTTTAAAAAGTAAAAAAAAAAAAAAAAAAAAAAAAAAAAAAAAAAAAAAAAAAAAAATCCAGTTATTTTACACCACTATACGATTCTTGGTTAACCGATCGGATCTTGTTCAGAATCTCTATGGTTGTTCTAAAATTTTAGTACATCATCATATCCCTATTCTATTAACGGATTTAACTCTTTCTCCTTTTGGTCCTCATATTGGAGGAATTTCAGGTTGTCTGCATTTTTCCAAATTATATGATGATTACACTTTTGTTAATTTAATGTGTATGGAGATTTGAGCTTGATCGGGTTGGAGTGGAGTTGGGTGTTCCTTATGCAATTCAGTATACTACTTGATTTAGAAATCTGTTGCCCCTTACTACATTTAATATTATCTTAAAATGATGAGTTCAAAATTATCATTGTTGTATTAACCTATTCGGATTCTTAAGTTTTGATATTTTGATTAGTTTAATATATTTTGCTCCCTTTTCCATGGCAACAGATTTCAGTGGAGCTAATCAGGGTATACTTATTTTTTTTTAAATATTTAATTGTCAAGTGAAGATTGAGTAATAAATGAGCTTTTTAAGTTTAAGTAAGTTGTGTTTTAGAAAGAACACCAAAACACCACAACAATTGGAAGATCGGGCATCGAATCAACAAAGACATGTGTATGCTAATTACGGTAGATTGTTCTGGAAGTGGGTGTTTCTGGAAGTTAATCGATTCTTTTGCTAGTATATATAGATGTTAGGTCTTTGTATCGGCATATCATGTTTGGATTCGATCGTGAGTCAAGACAGCGACGATATTTTTAGTTATGTCATTGTGGCTATATAATGTCTAAACTGTTCTAGGATTATTAGATAGTCGATGGCGTTCTTCTATATTCAATAGTTGTTTAATATGTGCAGCTTGGTGCAACGAGGGTGAAATATAATGTGATATGTCTAGTGAATTTACAAATCGTATTGTCTACATGTTATCTGTTATACTGCTACATTATACTTAAAGATGGTGTGTTATCTGGAACTGATTGGACTGTGTTTATTACGATGCTATTTGTCAAGTCTTGTGAGTATCCTTCTTGTGCTATAATAAACTATTAGTGCCTGAATAATTGTTGTCTTCAATTAAAGAACTTTATCATTATACATTATACATATTTATTGCTCTAACTTAATGAGACTATTCCTTAAACCAGCTAAGCTTCTATCTACGTAATATGCTCTGCTTACTTCAATAACCATTATATTAAAATTACAGGGGTTATGTGCGGAAAAGCTCATAAGATGGAGTATAATATTTGAAAAAGGTACAAAATATGAAAAATTGAACAATTTTCAAATGGTAAACAAAACGCTCCCGGTAATGAAAATAAGAGAAAGGGGGGCGGTTTGCCAGATAAAAATGTATAGATAAGTGAAGTAAAGATCATTGAAGATGGAAATATGGAAGAAGTAAATGTTGAAATGACAAAATAAAGCATCAAAGAAGTTCGTTTTTGATATAAATTGATTTTTAACTTAGAATTTTTAGCTTGAATTTGGACTGAAATTTTAACTTATACTTATTTTATTTTACAATTTTTTGAAATAGATTTATTTATTATGCAGATTTGAAATTGAAAAATTGAAAGTTTTTACCTGTTTTTAACTATATATACATCGTTTTAATCTAAAGGCAAGGAGGTAGTTGAAAAAAAAAAGAAAAAAAAGGGGAAAATGGCCGGAATGGTAATTGAGAAACTAAATTCATCAAATTATAGGAATTGGTGTAATGACATAAAGTATATATTGTTGGATAAAAACCTTTGGAATATCATTGAAAATAAATTAGAAGTTCCTGCTAAGGAAAATCCAACTGCTGAAGAGATCGAATCATTTAAGGCTAAATCAAACCAAGCATTATCCATCATATATTTGAATATTGATGTAGAATTTAAAAGGTTGATAGAGAATTGTAAAAATCCTGTAGAGGCATGGAATAAATTGAAATTAAATTACTGCCCTGACTCTCGTTCATACCATATGAAAATATTTTCGGATCTGATGGAATGCAAGATTAAAACTAATGAAACGATCAATCTGTTCGCAGCCAGACTAGCCAGAATTTCAAGAGACATTACGCAAATTGATGATAGTCTCAACGAGTGTTATATAAATTTTCAATTGCTTCGTTTTCTACCTAGAAAATTCGATAATATAGTACAGAATATTTTGCGATGGGGAAAGACAGAATTCAAATTCTCTAAGATCGTAGAGGAATTAGTGGCAGAAGAAACACGTCTAAATGTAAGAGATTTGGATTCAAATAAGAGTAATCTCCAGGCAAATCAAGTAAAATTTGGTGGAAAGCAAAATTTTGGAAAATTTAGAAAGAGAAAATGTTGGAAATGCAATCGAATTGGTCATTTACAAAAGAACTGTTTAAATATTTCTGATGGTGTCAAACATGAAAGATCAGATTCTTCAAGGACTTGTTTCTCCTCTCCAATTTTTAAAGGAAATAATTCAAGAGGCAGATTTCATCGTGGACAATCATCTTTCCAGTCCCGTTCTCCATCTTGCCGTACTAGGTCATCGTCTTGTAAAGCCTGTTCATCATCTGGTAATGCTCAAGGGTCTACTTATGGAGGAATTTCGCCATCTTCTTACAGATGTCAGACTAGAAACCGTCGACTTGAGGAGGAAGGCTTCAACTCTTCTGAGGAGGTCAGATCTTGCAACCGGCCCAGATATCGAAGGGATCATCAAGAGTGGAATGTGTCGCCGAGATATTCAAAGAGTCCAGTCAATTATTGTAAGTCCTCAAACATTTTTGTATCTAGTGTTAATATAAATTGTATAGATGTGGAGGCCAATTGGATTTTTGATTCCGGCGCCACACATCATTTCACTAATGATCGATCTGTTTTTATAAATTTTTGTCCTTTGACAGATCAGGAAATGACAGTTGCTGTAAAAGATATCTCCTTTCCGATTGAGGGAAGAGGCGATGTTAAATTACTGTTTGGCAAAAGCCATGTTATACTTAAAAACGTAATGTATTCAAGTAAGTTACGTCGTAGCCTCATATCAGGTCCTCAGTTGGATAGGAATGGAGCAACTTTTATTGGTGAACATGGGAAGGTGACCGTCTCGAGGTGTGGGAAATTTTTATTTAATGCATATCTTAAAAGGGGGGTATATCAAGTTTTCCCTAGGATTCCAAGGTCTTCAAAAATTGAGACCAATTCTCTTTTAAAATCTTCACAAATGGAGATTTGGCATAGAAGGTTGGGACATATAAGTCCAGCAATTTTGGTTCATACATGTAATGAAGAGGGAGTCCGGGGAATACCAAAATTAAAAGATATAAATTTTAAATGTGATGCATGTAAAATTAATAAACATAAGAAAGTTTCTTTTAAAGCAATAGGTGAAAAACGTTCAAAATACCCTTTGGACAGGGGTGCAAAAATTTCTTGAAAATCTAGGAGCCAGTTACTATCGATGACAAATTTATAAAATAAAATTACAGTATAAGTTAATAATAGTAAACATAAATTACTCTTTTTAATTAAATGTATGTGACACATGACATGACAAAATTTTCTTGCATAAGAAAAGTAAAATTACACAAAATAAATATAGATATTAAAAAAAAATTGAAAGTGTTGATGTAAAATACAAATAATAATCATTAAAAACTTCTCTAAACACTTTCAAAAGTACAAATATGTAATGCACTTCAACTTCAAGGCCTATAATAGGGTAGATGTGCCAGTAATGGTCACCATTCAATGTGTTTGATTTATAAAAAAGTAACCAATAAAAATTTAACTTTTATTATTTTTTTGATAACTCCCCTTGCATATTTTATAATCTTGCATTATTGTTGACACTCTTAATCAAACCAATCAAGAAGCAGAAAATGTTTCCAAGTTGTATTGTTTTTCAGTGAAAATCTTAAATGAACATGCTAAGAGTAAATTCATTTAGTAAATTTATATATTCTGTATTTTCTTGCAAAATTTGCAACTTTTTGATTTGCTAGTAATAGAAAACTTTGATTTTTATATACTAAAAACCATTTTTAAAATTCCATTTATTTTTAATGTTTTAAGATGTGTCCATTACTGGGATGGTTAGTCATTTTCCAGTAATGGACTTCCCATGTAGACATTGCTAAAAATGCAATTTCAGTAATGTTTATAGTGCATAAAATATTTTGACTCAACTGAAAACTTAAATAATCAAATTTAATTTTTAAATTACTCTTACCAAAATGTAATAACGCCAAAACTTTTATAAATAGCTTTTAAGTTATTTTATGTGGTTATTATTATTTAGTTAAATGTATAACCCTGCCTTGCATATTTTATAATCTGGCTATCAAACCAGTCAGGAAGCAGAAAATATTGTTTAAGTGACAATCCAAGTGGGGCTCATACCCTCCTCATTTAAATAAAAACAATTAAGTTACAGAAACTATTAAAAATCTATTTTCTGTCTTAAATGTTTGCTTATTCACCTCTGACAAAAAAATAAAATGAAAAACGTAATATTAATGAAAGTTATAGTAATCATGAAACTAGTAAATCTGCAGATCAATGGCCTCAAACATCAGTTCTACAGTTTTATTTAGTTTTTAAAATATTCAACTCACAATATCATTTATTTCATATTTGTAATATTAATTATTAAAAGTGATATATCAAGTAGTCTTTGGAAGTTTAATTGTTAAAAATAGTGAGACAAAACTATACACTAATATTCCAAAACTTTTATTTATTAAATTATTACCTTTTAAATCCCCCACTGTCTCAATAATTTGATTGCTGTAATCTGTAATTGCCTGATATTAAGTATTTCGAACCATACATCTAAAATAATTAAAATATTAATCTTCTGATAATTACAATATTTGATACAGAAAGTGAATGATTATCACAAATATTTTATTAATTATTGGTAATCATAATTGTTAAATTTATTTGAAAATAACAATTTTGTTTAATATGTTTTCACTAAATTCTGGTTCTAAATAGTCATAAAAACAATTATATTTATTACTTTTTATGGGGTGTCCATTACTAGGCTTTTATTTAAAATTAAATTTTGATTCATATTGGGAAATGAGACTAAAAATGGTTAAATATTGTTTATATATTAATATAATATTGAAAAAAAACTGGAATATAATAATTATCACTATTAATAAAAAAATAATTTTAAAAGAAATTCCTTAAGGGTGTCTATTACCGGCACATCTACATCCCATAGATTAATGATGTTAAGTTATTGTTTGTCCTCCTTTGTGTTTAAATTTTTATGTTGTTTGTGGCCACTCAGATGCCTTGTTGTCTTTGATGTGAAGTACCAGCGTTGAACTGCTTTTGTAGGATCAAATGCTTCTACAGAAGGTCCATTTAAATTTATTAATAATAAATCATTTAAATTTTGAGATGTCAATGTAGAGCGAAACTTGTTCTTGATGAAATTCATGGTGCTGAATCCTCGCTCACAGGATGCAGTTGCTACAGGTACTACAGACACAATTTGGAGTAACTTTGATAAAATAGGAAATTTTGAATCATTTTTCATTGATTTGATCAAAAGTTCACTAAATTTCATGTCTTGACATAGTACCTTAAACTCGTACCATTCATCAAGAGCAAGATTTTCAGCTGTTTCCAAATCAACATTTGATGAGATAAAATATTTCTGGAAATGTTGTATTAATAATTGCATTTCTTTTTTTCCAAAATCTTGAAGCTCTTTTCACCTGGGCCAGGAAAATGTGTCAAATATTTTGGTGCACATTTCAATACTGTTTTTATTTATCGTAAATCTCTGATTAATACATTTTGCGGCATCATCAACAAGCTTGTTTTTAGTCCCTTCAATCTGAACTTTTGTGGACTCACAAAATCCAGTTAATTGGATATCTTTGAACTTGCCTTCAAGAGATGTATTTTTAATGAATGTGTCTTCATAGCGACCTGGCACAGTTGGTAACAAAGTTAAATCTTCTACAGTTTTTTTAACAAATAACTGAATACTCGGAATAACAACATCTTCTTTCTGGAAAATGAGAGAAAGTTTTTTCACAATTATAAAAAAATCTAGCAGAAAATGTGTCATTTGAATAAATTTGAAACATTTTAAATTCTTCAACAGACCTTTAGCTTCTGCAGAAGCATTCCCCTTTTCAGTAGCAGCAATTGTTTCTAGGTGAATTATTATAGGCTTCCAATCCTTAACAAGAGCAGTTAAAGCACCTACTTTACTGGCAACCCATCTAACATTATGCAGATATTGAAGTTTTAAAAGCTCCTTCTAAAATTGCTGAAATCTGTTTAAGTTCTCTCATTCGTTTACTTGATGAATTATAAAATTTATATAGCTTTTTTAGCACACAGTTAATAATATCAATACTTTTTATGTCTTTTACGACATCTAAAACACTTAAATGCAATCTATGTGCAACACAATGAACCCCAATTAAATGGTTAAGATTTTGTCTAACTTTTTGGACAAATCCATTTTCAACACCAATCATAGTTGCAGCTCCATCTTGTCATACAGTAGTTCTGCAATACCGAGGTTATTTAATTCATCTTTAACAGCTTCAAAGTATCCATCAGCAGTTGCAGAATCTAAAGGAATAATAGATAAAAATGTATCTTGCACCACATAATTTTTAATATATCGAAGATACAGCAAGACATTTTCAACACTACCTTTGTCAGTTGAGGCATCTAGCAATAGGCTAACATATTTCTGATTTTTTATTTCAGAAATCTTTTCCTTTCTAATAACTTCTGCAATATGGGAAACAAATACTGCACATTGTGTTCTATTATTATACTCTGTTCTCATTTCTACACCCAATTTTTTTACTAATTCTAGGATGCTTTCAATGTCTGAAAAGGGCTTGTTATTTTTTGCAATATAATATGCACAGATGAAAATGTTTTTTAAGTGGTTCAGCATATTTTCATCACACTTTTGTAAACATGTTGCAAAAGGTGTTGATTCTGGCGAATTTAAAGCTTTTTCAGCACTTGCGCACTTTTGATGTTGAAACGATTTATCGTGTTTCTTAAAAGTTTCCAATTTAAAGGGAACACTACATCCACTAACAACTTTTGAGTTGCAATCCGCTATATCAGGAAATAAATTACAAGTTCTGCATTTGGCTATACCAGTATTTGGATCATAATCCAGCCAAGGTAGTATATTGCACCATTCTTCTTTAAATTTGCATTTTTGTACGTTCTTTTCAAGTGGTACATCCACATTTTTTGATGAAATTTGAAAATTTTCCAAATTTTCTTTCGGCACTTCATTTTTTTTTGCGACGTATCACTATTTTCTGGTATTATCTTTTTTGAAACAGAATCAGTTTGTTTATCAAATCTTTCACTTGAAAAAAATTGGTTAAACGTGATTGTTTAACAATTGTAGCTTCATTACTTGTTGATTCTCGTGATCGCTTCATTATCTATCAATAATACGAAACGTATAGCACATGGTTTTGTCACTGAAGCTTCCAAACATGCATGTGGTCCGAGGCAACGCGTCCGAAGTCACTATGCAGTTGTGCATGCGCCTTAATACGTTCAGCAAACGCACAGCATGGAGGAAGATATTTTCCACTGTGGCGCACAGCCTCGACTCATTTCCCCGGCAAAACTATCGCCGGAGCGAAACAAGTCTCCATTCAACCAATCATGGCGGAAGCCGTTGGTAAATACTGTTAGGTAATCCTCCCGATAGCGATTTGCAATGTCTTAATTTTTCCAACATTTCTGTAAATATCAGTCCAATTCAGTAAAAGAGAACTTCTTTTTTTTTTTTTTTTTCCCTTTGCACATGAAAAAAAAAATCATCCATAAATATTCAAGGTTATAAATATGAATTACTTTTATTTGGTAAGAAATATCTAGGCACCAGTGTCGAAAATTTAGTCGCCCGGTATTTTTGCACCCCTGCCTTTGGATTTACTTTTTGCAGATGTTTGGGCTCCTTGCCAGGTATTAGGCAGAAATGGTGAGAGATATTTCATCACAATAATCGATGATTATTCCTGCCGGGTGTCTATTTACCCAATTAGATTAAAATCTGACTCCTATGAGGTTATTCGTAACCATATTGTTAGAGCCGAAACCTTCATAGGTAGAAGGGTTAAAAACATCCGTACAGACAACGGTGGTGAACTTGTTAATGAAGACCTCGATGAGTTTTTAAAGTCCAAAGGGATTATGCATGAATTGACAAACCCCTATACTCCCCAACAAAACGGCACTTCGGAACAATTTATGCAAACAGTTACAAATGGAGCCCGAACTCTTCTATCAGAAAGTAACCTTGATCATAGTTTTTGGCCTGAAGCCGTGAGGTTCTTTGTGTATATTCGGAACCATGTTTGCCCTAAAACTTCAAATAACTCTTTTTGAGCTATATGGAGGGAACAAACCTTCAGTTAAACATTTAAAGCCATTTGGTTCAGTCGCTTTTGTGGGAATACCTAGACAAAGGCGTGAGGGTAAACTTGGTCCAAAGGCAAAACGAGGATTCCTAGTAGGCTATGCATTTAAAACTAAAGGTTACCGAATTTGGATACCAGAGTCAGATAGCATAATTGAATCTATAGATGTTACTTTTGATGAAAAATCTAGGTTTAACCCAGGCGACAGTGAAGCTGTGATGGGCCCGGAGGAGGTTGACCTTTTTCCGGATAGTCTGGTGAGTTATCAAAATGACAACATTGTTGAGGTAGAACCAGAGTTCATCCCTGGTCCCTCCAACGAAGTTAATGATCCACAGACATCTGGGGAGGGGGAATCCGATTCAGAGTCCCTCGACAGTTCCGGTCCTGATATTTCCTCATTCAGAGATGTTAACTGGACCCGTAAAGCAGTTCCTAGACCTACTGGTAAACAGGTAGTTGTATATTACTATGAAACTGGAAAAACTGATAGATTAAGATCATTATTAGATGTTGAAAGATACTGTGATAGAAATAAAATAAAGTTCAATCCAGACACTTTCGATTTTAAAGGTAACAATCTTTACTCTAGTCCTGTCTCTGACATAAGTGATTCTGACAGTGAAGATATAGATTCGAATGCTCCTGAATTAAATAATGTAAACCCTGACTCAAATCTATATGGTCCGTACATTCCTAGAACATTTAAGCAAGCAATAGAGACCGTACAACGCGAGAAATGGCTTGAGGCAATGTAGAACGAACTCAGTGTTATGCGTAAACGGAAGGTTTGGCATTTGGCCCCATTACCTGCCAACGTAACTCCAGTGGGATGTAGGTGGGTTTTCACTATCAAGAGAGATGAGTTAGGGAGGATTGCACGCTATAAAGCTCGTTTAGTTGCCCAGGGCTATAAGCAAATTAAAGGCGAATCTTACGATGAGACCTTTAGCCCTGTGGTCAATTTTGGTGTAATCAGATTCTTTTTCTCTCTCTTGGTATCGTGTAGCGGATGGCGTCACATTCAGTGTGATGTAACCAGCGCCTACCTTTACGCCCCATTGAGAGAAGACGTGTATATGCTACAACTACCTGATTTCACCATACCTGAGAAGTCTCATTTGTACTGCAAGCTAGATCAAGTTTTGTATGGTCTACATCAAAGTGGAAGAGAATGGTTTTATGAAATTCATGAAGTTTTATTAAATATAGGATTTACCAAATTAGAAAGTTGTAATTGTGTATATGTATATAATTCTGAAATAGTACTGTTGTTATATGTAGATGATATTATTCTGTTCGGGAAAAATCAGACTGTCATAGATAAAGTATTGTTAAAATTGGGAAATTATTTCGACTTAAAAGTATTGGGGAAAACTAAGAAACTTTTGGGAGTGGAATTTGATGAGAGGAATGGTTTAGAGATTTATCAATCTCATTACATAGATGAAATTTGTAATAAATTTAAGAAGTTTAAAATTCCTATCTCTTCACTTCCTATTAGTAAAGGTACAATTTTCTCCAAAGTCGATTGTCCAACATCACAGTCTGATATTGAAACCATGAAAACCATACCATATAGAAGTGTACTAGGCTGTTTATCATTCTTAGCAAATCGAACCAGGCCCGATATTTCATATGCAGTAAATATTTTTAGTCAATTTCAGAGTAATCCACGCCTATTTCATTGGGGCGGACTTCTACGGCTGTTAGGTTACGTAAAATATATTAGACATTATCGCCTCCGATTATCATGTAATCAGGAGCATTTGATCGCCTATTCCGATGCAGACTTTGCAGCGAATCGGGATGACCGGACTTCTATTGGAGGACAAGTTGTTTTTTTAGGAGACTCGCCATTGGATTGGAGAACTTTTAAAGAAAAATGTGTTAGTCTATCCACGATGGAGTCGGAGTTTGTCGCCCTAACGCAAGCCATGAAGAGTATTGTCTGGTACGACCGGATACTGCGGGAATGCCGGGGTAGGCAGATCATTCGCGAAAGCGATTTCAAATCTAGATTATACGTGGATAACCAGGCGACCATAGATTTTGTTAAGTCCCCAATAGAAAATCACTGTAGTAAACATATTGATGTTAAATTATTTTTTGTCAGGGATCTTGTTTATAAAAATATTTTTGATATAACTTTTGTCCGTAGTAAAGCCAACCTCGCAGACGTGTTTACCAAGCCCCTCACCAAATATGATCTTCTAAAATTTGTTGAAATGTTATTTAAAATAGATTAAATTTTTTTTTAGTCAAATGCGTACCTTTTACTGTAAAAACTGTATTGTGTAGGAATAAAAGTGTAAGGATATTTGTGCAATATATATACATTTATATATATTTGAAATATAATTTTTTTTTAGTAATATTTTTGAAGTGTAAGGTTAAGATAATTTTTAATATAGAATTTTTATTGAGATAGTGTAAGAGTCATTTTTAATGTTTTCCAGACTGCAAAGATCTTGTATTTTTAAAGTAATGTAATATAATGAAATTAAGTTTACATAAGTAATGAAGTTATGGTGATATATTATTTAAATTAAAATAGTATGCATTCTTCTATGTCTGGGAGGGCCCGTTTGTCCATGGACAACCAGACAAGAAATAAATGTTTTTTTTAACTTTATTTAGAAGTAAAAGAATTAAATTAGTAACTGACTCCAAGGGAATGGTTGTAAATATAAATCTACTTATGCTATATTTGTTAAAGGAATTTTTTTGTTAAGTATTTGTTCTGATAAGTTAATATATTATATTTAGTATCTATATGGTTTCTCAATTTGTATTATATGCAGATATCTAATTCTGATTTCTTTCAGGCATCTGAGACTTCAATTAGTATGTATGGAATCCAGGCGTGGAGAATGATTGACGCTGAATGACATGTAAGAAAGGAGTAGTTTGATTGTAGTCAATAGATTTAGTCATCCTAACTCAGATGCTGGAAGTTCTTCAGATTTTGTTACTTTGTAATGGATATTGAGTTGGTATCCCAAGGAGTCAAGTCTTTAAATTTTTTTTTTAGGGAATTTTTCAAGTTAAAAATTGTTTGCTGTTAATGTTATAAATAAAGAACTCTTCTGTGGTTAAATATGTGTATGTTTTTATGGCAGTTGGAAAACAAATTATCATTCTTTAATGTGTTAAAAATTTAAAAATTCTTTTGGTACGTATTTGCATTGTTTATGTCTTTAAAAATGTTTAAATTTCTGTGTTAAAGAATTGTAATGTATTAAGCTGCACTTAAATTTTTTTGCAACAGTTTTTCGACTAGTTTTTGAGTCCATGAGAGGAAAATTTTCGGAGGGAAATTTTTGTTTTGGACTTTGTGATGAAAATTTGACTTGAAGTGGATAGTTAAATTTTTGGAGGTACTAGTGTAAGTGGGAAAGGCTTGCAAAGAATTAAATTGATTTTTGGATAGTTTATTAAATTTAAAATTTGTAATTTTTCTTGAACATTGTTTTAAATTAAAATTGTAATAAATTTAAAGTTATGGTCGTTGATTGAGATTTTTACTAATGATGTTGAAGAGTTGATATACAAATTTGATCGAGAATCCAAATATATTTTTAATTTTTTTTTTAACATTGTTTTTAACTATATGAAAAAAAAGGGCACTGATTTTAAATTGTTCAGGTTTAAAAGTTTTCAGCTAAGATGTGTGTAGTGAATTTCTGCTTGGATTTTTATATCCAATTTTTCTAGTGTTTTTCTCAGCCTTTTTCAAATATTTGCCGTATTCTTTGGGCAATAGGCTGTTAGTTGCATTGAGACAATAAGAGGGGGGGGGGGGCACATGTTAGGAATATCACATGCCTCCATAATGCTTGTTAGTCTTATTGATTCAAGCAACTCATTAAATTAAATACTTTTCATAAAGTATTCCGTAATACTGTCAGTCATTAACATTCATGCACTCTTAGCACTCCTCACATTTGACAATAAACAAAGTTCTATCTTTATTAAATATAAAACACATCTCATAAATATATCTTACTTTTATAAATATATAGTTTTTACTCACCTTTTTGCACTTTAATATTTCGATGTTTTTAGCCATCCTTTATGAATAAATACTTTTTAACGAATCCAATCTTAAAAACGTAAACACAGAGACACAGACATGTTTACTCAATTGGTAAGAAACAGCAACACACGGCATACATCGTAAATTCATCTGAATAGTGCCTTGGCTTCTCACCAGATGGCGGCACACGTTGTTTGATCCAATTGGAAGATCGGACATCGAATCAACAAAGACACGTGTATGCTAATTACGGTAGATTGTTCTGGAAGTGGGTGTTTCTGGAAGTTAATCGATTCTTTTGCTAGTATATATAGATGTTAGGTCTTTGTATCGGCATATCATGTTTGGATTCGATCGTGAGTCAAGACAGCGACGATATTTTTAGTTATGTCGTTGTGGCTATATAATGTCTAAATTGTTCTAGAATTATTAGATAGTCGATGGCGTTCTTCTATATTCAATAGTTATTTAATATGTGCAGCTTGGTGCAACGAGGGTGAAATATAATGTGATATGTCTAGTGAATTTACAAATCGTATTGTCTACATGTTTATCTGTTATACTGCTACATTATACTTAAAGATGGTGTGTTATTGGACTGTGTTTATTACGATGCTATTTGTCAAGTCTTGTGAGTATCCTTCTTGTGCTATAATAAACTATTAGTGCCTGAATAATTGTTGTCTTCAATTAAAGAACTTTATCATTATACATTATACATATTTATTGCTCTAACTTAATGAGACTATTCCTTAAACCAGCTAAGCTTCTATCTACGTAATATGCTCTGCTTACTTCAATAACCATTATATTAAAATTACATATGCAACCTCTCCACAAATATTGAAAAACCTTAAACAACACATTACGGGCGCTTGTGTCAACATGTCATCTGTACTCCCACGTGTGCAACGGGAAATTCAAACAAGGATCCAAATATGCATTGCAGCTGACGGTGAGAAGTTTGAATATCTAAAATAAAGGTATATTATTAGAACTAGTTGTTTTTTTTCCTTTCTAAGATCGTTTTGTCATGTCACAGTGTAGGAAATCACGAAAAAACAAATGCACGTTTTAACCGTTCTATTCTTCGCATATAATGTCTGCAAGGTGTCTTTTCGTACTAAATCGATGATGCTCTACAACTTTGTAAATGTTTTTTTTTTCTCTATCTCTTTCCATTTTCGAGATAGGAATGCTAACTCCGCAGCATTCCAACAAGTGGCACCGTAGGCGGTTTCATTGAGTAGCGCATCGCTACTTTACTATACCTAGACACTACTTTTATGAATATAGCAGCAGCCGTTCCGAAGTTAAGCGGGTGGCAAGGGACCTTTAGTGGGCATACTGTATATTCATAATATGTATATTTTAGTTTAAATGTGAATACATATTTTACTAACTTTTATAAACAAGGAACAATGGCGTGCTGCATCATTGACCTACATATGAACCAAAACGCCAAAGTTGCATTATTTGTCTAAGATAGGGGTGCACAACCTGTGGCCCGCGGGCCAAAAGTGGCCCGCGATCGGATTACTGGTGGCCCGCGGATCAATTTCGCCAATCGGACGCAAAAAATCGCGAATTTCGCCGATCGGGTGCATAGAAATCACAAAATTTTCCAAATTTCGCCGATCGGACGTGTAATAATCGCGAATTTCGACCATCGGGTGTGTAAAAATCGCAAATTTTGCCGATCGGGTGCGTATAAATCGTAAATTTCGCCGATCAGGTGCGTAAAAATTGCGAATTTTGCCGATAGGGTGTGTATAAATCGCGAATTTTGCCGATCAGGTGCATATAAATCGGGAATTTTGTCGATCGGGCGCGTACAAAACACGAATTTTGTCGATCGGCCGCGTAAAAATCATGAATTTTGTCGATCGGGCCCGTAAAAATCGCGAATTTTACCATTCGGGTGCGTATAAATCGTTATTTTTGCCGATCGGGTGCGTGTAAATTGCAAATTTCGCCGATCGTCTGCATAAAAATAGCGAATTTTGCCGATCGGGTGCGTAAAAATCGTAAATTTTGCCGAGTAGACGCTTAAAAATCACGAATTTTGTCGATCGGGCGCGTAAAAATCATGAATTTTGCCGTTCGGGCACGTAAAAATCGCGATATTTTGCCAATCGGGTGCGTATAAATCATAAATTTCGCCGATCACCTGCGTAAAAATCGTGAATTTTGCCAATCGGGCCCGTAAAAATCGCGAATTTTGCCGATCAGGTGCATATAAATCATAAATTTCGCCAATCGTATGCGTACAAATCGCGAATTTTGCCAATCGGGCGCGTATAAATCGTGAATTTTGCCGATCGGGCCCGTAAAATCGCGACTTTTGCCGATCGGGCCCGTAAAAATCGCGAATTTTGCCGATTGGGCCCGTAAAAATCGCGAATTTTGCCGATCGGGCACGTACAAATTGTTAATTTTGCCGATCGGGTGCGTGTAAATTGTAACTTTCGCCGATCGTCTGCGTAAAAATCGTGAATTTTGTCAATCGGGTGCGTAAAAATCGTGAATTTTGCCGATAGGATGCGTATAAATTGCGAACTTTGCCGATCAGGTGCGTATAAATCGTAAATTTCGTCGATCGTATGCGTAAAAATTGCGAATTTTGCCGATCGGGTGCGTAAAAATCGTGAATTTTGCCGATAGGATGCGTATAAATCGCGAACTTTGCCGATCAGGTGCGTATAAATCGTAAATTTTGCCGATCGTATGCTTAAAAATCGCGAATTTTGCCGATCGGGCGCGTAAAAATCGCAAATTTTGCTGATCGGGTGCGTATAAATCGTTGCTTTTGCCGATCGGTTGCGTGTAAATTGTAAATTTCGCCAATCGTCTGCGTAAAAGTCGCGAATTTTGACGATCGGGTGCGTAAAAATCGCAAATTTCGCCGATTAGGCGCGTAAAAACCATTAACTTCGCCGATCGGGAGCGTAAAAATCATGAATTTTGCCGATCGGGTGCGTATAAATCGCGAATTTTGCCGATCGGGTGCGTATAAATCGTAAATTTCGCCGATCGCCTGCGTAAAAATCGTGAATTTTGCCGATCGGGCCCATAAAAATCCTGAATTTTGCCGATCGGGCTCGTAAAAATCGTAAATTTCGTCGATTAGGCGCGTAAAAATTACGAATTGCGTCGAACGGACGCGTAAATTCATGAATTTTACCGTTCAGGTACGTAAAAATCGCGAATTTTGCCGATCGGTTGCGAAAAAATCGCAAATTTCGCCGATCGGGCGCGTAAAAATTGTGAATTTTGTCAATCACTAGGAAAAAAACAACTGTGAATATTGTCAATCGCGCAGGGAAAATAAATGCAAGATTTTTCTATCCTGAAATGGGTTATATTGACTAAGGAGGTGGGTGAGTATAAGCAGACTTGTATAAAATCAAAAACTTTCTGCGCACATAAATATTGAGTCAAAAACTTTCTGCAAATTAATTTAATGTTTAATAAAATTACGTGTTATATTATTTGGACGATATAAATTAAAAAAAGTAGTTTAAAAGAATTACCATTTAAAATTAATTAATATTAATTAAAGAATTATTATTTTGGTTAAAAATAATAATAAAACTAAAAATCCATGATAGGAAGAGCTGAATTCTTATCAATTAAATTTTTTCAATGCACTTAGAAACAACCCAATCCTTAATATTTTGACCTCTTTGCAAGCGTCTGTAATGTGACAACAATGTTTTGCATCTTTAAAATGTTGAATTGTGCGCAAACAGTAAATAAATCGTACATAAATTGGGGAATATTTTTAATTTTTTGGCCAAGTGACAGAACTATCTTCAAGTGTCTGCAACGCTAATAATGTTTTCAAAAATAGTCTGCAATACGCAATATAGCATACAAAATTCGCGTTTTTTTCGCGATCCTCCGACGAAATTTGCCGTTTTTTCGAGATACTTCGACAAAATTTGCCGTTTTTTCGAGATCATTCGACGAAATTTACCATTTTTTCGAGATCCTTCGACGAAATTTGCCGTTTTTTCGATATACTTCGACGAAATTTGCCGTTTTTTTCGAGTTCCTTCAACGAAATTTACCGTTTTTTCGAGTTCCTTCAACGAAATTTACCGTTTTTTGCCAATCCTTCGACGAAATTTGCCGTTTTTTCACGATCTGTCGGCAGAATTCTTCGTTTTTTCGCGATCCGACGACGAAATTTGCCGTTTCTTCGACGAAATTGACCGTTTTTTCGTGATCCTTCGACGAAATTAACAGTCTTTTCCACGATCCTTTGACGAAGTTGGCGTTTTCTCCGTAGCCCTTCGGCAAAATAAGCATTTTTCGCAGATCTTTCAACGAAACTAAAGTTTTTTTGACGGCCTTTTGACGAAATTCACGTTTTTTCACGGCCTTTTGACTAAATTTGCGTTTTTTTCTTGATCTGTTAACGAAATTAGCCATTTTTCGCGATCTTTAAATAAATTTCGCTTTTTTTCTGCGATTCTTCGACGAAATTCGCCGTTTTTTTTTTGCGATCCTTCGACGAAGTTTGCCGTTTTTTCGCGTAAATTACGCACTATAGCGCTGAATGTCCTTCTGTCTGCAGGTGCCCTAAAAAGTCTGCGACGCCCGTCGCAGCGTCGCGTACATTCTGCCACGGGGTTTTTTAGTATTTAAAAAAAAAAAAAAAAAAAAAAAAAAAAATTCCCCTAAAAATATTTTCTGCAAAGTTCCGAATTTTGCAGAAAATTTTCCGCGCACGGCGTGCGTCTATATTATACAACTCTGAGCATAGGGAGCTAACTCTCCTTTTAAAATTAGCCATTTTTATGAACTTTTAGGCCGATACTCCCCCTCCTTCCCCGAAACAAAATTTTGTTCACCCTATGGATGTTGGCTCTCGACAATCCTGTCATTTTTGTGACTGACCCTCCTCTTAATAAGGTTGTGCACCCCTACTTGATATCCACATTTTATGACTGAATATGTTAAGAAGTACAATTTAGAATAATATATGTTTCTCCTCCTCTGCACCTTCATTCATGAAAGCAGAATTTTTTTCAGCACTGGCAATCTTTAAAGCTAAATTTACACCCTCAAATAAAGTCAAGGAGTATTTTCACTCTTTGAAAATAATTTTAGCTATATCTCTTGTCTAAATACAAACGTAAACTGTTGATATACCCTTGCCAACAGAACTGAATACGTTGACTGGGAAGGAAGGAACCTAGGGGGCTACCCCCCGTCACATCTCCTGTAATTCTATTGATGGTGGCCCTCGACAACCCAATCATTTTTGTAAGTGGCCCTTCGCTTAAAAAGGTTGTGCACCCCTAGTCTAAGAGGAATTTTTCTTTAATCAAATGTGAAAAATACGATGTATTCCTATATATAAATAAAGTAAAACATTGTTTTAGGTCATACCACATTAAAAAATATAATTATTTGCACAAAATGCAATAATTTTGAAGCGTAAAATCCTCCGTTTTTCACCCTAATCTGGCTATGGTAGCATATATGCTACCATACAGAAATTGTTTAAAATGTAACAAAATCTCAGTTTTTTTCATATTTTTATTTTATTTGACCCACAACAGCATAAATAAGTCAAATAAATAATTTTTTCAATAGCAATTTCTGGTAGTGGGCAGTAGAGGGTTAAAACAGAAATATATTTGCAAAAATTTCATAATTATTCCTCTTTAATGTTTGATATTGTCATAGGTTAATAAACTATACTATACCCCCCCCCCCCCAAAAAAAAAAAAAAAAAAAAAAAAAAAAAAAAAATCCAATATTATTCTAATAAAAATGAGTATTTACAGGGGTTGATGCAGATTGTTTTTCTTTGGATCCATTTTGTGAAAAGTAAAAGTTATTCTTGTGAAATTTATCATATTTTTGTGAAAAATAACATTTTGTTACGGAAGATGAAATCCAGCTACTCAAATTCAAACCAAGCATTTAATAATAATAATAATAACTTCTTTAAGTCCTTCTGCTAAAGTTTTTGTTTCTAGTGAACTTGTTTGATTGCAAATGGCACCTTTTAAAACATGGCAAAATAAGAATAATTAATGGAGAGTATGTTTTTATGGAATTTTGTGAAGGAGAACCTATTTAATTAAGAGGAATTTTGTGAAAGGGCCTGTGTTATTAAGAGAAATTTTGTGTAGGGGCCTGTTTTATTAAATGGAATTTTGTGAAGGGGCCGCAAATAGGCCTAAAATTTTTCCTGGATCGACCCCTGATATATATTTTAATATGCTATTAAAAATAATTATAATATTTTTAGTTTGTTTCAAAAACAGTGTTTTAAAAATTATGCATTTTTAGATGAAAAACTGTTATATATGTTACGGTGAAACACCGAAATCTGGAGAATGTCGACTTTCACTGGTGAATGTCAACAAACACATAGTCGCTTGGTGTATGTCCGAAATATTTGCTAAATACCCTTATTTCTGACTTACACCGGTAAATGTCGACATTCACCATGCACTAATGCTGAATGTTGAACATGTCCGAGATTTATATTTTTTTCTCTGTAATTCAGTCGCGATAAATTTTTCGCCTCTCTTTCTGAGAAGAATGACTAAGAACTTAAAACACACAGTACATTCAAAATGAGAAAGGAAAATAATAGAAGTTAAAAACTTACTTAATTATACAGTACATTCAAAATCAGAAAATAAAGTAATAGTAATAAAAAACTTACTAAATTATGTGATTCAAATCTTATTTATTGCAACAACTTAAACTATTATGACACTTTGAATTGCACAAGAGGCCCTTGCTTTTACAACTGCATTTATTTGTGGAACACTTCCTTTTGCAATGACAGCGTGTATAGCCTTGCCCACCGCTTCTCGAATTAGCTGCAGCTGCTTCTATCAAGGAAATTTCTTTAAAATAAATCTCATCTATGGAAAGTAACTTTTCTTTACAAATTACGAACTGATTACGTGTGTAAAGCTGCTTGAGAATACCATTTTCATTTGCAAGTTTATAGAAGTCGGAGTCTTCCATTCCAACAACAACCGCTAACACATTTCGGTTGTCTGTATGACCACGGTCGACATCAGGGACTTGTATTCGTACAGTATCACCAATTTGAACAGGAGGAAATTGTTTTTGTGAGGTTCGTAACATTTTTGTTTCTTGCAGTAGAAGATTCTCTTTTGCTCTTTTTATAGAAATTAACTCGTGTTTTTCAGTCAGTACTTGATGTGAAGACGTGGTAGATTGCAAGTCCTCTTCAATATTTTTCTTTGGAATATGGTTTTTGGTATGACCACCGCTCAAATTTTTTTCAGAAGTATTACCAGTTTCTTCAAGTCGTTCTTTGGTTTCAAAAGTATTGGCAATTTCTTCAAGTTGTTCTTCGGTTTCAAAAGTATTGGCAATTTCTTCAAGTTGTTCTTCGGCTTCGATATTTGTGATTTGTTCGCTAGGCAAAAAAGACAATGCTATGCCTCTTTTCGCTTTAATGCCAAACATGGCTTCATAAGGACTTTGGCGTATTCCTTCGTGGTATGTAGTGTTCTTGGCAAATTGAACAAAGGGTAAACCTTCTGACCATTTATTTGTATCGTTATTATTCATCCATGCAGTTAGCATATTCTGTATATCCTGATTGGCCCTTTCAACTGAGCCTTGTGTTTGACTGTGACGAGGCTTTCCATGAACTATCTTAACATCTTTCCACATAGCGCATATTTTGGATATGACTTGATTACTGAATTTTCTACCATTATCTGATTGCAATATTGCTGGAGCACCAAATGTTAAAAATATTGGAAGAACGTGATACGCTACTTCTTCCGCCCTCTTAGTTTTCAAAGGTCGTATCTGGACAAACTTAGTTAAATGATCGTGATACACCATTATGAACTTATATTCGCCATCTCTGTTTGACTGCAGATCTATCAGATCAACTTGACATCTTGAGTTTAACTCAGAACTGATCATTGGTTTCACAACAATACCTATATTAGGTGCACTGTGTTTCATTTGACACTGTTTGTATAAATTTAAATACAACATTACAACTTCATATGTAATATTTTTGTATTTATTTTGAAACTCTGTAAGCATACATGTTCTTCCTCCATGGCCTATTCTGGTGTGAGTTTCATATAGTATACTGAACAATTCCTTATTGGTAACATAATACTGTATATTCATTTCTCCTGGTTTTAATGGTACAATTAACTTCTCTTCAACATTAATTTTTAAACGTTTTAATCGTCTGTAATCCAAAGGTGTGTTGCACTTAGTTTTAGCAGAAACCACTTCAGAAAGTATTTTAGAGTACTTTTCTTGAGAAAAATAAAAACAATTGTCTTCTCGTTTACCCGCAATTAATACATTTAACTTTTCAAGAAAAAGATCACAATTCACTGCAGTATCCATTCTGTATAAATTAGGGTATTGGAAAAAAAAAAAATTAAGAAAACGTTGCTCTCACCATCAAACCTTGCATAAGACTGACAAAGCTGACTGACTCCACCAGAACAAAGGATTTGGCGGTAAACAGCCAGGTGATTGAATAATTACTGTAAATGAAGCAGTGTGGGTAAAGAGTTTTCACCATTGAATACACAAGTTGTCATAATCCAGTTCTATTTTTATTTGATGAAAAAGTTCTCAACATACGATATACAGATAACACAGTCCAGTTTTAGAAAGTTCAGCATAACAAGTATTTGGATATCTTTAAACAATAAGTAATAGCCAGCATCATAATCAAAAACAAACTAAACTTAAATAAGTCATTGTACTTATAAAAATGAGTAGAAAGCTGCAGAGTTTTGTAGCGACACATAATACTTAAGACAAATGGCACATTCCATCACCACAGCCGACTCTAAACTTAAGATCGACAGTCTACGTGAAGATCAAAAACATAAACCGAATCGCGGTTTGAGAAGCGAAGCTCTGCGTATAAATACCTGGCCAAATGTTCACCTGCCAATGACAATGCAGTTCTAGAACAGTCACGGAAGTGACGCATGGCTGACGGCATGAATAATTACGGAACCGGCAAATCAGATAACTTATCTGTCGCCATCTATTGTAGAGCAAGCGAACTACGCTAATCGATTATTCGATTCCTGTCTTAATCGAATATCGCCGTATGTTATGACTGGAAAGGCTGTAGCGTGGCGTTTAATGCTGCGTTTACACTATATGGTCTTTCAGGTCTGTTGGGTCTTTCTGCTCCAAGAGTAGAAAAAATTGCGTTTACACTATGGCATAAGAATTTGGCGTAAGGAGAAGAAACTTATTTTTGCGCATGCGTGAGTTTTGCAGCTTGGATGGAGGGGGAGGGGTAGTGTTTGTTTGTTTACATTCGCAATGAAATGAACATGCAAATATTTTGTGGGTTAAGGCCTGTGCTAATTTCTTTTTTACTTAAAAAACAGAAGGCAGATAATATAAAAGTGATTTTTTTTTAACGTGCTTCTTTCGTTATTATTATTAAAGGTTTGGGAAATACACAGGGGATATAGATACAAGAGATATTGTTGTATTGGGCTAAGAAAGGCTCAGTAAGCAGCCAATTTCATATTAAATATAGCCATATACAGTGCATGCAGAAGCCCTATTCCGTATCTGTACTGGGTCTCACAATTTCTGTGCACATTTTATTTTCCCTGGTAAAAATAAAAATATATGGAGATCAGTTTGTTGCAAAATAATACTGACAAAAGTAATTAAATAAGGTTTAATTTATTATACAAGATAAGAAAATTCCCATCAAGATTTAAATAAAAAATATGAACTAAAAGAAAAAATCATTCTAATCAGTATTAGCACTAACTTAGCATAGACATACATTTACAGAAATGTATGTCTACATGTAAATAAAATGTCTATTACATTACATGTAAATTTATAGAAATAAAGCATTTTATATCCACATGTGCCCACAATGGGAGCAAGGCAATTGCTGTTATCTGAATTTTCAAATTTTATAAACTAAAGTTTATTTTTCTCTGATAATTTTCAAAAAAAGAAATAATAATAATGTCAAATAATTAATCACTAAGACAAAAAGAAACATTTTTTTTTTTTTTTTTTTTTTGGCTGAAGGGCTCTGATCACCCTTTTCCTCAAAACAAAATTTAGTTTTGTTTTTCTTTCTAAATTTAAGTGTTCAAAAAGGATCTTAAATGGTGGGTTTAGCTCCCCCCCCCCCCCCAACAAAAAATTAATTGAACATAAAGACAGTTCTTCATTTATAAAATGTCAATAGCAGCTTATTTTTGGTTTCTTAATTATAATATGTTTGAACTGCTTTTTAGTTTTATAAGTGATAATGCAGATTTTCTTTGATGCTAACAGAAATATATACCATTTTCTTAACAATATTGAAAAAAAGAAAATGAAACCAAATGACATGACATTTAGAGGAATTCCATTTCTCATGGCTTGAAAATAAAGTTTCTACTTTATAGATAATGCACGTTAATTTCAGAAGGGGAAGTTTCCTCTTCTGATGATAAAACATTATTTTTAAATGGAAACTTGCATTTTCATTCAGGAAAATTAAATCCTCAATGATTACATAAAAATGCCATTTTCTAGATGCTTTTAGTCGTGACATCAATCCAGTGCCTGATTTACAGCAGGTCATTCGAGGCACAGGTCCAGGGCCCCCCAAATGCTACTGAAGATTTTTCAATGATTGGTCAAAATCTGGAAGTTTTCACGATAAAAACACAAAATTAATATGGAAAAACCTGTTTTATTTTTTTCATTTAAAAATAACTACTTCACTTGCGCAACAACACTCGCTCGCTAATATTAATTCTATGGGAAATTTTTTTTATATATATCTTGCTTGCATTTCATTATTTAAAAAAAAAAAAATTCCATTGGATAGTTGAGGTCAATCAATGCAAAGGCCATTTTTTACTTTTTCGGTTTTGTTAACAGGTTTTTTTATTAAGATACTTTCACTTAACCGATTTTGAAAAATCGTTAGCGAGATAGAACACTAAAGATTGATTATGAAGCTGTTATAAAAACTTTTATTGCTAAAAAATTAAGAAGAAAATGTATAAAAAAAAGGTACTTCTTTATTATCCTGTCGACCACTTTTCATAACAAAAAACTATCGCCAACTCTAAGATTAAACGCCAAAAATGCAGTCCCATTTACGTGATGTCAGAAGCATTATACGTGTTTGTTATGTCATCAAGTGGTTTTTAATTTGACATTTGCATGTATTATTCATTATGTTTTACTGACTTATTAGTTATTTCATTAAATTAAAATAACAATTGTGTCCATAAATTCTTATATTTTATTTATTTTGATATTCCAATGACAACGTTCTTCCGTTTCTTTGGCGATAGTTTTTTATTATGAAAAGTGGTCGACGGTATAATAGAGAAGTACCCAAAAAAATTATTAAATATCACTAAATCATTTAAGTCAGTAGTGGTTATCTTAATAATTACCACTATTAGTGATACATATTTTTTTACTCAAAACCACTGTAAGCACCGGTGCAAGCCCTCCCCCCCCCCTTCCCAAAGCATCTGTGCCCAGGTACTCCCAAACTTGTAAATCGGTCCCTGCATCAGTCAGAAAGTTTTGTGTGAAAAGAGGGGGATTTCAGTGTTAAAATCAGCTTCCAGAACATTTGAAAAACTGACAAAATGCATAGAAAACCCCTTGTGTTAAAAAAAATTAATGTGATGTGTAAAAGCCAAAGTAAAGGAAAGCATGAGCAGCATAAAATGTTTACCATTCAAGACTTTATAATAGGATTCTACACAAAATTAATGAAATAAAAAGTTAAGAGCAATAGCAGTAAAGTAGTACATATTTCATTGCTATTGCTTTTTTTTCCCTCTGAAAATGTTGTGTTTTAAAACACATACATGCTAAATATATTATGATTGATTGTGATTTTCGTTACGGCAGTTTTTACGTGTCATGTATTGTTATTAACAAAATTGTTTATTTTATCAGTAACAATGGTTCAGAACCCCTCCCAGATGAGAATCCTGGTTGCGCCATTGATATAAGGATCATACAAATAAACACTTTCCAACACTAACAGAATTAATAAATTTTGTTTTTATGAAATACGATATCTAAATGAACAATTTAAAAGCACATAACTCAGTAAAAATCTATTTTCAACAATTGTTGTCTGTCCATATAGTCTGTAATGTATGCAAATTCTTTCATGCAGCACTGTATATAGAATTTATACACACCCAGGGCCAGTGCAACGCTGTGTGGGGCCCTGACAAAGCAGTTAATGGGGCCCAACGTATACTGCAATACTGTATTAATGAAATTTATTTTTAAATTGTATATTTCATAGTATAATATAGGAAATGTATGAAAAATAGTATAATTATTTATTAAATGTTAATTTGATTTAAGAATGAAATTAATTTAAAAAATACTAATCAAAATTAGTTAATTAAAATCATTGAACACATAAATTAAATAACAATTAATTTAAAAATAATATATTTAATAATTATGTTCTAAAATTTTCTTCTTTCATCCGAATACATATGTAGGGGCACTAGGAAACTTTATTCCTGGGCCCCAAGTTTATTCTCTGCACCTTAGCATATGTGTTTCAAAATATTGTCCCCCCCCCTTTTTTTTCCCTTCTGAGAACGTCCGTGTTTACAAGCTCAAAATATTCATCGTATGAATTAATTGTCATTACATTTTGTTATTACTGTTAAAGGAAATTATTTTTTACGATAAAATAAAACAATGTAAATCTAACAAATCACTAATTTATTAGTTTAATTCCTGAGGCTTTTAAGCATTTTAATTATTTAAGTAATTCTGCTTCCAGTGAAAAATACCGCTGACAAACATCCTTATTTCTTTTTGTTTAATTCATGGAACAAAAATATTAAATCTGGCTATTAATCTCATGAAGGTGTTTATTTAAGCAAATAGTAATCTGCTGAATTTTAAATTAATGTACTCATTATTCTAGATATGGTTAACATATCACTTCATCATACATTTTTTAGGTGTGCTGTGCTGTTACAATCTTCTTTTTCATCCAGTTTTCTTGATAAAATAAAAATATATATCAACGTAACATATCTGACGATTTTAAGCATATTGGTATTAGTTTTAATGCTAATAATGGCAGAAAAGTTTTAGGAAAACATGGCAATTCTTTATTGATTTAACAAACTAGCAATTGTACCCAAACATGCTTCAGCATATTATGGTGAAACTCCAATTGTATGCTGAAAATAATATCACTTTCACTACAAATAATAAAATACAGTGCTTGCATTAAAAGAGGTATTTATTGAATAATCTAATAAATAGACCGAAAAGGCCAATTTAGAATTATTCAAACATAATCTCTTACGTATTGCATTTCAACATTATGCACTCTTTTGTTTCCTGAACACTCCCAACCCTAATTAAGACACATACATTTGCAGTCATTCTGCCCATGATCAACTATTGGTTTCTAATTTGTGGCTCATTGTCAACTATTTGTTTTCAAGCTATCTTTCTTTTTAAATATTTGATTTATAATTATATATATATATATATATATATAAATGAGATAGTAAACTGACTCTGGAATGAAGAAAACCCTTCATGTTTGAAGAATGAATAAAAATCTTTATTATTATTTTTTTAAGACTAATTTAAAAATAATGGCTTTATAAAACAAACTTCTACTGATAATTCAAGTTTATTTTTGACTTGAATGGATTCATAATGATATTAAATAAGTAACATATCATGAAACATTAAAAAGTGAAAATTTTTGATTTTTTAAAATTATGATATAGACTTTCTTTTAAAGAAATACTTTTAAAAATTGCATTTATTTTAATTCCAAATGTTTATTTAAATTTTTAAGAGAATTTTTAAAATATTGTTTTAATATTTTACTTGTTTATTAAAAAGGTATTGTTATGAAGCATTATATACATATTAAAATAAAATAAAGACTTCAATAGTAAAATTTAAATAAACTCTCTTTGTAACTCTTTTTTTTAATTAAAAAATGGTTTGAGGATTTTCTTATTTAATATACATTCTGTTATTTAAACAACACAAGTAGATACATGAAAAGATCATTTATAATAAAATTATAGTCAAATGATAACAGAATTTTTTTACTAAATTTCCTTTATTTGAAAATACAAGTTACAGAAATAAAACAAAATATTGCTCTATATAATAAATATTATCACATAACAAATTTATTACTGAATATAATGATATACTACATATCAGAAGTAAAATACATAGATAACAGTCTGGACGTTAATGATGATGGCACGATACTTTACAGAAACAGGTATGTATTTTAATCTAATGGGAGAAACAAGTTATTAATAATTTTCAGTTATTATAATTTAAAAATGATAAATAATAACATCAAAGCCAAGCACTGGCATGCTTTTTTTTTCTAAAAAGAAAGAAAAAAAAATGGAAATTTCAGTTTATTATTAAAATAAATACATAAATTAATCAGCGAGATGAAAATAAATGCTTCATTCAAACTGCTAAGAATATCCTTGGATTTGAAGATATCAGAAATACAAGTGGTTTTAACTCCAGTTCCAATAAAAAGAAAAAAAATATTACCATATTTTATTTATAGTGCAGTATAGCCCTGTATGTTATATGAAGATTTTTGTACACACCACATATTAAGCTAAAAGGCAACTTAAAACTCACTTGCAGCAATTACCAACCGTAAATGACAATGAATATTTTTCTTTGCGTAGCCCTGTATATGAACTTATTTATATTCCACAAACTTCTATTAGTCTACTAAATATAGTTCAACAGGAAAATGCGTAACAAAATTAAAAACTACCCTTAAGCAATTCACTCCCATAGTCTGTAATACTGACGGATTCCCTTGTGTAGCTCTGTATATGAACAACCAAGTTTATAAACACACAAGTACTATGAAAAAATTTAGTTAAACTTAAAAACGCACACCAAAGTTGAAAATGCACCTATCACACAGACTGTAAATATCACATATGTACTGTAACCGATATCTTTTGTGTGTCCCTATAAGTAAACGCAATGCACACCACAATTTCAAGAGAGCAATTTATAGTGCACCTCAGTAACGAATATAATTTTTATTATGTCTGAAATAGTAACTAAAAAAAAAAAAAAAAACATTTCTTGTTATCAAATAAAGTTATTAAGAAGTGGGGTTACTGCACAATCTTTATTTTTTCCCCAGATTGGGGGCATAAAACATAAGGCTATATCTGAACAAGCAATTTTATAGGAAGCTACTACAGTATTATCTTTATTTTTTACAGAAAAAATGTGAAAATGCTACTTTCAAGGTTCCATATGTCTATAAAATGACATGTTTAAAGGAAATCCAATGTTAAATATCTTCTTTAAAAAAGAAAACTACTATTATTATTATTCTAGTATACATGAAAGATAACAAAACATTTAAAGCAATCTTTTGAGGAATAGGTATGGCTAATATGACACACAATGCAATAAATAAATAAAAAATCAGAATATTTATCCCCAGTGTTGAATTTAGACATTTTTCTCCGGGAGGGATTTCTGTGGCTCCGAGGGGACATTATAGAGTTCTGGAGGTGAAATTGTACTTTTTGACCATTAAAAGCATAAAATCTCAAATCTTTCAGTGGGGGGAGAAAGATTTGAAGGGCCATCCCTTGATTTCAACACTGCTTGCTCTCCCCTTCCCTGAATATTCAATTTAAAAAAATGTTGTTAAACTTATGTCGGAAAACATACAAAAACACATTTGCATTTATTATCTCAAAACATTCACTGCTGTAGTTTTGGGATGGTCAATAGCAACGCACACCTGACAATGTTTAAATTTCAGTTTTCAAAAATTGCATTTTTGTTAATCACTTGGAATAAATAAAGTAATTTGAGTAAAATAAATTATGAAGAATAATAATTAAATTTCAGTTTTAAGAATTAATTTTGAGCTGCCTGTATTAAAGCAAAACAAATTAAATGTTTAATTGCTTTACATAATTTGTAAACTTATTTTTTCATGGATTTAGGGAGAAAGTAAATTAACAATTTAATTAATAAAGAGAATTATGAAAACAAACTAGTACATAACAATATAGTTAGTTGTTTTTTGAATTCTAGAATAAGAAAAAATAATTATTAATGCAAAGTGCATAAAATTTTCAATTATTAAATTCTTCATCTACAAAACACATGTACTTTGCTAGATTTTCTATCATTGGTAACAAAATTTGATTTAAAAACTAGATACTAATGAATATTTCATAATATTTATTTTTTTTAAATATAACCTAATGATGTTCCATCAAATCTGTCAAAATATATTATCTTCAATATTTAGTTAAACTAACATAAATAATTACTCTCACTTCAAAGAACTGTAAGTAAACAAACCAAATTATAACCTTGATAATATTGTTAAAATACATTTTGGATCATTTCAACATTAATAAATTATTATATATGCAGCTTAATAATTATTAAGCATAGCAAATTATAACCTTCATAATATTGTTAAAATATATTTTAGATCATTTCAACATTAATAAACATTAAATAAATTATTATATATGCAGCTTAATAATTATTAAGCACAGCAAATTATAACATTGATAGCATCATAGATAATACATTTTAGATTATTTCAATATTAATAATATTAATTCAAATAAATTATATATTCAACTTATCTGATAAGTTACTTTAGTTTTTGTTGAATTTGATTTTTTTTTTTTTTTTTTTTAGTCTGAATGATACTTTCTGAAATATCAGATTCCTTGAAGGGAGGGGCGAGGGGTAACTGCTATCCTCTAGCATAACACTTATACATTTAGTGTTTACATAAAACACAAGTGCTTATGCAAGTTTATATAAAACATAACTTACACACTTGCATAAAACTACACAAATTAATTAACTACAAGTTGTGTTTTTAGATTGATCATTTAACAGCATTTTATAAATTAAAAAGCTAATAGCAAATAAACCTTCAGTTAAAAAATTAAAGGAATTAAATTATGAAAATCAATTTTTGTATTGAGAATGGACATAGCTTTAACTGATTCTCTCTGATACAGATTGATTTTGTTGGAAAAATAACTTTATATGAAACAACATTAATAAATACACAACAATGTAATTTTGAGAAAATGACTTACTTACAAGCATCATACTTACAAATATTACTGAAGATTCATGCCTTCAAAAATAATCATGCAAAATGCCTGTTGAAAAGATCGCCATTTATAAATGCGTAAGTGAGATCAACATGTAGTAATTGACAGGTATTCGCATAGATATTGAGAAAAGTAGTGTTCGATTAAAAGCAATCTGTAATTTAAAGAAAAGATTATAATAATCATAATAAACTGATAAAAACAACAAGTATTTTTACTTTTATGTTAGCCAGATACTAGTGATATATATATATATATATATATATATATATATGTTAAAAGGGCACCAGTGATATATATGCATGCATATCTATCACTGGTGCCCAGCTAACATAAAAGTACCAAACAACATAAACAATGTAAAATATATTTAAAAATCCTTCTTTATTATGTAACAAACTCAATATACATTGAAAAACTACATATAAGTCAATTACAGTCAATCATACAAGTTAATATACTTTATTGATGGACATTATATTTACCGCAGTTCCTGCTTGACAAATTTGGAAGTAAAAATAGCGCAAGTCCAAGGCCCGAATTCAAATTTCTTGCAGAAGATCACAAATGATAGCGACTTACTAAACTGTAAAACTACACATAAGTGATCTCCTGAGAGCAATAAAATATACATTTCCTGGCACCAGTAGATTCACCAGACAATCTCCCTTGCACCGTTCATAGATTTTGAAAGTTTTAAAACTTTTTCTGAAAAAAAATTATGAAGTTTTCCAACTGAAACCATTCTTTGTTGTGAAAGGGGGGGGGGGGGGGGTTGGTTACAAAAATTCATGTAATGTACTACAGATTAATTATAAAAGAAAATTTCAAAAAATAAACATGTAATAAAACTTTTAAAATAATAAGGAATGGTTTAATAATTAGCAATAATAAGTAAATGTAAAAACTGTTTACTTAAAAACATGTTTGTTACTTTTAACAAAAGTTAAATTTTATATTTGTGTAGTTACCATATTAGATTAAGTTGGTTTTTTTATTTTTTTTTTGTGGGGGAGAGGGCTAAGAAACTAAATACAATCTAAAATCTCTGCAATATTTTAGATATATATTAGGATGGATTCATTGAAAAAATTAACACATTTAAAACTGATGAATAACAATGCAAATCAATGATCAGTCAATTATATGACAGTAACAGAGAAAACTGAGAAGTTAATTAAAAATGAATTATATGGCTAAAAATTTATTGGTACCAGTTTTAAGATAAAGTTAAAAATTGCCAGTAACAATATTAAATAAATACCTGAAATAAATCAAAGTATTTCCTCACAAAAAAGACATTACTGTACATTATGCATTACGATCGTACTAGTCTAATTTTTATTCATATACTGTCAATTTTTTTTTTAAATTCATGCCTATGAAACAAGGTGAGTTTTGAAATAAGTAACGTAACTAACAATTAACAAACGAACTGGTAGCATAGTATATAAATACCGGAAGATAGTACTTAAGGAATTTATGAATACATAGCTTTATAAAGAGTTTGGTAATATAAAAAGTAACATAGCGAACAAATGAATTTTAGTAGCTTAGTACGTAAATACATGAAGATAGTAATTTACGAATACATAAAAGAAACTTCTACAGTTATGAAGCAATGTAGAGAAACATTAAAAATATCTGAAAAATATTACATACCTTTGGTTTGTAAATTCCTTTTTTATTTTAAATCTTCATCAAAATATTCATCTGTCGTCTGCTTCATCAAACTTCGTCCATTTTTTAAAATGGCGGAATAAACAATTATGAAGCACGCTGATTGGTTAGGTCTTATATTTTCACGCCTGAAACGCCAACGCTTAGACCACGCCACGCAGACCACAGAGACCTTCTTAAACCCTCTTATACCTGGACCTGACAGACCACGCAGACCTGATAGGCCTGATAAGCCATAGTGTAAACGCAGCATAAATGTTTATAAAGTAAATTGAAATTAACAACTATTGTAAAGTGAAATTTACTGTTTTTAATAAATAAAATATAAGTAATAAACGAAGAATTAAAGAAATATGGGTAAGTTAAATCTATAATAATTACTGAAATTACGTTTTTATGATAAAAATATGCAGATGAAATATACTCTTTATGAGCTTTATACTGTGGTTGAATGAGTGTAAATAAAGATGAAATATGGATGAAAGTTAATGAATGCATGTGTTAAAAGTGTATCTGAGGCAGTAAGACTAAAACTATTGAATGAAGGCTTGTTTTTACAACAGTAACACTTCTCTCTGGGCCTGAATGTACGGATCGTGACGTCACACCTTCACGCTAGCTACCACAAGGGAGAAAGAGATTCAAGCTCCTCTCTTTTCGACCTCCACCAGAGCATATCTGTGATTGTCGACATACACCGGTGAGGGTCCGAATGTACAAGAATGTAATAAAATATTCGATCTTTCACCGACGTATTTGGTGTTTGTTGACATTCACCGGTGAAAGTCGACATTCTCCAATTTCGGTCTTTCACGGTAACATTTATATAGCAGAAATAGATTTTTTTTTTTTCAAAAGATGGTAAAAACAGTGGAAAAAACATGTTTTTCTGACGATAGTAAATACTGGTAAAACCCACCAAACAGTAAATACTGGCTAGTCCTGGCAGCTATGATGATGTAGAGGGAAGGAGCGATCTTATTTTTAAAACTCAAAACATCTTTTTTTGGAAAGGAGGGGGGTGTGAAATTTCTTTAAAAATATCTTTTTTCATGAAACAAAGTACCTTTTTGACTTTACTAACTTAGACTGGAGGCTTTAACTGACGTACTATTTTAGAATCAATACAAATTTACAAATATTTGGTTTAAAAAATTTAATTTAAAACTTTCTTTCACTTACCTCTTCTGCCTCCTGAGAGATTCTACAATATTGTTTTTAATTATGCATCGAATAATTTCAATCAGAACTTCAAGTACTGTGTTCATGTTTTATCTCTATCTTTGAATGGAATTCTCAAAATATTCAATCCTGGATTTTCACTTAGAAACAATGTAATTAAAAAATCCAACATACTAAGGTGCAAGCCAACTCAATTTCTTTATTATACACATGTAGTGCCAAAATCGCACGGCAAATGACTTTTTTTTTTTCTATAATGCTCCCTCGCTTGTCAGGCGGGAGACCTGGGTTTAATTCCCTTCCAGGGAAGTCAGCTTTTTCATGTACATAAGGAAAAATTTAATTGGTTGATAAGAATGCACATTTCTAGAACTAACACATGTGAGTGTTCACTTCATCTGGTGTATCTTCTTCAGACATTCTGATTGTTGAAAAGCACAATTATTTGGCATAGTCTTGCATTAATTTCAGGATGATTGGTCTTGCTGGAGTAACATTTTTGAAACAGAAGTTGATTCCATTAAAACTTTGGTCCTCTTTGGGGTACCTTTGCAAAATTTCTTTTAATATAAAGAGCTCCTTTAGAAAAGTCCTTTTAATAAAAAGGGCCCCTTTACAAAATTCCATTTCATTAAAAAAAAAAAAAAAAAAAAAAAAAGAAAATATATATATATATATATATATATATATATATATATATATATATATATATATATATATAAATTTTCGATCTTGTTAAGAAATTTGCAGTGTTTGTTTTTTATGTAACAAATGTTTTTATTAAACTTTATTTGAATTAGAATATTATACAATACGAGCATTTCAAGTTATATGTACGTTTTTTTCTTCTGCAGGTTAAAAAATTGCAGAAAGCATCTCTGAGAGATCCTGTGAAAATTGAAGTTTCAAAAAAGTACCAAACTGTTGAAAAGTTGAAGCAGTATTACTTATTTATGCCCTTAATACATAAGGTTTGTTTAAATATTTTACAAAATTTTAAATTTTGAACTGATATTTTATACATAATAAGCTCTTTAAATCTGAATACGTATTTTGTTTTTAATAGGATTTATATTTAGCACATCTTTTGAGTAAATTGCCTGGTGATTCTATAATGGTATTTCGTGCCAGTTTTGCTAAAACTCAATATACTGCTCTGTTATTAAAAAAGCTTGGATTTATGGCAATTCCCCTTCATGGTAGATTAAGTCAGGTAACTAGATAAGTTTTACTTCCAAAATTCTTTTAATCCAGATGTCGTGTACTTTTCATAATGCAGTTCAAAAATTTACAAATTATTTTAAAACTTTCTATTTGACTGTTTATCTGTGTTATAGTATTATGTTTGTAATATTATTTATTTTTTATTTTATTTGTTAACTGTTTTAACAACATTTGATTAATTTTTTTAATTTGTCTAAACTAAAATGCCTGAATTACAGAAAGAAAATTCTATAGGTAAAATAAAGATTCAGACACCGAATGCAGTGGGTCCCTAACATTAGATTCATTTGAAAAGATTTTTGTCTTAAAATATAAAATCCTTCAATACTGATTTTAGATATATTTTAAGTTATTGTCATGGGCCGGGCTGGTCAGCTAGTTATGTATGTATTCTAAAGTACAGTAAAAGTACACTAAGATAGAATTGCTATGGACCAGAGAAAATTCTGCTGTAGACATGTATCTGCTTTAGCAGGTATACCATCTGTTACAATTAAATAATATTTTTTTCACTTAGACTTAAAGGGAAAAATTTGTGGTTGCTACTGGCTACAGGATGAGTAAATAAAGAAAATGGCTATTAAAAAAATATTTGCCAGAAACTCCTTTTCCTACTTACAAATTTCCCAAAACTACACTCCATAGACTCCAAGACACGTGCTTTCGATTCCCTATCATATTGTTTTACAGAAAGTCTGCAACCAACTCCCCCTCCTATCTCCAGAACAGCTCAAGACAAATTATGAATTTTACTGACCTTTCACCCTGCTGCTGCATATTAAGGCAGTATAAAATTTTCCTGGCCTTTATGAACAATTTCACTGTTTTCAGTTTAAAAATGTTAATATAAACATCTATATATTTAAAACGCTAAGCTTTTTCTTTCGACAATCCGTGAGAACAAACTACTGTATCAAATTACATCATTATTTTTTTAAATGAAAGATATTTGGACACAGATTTGTTATCGTGCGTTCGTTTGTTTGAAAATTTAATTAATTAGCCGTAATTTTCAATTAATCTTTTACATCTGCTAATGACGTCATAATCTGATAACGCCCACTGTTGTGAAGCATAAACTTTATTCTCTAAACTCTGTGGTTGCGACAATAAAAAATAAATATTAAAAGCACGCGCCTTTTAGGCCGAATTTTTTAATTTGCAAGTTAAATTTCGGTAAAAATATTTATCCGCGTGTTTTATAAGCGAATAAAAATTCATATTTATTGTGACGACACGGGAATATTGTCCATTGGGTTTATTTTATCATTATAACTTTGTTGATGCCATGTTTTCATTACAATTAAATACAAAATATATTTTTATTTGTACGCATGGTGTTTAAGCATTAAAGTAACGTATTAAAGTACATGTGAAAAGTTTGCGCCGGTGAAAATGACGTTATGCTTAGCTTGAAATGCATTTTAACATTGATAAAACTAAAGAGAAAATGTATATGATTGTGTCAACATGACATAATTTTAACTGATTTTTCCATTCATAGTTATAAAGATTAGAATTGGAGCCGTCATTGATTTCTTCATCTTGATTGCATACCTTGATTACATGTTACCAATTACTTTTTTTTTTAATTATAGGTTAGAAAATTTTCTTTTTTAATTAAAAAATCACAAAAGTAAAGGATTTCTAGAAATTTAAAATAATTAAAAATAGTGTTATGATAGAAAAAATCTTGAAATAATAATTGTATATTTAGCTAGAATAAACAATGTAAGATTAATATTTCGTAGGAATTATTTTGGTAGGTTTATTATAAGCTCATTTAATAGTTCCTTATTAGCGCAAAGTCCTAATTTCTATCACTGTGAATTTCTCTTTCGATGACAAAAATGGTTTTCTACTTTTGGACGCCAGCCAAAATACAGGGGCAATTTTCAGAAATGTACAACGGTTGTGACAACAAACGGCGCTATCACTTTACCTTTTATCGTGCTTACATCACTTCTAAATACTACAAATTTCTATTTTATACTACATTTTACTACATTTTACAATTTCAATTTTTACATCATCAATTAGAAAAAAAATTAGCTTTCGATTGAAATTTATTTGAAAACTGCCGCTTAATTTAACGACTTTTTAAATAATTTTCAAACATGAAAAGTTTTTCAATTCTATCTTATCAATGACCACCAGTTTGCTTCAATAATGTAAAAAATCCCCTGGGAAAGTTGCCACAATTGAAAAGAGATTTCCCTAACCATCATAAAAAGTAAATAATAATAGTAATAATAATAAAAACAGTGATAAATCATAAGACCAGATTATCCATAAGATAGAACATTTTGGCGCTGAACGAAAATCTGTCAAAAAAAAAAAAAAAAAAAAAAAAAACTATTTTCAGTTTATGTTGAAGATAAAATTAATATGTTGAATCCATTGATGTATATGTTCCATCAAATTTCAGAATATGCTAGGAATTAGGTCCTCAGGGCTATTAAATACATGTTATTAAGTTAAGAAGTGAAAGTTTCGTAATCGGGTTCGCAGCCAATTTCTTATGTCAGAAAGGGTGGTTTCACGCCATTTTAAATTCATTTCTGTAACTTACTTTTTCTTTTTTTGGTGGGTGGTTGGGGGGAGGGTTCCAAATATATACACTTAAATTCAAACTTTTGCCCCCATGTTAATATTAGTGTTGTTTGTATTATCAATTAATACTTTGTTGATCGAGCTTTATTCGAAACAAATGTAAAAGACTTCTACAGTTTTTTTTTCTAGGAGAAAGTTTCGTAATCGGCCCTAAGCTAATCGGGGAATTTAATATCATTATTGTTTCTAACTCTTATAGAGTTAAAACAATATTGTTGCTAGCATTACTCTTGTTTGTGACCAACCTCTTCTGTGTATCTGAATAGGGAAAAGTTCCGTATCATGTACTGGTTGGTGCCAAAGGCAGTTGTAGAATCTTACAAATTTTTCTAGAGAGCGGAAAAACATGTTTTTTAAAATATTTACAAATATACGTTTATTAAACCATGTTTTTGAGCCATTTTAAAAAATTAAGTACGGTGCTAAAATAAAATTTTATTGCCATTTTCGATATTTTAATAAGAAATGAAAATACATAACAAACAAATTTAACAAAACTAAGCCATTTTTGGGTACTTCTCTATTATCCCGTCGACCACTTTTCATAACAAAAAACTATCGCCAAACTAAGATTAAACGCCAAAAATACAGTCCCATTTACTTGATGCCAGAAGCATTATACGTATTTGTTATGCCATCAAGGGTTTTTTAATTCGACATTTGCATGTATTTTTCATTATGTTTTACTGATTTATTAGTTATTTCATTCATTAAAGTAACAATTGTGTCCTTAAATTCTTATATTTTATTTATTTTGATATTTCAATGGCAACGTTCTCCCGTTTATTTAGCGTTACAGTTTGGCGATAGTTTTTTGTTATAAAAAGTGGTCGACGGGATAATAGAGAAGTACCCATTTTTTGTGATAATTAATTGTTATTGCCAGGGGGGCAAATTGTAAACAATTAATAAGCGAACTAAAAAAATTACCGGAAAAAACTTGTGGGAATCTCAAGAAAGAAATATCTGATATAAATAGCATTTAAAATCTTAAAATGGAGAAGTGGTCCATATAAAAATGCAAAACATTATACACCTGATATAAGAATTTTTTAATTTTTTTATATTTCCGAAAGCACAGATAAAAGGGTCAAAATCCCGGCACAGATGCCATATACTCACCACGTTGGCTCGATTTTTCCCCCGCCCCTTTGGCGAAAACTGTTTGTTGTGTTTGTTTACTTTTATTTTTTATTTTAATTCTATAGATTATTTTTATATGTATATCAATATTAATTTAGGCACAGATGTCATATACGCACCAGATTGGCGCGATTTTTCCCCCGCCAATTTGGCGAAAACTTTGTTTTTGAATATTAGTTACAAATACCATACAATAATAGCATGTAATTTTTTATTTCAATATAAAAATAAAATAACGTAATAAATTAAATAGCTCCTATTATTCAAAAATGGGAAATGAAAATAAATAAATGATAGTTTGATATAAATAAATATTGATATATATAATAAAAACAATTTATAGAATTAAAATAAAAAATAAAAGTTAATAAACAACAATTGAAACAAAATAACCGGGTTACCATGTGAGGCATAAAATTGCCATTTTGTTGCAATCGCGCCAATGTGGTGCGTATATGACATCCACGCCTTTATTTATATCAAACTATTATTTATTTATTTTTATTTCCTTTTTTAAAATAATAGAAGCTGTTTCATTTATTATGTTATTTTATTTTTATATTGAAATAAAAAATCACGTGTACTATTTGTCACACTATTTGTAACTAATATTCAAAAACAAAGTTTTCCCCAAGCTGGTGGAGGGAAAAATCGCGCCAACGTGGTGCGTATATGACATCTGTGCCTTGTTTCATTTCACATAGAGGTACTGCTCTATTATCCCGTCGACCACTTTTCATAACAAAAAACTATCGCCAAACTGTTAGATTAAACGCCAAAAATGCAGTCCCATTTACTTGATATCAGAAGCATTATACGTGTTTGTTACGTCATCAAGTGGTTTTTAACGCGACATTTGCGTGTATTTTTCATTATGTTTTACTGATTTATTAGTTATTTCATTCATTAAAATAACAACTGTGTCCTTAAATTCTTATATTTTATTTATTTATGTATTTTGATATTTCAATGACAACGTTCTCCCGTTTATTTGGCGATAGTTTTTTGTTATGAAAAGTGGTCGACGGGATAATAGAGAAGTACCCACATATGTATTGGTACTTTTATGTTAACTTGGCGCCGTTGATAAATTGCCAAATATTTTTCTCATAACATCTTCATATTGCATTCATTTCATTTAAATATAAATCTTTCACTGATTTCATTTGAAATACATACATTAAAAATACACGTCTTTCACTCATTTAATTTAAAATACACGCCTTTCACTAATTCCATTTAAAATACTAAAAAGGAAAAGAAAATAAGAAATAATGCCACAAATCGAAACCTTTTATTTAAACATCAAAGAATTGTTCCTAACATACACACGCGAAATAAAAAAGCTGCTAATGGTGTGATTTACGCCAAATCTCTAATACTAATACTACTCTTACTAATCTCTAATACTTTTCAAACAGAAAAAATTCCAGATTAACTTTCCATTTTTATTAAATTGAAATATATTTTATTGTGCTGAATATTAGTGCTTGCATATTTTTTTGCTCCATGTATTCCATGAACTTTTCAATTCCGATTGTCTACGAAAATCTCCCGCCGGTGAAAATGACGTACGCACAAAATTTAGTGACGTATGTACTTTAATTGTGCTTTTTTATCTATTTTTTTAATATAACTTCCAAACGGTTTGACACTTATTCTTGGTAATAAATAGACGACGTTGTCACCTTTATAGGTACCTGCTGTAAAAATTTGAACAAAATCCGTTAAATATTTTTTGAGTTATGCTTGACGAAAGGTTTTAATATCCATCGTAGCTATATATGGGGCAAAGTAATACTGCGCTGTGTATGAGTCTTCGTTGCACTCAGACAATTATTAAGTGCAGTTTATTACTGTGTAAAAGTTTTATTTAGAAATTTTTTTGTGGGTAAAATTGTGCTTTTTAAAAAGTAAATATAAGATTTGAAACTGCTCACATGAGCTGCAATTTTTTTCTCTTACTTAAAATATCTTAAATGCCATATTTTAAAGCAATGATATCATCATCTTTCTTCAGCATGGCTTAAAGAGTGTAAAGAATAAGTAAAACCCCAGCTGGCCAAGTGATACATGCTGGAATAGTCAACTCACTTGCCTTAAAACTATTTTATACAATAGTTCAATATTTCAGAAAATAGTGGAAGAGCATGAGGATGCAATGGATATTGGAATTGATTAATAATTTTGTTACATAAACAGCGCAAAGATCTTTTACTTCAGGTAAAACCAATAGTTGTTGCATTAGATATTCTTCAATTCTACTGCTATTCTATACTGCTACAATTGCTGATGCATGTCATGTTTGGCTCAGTTTTCTAACAGATATTTCACGTGAACTCCATATTGAAAAAGTGTGTAACAGATCAAATCATGAAACCATACTATTTTATGACTTATGTTTTTCATTCCAATCTTTACAATGAGGGGTTGATTGATGCACATATTAATAAAGCTCAAATATGAGCTACAGAGCGAAACAGTGGATGTTTACCCATGCTGATTGCATAAAGCTGAAGAATCCCCTTTCCCTCCTCCTTATTTCAAGCTACAAAGAGGACATTAAAGACAAAATTCGAAAATTTCATTAGTGGCCAGTGGCATGGCCAGTAGTAGCAGTTTTATAAGTGGCCACTTTTTTATTTAAAAGTTCTAAACAGTAAACTTTTGTTAAAATTTCATTTAGTATTCATCTAAAATTAAATAATCAAATAAATTTGCTAACATAAACATATTTCAACCAGCAAAAGTAGAATCCTTGATGAAATACAAAAAAAATTTACTTTTCCCTTGTAGGAAAGTGGCCATAAGGTGACCGCTGACAGACAATTTTTTAGTAACCACTTTTCTTCATTTAGTGGCCCTGTGACCAGTGCTAATTTTGCCCTTTAAGGACAGTTAACCACATGACTTGTAAAGGTATAATTAGATGCAAAATGCAATAGTTTTTCAATTGAACATATCTCCAAACTTACTGAGCTAGCAATGTTTTTACTATCAAATCCTGCTAGCTCAGCATCAATTGAGAAAGTATTTTCAATCTTTAGCTTTATAGACTCTAAACTCAGAAATAATTTGGGTCTAAATAAATGTGCAAAACTAGTTATGTGCTACAGAATACAGCAGGGTAAAATTATGGATTATTAATTGTACAATGATTGTCTTCTGATTGAAAATACTAAAAAATAAAATTATTTTATTACAATTAATAATTAAAAATTTTTTTGTTATTATTAAATTACTATAATTTAAAAATAAAAGATTACTTAAATCATCATAATATTTAATGTATACCTATTGCTGTTAAAAGTTTTAAAGGATGTTACATGTTTTTGACGGTTATAACCAGTTTATAACAGTTTAAACCAGTTTTTGATGTCAAAAACCCAACCCTGATTTTCATAGGTTTTATTGTAGTTAAAAGAATAAGTGACATTGATTCTTAAGTATTTAAATATCTTTCCTAGGCCAGAAGACTGTTAGCTCTTCAGAAATTCAAAGCCAAGACTCGTGCAATTTTAATAACTACTGATGTAGCCAGCAGGTACTTATATTTTAAATTAAATCATTATGTACACTTGGAGATTGATTTATTTATGATTTTCCCTTCTTTTTTATTTCAGAGGTCTGGATATTCCTCATGTTGATGTTGTCATTAATTTCGATTTACCTTCTCATCCCAAGGATTATATTCACAGAGTTGGAAGAACAGCAAGAGCTGGACGTGCAGGAAAATCCCTTTCATTTGTTTGTACAAAGTAAGAAATTTTATTACGTTTATTAACCCCTTGGGGACGAGCGACACGTATACGTGACGCATAAGATGCTCAGAATCCTCGATTTTTCCCACCAATTATTCTTTATTGTAAGCTTTGCCTTATTAAATCTTAGCATTTCCGCGATTCAATTAGGAGAAAATTTCTGTTTTGAAAAACCGGTGGTAAATGATTAAAACTTCTGTAAAAGACACTCGTCGCAAAGGGATTAATGTACTCAAATTTAAGCATGTTTATAATTCAGCCTTTTATATTACAAATTAAATGTAAAATATTTCTTTAGAAACTAATAGAAAATCTTTTTTCTGTTGTATTGACTAATAAGTTAAAATAAATATTTCATCTGATAATGCACAATTGTAAATATGAATCAGATTTTGCCTTGTATTCCATCATATATGTTCTTTTCTTTTTGAGATTTGTATGCTGCTTTTTCTTTTAATTAGAGAAAAATGATGCTGGAGAAATTTTATTTTTCAAAACACAGTGTCTTTATAAATAAAATAATTTTCCACATAAAGTTTCAGATTGTTTTTAATTCAATCCTTTTCAATCTGGTCAGGATTTGAGCTTGTTACTAATTTATGGGAAACTCTTAATTTTTCAGAAACATTTGCATTGTTCATTAATATCATTAATTTTCTTAAGACCAGCCTTAATAGCCTTAAATATATTTATTATAAAATTTTGCCGAATTATATGTCAGTATATTATATTAAAAAAAATTTCCCAGATTATAACTAAATTTTAAATAGTATATTTTAGGTTGTTTGAGTTCTAAATAAGTGCCAATAATGATGTTATATAAATTATTTTTCTTGCCACATGTTTAAGCATCATTCACAAGCATTGTTACTTTAATTAATAAAATATAAAATATGTAGAACATACCGCAAATTTTTCATATCATGAATGAGTTTTAAAAAAATTTCTCATAATAAAACTTACTTGATCCAAGGGCTTTCTCAGGAGACATGTCATTGATTATAAAGGAGAATACACACTATGAGGGCTTGTTAATTTTGATTGTAAGAAAGGATAAACTTATCACAGGATAGTAGAAGGGAAAAATATTCTGTATCTATACTAATAAAAGAAGAGAGTTTATCTGTGTGTATATGTCTATCTGTTGATGATGGCTATGAAAATCAGAAAAATTGGATGAGGATTGTCCAAGGCAGGTCCTGAGGCTCAGAATTTACATTTTTTTATAATTAGATGAGATATTAACTGAAAACCACAATTAAAAATTGCATTGCTGAAAAAACATAGAAGGGTGCGGTTCAATCACACCTCTAGAGTGCTCTAGTAGAAAATAAAAAGAAAAGTGCCCATATAAACTGATGGCATTGAGCTAATTGTATATTATACACTTACAGTAGAGTCTCGATATTTCGAGGTGAACGGGACTGGGCCTACCTCGAACTATTGAAAACTCGAATTATCAAAATCATAAAATTTAATTAATAAATAAATGAAAATAAAGCAATTTTTAAATTTCAATGTATATTTAAATGAAAAATTTAATTACATATTATTAGATTACTGCTGATAGTAACAGTTTAGTTATATCTTAAAATAATTGTCAATTGCTTTTTGTTTTAACACATTGCCCCGTTTCCATGCAACAGTATCACACCATCGTCGGAGCAGCACATTGTTGGCTGGAGTCGCCTCAGGCTATTGCTCCACATATTGCATGGCAGAGTCTAGCGCAGCAGCCAGCTCCTCGCTCTGACTCATAAGCGTTGTGGAATCTGACGGGTTCTGGCAGCATCTGTAACTTCAAGTTGTTCACGACTATTTATTAATTGTTCTACCACAGCTACGTAGGTGTTTTCGCACCCCGAGATTAAAATCAGATTAAACAAAGGCAAATCATCTTCATCAATGCCATGATTATCACTTTCTGTTCTCTCGTTCTTTAACATTTTGCCCCAGGATTTGAGAAGTGTTTTTGATGTTATTTCGTCCTGTAACTCAGCCATCCAATAGACAACGTCCTTCACAGTCATTTTTTTAAAGCTCCTACAATGGTTTCCTCACCTTCTGTGGCTTGTAAAAGAGATTGTAGCAATCTTCACCTTTTTTTAAACCATGTAAGCTTGATCCATGGGCTAAATTAAACTTATGACGTTCTGTGATAAAAACATTGCACAGATCCCATCACAATTTAGTTCATCCTCATTTGGATGCGAACACGAGTTATCTTTCGCTGAGATGGCTTTGCCAGGCAGATTTTTTTCTTTCAAAAATTTTCTAACTTCGAGCACAAAATCGTAAAAAAACAGTTTTTAAATATTTTTTGAGTCATCCAAGCACTTTTTTGGTTCCTATACGTAACCAGCAGTGGATATATCGAGACATACTTAAATGCTCTTAGCTTTGCAGCTTTTCCGATAACAAGTTTTATTGTGGGATTTCCTGAAGCATTTGATGCAGCAAAAGAATTGGTAACCTCTCTCTTTGGTTTTTTGTGACCTGGAATACTTTTCTCTTCGCTTTACGTGAGTGTTTTAGATGGTAGCATTTTGCAATTAAGGCCAGATTCATCACAATTATAAAGCTGGTCATTCTTAAGGTTTTCATTTGTCACGACTTCCTGCAATTTCTTGAGAAATTGCAAGGGCATGGCCGCAGAATCAGCAGATAGCTTCTCCCGACAGATCTCTAGTTGCCGGATACCATATAATTTTTTTCACTTGTCAAACCAGTCAAAGCAGAATCGGACCTAAAAGTGGGCATCATTTTTGACTTTGCTGTGTAAACTAAATATAAAGTGGCTCACCAGTTTTTTCATACTCAGAGTTTTTTAAGGATTTTCTGGACAAAGATAAATCAGAGCATTTGTTAGTAGTTCTAGTTTACTTCTGTTCCAATACGTTCGAAGTAGACAAAAGAAGTGAGTGCGGCGAGAGCTCGTTGAACAACTATTATCTGAATCTCTAAAAGTTGACCCGGTGCGATCCCCTACACGTATAGGAAGAATACAACCGTTTTCTTTGGGAGGGTGGATTTCTGCAGGTGGCTTCGGGGTGCGCAGTTGACATATTTCCTGTTGAATAACAATGAAAACCTTATATTTGAATTTTGTGGTGTGAAATATTTCTTCAACATGTTGCGTATATGTTGATCATTATTTGGGAGCTAAATTGATTTTTTTCACTAACTCGGATTTATGGGAAACTCAAACAATCGAGACTTGAATTATCGAGAGACTACTGTATTTCAAAGAATAATGTCCCTCAAAAAATTAAGAAATTGACTATAAATTTAGGGGGGGGATTAGGCCTCCCTCCCCGTTCCCCCTTTTATACTTAACCAATGAACTCCCAAAACTAATCGGGAAATGCCTTATCACAATGAACCTATAAACAAAAATTTGAATCAAATCGGATAATTCTGCATGAAAAACCCACTTATCTAGATTAAGGAGGGATTAGTCTCTATTCCCTCCTTTTATACTTAACCAATGAGCCCCCCAAACTAATCAGGTAAGCGCTTTATCACAATTAACCTATAAACAAAATTTGAAGCAAATCTGATAATTCTTCATGAAAAACCCATTTATCTAAATTAAGGGGGATTACCCCTCCCGTTCCCCCCTTTATATTCAACCAATGAACCCTCAAAACTAATCGGGGAAGCGTGTTATCACAATGAATTATTCACTATAAACAAAATTTGAAACAAATGGATATTTCTGTCGAGAGTTATCGCATTACATACATATATACAGTACCATTGGGCACATTAGCTATCAGGCTTTGATAGCCTGTGAGCTAAAAACCAAGGGCTCTTTTTCATTGGCATTTTGTCGAATCACTCTTTTGTGAAAAACCATTTGAAATATAAAAAACAGAAGATAACCTTTAAATTTTGTACTTTAACTTTCAAAATTCCGAAATCCATTTAATATTAACCTTTTCAAAAAAATATTTCAAAAAGTTCAATTTTGCAAGTTCTTTTTTCTTCCTTTCACCTAAGCTTGCACCGGGAGAAGCCTAAGCTTGCACTCAATTTCAGAGATACCAATTAACGAAAAATTCCCACTTAAAGTAGAGACCTTCTTCTCTACTATGATGCAGGTCATTTTCATAAATACAATTTTAATCCTTTGGAGAAAATTCGCGACTGCGGGTTACTTCTGCCTCCTGGAGATACTCTTTTTTATTTAAAAAAAAAAATTCTATGCTGAAAGTAACTAAATGTTGGTATTTTGACACAGTCTTTTTACAAATTCTTAGTACACTGGATTTACATCACCTATAAAAATCTCAAAATATTTGCATGACTAAAAGTATTTAAAATGAATAAAATCTGCAAAATTTTTACTCAGAATGTGAGAGATTTTGGCTCATGTTTTTACGACTAAATAACAATATTTTGGCACAAAATTTTTATGGTGGCTTTGAAACTGTTATATTTATAACTAGAGATCGACCGAAACAGGTTTTTAAGACTGAAACCTAAACCGAATTTCGGTTATCTTCCCACTTTCGGCCGAAACCGAAAGTGTCAAAAAATTTAAAAACTGATTAATACATACATAACTGCATATAATTATTAATTAATTAATTAATAACAAATAATTCATAATAACTAATTACATTACTAATTAATTTATTAATTATATGTGTATTGAACCACATTTCTAACAAACAAACGTACATATATATGTGTGTGTATAAGTTTCAAACAAAAATGAAACATGAATAATACAACTTTTATATATTATTATTTTATAACAACCGATAATTATAGGCATGTATCAATAATTAATTAACAATGTAGTTAAATAATGTAAAACAAATTCAATAATGTTATATTTAATTTTTAAATATATTCATATTTTCAGTTCGTTAATATTTTGCATTTAAATTGCATTTAAAGGGTTAAGTACTGGTTAAATAAAAAGTAAAAGTTTAAGTAACGGGCACAAAAGCTAAAATAATTGGTTCAATTTGACTGAAAAAGGAAAATTAGCATTAAGACAACATTTTAAGCCTAGAAATTATTAATTATAAACTTTATTTTCCATTTCAATATTCTCAAAGTGAGACATGTTTAACATTATTTTGTACTTTAGCTAATTTTAAAGATATATATAAAGATAAAAATGTAACAGTTGTCAATTTTCTTTTAGGATGTGCACAATAAGATCAAAATAAATATTTGCTCACTCACCGCCACCCCCCCCCCCCCACACACACACACAAAAAAAAAAAGCTTTGCCACTCCCTGCCGCCCTAAGAAAGTATTGAAATGGCACCTCTGTTTGAAAATTTTATCTCCAGAGCCAAGTTGACTCTCTGTGCCTCTATCAAAAACTATTTATTTTCATATAAAATGAAACTTAATTAATTTATCAATAAGACAGAAATAGTTTCCAATTATACGAATTTTATCTAATCAAAAGTATTTTAAGAATACATATCTCGATATATCTTTTGTAATAAATTTCGTAAATCATCGTACGTTTTAACAACACCGTTCTCATAATGCATTCGAAACAATCTGGAGTTTCAAAGTAAAAATTTTCTATTACTGTTAAGTTTGCAGCTTTTAAAGATCACGTCATAAGCGTCTTTTAAGTTTAGTCATATATGCACTGCTTGCTGTATAATTTACACTCGCATCATGTATCAGTCATGACTGATAATGATAAACAGTAGAGTTCACAGCAATAAACAGTGTCTCATTTGAGTCGATACAACTTATATCAGTGAGTAAAGTGGAAAATTTCCGAAAGAAGGAACGAGATTTTGAAATACAGATAGTTTCGGTTGAGTTTCGGTCAGGCCGAAGTTTTGGCAGCAGTTTCGCCGAAAACGAATATTCGGCGAAACTCCGATTTTGTGCTGAAACCGAAACCGAAATTTCGGTCGATCTCTATTTATAACTGATAAAAATTTCAAAGATGGATAAATCAGATAAGAACTTTTTTTTTTTTTAAATGTTAAAAGACCAATGTGAAAAAAAAAATATGTCAGGTGAAAACACAGTTTTTTACAACTAGATATCAATATTTTTTCACGAATTTTTTGCACAAGCTCTAAAACTGTTATATTTATTACCAATAAAAATTTCAAAGAGTTTGGACAGTAAAAACCATTTTTTAAACTATTAAACCAGAAAAAGTAAAAAAAAATCTTACAAGCATTTTTACCCCTAATTATCAATATTTTTTCAAGAATTTTTTACGCAGGCTACAAAAACATTGTAGTGGATTGGCCACTCCTCATGAAGGCAGTCGTTTGTTTTGATTGAGATCGTATTGTAAAAACAACATCTATACTCTCTTTTACACTTTAATTTTCGACGAATACATGTGTCTTTCAAAATTTATGGGTTTTCTGCATTTCGCAGCTGTTTTATGCAAATTTTGGCTTCTCTGGTAAGTTGGCAATGTATTTAAGCGAGTGAAAGTGTGTATGTCGTTGGATTTGGTCGCATCTCGCCCTAAGGGAAGCTCAGACTGTTTCTGATAACAGGAGGAAGTTTAACTCCGGTTCTGATGGTTGCTTAGAGCTGAAATCTGGATTTGGTAAGAGAGTTTAATTTGTTAAATTCAACAAAGGTAATTTTTTTGGCCACAGGCTACTTTATTTAGCTATTATGACATCTCGTACGGAAACTTTGGAAGGTAGTGCATCGTTGCAGTAAGAGTTTTGAAGTAGTAAAGTCAGGTTTCATCTGTATGTAAGTTACAGTTTCATTTACCTGTCTTATTCAAGTGTTATATATTATAGTTTAGTATGTGCATTGCTTGAGTAGGATTATTCAGTTAACAGTGCTTAATCAGAGTTCATATTTTAGTGAAGGAGACTTACCCACCATCCTCCTCTTGAGATTTTAAATAAAAGTTGATTTTAACTTACTTCGTGACATTATCACTGAGCTATCTAGGGTACACTATGCAATGGCACGTTACAATATTATATGTGTAACTCATAAAAATTTTGAAGAATTTGGACAATAATGACCTTTTTTAAAGCATTTAGACGACGTCCCTTTTTTCAACACATTTCGGAATTACATATCGGCTTGGAAAATCAAAATATGCAAAAAAGACAAAATACCAAACCACATGTACATTCATTTTTCTTTCCAACGGTGCAGTTTCTGTTTTAAAACTAGTACGTAGGGAGAGATTAATTTGCTCTTTCTTTTCAACATACTCATAGAACATAGTTTCCTAATAAGGACATTTTCTGTGACGCTAGGAAGAACATTTACCAATTCAAGTTTATTTTTACGAGGGTGTTAACAACAATTTTCTAAGTCCTAATCCCTATTAAATAATGTTACTTTCTGCCATTTCACTGTTCAACTTATGTTATATTAAGGCTATTGTTCCGTATATTTTATTTTATATTGGATCATCCAAAGATATTTTTGTATTTAAAATTTAATTTATTCAGGGGAATCTGCAGAGGAACCGAAATTGCAATATAAAATATGTTATTTCAAATAAAGTAATTTAACATCATCAAGTATCTGCTTTATTCTATTGTCTATGTATATACTTTTTCATTCATATGTTAATAATTCTTTAGTAAGTGCCCTAAGATTGAATATGAATATAAAGTTTGTAGAAAATATAATATTTAAAATGCATCATCAAATAGTAATAATTAAATTATAAAATGGATTTTAAATAAATATCAACTTTAAGTAAGATCGTAATCATTAATTAAATTATTTAAAAATAAGAATTTTACTAAAGCTTAAATCAATTATGGCACTGTATTCTGTTTGTGATGTATTTTGTTTTCAGCGATGCTGATATACAGTGGTGGCCAAAAGTTTGGACATTTTTTGAATGTTTCATGTTTTTCAACTTTGTGTGCTTGTAGAATATATTAATTTTCACTTAAATACAAACGTTTTATATCAAATTGAAGGTAATTTAATGTAGAATTTAATAATAAAAACAGTATTACGATATCTGTATTACAAAAAAAGTTATGCTCATTTTAGTAGAACAGACAAACAGAAATCGTTTTGAATAAGGACGTGTTTTGTAATAAAAGCGTACTAGCCAATCACAAACACTGTTCTGAGGACCAATCAAATGTCTATAACTATAGTTTAGGTTATTTGGATGGTAAAAGAGTTATTGTTGTGGAAATATTTTGCAGAATGATGCATACTAGTACAATTAAATAGAGTATTGCTGTTTTTGAATGTTTAAAGTCCTTTTTTTAAATTAAACTAATTTTAAACAATGTCATCAACAAGAACTAATTGGACATCTACAAAAAGAAGCCGAATTGTCATATTGAGAGAAAATGGCCTCTCTTATGCTGAAATTGCAAGACAAGTTGGTGGTTCAGTGACTTGTTCTGGTGTACGAAAGTTCTGTTTACGTTATGAAAAAACGAAATCAGTGGAAAATAAGGCCAAATCAGGCCGAAAAAAATGCACAAGTGCTACTGCCAATAGAAAAGTTAAATGGCTATGCCTTCAAGATAGAAAAATTTCATCAGATGCCATTAGATGTGAAATAAATGCAGCGGGTATTGCAATAAGTTCAAGAACAATAAGAAGAAGGTTATCAGGATTTGGATTACAAGCTAGAATTCCAAGGAAAAAGCCATATTTAAATCAAAAGCAACGCGAAAAATGAATTAAGTGGGCAAAAGAACAAATTAAATGGTCAAAAAATCAATGGAAGCAAGTAATCTGGAGCGATGAGAGTAAAATATCGCTCTTTGGTAGTGATGGTAGAAAATATGTGAGACGTAGAGTAGGAGAAACACTTCATCCTGATTGCATTGAAGCAACTACAAAAAACCCAACAAATGTCATGATTTGGGCATGTATGTCTGCAGATGGTGTGGGCCGAATTCAAGTGATTGATGGCATCCTGAATGCCAAAAAATATATCGAAACTGTCCTGTAACCAAAATTGATACCTTCCATCAGGGATCTCTTCCTCAACAACGCACCATTTATTTTTCAGCAGGATTCAGCTCCATGCCACACAGCAAAAGTATGCAAAGCATGGTTTCAAAATAAAGGCATAGATATACAATCGAACCTCGCTATAATGAACTCGGGATATAGTGAACACTCGGATATAGTGAACTTTTTTGCTAGTCCTGTCTGAACTCCCATTTAACTAATGTTATTTTATATGCTTATAGTGGACAGCTGAGATTTTGGTAGTTCGTTTATAGTGGACTCAAATTTTATTTCCCCAGATTTCTTTTTTCAGTTCTCCAACTTTAAACTTGCACTAGTTGTGACTGCAAATGATGACATGGCTTTTATATTGTGTCAATTTTCACTCTTTCATGCCCATCGCCTAAACAGCACATGCTTCTTCTTCCCCTCCTCTCCCTATTACAGGAACAAACCTCTCTTCTTCGTTTCTCCCTAATTCTAGGAATAAACTCTGGTGTTCACTTTCTAACTTCGTCCCCCGTCCCTCGTTTCACAGTGTTTCTCTTCATTATTTTTTTCTATTCATTTGAGATAAGAAGACATTTTTTCAAGAGCAGCTAAAAATTTTGTAAAAATGGCGAATTCTTTGAAAAGAAAAGCATTTTTGATTGATGATAAGGTTAAAATAATTAAACGTATTGAAGATGGAACAAATCAATCAGCTGTTCAAGGAATTTTACTTGTCAAAATCTACAGTTTCGAACATTTGGAAAAATCACAGTTCGACTCTTGCTGCACACAATAAAAATTTGGATTCTTCGAAGAAACTACGTTGGGCTGAAAGAGAAAATGTGGAAGAAGCTCTATTAAAAAGGTTCACCATTCAGCGGGATAGAAATCTTCCTGTGACCGGACCCATGCTTCAAATTAAAGCGAATGAGTTTGCCGAAAAATTCGGAGAAAACAGTTTTGTGTGCTCTAATAGATGGCTGGATAGCTTAAAAAACGGAAAAATATTTCTTGTGGAAAGATTGTTGATGAAGCACCAAGTGTTTGTGCATCGGATGTGGAAAAGTGGAAAGCTCAACACAATAAAAATTTGGATTCTTCGAAGGAACTACGTCGGGCTGAAAGAGAAAATGTGGAAGAAGCTCTATTAAAATGGTTCACTATTCAGCGGGATAGAAATCTTCCTGTGACCGGACCCATGCTTCAAATTAAAGCGAATGAGTTTGCCGAAAAATTCGGAGAAAACAGTTTTGTGTGCTCTAATAGATGGCTGGATAGGTTAAAAAAAAAAACAGAAAAATATTTCTTGTGGAAAGATTGTTGGTGAAGCACCAAGTGTTTGTCCATTGGATGCGGAAAAGTCGAAAGCTCAAGTGTGGCCGGATGCAATCCAGGGTTACGAAGAGGATATTTTTAATGCTGACGAAGCTGGATTATTTTACAAAATGACCCCCAATCAGACGTTAAAATTTAAAGGAGAAGTGCACTAACGGGAAGCTTTCGAAAGTGAGAATAATTGTTCTTGTATATGCAAATATGAACGGATCAGAAAAGCGAAAATTTACTGTCGTGTGTAAACCCCCAAAACCAAGGTGTTTTAAAAATGTTAAAAAACTGCCTGTCAATTACAAAGCTAATCAAAAATCCTGGATGACTTCCTGTTTTTTTAAAGAAGAACTTCAACAATGGGAGAATGATTTGTTGAAGCAAAAACGTAAAATTGTTCTCCTTGTTGACAATTGGACAGCTCATCCCCACTTAGAAAATCTGAAATGCATTAAGCTCGTTTTTTTGCCTCCAAAGGAGATTTCTGTGCTACAGCCCATGGACCAGGGCGTTATTAGCAGCCTGAAGTCCCACTATAGGAAACAGCTAGTGATGTGTATTTTGGAGAACTATGAAGAGAACTATATGGAATACAACATCTCACTTTTGGAAGCAGTCGTTTTGTTGGAAAAGTCATGGAGACAGGTGACACAGCAACAATCCGCAACTGTTTCCGACATGCAGGTCTTTCGAAAGATATATTGTGAAAAGGAAAAGATGCCAACGTGGAGGACGAAGATGATGAAATCTTACCAATAGCTCTGTGGCTGGAAAAGCATAATGTGAACATTTTTCCAAGGGACGTTACTTAGCACTTCAAATCTTGCGATAATGAAGTGTATACTTCTGGTACCCTCACAGATGATGACATATCTGAAGTTAAACAAAAGAACGATGTTGAAGAAGACATTATTGAAGAAGAATTTGAAATTTCGGCACCTTCTATCTTGGAAGTGAAATTGGCAGCGAAAATCCTGAATATTTTTTTTCTACAGAAAATGTGGACCAAAAAATATTAGATTCTTTACTAATTGTTGATAAGAAAATTGATAAACTTTACTTAAAATAAGAACTGCATTCAATCAAAAATCACAAATTTTTTCCATAGAATGTAAAAATAAAATCAAGTTTTAGTAAGTAACTTTTTTCTTTTTATTATTTGATTTATTGTCAATTTAATCAGTTAATAATTTGTAAGTAAAAAACGTATTATAGAAATCATTATTTTTAACAATAGATCATATACTAAAAAATCAATAATAACAATCATATGCAAAAAAATATTTTCTTTTTAAAGAATTTGGATATAGTGAACCATTGGTTATAGTGGACATATTTCTGGATTCGTAGATGGTTCACTATAGCGGGGTTCGACTGTATTACCATGGCCAGGAAACAGCCCTGATCTCAATCCAATTGAAAATTCGTGGCGACGTTTGAAAATTCTTGTATGAAAAAAATGTCCATCCAATAAAAGATAACTTATTGAAGCTACAATTGATTCTTGGCACCATGTGATTATGAAAGATGAACTCCAAACACTCATTCACTCGATGAAAAGACGCTGTGAAGCTGTCTTAAAAAATAAGGTATACTAAGGAATACTAAGTATTGATTGTGTAAGTATCACTTTAAAAAAATGCAAATCTAAGATAGATCTTACTATTAGTTGCATAACTTTTTTTGTAATACAGATATTGTAATACTGTTTTTATTATTAAATTCTACGTTAAATTATCTTCAATTTGATATATAAACGTTTGTAGTAAATGAAAATTAATATATTCTACAAGCACACAAAGTTGAAAAACATGAAACTTTCAAAAAATGTCCCCACTTTTGGCCACCACTGTATATCTCAGTTCAGCTAAGAATGTTTATCGTATTTTATCATGAGGAATTTATTTAATTGTGTTCTTAACTTCTATTCTCTCACGACGTTTTTGTACCTTTGTTTTATTTTACCACTTTAGATCACCGGTCAAAATTTTATCTCTTCTGTTTTAGGAAAATTCAAAATTTAAAATAATGTTTATTTTATTCAAAATTCTCTGTCAATTCTACTCCAGAAAAACCTAATCCAACTTTTTTCTTTTTTTTTTTTACTATTCTTTCCCCTTACATATATATACATTTAACAATGGTAAAAACGAGCTCCTATTTTAGCCGAAATGTATAGGCATTACACTGATCTAAATTAGCATAATATAGCTACAGATAAAATTATGCTATTTAATAATTTAGATTTAGTTAAAATCATGTTTTATTATTGTGTTTGAAATATTACAAAAAATGCATAAAGTAGTTACAGCCATCTAAATAATAATAAAATATTTTAAATTTGTGTTTAATTTTATTTCTATTTAAAAATTTGAAAAAGAAATTATAATAATTATAAAGTTGGTGTTTGGCCGCCAGATATTTAGTATTCGGTCCAAAAATTTGTGTGAATGTTCAGTATTCAGCCAAATTACTATTCATTACACCTCTGTGCTAAAATGCTTTAAATTTTACTTATGGATTATTATGAAGGTACTGAAAAACAATAAAACAATAAGAAATAAACAAAAATCAGAATCTTGCAAATTGTCCTTTTATTTTTTGATACACACTCGGAAACAAAAATGCAAAATATTTTATTCACTCTCTCTCTCTTTTTTTTTAATGTAGGAATTTTTAATTATAAAACAAAACAAAACTTCAAGATTGTCTTTAAAGACAAGAATGACAAAAGTAATAAAGTTTTTATCTTGCATGATGTTTGTTCTACTTATGGAAGAACATCATATGAATGTAGGTATGAATTTTTTAATATTTTAAATGATATCTGTTATGTCTAATTTTCCAGACAAAATTAATTATGATTATAAAACTATGTATAATTTGTTGATAATATAATCTGTATCTTTTTAGCACTTTCCAACCTAGTTGAAAAGTGCTTATGACTTCGGTTTGTCTGGCCGGATGGCCGTCTGTCCGTGCTCTAACTCCCGTAAATATGCTCGGATTGCTCTGCAATTTTTATATGTTATTGTCGTTATCTATGGCACGTTCCCTATTTCAACTGAAGTGTGTAGCACTTATAGTTTTCTTACAGGGACACTCAAAAGAATTCCGTTACATTGCGGTCTATGGGGAAAAATCATTTGCGGTTTATTTTAAAAATGTTTCACTATTGTAAACGCATTGAAATTTGAATAGATCACTAAGATGCATTAGAAGAAGCTTAATATGGAATAGTAGGTGTATAGCACTTAGAGTTACTTTACAGGGACAGTCAAAATAATTCCGTTACATTACGTCTATGGAGAAAAATCGTCTGCGGCTTATTTAAATAATGTTCCACTATTTCAAACGCATTGAAGTTTATATATATTACTAAGGTGCATTACAAGAGGCTTACTACAGAATAGTGTGTGTATAGCAGTCATCGTTCATTTACAGGGACACACAAAAGAATTCTCTCCTGTCTGTTAACAATAATTCCTGGAAGTGCGTTTTAAGTTACTGAACGCGATTTTAATCTTAACTAGCTTTTTGTCTATTACGTGGTGTGTATAAATTCTGTAGATCCTATACAGGGCAGCACAAACGTTCGCGAACACATTTCCGTTTATTGACAAACTCCAGAAGGAGAATTTAAACTGTGCTACGCGTTTCCTAACTAAACTAAAATTTAGCATCCTATGTATATATACAAATCTATAGATCCTATACAGGGCTACATAAAAGTATTCGGATATTTTTCCGAATATTGTATATATTGAAAATTCCCGAAATTACGTTTTTAAATATGTTATGCGTTTTCCAAATTGTTTACTTAGATGTCATCTTTCAGCTTATTAAATGGTAATGATTTGTAAAATTATTTTAGAAGCGTTGGAAAGTGCTACATAATCTATGCTTGACGCATGATTTTTCGTTCTTGTTTAAATATAGGGAAGATATAATAGAGCTGCAAAAGATAGAATTTTTCATCAGTAAAAAACTACCAGTGTTTCAAACTTTTGCTGAAGAATTAGAGCCTCTCATTGACAAAGTAAAAGAAGCTCAAGTTTTTGCTAAAAAAGTAAGTTATAATTTAATTAGAAGTAAAGTTCGTTTTATAAAATAAAAGTGATATTCTCAGCATACTCAAAAAATTTGGTAATTCAAAGAACAGTTTGAAAACATTGATAATAGTTTGATTTTTGAAATAATTTCTTGAATTTTACCGTTAAAGCTTGTCAACTCTACATATGAAAATTAATAATATTGTGCAGATGTTTAATTTGTTTTTGTTACATGACTATGAAAAAAGTTTTTTTAGATGATATAGTATTTAGTAAACTTATACAAAATACTTATTACAAAACTTGTATGTATATTTGTTAAAAAAATTTCTGATGTTTGTTATACTTAAAATCATAAAATAGATTTTATGAAGAAGCATAAAACTGCCACGACAGTTTCTATAAAGTTAAACCAAAATATGCCATAATCCAGAGATGGCAAACCTATTGCATGTGCAACAATTTCTCTGACATGCAAAAAAATTAAAATTTGATAATTATTGTATAGATACAATTTATTTTTATTTTTTTGTAATAAATAAGATTTTGTTTGGCACGTACAGACTATCACAAATACTGATTTATTTTTTCAGGAATTAATACATCAGGAAATTATTATTTTTTAAAATTCTATGTATCGACATGTAACTATTTTGTCTTTCTGTATGAATATAAAAGGCTTAATCTTTAAATGAATTTCATAAGACATCACTAGAATAAAATGGCAAGTGGACCTAATTTTGCTATGTATGTTATTAAAAATAATAAAATATGAATTGAATAAAGCATTCTCCATTGAACCTACATAAAAAAAAAAAAAAACATCTGATTAATAAATTATTAGTACATTAAAAAAAAAAAAAAATGAAACAGACTATTATAAGTTAGATGTTGCATTAACAATAAGTTTAAAATTACTAAAATAAAAATTTGTAATTTCTTTTCCTTTTTACAGTACACACCACTTAAATTAATTAAATTTCTGAATAAAAATTTAGCAACTGGTTTCTGTATTCAGAAAAATGACATATTGATGCTTGTTCTTAGTTATTTATTGCATAAAAGTGACAGCTTCTATTAATTAGTGTTTTGTATAAAAGAGACTAAGCTCCTGTACTTTTTTTTTTTAATGCAAATATTTGGATGACACAATGTTGGCGAATATTGTTTATGAATTTTTTCATATGTGCATAAAAGATTTGCCATCAAGCCATAATCAATAAAGATTCTTTTTTTTCTTTGTGTGTGTGAGAGAGAGAGAGAGACTGTGTTATACAAATTGTCAAGCTAGTTTACTTGATTTTGTTATTATAAGTAAGATATTCTTAAGATACATTTCTTAACATGTTTAGTAAACAAAGATAATAAATATAGATACTATTTAATAATCTTATCAATCTAATTTAACAAAACGGAACTATAAATGTTCAGTTAAGTAATTAAAATATATATATATATACATAATTTATGGAGAAAAGATTCATTAAATACAAAGATTATGAAACCCTGTAACTTACTATTCTAAATTTCTATATTCTAGACTTTGTTTCTATTTTCTTGTATGTGTTCTTGATATTTTTCTTGTACTGCTATTTTTTTAAGTCTTGATGTTAGTGAAGAAAGAGAAGAATTTTGTTTAATAACTATACTTTGGGTTCTTAATTACATATATTAGGCACAGTTAATCTGTAGGTTAACTATTATCACTTTTGTTTTTCTCTAAATGTAATCTAGCTTTTCAGTAATTTCTATTTTTTTTGTCTTGATTCTGACAGTGTGACGTTTTAAAAAATCTTTATCATAATAATTTCTTTACTGATTGATGATATGTTATTTAATACCTTTTTATAAAATACCATTATAGAAAAATAGGATAATTTATAGTGTTTTGTTTCTTCCTCTTTCTTTATTTTTTCTTTTTCATATACAGTCTAAAGGTGGTAAACATGTTAAACACCTGAATATGAATCTTACCTTTATTTTTATTATTGTTTTAAGAGCTGAAAATTATATTTTTGATTATTCAGTCGCTTTTTGGCAATTATTTTTGACAAACATTCTGTGCATCCAAATGTTAAACATTCAGTCATCCACTTATCTAATATTTAGTATGCATACAAAGCATTAAATACAAATCTTAAAATAATAATTTTATAAAAATCAATTTTCTTTTCTTTTATTTAATTTTAATGTATTACTATACTTCTTTTAATTGTTAAAAGGTGTAAAATAGAAACTTTAAAACAGTAAAAAAAAAAAGATTTTAATAGACATCCAAGTAAAAATAAAAAGTAACGTGCCTAATCTAAAAGAGTACACAAAAAATTGAATGATGGTATTTCAAATCATTACATCTTAGATCGTGCAACTATAGAATATTCTTATTTGTTTTTTATATTGGATTTGATGGAGCTGAAACATGGAAACAGTCTATTAAACAGGATTCATACTCATCAGGGGGTTATGGAATTCAGAGTGAAATCAAGGGATAAATTTCGGTCTTAAAAAATCAGGGCATAATCCAAAAAATTCCCCAAACCTGGGAAAACCTGGCAAAATGATTGGCTACTCTGGGAAATGAGGGAAGTCACTGATATTTGTGTGCTTTGTGATGTCATAATGAAATCAAACTAAGACACACCTTCTAACTTCTTGAGATATAGAATTGGAAAGTACCCACTCTTTCTTTTAGATTAAATATAGCATATGTTATATTTAATCTGTGCTTCTTCTAATGCCTGGCGACATCCATTCATACACTAGACATACTTTTCACAATTGTGATGTAAGGAAACTAAATGTGTCTTCTTTCCTTCAAGTCATTCTTTGAATTTTGTGGGAGGATTTCTCCATGATAACTATTCTTCACTCATGAAGTCTCCATTTGGAAACAGTTTCAAATTTGTTTTTAAATCTACGCACGTTGTTTATGAATTCTTGCCAGTATTTTTTTTATTTTTTTAAATGTTAAAAATATTTGTTATTAAAATGAGCTGGTTTAAAAATATTTTTAATTGGAACTGATCAGGTAAAAAATTGAATGCAGAATTTGTGTATTGAGTAAAATGTGTTGAATATGATTCATGCAGATTTTGATGTCATTTGTGCCGGAAATCATTTTTGCTGAGTAACATGGACTTGCATGCAAAATATGAAAAGCATAAAAAATTAGCAGTAAATTATAAAATAATCCAACTCAAAATCTTCAGCTGTTTGAATGTATCAAAGGATGACATGAATGAAACAAAAGCATCCAATGGAAACAATACGGAAAAAAAATGTCACTGCAACAGTCATTTGTAAAAAAAAGTTACTTTAAGCAGTTTCAAAATGGCATATTTAATTGCTTTCGGGTTATTTCCCTTTTTTACGAAAGAATTATCGAATAATATTGACAAGGATAAATTTGTGATATGTGTGCATAAAACTCTGAATAAAATATTGTTGTGAGCTCGGGGTTCGAAAGGACTGATGCCAATATATAAGAACAATAAAAAAGGCTTTATTCACTATAAACAGTGCAATACTTTCACAAATATCTTCTGAAAATTACAAGATAATCAGTAATCTTCAAATCCGATAAAAGCGCAGCAAAATTTCACACAGAAACAATGCGTTCAATACGACGTATCAACGACAAAATCGATCAGAGTAACACAGTTCTCAATGCAAAGCCTCTCGTATGAATTCAATCGCAGTTGACAGACAACTAACTAACTAACTGAACTGATGGAGGTCCTTATATAGGTTTCAGAGATCATTCCAGATTATTCCAGAGCCTTCAGATGCTAGAAATTACCAGAAGGTCCTCCAACTCTCGATAGAGTACTCCAAACGTGAAAGGATCCCAATGTAAATGTATAAGGGGGGGGGGTTGCACAAAAAGTCGCCAAATCCGTCGCCAACTTGGCGACATATAGCCAAATTTGGCGACAAAAATAAGTCGCCAAAACCATCGCCAACTTGGCGATAAACCCATTCCTTGGCGATATTCCCATAGAACTCTATTGTAAAAACGATGAGGGTGTAAGGTTGTTTTCCTTACAAAGCACCTGAGGCCTTTAGCATTGAGTTACATGATGCTCAATAGGAAATACATTAATACTGCAATTTTCACAATAATAAAATAAAATAAATTTAAACAAATGGAATATTTACAAGTATATACAAAATTCATAACATTGCCCCCCTCTCAAGGACTGCACGTCCCGGGCAGTTCAACCTTTGATCGGAAAGCAAACCCGTTGCCAACAAATGCTATACTATTCAAAACACTTAAAGTTTACATGAAAAATAACAATTAAACACATGCATAATGCTGAATTATACAAAAATACACTTATTAAAAAAAATGAAATTAAAGCATAGACATCATTACATACAAGTATTTAAATAATAATAACATTAATAATGATAATGCTAAGCAAAATAAATAATTACATTAACTTATATACAAGACCATGGTCATACTAATTTACATTATTTACATTACACTATTTACAATCAATGAACTAAGTACTATGGCCATAGTAAGGAGCCAGCCTGTCGTAATGAACGACTCTAGGCTTCGAACTTGGTGACTTTCGGATCCGAATTACGACATCGTTCAGTCTGTTTAGGACTGTATAAGGACCGTCCCAGTGCGATTGCAGTTTGGGAGAAAGTCCTTTACGTCGAGTCGGATTATAAAACCAAACCTTGTCACCTTCTTTGAATTGATGTCCCGTGGCTTTCGTGTCGTACCTGGTCTTCATCTTCTCCGCCTGTATATTGATCCGCTCTCGAGCCAAGTTGTGGACGTCTTCAAATCGTGCCTGGAGATTCTGCACGTATCCCTCTGGCGATGAAGGCGCATCTGGAGGGCGACCAAAAATCAGATCACAAGGTAGACGAAGATCACGACCGAAAAGCATCTGAGACGGGGAATAGCCGGTTGTTTCATGGACGGCGCTGCGATAGGCGAGAAGAAACAAGGGAAGTTTTTGGTCCCAGTCTTGTTGGTTTCTTGAGACTAGCAGTGAGAGATTGTTGAGGATGGTACGATTAAATCTCTCAACCATGCCATCCGACTGTGGATGTAAAGGCGTCGTCCTAGTTTTGTTCATTCCGAGAAGTTGACAAAGACCCTCAATCACAGCAGATATGAAATTTCTCCCTTGGTCAGAATGCATTTGAAGGGGAACTCCATACCTTGATATCCACTGGTGTACCAAGGCATCCGCAACCGTAGAAGCTTCTTGATCAGGGATGGCATAAACTTCAGGCCATTTCGTGAAATAGTCCATGACAACAAGGAGGTATTTGTTGCCATCAGCACTTCTTGGCAGAGGACCTAGGATGTCAAGGGCGATGCGTTCAAAAGGTGCTCCTACATTGTAGAGATGTAGTCTTCCTCGGCTACGTTTCTTTGGTCCTTTCCGAGCTGCACATGCATCGCAAGATTTGCACCATTGTTCGACGTCAGCTCTCGCCTTTCCCCAGAAGAAGCGCTCTCGGACTCTGTGTAATGTTTTCATGACTCCAAAATGGCCACCAGTGGGACTGCCATGTAATTCCTTGAGGACCTCTGGTATTCGGGATCGAGGAAGCACCAACTGCCACCGAGATGTCTTCCCATCTTCCGATTCGAATTTTCGGAACAGGACACCATTCCTGACGTGGAGAGAGTTCCAAAGAGCCCAATATTGATTCGTCGTAGGACTGTAAGTCGAGATGTCTTTCCAACTGGGCTTCGTGCTAGAAGATTCTAATAATTCCAAGATTGGTTTGATCTCAGAGTCTGCCATTTGATCTTCTCGAATCTTCTCATCACTCCAGGGATCTGGTGGCGTCAATAGTGAAGTCTTCGTCTGGCGTATGACATATTCGGGATTATACTTGCTCTCCGCTCTGGAACAATAGCGACAGCTCTCGGGACACGGTCTTCTTGATAGGGCATCGGCGTTTCCATGCGATGAGCCTTTGCGATGTCTGATGTCAAAGTCGTATTCCTGGAGTCGTTGTATCCATCTGGCTACTTGGCCCTCTGGGTTCTTAAAATTCATCAGCCATGTTAGGGATGCGTGGTCAGTACGAAGGAGAAATTTCCTGCCATAGAGATAGTGATGGAAGTGTTCTATGGCTTTCACTATAGCTAATAACTCCTTACGAGTGACGCAATAATTCCGCTCTGGTTTCGATAAACATTTGCTCCAGTATGCTACGACTCGTTCTTGGCCATCTATTTCTTGGGAAAGTACAGCGCCGACACTTTCGTGACTGGCATCCGTGTCCACAATGAATTGTTTGTCGGGGTGTGGATAGGTAAGAACAGGAGAGGATGTGAGAGCTTCTTTCAGCCGCTGGAAGGAATTGTCGCATTCTTGTGTCCATAGAAACTTCTGCTTGCTTTCAGTGAGCCTATGCAAGGGTCTTGCGATGTTGGAGAACCCCTGTACAAACTTTCTGTAATAAGTGCATAGTCCCAGAAAGCTTCGCAACTGATGGACATTTTCCGGACGCTTCCAGTTCTTTACTGCAGACACTTTTTCAGGATCTGTTCGAACACCTTCAGCTGAGATGATGTGTCCTAAATAATTTACTTCGCGTTGGAAGAACTTGCATTTCAGAGGGTTCAGCTTTAAATTCGCCGCTCTTAGCTTCGTTAACACTTTTCGAATATTTCCAAGATGTTCTTCAAACGTGCGGCCACCAATGATGACGTCATCTAGGTAGATGAGACAAGCTTCAAAAGTCAGGCCTTTTAACACTGTCTCCATGAGGCGCTCGAACGTTGCTGGAGCATTGCAGAGCCCGAACGGCATAACTTTAAATTGCCAAAGTCCTTGTCCAGTAGTAAATGCAGTCTTCTCTTTGTCATCAGGATGGATCTCTACCTGCCAATATCCACTCTTCAAATCAAGTGTGGAAAACCATTTATGTCCTGAAAGAGTATCTAGTGTGTCGTCTATTCTTGGTAGAGGATAGCTGTCCTTCTTCGTGATATCGTTAAGTTTACGATAATCCACACAAAATCTTGTGGAGCCATCTTTCTTTCGGACCAACACGATGGGAGAGGCCCACGGACTTGATGACGGTTCGATGATGTCACTATTCTGCATCTCTTGTAAGAGCTTAGAAACCTCTTCTTGTTTTGCGAACGGCAAGCGTCTTGGATGCTGTTTAATCGGTGGATGGTCGGCAGTATCAATTCTATGACGTGTCAGAGAAGTGCGACCTATATCATTCTCGTTTTGTGAAAACACATCCTTAAATTCCTGGAACAGTCTTTCTGCGGCATGTCTCTGTTCAGGAGATAAATTCTCATTTCGTCCAATTACAGGTGTTAAACTTGTAGGCGGCTCCGATAACGTCAAGCTCGGGTCTTTGCAAACACAGGTAACTGGAGCACAGGTTGCAAGCACTTCACCTTTCTGGATAATTCTAGACTTTTCACTTACGTTCGCAATCCTCACAGGTATCACATCTCTCGACAGATCTACCAGCGCTGATGCTATTAGCACTCCCTTTGGGCTCTTCTCAGGATATCCAGTCAAGCCATACTGGAAAATTCTTTCGTTTCCAGTTAATCCAGGTATCATCATTTCGGTCCGAGGAGGGATGATAACATCTGCCTTGGCTGTGATCCGTTGAATAGACCCGGACTCATTTCCAAGTTTGAAAATAGTGACATCTTCTTGAGCAGAGCGTAACTCATTATTCTTAAAATCCAGTGTAAAACCATGCTCTTTTAAAAAGTCCAGTCCGAGTATGAAAGGGTCTGAAATATCGGCCACATAGACTGTATGGTGGTAAGCGGCGTTCCCAAACTTTATTTCCAGTGTCATTCTTCCAAATATGTCGATCTTATCTCCTGTCACAGTTTGAAGGATTACACGTGGCGGGGTCCAGGAGAGTTTTTCTTTCAGCCGCTGAGCTAGATCTTTCCGAATGATGGTCACATTGGCTCCTGTATCGATGATCATATTACAGGGCAAATCATTCACACTTCCGACTAGAAAAACTCCGTTCTCGCCGCAACTTCTTGCAGAAATTTCACATACTTGAAAATGAGGCTTCTTAAGATCTGGAAACCTCCGCCCCGCAAGATGGTCAATAATCAGTTTTCTTGCTCCTCCGTTAGCGGGTGAGCTATTACCATCGGTGCTGGGTCGTCTTGGGCAGTCGATTTGGATATGGCCTTCTCCACCGCATCTCCAGCACTTGATCTTCCTGTAAGGTTTGTTGGCCATTAAGGAGTTCATCTTTCGCATTATGTCATTCATCTGCTGCTGTAAGCGCTCCACAGCTCTATCCGACGTCTCAGGCAGGTTGGCTGCTCGTACAAAGTGTCGATCTTTCCTAGTAGCTTGCTGGGCTGCCTCGAATTTCAGAGCGTAAACCAAAGCCCCTTTTAAATCATTGAGATCTGCAATCCGGAGTGCTGTCTGGATCTCAGGGTCACGCACACCATCAATAAAATATTGCAGAGCTAAACTTTCTCTAATTTCAGTCGGACAGCCAGGATACGCAAGGTGTGAAAGTCTCTCGACATCCGTAGCAAGCTCTTGCAGGGATTCAGTGGATTTCTGCTGTCGAGATTTGAGCTGGAGTCTGCTATATTCCTTCATGCATTTCTCGCCAAAGCGTAATTCTAAGGCACTGACGAGCGTTTCAAAATCCAGCGGTTCATTTGCAGGCAAAGTCTGTAGGACGTCGGCAGCATCAGCTCGTAGAGAAGCAGCTAACTGGCAAGCCTTTGTCTGGGAATCCCACCCATTGGCGTCCGCTACGATCCCAAATTGTGTCTTAAAAACTGGCCATGAGGATTTGCCGTCATAGGTCGAGAGCTTAATAAAGGCCCGAGGAAGCATATCTGGATACTTGATTTCTTCGGAATAGTTTCCGGCAGTTATCTTCTGTTTCTTGACTTTTTCCAAATCTTTTTTTACATTCTCTATGCTTTCTTCAACGGTCTTGGCGATCTTTTGAACTTTTTCTTCTACTCTTTCTTCTACGGTTTTGGCTGTCCTTTGAACATTTTCTTCCATTTCTTGAAATCTTCCTTCAAATTTGTTTTCCACGGAGCCAATTCTGTCATTTAAAGATGTTATTTTATCCTCTATTAAGTCTTTCAACTGACCAAGGTTGGTTGACATATCCTTCTTCATTTCATCTTTTAAATCGCCAAGGTTGGCAGTCATTTTCTCATCCATCACTGACATATCCTTCTTCATTTCAGCCTGGTTCGCTGTCATTTCCTTCTTCATTTCATCTTTCAACTCGCCAAGGTTGGCAGTCATTTTCTCATCCATTGCTGACATATCCTTCTTCATTTCAGCCTGATTCGCAGTCATTTTCTCATCCATCTCTCCTAATTTCTCCAATAATTTAGTCAGTTGCGCCTCCATTGCTCTGGTAATCGGCATTCAATCCCACTTCTGACACCAATTGTTGTGAGCTCGGGGTTCGAAAGGACTGATGCCAATATATAAGAACAATAAAAAAGGCTTTATTCACTATAAACAGTGCAATACTTTCACAAATATCTTCTGAAAATTACAAGATAATCAGTAATCTTCAAATCCGATAAAAGCGCAGCAAAATTTCACACAGAAACAATGCGTTCAATACGACGTATCAACGACAAAATCGATCAGAGTAACACAGTTCTCAATGCAAAGCCTCTCGTATGAATTCAATCGCAGTTGACAGACAACTAACTAACTAACTGAACTGATGGAGGTCCTTATATAGGTTTCAGAGATCATTCCAGATTATTCCAGAGCCTTCAGATGCTAGAAATTACCAGAAGGTCCTCCAACTCTCGATAGAGTACTCCAAACGTGAAAGGATCCCAATGTAAATGTATAAGGGGGGGGTTGCACAAAAAGTCGCCAAATCCGTCGCCAACTTGGCGACATTTGGCGACAAAAATAAGTCGCCAAAACCATCGCCAACTTGGCGATAAACCCATTCCTTGGCGATATTCCCATAGAACTCTATTGTAAAAACGATGAGGGTGTAAGGTTGTTTTCCTTACAAAGCACCTGAGGCCTTTAGCATTGAGTTACATGATGCTCAATAGGAAATACATTAATACTGCAATTTTCACAATAATAAAATAAAATAAATTTAAACAAATGGAATATTTACAAGTATATACAAAATTCATAACATTATCTAAATTTTTTTTTTTTTTAAATTAGTCATTAGTTATTGGCCAGACAGATTCAGTGAAGTGCAGGTGAGATTATTAAATTCTGTTTTTCTTGACCACTGTACAACCCAAGACTTGTATGACAAATGTATTCATGGTTCTACCAATTTGGATTGCAAATTTGGATTTGCATTCTGTTGCAAATTAGCCTTAATGGGCCTAATGTTAATTCGAAAGTTTTGTAAACTATTCAAGAGGAATTTAAGAATAAAAAAAAAAGGATATTTTTAAATTTATATTGGCATTTGTAGCCTTCATATCATTCATAATGCTTTTCAAGGAGGTAAATAAAATCACAAAGGAGAAATTAAATTCTTGCAGCAGTCTACTGAATTTTTAAGGACAGCCCCACAAGGCATGCAGACTTGATCTTTGTTACACAAATTAATGTTTTTCCTTTAAAATTCTGTCCATGTTGTTTATATATGTAATATATAAACTTTATTTTTGAGATAACCTTGTTTTTATTTTATTCTTTTTAGGCAGGGATAGGGGTCACAATACTGAATACTGATTTAAAGAATGTCATTAATTGTGTTAACATGGAAAAATTATTCATCCCAGAAAATACACTAAGGGATTGATTCTCAGGGGATTTTCTTTTGGAAAATGAGTATGCATAGCTGCCAACTTTTACACTTTTCCCCTACCACTAAAATTTTACCATATTAAATCGACGAAATCATGTTATTCAATAAGGAAAAAAATTGTATTAATTTTTACTGGTACCAAAAAAGTGTAAAAGTTGGCAGCTATGAGTATGAACCCTGTTAAAGCTTTTTTGTACTGTTTTACAGTTTTTATTTTACACCTTTTAGCAATTAAAATAAGTATATTATTACTAGATGTTTTAATTTGTTATATATTTAATGTATTGAAAATTAATCATCTCACACACAGCTTTTTATACGATGCATAATACAAATATATATTTCAAAAATTTAGCTTTTAGAAATTTATCCTTTAGGGTAAATTAAAATATGCTAAGTAAAGAGTAATGTTTTTCAAAAATAAAATTTTCAATATTTTAAAAAATAAAATCTTTTCCTTATTTTATTTATTGCTGAAGAATAGTGTTCAAAATTAATCTCCTCTATAACACAGAGCTGTTTTTTATAATATCCATTAATTTAAGCACATATTTCAAAAACTTGGTTCTTAGAACTTTATATTTAGGATAAATTAAAACTGCAAATTGTGGGGTGTATACCATGATAACCCTAATTTTTAATACCTCATTTAGAGAGAAAATGATTTTATTGAAATCTTTTGTGAGGGGGAAAGATTTCAAGGCTGTATATTATAAAGGACAAACGTGTCCGTGCGTAATGCTGACGTCATTTTGCGAATAGCAACACTTCATGATGAAATTTCGGTTTTGCGACTTTTGCTACTGCAATTTTTTAAATTTCTAAACATCACACATTTTCAATTTTTACACCGTTATATAGGAAAAAAAATCTACTTTTGAAAGCAATTTATTTGAAAACTATATCTTAATTGACTGATTTATTATGGCTTTTTTAAAATCATTTTCAAGCATGAATTAACAGGCTATTAGCTCCTGGCACGAAGCCAATATTGCTTTTAATTTGAATACATAATTTCATATAAAAATGATTTTTGGTATTGTTAGTAGGCAATCTAAAAAATATATAATAAATGTAAACAATCTATTAGAGTTTTCAATTAAAATAATGGTTTTCATCTGTATTTTGTAACCCGGGAAGGATCCCTTAGTGTTAATAAAGAGAGAGAGAGAGAGAGGAAAAACTATAAAGAAAACAAAATATTTTTTCTCTAATAGCTTTCTCATGATAACTGTGAAAGAAAAGGCAATTTTAATTATTTTAGTTAAAATTAAAGAGTCTACTGTACAATCTAAATTCTGAAATTGTTTTAATCTGATTTATTGTTTACTTCATTATTTAATATTTGTTAAATAATGTTAATTTAGGAAATGAAAGAACTTGAAGGGAAAGACAAGAAAAAGAAGCGTAAAAAGGGTAAAGATAATGATACTGATGAAGATACTGAAGAATCGACCACTGTTGAAAAATTTAAGAAAAAAACTAAACATAAATGAGAATTATGAAATTAAAAATTGTAAATAAGTGTAAATAAATATTTCTTAAATATTCTAATGTTCATTATATTTTTTTTATAATGATGAATTTTGCATCATTTTTCATTTTTGTTTTCCTCCAAAACTTTTTAGAAAATATTTGTAAATTCCCTGACTTTTTCTATATATTTAAAAATTTCCCTGACTTTCCCTATATATTTAAAAATTTCCCTGACTTTCCCTGACTACTTTGAAATTCCATGACGCTGGAAACCCTGCAAGATCAACTTTTAAAAGCTTCAGCTTAATGTTATTTCCTTTTTTAGTTACCCAATTTTTAAGTTCCTATCTTATATCCACCTAAATTTTGTTTCCATTGTAAATAAAATGTTTTTTCTTATGAAATGTAATTAAAATATAAGGAATAAATAGTACGAAGTAATTTGCATTTAATTTTGCTAATCAGACAATGAACTATGTGGTGAGTGTAGCTCTTTAGAAACTTATTGATAACATTTTTTTACAAAAACTTTCGCACATGGATTATTTTTTAATATTTAATTTGAATGTTCTGTCCAATCATTGAACTATTTCAAAAATTTAATATTGAGTAAAAAAATAAATATATATATATATATCTTCATCATTTTTATTTGTAAAAATCATTTGTCATTTTCAAAATGTACTTTTCTACAATACAAACCTTTCAATAATAAACTCTTCATGCAGTTTATTGGTATCAAGTCTTATGAAAATGCAGCACAGATCAACTATTTGTCATTTTTGACGCGGGTTATATACTAGTATAATAATAATCTGAAACTTGCGAATTTGTTTTTTTCTCTTATTGTAAGGATATTGCTATTTTTTAAAAAAAAGTTTTGGTTTTTTTAATAATAAAATTTTTTGCGTTTTATATATATATACAGGTGTCAGAGGTGTCCTATATTTCCTACATTTATAAAATAACCTTAAAAAATGTCCAATATCTATACTAATATTATAAAGTAGTAAAAATTGTTTGTTGCGAAAAACGTTCTAAAATTTCGATTTTTTTCTATACTGAAGGAGCTAGATACTTGAAATTTGGCATGGTAGTTATTTATAAAATGTAAATGCTCTCTAATTACAAATTTAAAAAAAAATTTGAGATTTAAAAGGGTGAGATGAGTGAAAAGCGGTCTAAAAACATTCTAAATTACAATTTCTATGGAATTTCGGGAACTACAGAACCATTTTCAAAAGTGATGGTAACAGTCCCTGCTGTAACATATGCTATATTTTATATCGGCGACACTACCATAGAAGAGGGGGTGAAAAAGTTCTAAATTTTCGATTTTTTTTTTTTACATTAGTGTGGCTTAATTAGTAATTTCTGAATTATCTGTGGCAGTAAAGTTTCTTCTAATGAAAATAGGCCAATGAATACCACTTGGCATTTTTCAAGAATTACGCGAGTAAAGCCGCGGGTTTTGCTAGTTGTTCTATATTTCTCCACTTTCTTATATATTTGGTATTATAATCATCAACGTCTCGTGTTTATGATTGTTTCGGCCATATTTCCATAATTACGCATATATTTTTAGAAATTATCATTTGTAATGTTAGAATTGTGAGGTTTTAGCACCAATCACATCGCCAAATTAGAAAAATGTGCAATACCTCACGAACTATTGGATTTAGAAGAATGCACTTTATACTATTCGATTCAGCATACAAAAATACATTAAAATATGTTATTTGACACATAACTATAATATCCGATCTTTAAGGAATTTTTTTTTACTATCCCAGGGCTCGAAAATTCTGAAAATTTTAAGGTTCCCAGCTGGGAACCTACATGAAAAGTGTAGGTTCTGTGTAGCTTAAAGTTTATGTGTTCCCAGGTTTTTATAAATTCAAAGCTTAATGAATAAAGATATTGTGTCACATTGATACAGTTTTGAATAATAAGCAAAAATTTTAGTTTTATGGTGTATCAATTAATGTTTTGACTGTTCTCTATCCAAAAGCACCTCCTCCCTCCCTTCATATTCTTATAGATGTGTAACTTAAAATGAAATGTTGCATTACATTTTCCCACTAAGATTAAGCATTATATATTGCATTTACTAATTTAATCAAACATATACAGAACAAATAATTAATATATATACAATATTTAATTTTTAGGTTCCCGGCTGGGAACCTGAGTGGAAAAAATACGTTCCCAGAAATGATTTCTGGGTTCCCCGGGAATGCTATTTTTGAGCCCTGTATCCTTAAGAGTCTAGTTTTGGAAAATCTTTTCTTAGCATTTGTCTACGTCCTAAGAAGTATTTTCCCTTCAATTTTAATGTTTCTAGGTTCAGTAGTTTTGGCTGTGAAATGAGTTGATGATCTCCCCACTCAGGACTTTCTTTTATATATCTTGATTTAATATCATTAATTAGGGAAAATTTATTAAGTAATATAGATTATGTGTTAAATACATTTTTTATTGCTAAATGTTTCCTAGAATGCTATTTTCTAAATGTCCTATATTTTTGTGAAAAATGTACTATATTTTATGAATTGGCCACTCTGACCCCTGTATATATATATATATATATATATATATACAGACATATGTTCCTTATAAAAAGGATTTTTGCTTCATTTCTATGGAAAAGGTCTTTCCATTAATCCCAGACTACGGTCAGTGGAAATATTTTCTATATTTTTGCCTTAGATCGGTATCCTCAAACTGATATTAAACGAAAATTGCAGAATTCTGTTACATCTCATCTCAGAAACTGATAAACATACTTCATTTCATTCCAATTACTTTCTAAATGCTGGCCACAATACAAACTTGGACTATCCAAATGAAAGGTGTAATCATATTATGTTATGTGATGAGAAACTGCATTAAATTGAAAAGCACAAACAAAGTACATTTCACTGTGTAACCTACAGGAATATAATGTCAAATTGTATAACATACAGTTCAGCAGTGTCCAAAATTGTGTAACCTACAGAGTAGCTATGTCCAAAATCTGTAACCTACAGATCTACTAATTAAATGCTTTTTTGTATATTACATTCTAGGTTATATACTATGGAGTAAAAAAAAGCATTAAATTTGAAAATTTATAGTTAACGTTTAGTGTTCCCACATTTTGATTATCTTTCCCACCTCCAAAAAACACTTTTAGTCATGTTTTTGTTTTGACCTATAAGCAGAAATTCTTTCATGCAGAACAGTAAACAATTTGTGTAAGCAAAGGTCTGTCAAAACTTTGCTCCCAGGATCCACCCCCCCCCCTTTTTTTTTCTTTTTGTGAAATTGAGAAAAGTTTTTTATGTTTGTGAAAAATCTAGTCATAATTTTATGAATTTGAAACTAATGTTATATCCAGGTTCTTGTTTAAACATTTTTAAGAACATATATGTATGTAAAATACACATTTTCTTTATATGTGTAAAACTGATAGTCAGATTTTAGTATCAAATGATTGAATTTGTGAAAGGTTCAGTTTGGAAAAGTTTTCTGGAAGGTCTATTTTTAAGACAAAGGATTTTGTGAAGGGTCCTATTTTAAATTGTGAAAAGTCCTTTAAAGGACCCATATTTCTTCCTGAACAGATCCCTGTTAAGGCAGATTTTCCAACTGCACATTCAAAAAGGAAATAACTTTATCTATTTACGTATTGTATTTCACAAGCATTAATGAACTTTATACGATATACAAGAATAATAATAAAAAGATGCATAGTTTGCTGGGGGTCGTTTTAAATGTGTTTTCATATGAGGTTGCAAAAATGAATGGGTTAATTTAAAGGAAAAATTAATGTGAAATATTATCTAGATTAAAAAATCCATTAATTGTTTAAAAGATTTTGATTAACTGATTAATTTTTTTCAATCCTAAAATAAACATTGTTAAAAAAAAAAAAAATCAAATTTTGTTTTTCAAGCTCAATACTAGCGTCACAGTTCATAACAATTCAACAGTTTTTCACTATCTTTTTTCCAATTATTTCTAAATTAAAAATATGGCATTTACCATGGTAAAATAAAAGAGAACATCAGAAAAATATTAATAAAACATCAGAAAATATAAATAAAACAATCTTTATGAAACAATAGTAAATATGTACAACATATTAATATCTTGAGGTAATTTTATATCAGAAGCTGTACAAAAGAATAAAATTCTTGCTGCATGCTCTGATGCAAAAAGTTTTTAATTCTTCAGTGATACCTGGCTTTTTTGCTTTTTTTGTTAAAGCCATGAGGTTTGAATTTCTTTTCCTTTGGACGTTTTGTACCAAAATGTCCGTCATTCTTTTTATTGTGATGTTCTGTTGGTACCATATTAAATAATGAAGAAGTGTGCATTGCTGAAAATCTTGGGTCGTTCATATCAGCCTGTAGAGTAAAAAAAAAAAAAAAAAAAAAAAAAAAAAGAGGGAAGGAAATTATTATAAAAACATCAATTAGACTGTAAAGCACATACATAAAAGTTAGGAAGGAAAAATGATCTATATAAGTCAAGTATCACATCTATAAGAAACAAAATGGACCTTTTAAATCTAAAACTACAACCTCCCCAAAATAAATAAATGTGTTTTTGAGATCAATATAATATGAAATTTTAAAGCAATTATAAATATACACATAATGAGATTAAATGTTTATAAATGCAATAAAACTTTGAAAAACTAGAAAAACAAAAGTCAAAGTTGGGGAATGTAAATGCACGTGCATTTAGGTGTAACTACAGCCGAATTCAGTTATTACAGAGTTCTCACAATAACTAAATTTAAGACTTTGTATAATGAAAAATACAAAAAATAGTAAGTAAAAATTATTAATAAACTAGTGTAAATGCCCATCCTAGGATGGTGGGTAGAAATCATGGTTTTCACTTAAAATTTGAAATAATTGATAAAAATATTCATATACTATTTATCAACAATAAGGAAAACTAGCATGAAACATTAAGTTGAGGACCTATGCATGTGCCTCTGAGATTTTAACAACAAATTTGTAATCTGATGTAAATAAGACGAGGGTAAATTGCAGATGTATCTTAATTAGTAACAGATATATATTGAATGCAATATCAGTACAAATATTTTTTACTGACTGATTTGTACTCTTAAGAAATAGAAAAATGTTTACTAGGGATGCAACAGATATCTGGTAAATATCCGATATCCGACATATCCGGCTGATTTTTGAATATCCGAAATATCATCGGATATCCGGATCATAATCACCGGATATCCGACTTCTCTGCCAGATATCCGACTCTCTACTACATAAGTTCTATCAATAATATGCATAGGACATGATGGCAAATTGTATTCAAACATCCTTGATAAAAGTGACTTTTGTTTATAATGCAAAATAAGAAATATAATAGTAAGTTCCCTATCCACGAGTAAAAGGTCTTAACTCTTAAAAGTTTAAAGAATTGTCAGCTTTCCTAATATAGATATTTGAACTCTTTATAATAAATTTACGAATTTACGTTTACATCTTTCAGAAAATTATACCTTTACTGTCAGATTGTAAAATCTATATATTTAAAACACTAAGCGTTTTCTTTCGACAATCCGTGAGAACAAACTACTGCATCAAATTACATCATTCTTTTTTTAAATGAAAGACATTTGGACATGTTATCGTATTGTTTTTGTTATCGTACATTCGTTTGTTCAAAAATTTTATTAATTAGCCGTAATTTTAAATTAAACTTTTACATCTGCTTATGATGTCATAAAGTCGGCAATCGGAATTGCGAGGCACATAGTTTATTCTCTAAACTCTATGGTTGCGAGGATAAAAGAAACATAATAAATATTAAAAGCATGTGGTTTTTAGGCCGAATTTTTAATTTGTAAGTTAAATTTCGGTAAATATATTTATCCGTGTGTTTTATAAAAGAATAAAAATTCATATTTATTGTGACGTCACAGGAATATTGTTCATTGGGTTTATTTTATCATTATGCATTATAACTTTGTTTAAGCTATTTTTTCATTACAATTAAATACAAAATATATTTTTATTTGTATACATGGTGTTTAAGCACAAAAGTAACTTATACAAAGTACGTTTGAAAAGTTTGTGCCCGTGAAAATGACGTTATGCTTAGCTTGAAATGCATTTTAACATTAATAAAGCTAAAAAGAAAATTTTATAAGATTGTGTCAACATGACTTAATTTGAACTGATTTTTTTCATTGCCTTTAATGGTTGCTTCATCTTGATTGCATACCTTGATTACATGCTACCAATTACTTTTTTTTTTAAATTATAGGTTAGAATATTTCATTTTTTAATAAAAAATTCACAAAAGTAAAGGATTTCAGGAAAATTAAAATTATTAAAAATAGTGTTATGATTATTAAAAAACTTGAAATAATGATTGTTTTTTTTTAGCTAGAATAAACAATGTAAGGCTAATATTTTATAGGAATTATTTTGGTAGGGGTTAGTTATAAGTTCATTTAACAGTTCCTTATTAGCGGCAAAGTCTTATTTCTTTCACTGTAAATTTCTCTTTTGATGTCAAAAAATGGTAGTCTACTTTTGGACGCCAGCCAAAACGCAGTGGCAATTTTTAGAAATGTATAACCGGTTGTGATAACAAACGGCGCTATCGCTTTAGCTTTCATCGCGCTTACGTATCACTTCTAAATACTAAAAATTTCAATTTTTTACTACATTTTACAATTTTAATTCTTACATCATCAAGTAAAAAAAAAATTAGCTTTCGATTGAAAATTATTTGAAAACTGCCGCTTAATTTAATGACTTTTTAAATAATTTTCAAGCATGAAATATTTTTCAATTCTATTTCAACAATGACCATCAGTTTGCTTTAATAATGTAAAATAGCCCCTGAGAAACTTGCCACAATTGAAAATAGATTTCCCTAACCATCATGAAAAGTGAAAAAAAAAAATAAGAAACCTGATAAGTCAGAAGATAAAAACAATTTTCAGTTTATGTTTAACATAAAATTGATATGTTGAATTCGTTGCTGTATATGTTGCATCCGAATATGCTAGGAATTGTATTTTTTATATTTTTTTAAGATACATTGGGTATTTAACTCTATAAGAGGGAAAAGATCACTGACTGTGATGGATAATCATCCTGATTATGTAAAGGGACCGAAGAGACCATACAAATAAATTAAACTTGAAAACATTAAAAATCTCCCTCATCTACAGATTGATTTATTATTATAAAAATAATTCTTCATCTTTAGATAAGAATTGATTAGCTTAAAACAATGGATGCCTTTTAGAAGATGTGGATTTGAAACAAACATTGATTAAAGAGGACATTTTAAAACTTTTAATTTAAACATTTTAAAACTTTTTTTAACGTCGAATTTCAACGGTGCTTTTGGTCATTGTAGCTCATTTGGTTGCATTATCACAAGGGGGGGCGGGGGGAGATGTGTGCTTTAATATGGCGGTAATGTCAAATTGATTTGCATTACACATTTATTTACGGATTATTTGTTCAGAGTTTGCATCGGAAATAGTATTTAACTGGGGGAAAAAACTTTAAAAATAAAATATTTGAAAGACTGTTTCATACGGACCCCTTCTTAAATAATAAAGTAGCTTATTTTACCGATATTGTTATCGTATTTTTTTTCCGTCAAGTTTTGACAGGTTCCATCTAGTAAAGTTTGAAGTTGCTTATTAAAGTAGGAATTTATTAATTTTCTTTCTTACTTTTAGTTAAACAATTAGACAGACCTATTTTTGTTTTTTAACTTGTATGTTAAAAAAACTTTATACTTATTATCTATACTAATAAAAGAAAGTTTTGCTCTGTGTGTGTGCGATGGCTACCAAAATCTACTGCACCTAGGAGGCTGAAAATTTGGGTGAGGATAGTCTACGGCAGGTTTTGATGCACCTGAGGCTCAGACTTAATTTTTTGTGACCCGGGCCCCTTTACATTTTTGTGCCATTAATTGTTTATAACTTGCCCCCTTTTTATCCAATCTTCTTCGTTTTTGGGGTCATTTCTACATTCCAGTTAAGACCCTGACCTCCTGGAGCCCGGTATAGGGGCCCCGTTGAAGTTTTTGTTCCCTAAATTGTTAATAACTTGCCTCTTTTTTAATTCGATCTTCTTCATTTTTGGGGCCTTTTCTCTATTTAGTTATTCTCCCATTTCTACATCCCAGTTAGAACCCTGGCCCCTGGAGTCCCTTGAATTTATTGTGTGCCATGCATTTTTCAGCCCCCCCCCTCCCAAATTGTGTTACCATATCAATGCATACCGTATATACTCGCATATAAGCCAACCCTCAAATTCAAGATGAAATCAGGTTTAATACCAATATTTTACTGTAGTTTTCTTCATGCCTTAAATTATTTAGAATTAAATGAGATGAAATAAGCCATAGAAAACTATTCTGAATTACGGGTATTAAACACGTTTTCATCTTGAATTTGGGGGTCGGCTTATATGTGAATATATACGGTAACTTTAATGGTGAGTCTTGGACTCCTCTCTCCAGGCCACTACCCTCATAATTTTATTGGTTCCTACGGCCCAATTTTTTAAGCATTTCTTTAAAATTTTATTCTAATGATTAATTTATACCTTATGCTTAATTTAGACTAATTGAAGATCTAAAGTGCTAAGTACTAGGAAATTTTTACAATGTTTTTTTCTCATGGCCCTGATCAAAACTATCAGTTGGCTTCTTTTGGGCACCCTACGATAGCTCCCTTAAAAACAAACTGTCTGATTCACTAGCTGTTAGGTGTGTTTGTAATTATATAAATACGTAGCATCTATAGTCATTGTCTGGTCTCTCTGCATATAACAGCGCAAAAACTTTAACAGCGCAACCGAATGATATATATTATCAATGCAGAATTTTGTCGAGTCATTTCACATTTTATGAAAATTGAATCAAGACTTAAAAAGATATTAATAAAAATATTTAGTAAGTAATTTGAATTTTTTAAAAATCTGTACTTCCTTGTTATAGCAGCTTCCGAGTATTAATCGTCAATCGGTCGAGATCTATCACCAAATTATCTGACATGTGTGACGTTATAGTCATATATGACATTTTATAACCTCTATGACCAAGTTATAGCCATATTCTTCATTCTATTAAATCCTATCATACATAATTAATTCAATGATATCCTATGATAGGTAATGTTTCTAGGTTGCCATGGTGATTACATCATATTTCAGATGGAGTCATATTATTTCTGTATTACTGAATTTAAAAACCAAATTTTTATACTAAAATTGTTTATAGCAATTAAATCTACCAACAGTTTTTTGGATAGATGTTTCCGGAGAGACAGATATTAAATGGAAAAAGAGTCTAAATATGGATTTCAAGTTCTGAAATTTTCAAAGGTTGGCTTAAGTTTCCCATTGGGATTTTCAGTAAATGTCAACAAAAGATAAAATGTTGCCAACTTAAAATGCACTTATTTTATTATGGAAATTAATCATATCATAATAACAGGCGATATAATTTATTTCATTGAAACTAGCTATTGTACGAACACACCTCATTTGTCATATTTGAAGTACAATTTCCAACTTGTTTTTCTGTCAACTTCTTAGGACTTCCAGCTACTACATGACAAGCAAATTTCTCAGACAAGACCCAGGCATCCAGTTTTTGTGCCCTAACTTGTTAATAACTTAAGTCTCTTTTTTATCCGATCTTCTTTGTTTTTAGGGTCCATTTTTCCATTTAGTTATTCCCCCATTTCTACATTCCAGTTAAGACCCTAGCTCTCTGGGGCCCGGTACAAGGCCCATTGAAGTTTTTGTTCCCTAAATTGCTAATAACTTGCCCCCTTTTAATCTGATCTTCATAGTTTTGGGGACCTTTTATTTATTTAGTTATTCCCTCATTTCTACATTTCACTTAGGTCCCTGCTTCCTGGTACAGGGCCCTTGACTTTTTTGTACCTTGAAAGACAAAAAAAATTCTCAGACCTCAGCTACAACCAATTTTGAATATTAATCTCCTTCTTGAGGCCCTTGGTGCAGCTTCTTTTAAAAAAATCATTCAAACTTGAGTTCTGTTTAAGGTTATTATCATGGGCCCGGGAAACACTGGGTGAGTCAGCTATTTTTTAATAAAGGAATTTTAATGCATAACCTGAAATTCTGTTTCATGCCTGTATAAAACAACAAGGGAAAATATAACTTCATTATAAATATTTAAAATTAAAAGCAATTTAGCTTAAAATAAAACTAAATGTGACTTAAAGTAAAACAGTATTAATTAATTATAACAGAAAAAAAGTATCAACTAAACCTATGTTTGAAGAAAATAACTCTTCAACCATATTCGTAGATATTTTATGCTTAAATTTAAAAAAGATGTATGTATTTATTTGTGAAAATACTCCACAATTATAGGTATATTAATAAATGTGTTATGATTAAAATTTGTTTACTTCTGCCAGCATTGTAAAAATAAACAGAATATTTTAATGTTTAAATTACATTTTTTATGCAACATTTTAATATACATATATTTAAAGACATGTAGTTTTTGTAAATTATATTTCAATATATTTAAAATGTTTTAATGGTAATTTATTGTTCTGAGATGGCATTATATAAAGAAATAAATAAGCATACACCATAACTAAAAGCATATCTAATGCCGGATATCCGTTATCCGGCTTAAGATAAAGAGCTTCGGATATCTGAAATACGATATCTGGCAAAATACATATCCGGTTCATCCCTAATGTTTACATACTATCCATTGACGACAATAAGGAAAACTTACCTGAAATGTTAAGTTCAGATCCTCTGGAGTTTTAACAACAAATTTTTGATCTTGTGTAAATAAGATGGCAGAACAGAAAAGGAAGATTTTTCTCAATCAGTAAAAAGGAAATAGGTATAAGATATAGTTCTCATTTGGGTACAGATGTTGAAGACGCACTGGGGTATCTTATTGGTGCTAAAAAGGTGATTTTATGCCTGGGTAACCTGGTAGAACAGATTGTGTGTTTTATATTAAATTAAACATTGTGTGTTTTTTATTTAATAAATTAATCATTGTGTGATAGTGGTGTGTGTTTATAATAAAAATTGTGTATTTTTTAAAATAAAGTTGTTTGTTTATTATAGTACAATAAACTGTTTCATAATAAAATAAAACTAACATTGTGTTTTTTCAAGCTAGCCCTAACAGGTACCCGAAAACGGGGTTTTCTTGCCAGAATGGCACAAAACAAAAATCTCGTCAACCCCGATATTTCTGTAACATCTGTTCCCTAATTTGCATTTTATTATGAAGTCTTACATTTGTTATGGTATATTAGCTGGAAACAAACACTGAACTATTAATATTGTTTTAAGTGCAAACGTGTTAATGTTCCGTAATAGTTTTAAGCTTTTTTTTTTTTTTTATCATAACACTACTCTTAATAATTTTATTTTTCCTGAAATCCTCTACTTTTCTGAATTCTTTATTAAAAAATTAATTCATTTTACATATAATTTAGTTTTAAAAAAAAAGCAAACGCTAACATGTAATCAGGGTATCCAATCAAGATGAAGTAATCAATAAAGGCTCCAGTTCTGATTTTGATATTTAACAATTGAAAAATCAGTTAAAATTACTTTATGTTGGCACAATCATATCATTTAAAAAAAAAAGTTTTATCAATATAAAATACATTTCAAGCTAAGCATAACGTCATTTTCACCTGAGCAAATTTTTCACACTTACTATAACAATATGTACTTTTATGCTTAATCACCATGAATTAAAAAAAAAAAAAAAAATCATTTAATTGTAATGAAAAAAGAAATGGTATCGGATAAACCCAATAGATGCTATTCTCGTGATGTCACAGTAAATATGAATTTTTATTCACTTATAGTACAAAGCAACATTTGCAAAAATTGTTTTACCAAAGTTTAACCCCAAATTAAAAAATATGACCAAAAAGCCATGTATCTGAATATTTTTATTATTTCTCTTTTCTCTGCAAGAATGGAAGTAATATATTGTTTTGTCTCCCATAGATTGTTTGGATGAGTTCATACCAGAATCAACATACTGTGTTTTATTATATTTAGATGCAGAATGATTATTCTGATTAAGGCCTTTTTAAAGTTAAATTAATAACAGATGAAATTACATTACTAATGGTAGCTTGAAATGGTTCAATTCTGAATTTATTGGTGGTAAAGAATTCTACAAAAGTGTGTGTGTGTGGGGAAGAAGAGAATTGAAACCACACTTATAATTTATTTATTAATTAAAATTAATTTTAAAAAGAAAATTTTTCTTTAGGATTTCTTTTGACACATTTAAATCTTATATTTTTCTACTACTTAATCCAGTGAACTAAGAATGAATTTCATTGAATTAGTTAACTTAGTCATTTACGAGAAATTACTGCATAACTGATCTCTTTGAGGTTTTGCTCTATTTCTTTTAAAATGTAGAGCATGCATAATGTAACACATCTTGCTTCGGCAAAGTGAGTGATCTTTTGCGAGATTACTGAACTTTAGCTTGTTATATCAAACTTTTCCTCATTAAAAAAACAGTTTTCTGCAATTTATTTTTATATTATACCAACATTTCCCTTCTTTTTGCTTGTTAAAACAGTGTTATCATTACAACCTAGTTTGTTATAAGTGAATCCAACTGTAATTATTTTATTGTGTATAAAAACAATATATTCTAAGAACAAGAAATTAAAATTCTACTATAATAACTGAATTGGATCAAGAGCAATAAATAAAAGACATACTTCAAAATAAAATTTTGACCAACAAATTATGCTAAGACAGACAAAGAATAAAATGGAAACACCCTTTGAAATCAAAATCTGAATTCATTTCTAGTTAAATTAAATATATGCTAATTTCTGAGTACCTCAAAATTAACATGGTGCAAGTAAAGACTATTAAAATCAATACGAACATGCATATTATGTGACTGTAGCAAATTTCTCTGTCCCCCACCTCTCTTTCATATGCAATCTAGATCAGAGAAATCTAAACCATATACAATCTAGATAAGAGAAATCTAAACCATATGCAGTCTACATCAGAGAAATCTAAACTATATACAATCTAGATCTGAGAAAGCTAAACTACTAACTTTTCACAAACAAATCTGTCTAAATCAGTAGTCTTCTCCTTAAGACTGTTCCAAAATCAAAGCACTTTGTTTTGTGCATTGTGCAATATATATTTAACCTATACATTCATAAAAGGATTTAAATTAGAATATTTATAAGTTTATAATGTGAAGAATTTTTTAAGCATTTTATTTTACTTTTAAAAAATTACAAAAGTGTGTGTTTTTAATGAAAAAATAAAACAAAAAAGTTAATAATTAACTAACAATAAATTATAATGATAGATGTATAGCATTCTTAGGATTTGGAGAGTGAAAAAAACAACTGAGTTTATTAAATAGTTAAAAATTTTGTACAACTGAGTTAAAAATAATGAATGCTTATAGACAAAGTTTTTGCTCAAGCAGATAAGAAGGAATAGCGGCAAAACCCTAACCTTAATTTAATAAACATAAAAATATAAGAAAATGATAGTGGTAGAAATCAAATTAAAATAAAGTAAAACTTTTGAAACATTGGGACATGTAAAAATTTACTGATTAGTACCAGTAAGATAAAAACCCAACTGGGAAACAGATTTAATTCTGCAAAAATGTGTGGAGATAAAGAATGAACAAATAAATAGAAGATAACATAATATAAATTTATGTCACAAAACTAAAACAAGACACTCACATATAAACAACTGAAAAAGAAAAGACGATGTTAAATAGTTGTTTTCTGCCATAAATTATTATAATGCAGGCAGAATTTGTGGAACTAAACATTTTTTTTTTTCCTTCTGAGCTACTGGGAAGGAAAATGGTACACACATGTATCGTTGGCCCAGTAGCAGAATTTTCTGTGTTAATCTGCAGCAAACCAAAATTTATCTGCGACCCAAAAATGCCAGACCAAGCTTACTATCATAAGAAATTACAGTAACTCATAAAATAAGCAAAATTTCTATTTATAAAGTAAGCATAAGAAGAAAATTCAATAAATCTAGGGACAAAAGAGAAATTTTAGCAATTTTTCATAGCCCAGAATTTTGTTTTAAGCTGTTAGATTAATCTGCAAAGACTAAAATTATCAACAGCGCTGCTGCCATGCTGCACTGTTTCTGCTACTGGGATCATTGGTATTGTTGGGTTAAGCAAGTAGTAACAAGCCACTTTGAATTGCTGTCAATTACAGGTTAAAACTTTTAATTTTTCTTGTTTTAAAACTTGAATATATAAAACTATCTGTAACAGAATAAATGATTTTACAATCAAATTATAAGAAAATGAAAGTGGCCAAAAGTCAAATTGTACAAGCAGTGTCATTTATATATGAATGATATTGTGTACACAAACAACTCACAATACATTTTTTAAAGTAAATTAAACTTTTGATAAATTAAAATATTTCGACAAAACAAAACAGGAACTTGTTCGAAACAAAACCCATTCGGAAAGATTTGTAGCAGTTTTTGGAACAGACAAAAATCACATTTGTAGTAGGAAAAACAATTTTGATAGCCAAAAAACACTTTTGTAGTAGGTAAAAATCAATTTAATAGTGGAAACAAGTATGCAAATTCATTTTAGAGTAGTTTTCAAGCATTAAAAATTCAGTTTTGGAGAAAAAATTATCCAATTTTGGAGTAAGTTGAAATTAAAGTATTATTTTTTTCAAAGCATTAAAATAAGCAGAATTATGGGACTTTTTGTTTTCTTACATCCATGCTATACATCAACATCTATCATAACATTAGAAATAGGAAAAAGGAGGAGAGGGAAGGGTAGTTTTTAAAAGCTCCTTATACCTCCAGATCCAAATTTTCCTGTCTTCAAATGAAAAAACTTTTTGCTTTGTTTTTCTGCCTATATGAAAATCCTTCCTTTTCTCGGAGAAGGAGTAAATAAGGACAGAAAGTTTGAGGAGAATTTAGATGATTGTTGATTATTTATTGTTGCTATGAAGAAACAAATAGGGCAGCATTTCTTTTACAAATTAGAATTTCATAGGTAAACTTTATATAACAGATTATTTATTTATTTGTTTATTTTTACTTCCAAAAAACTAATAAGACAGAAAAAAATTAAATAACTTTTTAGATTTTAAATTTTGTGTATTGTGGAGGACAAAGAGTGGAAATGAATATTGTAGAGAGATGGAATTTACATGATTTTGTTACAATAAGGTAGCAAATGGAACAAAAAATTCTAAAAATATGAAAGGATTTTAAAGATTTACAATTTTATTTGGGAGGAAATGCAAATTTGGTGGTGAAATTTAGATAACTTCTAAAAAAGTAGAAATTACGGATATGCACATGATTCTCACTTTTGTGATATTAGTCGAAATTTATTGTTTTCAGTTATGTGTTCTCATAAATTATCTTGCCCCCACTCTCCCCCTCTTACACTTGAGGAAAAAAAAGGGGGTTGACAGCAAATCTCTAAAAATGTGTCTCATTACTCTTTACACAAACCTCCAAATCAAACTCCCACTACTTAATAAAATTTCTTCTCTTTAGCTTCCACAAATTTTTTAGTTTCCATATCTGGTATTTGGTGGTCATTCATTCAGTAGTAACATAATTAAAATGTAATTAATTAATAATAAAAAAAAATAGAAAATTTATATTTAAGATATTGTAATAGATGTTCAAAAGCATTAGTGTGAAATTTGTAGAATTTATGTGCAGCAATTGCGGTATAAAAATTTATTCATTTTTCTCATTAGATATCCACATACCACCATTTTATTTCCTTATTTGAAACAAAATAGCGATTTGGCACAAAAAGCTCAAGAATCATATTTTGGCACAGAATGGCAGATGACATCTGAACAAAAATTACTTTTAGAGATTTTCAACAGAAATTTTCAAAAACACCTTGCAACAAAGGAAATATTAAACTAGAAGAAAATGGCACATATAGTAGTTTGAAACATTTTGAGTTGATTTTTTTAGTGTCATCGTTCAGCAGTAATGAAAATTCTTTTAGACCAGGATTTCCCAAAGTGCGGTAAGCTAAGAAGTTCTAGAGAGTATTCGACACAAATGTGTGTCAACAATTAACATACGGTACAGCACATAAATCAATCAGTGCAAAAGCATTCACCTCACTGTTTATTTAAACAAAACATAAAACACATCAGGTGTTGAAGTAGATGACTTATAACTCTGCTTCAGCAAAGTAAGACTGAAAATTCAACATAGATGCAAGGGTAAACATATGTGCCAGCTACATTAAAATAACTTGCTATCTGGGAAGCTTATACACTAAATGTAAAATAAAATGTACATTTATATCTGATCCTAGTTTTTTTTTTTTTTTTTTTTTTTTTGTTATTTTCCTATTCACGAATCTTACCAGCAAACAAAAACAAGAGGTACATCAGGTGAATTTAATCATTCAAAGGATATTTGGTATATAAAAGCTTGGAAATTTGTCTTAGACAAACCAAACATTCCGAAGATGGCAGAGAAGATTACATAAATTTTTCACTTACCACAAAACCATCCAAATCATCAGATTTATCTTTCTTTTTCTTCTTTTTCTTTAATGTCGATGGACCTGCTAAGTCTGTCTCATTCTTATAGTCTGATATCAATGCCAGTTCAGCCTACACAATAAAGATAAAAAAGTGTTTTCATTCCATATGCAAAACATGATTATAGATACTATATATGAATATGCTGAAAAATTTAATATTAAAGAAATAACTTACCAATTTTTTATCTTTTTTGAAGTTTTCATTAGACAAGGTTTCTAGGGGGAAAAAAATGATACTTTCAGATCTAAATTCTTATTATAACCCTGTATTAAAATTCAACCCCTTCCTTTAGAAGACAAGTATTATAATAACAGTTAATTCTTTTAAAAATCTGTATATTACATATATAAAAACAGTCTTTGCTGAAGTAAATTTTAGCGCTAAAAAGGACTTTTCTTATTTATTGAAGAAACAAATCCAAAGTTTAAAAATACAGTAAAACTCGAGAAAATGGAATGGCTCAGGAGTAATATATATATACAAAACTTTAGACAGGTTTTCATCGTATCAGATAGATTTGTATGATATTCTTTAAACTGGGACCATTAAAATTTTCTGTTTAAGACAACATTTTGTTATACAGAGGTTCCATTTTCACAGGGTTTACTGTATTATGGAAATAATTTTTTAATTAAAAATATATCTTCGCTATTGAATGAAAAAAGGAAATAAACAATTCAATATTTACACTAAATATTTTGAGAAATATCATTTATTTGAGAAGAAGTAAATGGTAAAGTTAGCTGAGTCATGCAGTGCTAGCAATTGATTATATATAATAGTTTTACAATATTAATTCATTGTTTATTTCACAAAGCATGTAAGCTCTTTTTTTAGCTGAACTACTTTTTTTGTAAATGAAAATAAATAAACCTAGTTAATCATGAATTCATGTTCAATACCAAAAATACTTCAGCATGTGCTCAGAAGATTCATGCTTAATGAATTATTTAAAAAAATATTTTATGATGCAAATATGAAAGAAGAACAAAGTTAAATGTAAAAATAATGAACTTGAGTTTTTTTTAATTGTACAATTTCTGCACTAAATTAGACCAAAATTTATGTATTAGTAAAACAAAAGAAAATATACCACAAACATTAAATTATGAAGAGAAAAAAAAAGAAAGAGACAGCTGTTCTCTTCTGTCTTTCCTAAGACAAACTTATATTAATTTGCTACTTTAAGCCACAAGTTCTACTATTTAAATAATAATAATAACCAATTTACTTGCAAAAAATAAGGTACTTTCAATTTTAATAAAATAATGGAGAATATCACTCTTGAAAAATATAAGAATGTTAAGCAAATCTAAATATATTTTTGTATGTTTAAACTAAAAACAAAGTTATACTTTTGACAGTTAATATACAAAACTTTAAAATTCATAACTAATTTAAGCTTTTAAGATGGATAAGAAATGGGCTAAAGAAATGAATGTAATTTCTACAGAAAATACAGGGTAGGCACAGTTTAAACCAAGTGGTGTTTTAACCATGGGTTTTTTAGATCAAATTTTTTTTTCTTTTTTTTGTAACTCAAGTGTTTCGAATTATTGTATATAAATAATTTGTACTTTTAACATTTTACCTCAGCAGCAGGGGCGTGCCTAGCGGGGGGGGTGTTGGGGGTGTAACACCCCCCCACTTATTTGTAAGAGTTGGTAAAATTTAGAATAGTCGGTAAGTCAGAAAGTTAAGAACACTCCCCGCAAGAAAGATTGTGTATGATTCTGTGTGGGAGAGAGGGGGTGTCAATGAGCTGGAGTGATTTTCAGGGCTAAGATAGAGAGAGAGAATCGCTTTTGTGAGAATTTGAGACTTTGGTGAAATGAAGAAGGGAGAAGTTTCAATGTCTATAGTGAGTTTCCCCACCTAGCATCTTTAATTGTTCCCTTCTGCTATGGACTGACTCTTAGAATTTGGGAACCTGACAATCTGGTAAGTAAAATTTTCAGTGCAGCCAAATAAGATAAATACTGAAGAAAAACGAAAAGTTCCATAGGCTGTATTGGTAATGACAAGTTACGGCGGCAGAAGGCAGTTGTACTCCACCGCCGAATCCAGATTCTCATGAATTCATATGAGAACGCGACCAATAGAGGGCCAGTTTATGCGATGCACCTCTACAGGTGGCACTCTTTGGCCGGAGAAGAGACGGGTACGTGAGCCTCCTGCGTCTCTAGACCCTTGCACAAATGAATTGACGACAAAGGTCGATGCAACATGCAGTGGAGCCCAAACTCAGAAGACACCACCACACAACACTTGGGCGGACGTAGAAGTGATCCGACGGTTTTATTTCTTGAACCCCATAAAAGGAACCGGGTCCTAGGCCAATGCCAAACCCACCCCCACGACCCATTACTGTAACTGAAACTTTCAATTATTGAGTCCTAGGAAGGGAGAAAACGATTAGTTCATGGGTTGCAACGGGAGCTTCTCGCCAACCCGGGACTTCGAAGAAAACCAGTCCCTGACGCATAGACACGGCTTGGCTAGGGTTGTCTCCTTCCAATGGCTTTGCTTTCGGTGATCCCGCAGCGAAGTACAGGAGGTCTCCGATCGACTCATAAGAGGATCATTCACATATAAAACAACACAAACAAACAAAAAACAAAACATATCACAAAATTGTTAGATACCACGGAAAATTAGTTTTAGAACCACTATCGGACATGGAAACTCCCTTCAAAAGCACCAAAGATGTGTTCTCGATCGAGATTAGTAGCGTGAAAATTAGGTGGTTTGCCGGCTAGCCCCTACCGCCAGGCACAGAAAATTCTAGCTACGCATAGATGCGCTGGACTGGTTTCGGCCCAAGGTCCGACTTAGGTCTGGACACCGTCACTTGACTGACGAGCCCCTTGCCCGTTTTCCTCGTAATCAGCCGGTCAGGGAAGAGGGTTAGACCCCCCTCCAGAGAAGGTAATACGAGCCACAGACCTCAGATCTGAGTAGCCCTCCGTGACATGAACTTCTGTTGGCACAAACGGGCATCTTCCCTTTCCAACAGAAATTTGAGGAGAACTCACAACTACTCCAGCTACAGAGGGAGTCGCAAGGGACGATCGGGAAGGAGGTCATCATTGGGTGCGTCGCACTTCACCCACACCATCCGTCACATACACGTTCTACCGCCTGCACGGTGCCGAGGATTGCTGCACGCCGCCGCCTCACTCACCGACAAGCGTCACAATAGAACCCGAGCGGTCCTTGTCATACGAAGTCTGCCCTCGCCTTAGATAAATGTGGAAGCTGTCATATCCCCGTTAGCTAGCCGTTGCCCTCACATCACGTTTTCGGGTGTGCCGTCCACCAAGGCACGACCACCAGGCGAGAGGGATTGGCCTACGCAGTGTCCTTTTACCACCCGGCTGTCCCAAGATCCTGTCGAGCCAAAGTCCTTCATCGGCGGGCGTTACCGGCAAGGAACTAGAGCTCTGCACGTGAGACCTCAAAGGATAACCAAAAGTCGCAAGCTTCTTGCAGCCGAGAACCGGCCCAAAGGAGGGGACGGCCCAGAGCCTCATGGTATTAGCTCCCCACATTCGGTGCCGTCGGCTAGACACCACTTTACCATCCGATCACCACGTTGAGATGGCGATTCGTCAGCTTACCTGTCCCCGTCGTGTCGGAGAACATCTCGCAATGCCAGAAGCCGTAATGGTAAAACGCATTCCCTCCGATTGCCCCTCTCTCCTCCTCTCTTCCGACACCATGGCCATATGCCAGTAAAGCAATTTTACAGTATGAATTTAGGATAATTTTTAGTCTCCATTTTTAACAAGCAAAATTTTAATTTTTATGTACTATTTTAAAATGTATACACTTACATTAGACAACAGCATGCGATTTTATTTATAGAAACATAAATTCCGAAATACTTCAATGTTCTTAAATTGTTACTTTTGAGAACTGGTTAATGTAAGGTACATCCGCCCACATTTCCTTTTAAATCGTAAGCAGAATCCTAGTTAAAAACAGGATTCTCAACACTACTTATATAGTAAAACAATAAACATTTTTTAACATACTGAATAACAGCATTTAATTTTTACTGTGTCAACAGAGTATGGTTTGGCCGAATGCAGGTGAGCACTTAGGACTTTTAGTGTTTTTTTAAATTAACAGTATTGTAGAACAGTTGACTCCGTCGCTAAGGGGGGGGGGGGGGACTATCACTAAGCCTTTCTCACCCCGATCTCGTACTCGGCAAAAATCCTTTCACACCCCCCCCACTAAATCAGCCTTCGGCACGCCCCTGCTCAGCAGTCAACATGAGACATAGTGAGGCAGTAAGACATCATGAGACATAGTTTGACTAAAGATTTTGGTCAAACTGTAAAAGAAAATATTCTCTATTGGGAATATTATCTTTTAAGATCTTTGAATACACACAATATGAAGTTGTATAGGTCATTCAAATATTTGGTGCCAGTTATAGCTTTCCAATAATACTAGTTTGTCTTTTCTCTTACTTGATGTATCTACTGTAATCTAATTATTATCTAATGGCCTAAAATCTTGACTTAGAGTTTTTCACTCAAAAAACAAAATCACAAAAGTATTTAAATATAAACAAATTCTTTAACAACCTCAGATACTGAGATTTATACAAAAAAGTTAACCATTCTAAAGATATTATCTTGAAGATAAATTTATTTATAATTGTGAAGTAACTGTTAGGTCACGAAGAAAATATTAAAATGTTCAGTGAACTAATTTTCGCTGCGAAACAGGTAAAGAAAGCCAGGTAAAGAAAGTCTTTTACTGGTATAAGCTTCTATACCCAAAATCGCATAACAGATTGGGTAATCAAACAAATTTGAAAAAGTTCATGTCACTTTTTAAAATATTAAGTAAAAATTCTGCTGAAATTATGTTTAAATGCTCTATAACATAATCAAATCCCAATATCTTGAACCTTACAGGAGAATAGGGGAAAAGAGATTACAAAAAAAAAAAAAAAAAAAAAAAAAGCCTGGTTATTAAATCTGATGGCTGTTTAAATCTTTTAGTGCATAACAATCTTTTTGTAATGCTACCTGTGTATTTCAAGATCAGTATTTTCAGTAGAGTTGAAAAGCTGGTAAATAGGTTTTTCTTCTGATTTTACTGGTTTTTTTTTTTTTTTTTTTTTTTTTTTTTTGGAAATTTGTTAGTTTTGGAAGAGAAATGTCAACAGTAATTCTAGAAAAAAGGTGAAGACTCAACTGCTAAATGTCACATCATTCCAGGAATTCTTTACAAATTTTTTTCTTTGAATATTTATATTTAATTAGAAAATATCACAATTCTTTATTTAGTGTTTTGACAAAAAAAAAAAAAAAAAAAAAAAAAAATCAAACATCCCAGATAGCAAGGATTTCAAGAAAAATGTTTTTGGGTACTTTTCCAGTATAATCTGAGGTATATCTTCAGTGTATCTGAGACAAAAATTTGTTTATATTCAAATATTTTTTGAGAGTTTGTTTTTGATTATAGAAGGGCCTTGGTGTTCTTTTAAAAAACATGGCACAATTAGGGCTTCAGAAAGCGAAATTTGTTCCTAAATGATATAAACAGTTATGAAAACAAACCTGGTAAACTTTTCTGCTTATTTTTATATGTATGTATACATATATAAACATTTATATATACATTATTATTGTTTTTACATGCAATTTACTAAATAGAAAAGTGGCTTCTTTATATTACCGTAATTTCCGGCGTATAATCCGCAGCTCAAAGAGTCGTTTTTCGACCCAGAAATTTTATTCAATAATTGTAGTTAAATATTTACAGCGATCTTTTAAGTTACATTTTATAAAATAATATTTCTGGGTCGAAAAACGACTCTTTGAGCTGCGGATTATACGCCGGAAATTACGGTAAATAAATTGTATAAATGTTGAAAAAATTGTTTGTGTACATCAAACAGTGAATAAGTTGTCAGAAATTATGCATGAAAAGTTTGCTTTTCTCACCAAGGCCCCTATACTGGGCACCATGTTTTGAACAGTTGTGAGAAAATAAATTATATTCATGAAACTAACTATATCGAATATTTATTTAATGTTATTTTTTTTATTTATCAAAGGATTCTTGATAAAGAGATTCAAGGTATCAAGGTTTAACTGTGTAGAGCAGTTTATTTTTTTCAACATAAGACATAACTGTTACTAATAATGTTACATTTGTAAATGATTCAAATTTTCTACCTTAGTAACTGTAATTATTAATTTTAAATTATTGTCAAATGAAGTATTATTATTTATATAATATCCAACCATGTTTATTTTTATCAAAATACATGCACATATATGTAATAGGAAATAGTATATATATATTAACCTCTGGTTTAAACAAAAACAAACAAAAAAACCCACTGTTTTTTTAAAGGAAAAAAAAATGTTTTTTCCAAAACTAAAATTTTATAAGTTGATATCATATAGATTTGAATTATACCTGTAGCTTCTTCTTCACTGACTTCCCCATAACTTTCATCCTATAAAAGGAAAGAATAAATAAATATGTTGTACAGAGTTGTAGGAGCAAATTAAGTGAATAAATCATTTCAAAGTTAACACAGCTGTCCTGATTACGCCTTTACTTTTTATTATATATATAATTTTAAACTTGCATTAAATTCTGAATTTAAAGACACTTTTTTACCACATCATAAACTTTAAATTCTAAATATCTATTATTTCACAAAACTTAATGTACAGGCAAAAATTCTTATAACTTGTTAGAAGTTTTTTCTTACATTGCTGGATTTGTAAAAAAAAAAATAAAAAATAAATTCATTTTTAAACAAACATGTTTTAACTCAAACAAATTTACCTTGTTTTATACTCTTAATATAAAATGTTAAGCATGATTTAAAAAATCATATAAAGAATAAAAACTGTCTGATAAGTGACAAAAACCTTTTGTTGTCTTTAAATTACCCTATGTACAATGCTCAGAGATTATTTTAAAACTATTTGTAGAGATTTCAATATGTAAAATAGGAAGTAAATGTAAATATATCATCCATTAACTATTGAAATGATTAATTTTCTGTAAGCAATAGAAAACAAAATATTTTTATAGAAATTCAAGTACTATTTCTTATTACATCTGTTTAATTAAACTTATACAAATGGATACATACGGAAGAAATAATACCATTACTGTATTTAATTTCAAAATGTAGTAATTTTATTTTATACCCAACAAAATAATTAAAGGAAAACAGAGTACTATATAACAGGAAAAATATTACTTAGAAAATTACTTAGATATACTTAAAATTAGTCGGATGTGCGAATTCCAAAACTTTCTTTTATCTCATACTAAAGGTGAAAATAAACACTTGGTGATTAAACTTGAAAAACTGACGATTAAAAATATGGAAAGAACCGGCCAAATGCAGAATTTTTCAATTTCCTTTTTCCTTAAAATTCCCAGTTTTCCCGCACCCGTTCGATGAAATTCATGATTTTTTTTCATGCCCATTTGAGGAAATTCATGATTTTTCTGCACCCGATTGACAAAATTCATGATTTTTATGAGCCCGTTCGACAAAATTAATGTTTGTTCCCCACTCCCGTTCGACAAAATTTATGATTTTTATGCACCTGATCGACGAAATTCATGATTTTTACGCACCCAATCGATGAAATTCATGATTTTTATGCACCCAATCGACGAAATTCATGTTTTTTCCCACTCCCGATTTATGAAATTCATGATTTTTCTGCAATGATTGATGAAATTAGTAATTTTTACGCACCCGAATGACGAAATTGACATTTTTTTTCTGAGGCTAATTGCTGAAATACACAATTCCTGAATTTCTTGAGATGTTGGCCACTTTTGGCCCATGGGCCACAGGTGGTACATGCGTAATGTATATCATGTTGTGGGTTATTATTTAGTGTATCAACATACCTATTTTAATATTGTCAGATCTTAATTCTAGATAAATAATTTAAAAAAAAAGTTCTTATGTAGTTAGATACAGTTTACAGCGTAGTTACCTAAGCTTAGTTTGACTTATGCAGTTAGCTAGCTACATAAACATGTTGCATATAACTTTGCTGTTAACTTATTAAACTTATTATTATATGAAAATTTAAAATAGATTGTAAATTAGTATTTCAAGTTTATTCAAAACAGTGTAAATTAAAATATTTTTATTTAGAACATAAATTATTTGTTTACTGTAAACTCATTATATTTAAAAAAAATTACATATTCAGTGACATAAATGTACTTACTGGCTACTAAAGAAATTATTCTCAGTACCAGTAACTGGTTACTAAAAAATCAACGTACCGGCCAGTGGCTACTAAGCAAAATTCTTTATTTTCACCTTTATCTCATACATGTTAATACTATTACAGCACCTATCTTACTTATAATAAAATCCAAAGGCGAGAATCTGTCTGTAACGGTACCGGGCTGTACCACTCTGGTCTACGAGTCGACCGTAGTTAAACGCCATGTTAGGCTTACTGAAAAAGATATGCTAACACATAACCATTAAATGATAATTTCTTCTACTTGAAATAATGTCTGTTCAGCATATTTTCGTATAAAACATGTATATCATATCCAGTTATAATGTTTTAAGTTTTAAATTAAAAATAACCGATTAAACATCCGATTACCTGATGTAAACAAACAAATAATGTTGCCATTCAGAAACACAAATTCCATATCTATTCCATGAATGACTCTTTGAACGTTTCATTAAAAAATCCGATTATGCTCTTAAAATATTCGTAAAAGCATATTAAAGTCTTTAAATAATTTAAAGGATTTTTTAAATTAATTTCTGTAAGCATTTTATTCCTCTAAGTACTTTTTCAGAAATAGCGATGATACCTTTCGAGGCTTTGCGATGATCTACCGGTATTTTAGATATATTTCTTAAATACTGTTCTGGCGCCACCTATTGACAATAAATACAAATTATACCTTTGGAAAAAAAATTAATAATACAACTTTATTATAATTTACATAATAATAAAGTTGTAAAATAATATAAAATGTACATAAGCATATTTTTAAAATAAAAAAAATCAGGATGTATTGATTTATTACAAGATCAACTTTTTTTAATGATTTAAATTATTTTTATTATTAATTTTGAAAGGGAAATATTTGACTTTGTGTAAAAATTAATGCATTCTTTTAGATTATGAAGAAACTAAAAGATCGTTTTCGTATTATTGAGAGCGAAAATTAATACCTATAATTTACTTGCCATAGTTAATTATTGAGACCTTAATTAATTATTGAGTTCGTTATTAGGATTAAGATTTTAATTATTCAGAAAAATATTTGGAAATTTTGAGTTGAAAAACAAAGATAAATAAAAAAATTACGTTTCGTAAAATTGACCATTAACAGTAATATTTACCATTAACCCAGGTCAGTTTTCCTTATTGTCGATAAACAGTATATGAATATTTTTATCAACTGAAAACCCCAATTTCTACCCACCGTCCTAGGGCGGGCATTTACACTAGTAAAATCAATATTTTTCATCATTCTGTAGTACAGTGGTTCCCAAACTTTTCGGCTCGCGGAGCCCTTTTTGGGAAGAATTTCTAAGGCGGAGCCCCTTGATCCCACGGTACTCTATGGTTTGCAAATTCATGTTTTTTTTTTTATGCCTATGGAGCAAAGAAAGATCTGCTGGATAAGAGCCCGAACCAGTAGTTTTGAACATGGGGCCAAGGTTCTCAGTTTGGCCCTTTTCTTGATACAGAAATTATGAATTCATACTAGAAATTTCGAAAATCAAATTTTCTATTATTTAACCCCTTAACAGTTTTATTTAATATTACTATTATTGGATACAATAAATTAAAAATAAGGACTAAAAACCATTTTTTAAAAATTAAAATATCTTCCTTGACAAATAATCGAGATATGTCCGCCAAATATAGCAAAAATTATAGTTAAAAATGTGTGGTTTCTGAAAGCTTTTAGTAACGAAGAAAACAAACTCTTCTTACCCGATCGATGGTCCAGCAATACTGTTAAGCGTTTAAGGGCATCCATTTTTAAAATTAAAGATATTCTTTCGGGATTTCCAGTATGAACTCGGAATTAAAGATCAAAATTGTAACTCTTTCTGGGTCATGCATTGCATTGGGTCTTACGTGAAATTATTATTATTTATGACGAAAACCGCACATACACAGAGAAAGAGGTAAGTTTCGACAGTTTTCGTTTACAAAGAGAGGCTTCTGTATAATCCCAATAGGCTACTCGCGAAAAGAAAGAAAATGCGTATGCCCAGTCGCCCATGAGTAAATATATAACACTTTTTGCTAGTCCCGCACACCCGTAATAGCATCATGCGATTACGGTTTCTTTTTTCGTTCTTCTTTACGTTTATAGTACTTCTAAACATGCAACGAAAACGAATCGTTTCTGAGCTTCTTCTTTTGAACTATTTTTAAAAATACATTTATAAGCAGATCACCGTTTTAGTGTTTAGTGGGCGGGGAAAAATCTATAAGCTATATTGTTAGGTGCAGCACCGTTCACTTTTTTGGATGTTTTATTTGAAGTATTTAGCTGTTAATTACAGTTTTGAAAGAAACTTTCTTTCACCATTGTTTTTGCTTCAAAATAGATGTAAGGTTAAAAACTACACATGTAAAAAGAGCTGCAACTAGTAGAAAAACTTTACTAACAAAACGGGGTATATGGATACGGTTAAATTTATATCAGGGCGGATACTCATTGACGAAAAGTCTAAGCAAGTGGTGGAGCTGAACGAAAGTTTAGATTGTTAGTGTGATGACAAATGTAAAGAACCAATATATATTTTTAAATTGCTGCAGCCTTATTTCTGATAGGAAAATGTGGTATCATAACATAAGAATCTCAGCCAATGCCGAGACCAATTAAAATAAAATTTTAAAGAGGGTTTGTTAAGTGATACAAGATGTTAAAAAAATTGCATTTTCAGCAACATACATTGCTTTAAAAATTAAGTACAATTATGTAAAACAGCATAGAAAATTTAAATAACTAAGAATTAATAAAAATAAAATAAACATATTAAAGGAATTAAAGTTACAAAAAGAAAAAAAGAAAAAACTATATACGCAACGTATACAAATATTAAATGAATCTAATGAGAGGTTTAGTCAATGATACAAGATGTTACAAAAATTATGAAAATGTAAATAAATATTTAATTCGTAAATAAAAATGTTCTATTTTCGCGAACAAGGTGTGAAAATTAATTACAACTTTTGAAAAAGTGAATAGGTTAAAAAAAATTGAAGCAGTTTTGAATTTTAAACTGAAATAAAACATGAAATTTGAGATTAAACCACTTAAATTAAAGTATTAACAATAAGCGAAAACCAATTATAAGTTTATCACTGAAATAATCAAAGCTTAACTAACACATTTCTCAGTAAATATAGCAAGTAACTGAGTATAAAATACCTCATTTTAAAGGTCACAAAGAGTGAAGCGAAAGAAAATAAACAATGTGAGACACATTTATCTTATTAGGAAGTTAGAACCTGGTTACTAAGCAAAAAAGAACTAAGTATAAACATACGAATAGGCAGATGTTCAAAGAACAAAACTGTTCTCCTTTGTTCAGCAAGCAGAGATAACAGCACTGGCGCGTCTTTGCTCTTTCAATTCACATTGTGCGTTCAATTCAGAATACTATTTCTTGTAGCTTATTTTGAATCGAATTTTTAAAACACATTAAATGCAGAAATATTAAATAAAGTAGTTGAAACCAAAAATATTATACAGAAAATGGATACATGTATAATTCAAATTTTTACATGATTTAAAAAAAATATATTATAGTATTTTTCAACCTAGTGATAGATGTATTTTTTTTTTGACGCACACACGCACAAAAATTCCTACAGACTTCCGAAAAAATTTTCCCTTGCAATATGCTAACTTCTTTCATGTTTTGTTTATTTTCCTGGAATATCGCGGAGCCCCTGAAAAGTATAGCCGGGCTCCGCGGAGCACACTTTGGGAACCTCTGCTGTAGTACATCAGCTGCTTGTATCAGGTTACCTGGAAGTGAAGCACCCTTTGCTGCACGAACAGCCGATTGCACAATACAACTACGAAAAGCCAGGAAAAATGCACAAAAATTGCTATCACAGTACATTTTCCAGAGCAATATCCCAAAATTCAACCAGGACCTGATTGCCATAGCCAAAAACATATAAACGAAATTTGGTTCTAATCTATTCTAAGAATAAGTTCACACACCTTTTGATGATATAAAGAGGACATACACAGGTTTTATTGTACTACTATAAAAAAGTTCATTTTGAAAATAAGAGCTAGTTAATGTATCGCAGAATTTTCCCAATATGTAACAAAATTTCAGAAAACAAAAGGCAAATACCTGAATTTGCATTTTAAACTCCCCTTTCTTTATTTTCTTTTGTTCTTTTTTCTTTAAAAGCATCTCTTGAAATGGATTCAAAGAATCTTTTTTCATATTTTCCTTGACTTTTATTTGTGTTTTTTCTTTCAAAGCTGTAATTGAATGAAAAAGTCAATAGCATAATTTCTTTAAAAATGACAAAAAATAAAGAATACACTTTGAATATTTAAATTTAATCAGAAAAATCAAACATCCCAGATAGCAAGGATTTCAAGAAAAATGTTTTCGGTACTTTTCCAGTATAATCTGAGATATATCTCCAGTGTATCTGAGACAAAAATTTGCGTATATTCAATTACTTCTTGTGAGTTTGTTTTTGATTATAGAAGAGCCTTGGTGTTCTTTTAAAAAGCTTGGCACAATTAGGGCTTCAGAAAATGAAATTTGTTTCCAAATGATATAAACAGCTACGAAAACAAACCTGGTAAACTTTTGTGCTTGTTTTTATATGTATGTATACAAATATAAACATTTATATCCATCTATTTAAAGCAGTTTGGTAATTTTGTCAAATTTCCATCGAATTTCGACCGAGTACGCATGCGTCAAAAAAGGACCGGCCAATGAGGCGAGGGTCTATTCCTGTCTCCAAACGTATTTGGGATCAAGATCAAATCATGTTGTTTTGATGGCTTCTTTCACGTTGTGTTAAACCTAGGAAGATATTTATATAAAAAAACTGTGGAGTGTTTAGAAGGTATTTATTTTATTTATTGTTGTATTTATTGCAATTTGTATGAATACTTAGGTATCCATTTCGGATTTACTGTGTAACATGAATTTAGGTTCATTTAACGTTCGCGAAATCAAATCATTTTGTTTATATAGTACAGAAAATAATTATTCAATCGTAAATAAAATAGTAGAACATGTAATACAAAATTGGACCACTTATATTCCGTTTATGATCGGGTATGAATCTTATGGTGTTCTGATTGCTAATTAAAACTATTATGTAAATATAATGTCAAAAGACAGTACGCACGGTAGTAATATTTTTATTTTTATATGTTAAAAAAAAGCGAATCTGAGCGTCTGAATATAAATTATAAAATATTATTTCTGTATTTAGCAACTAAATATTTAATAAATATGCAGGAATGTGACTAGCTTTATGTGAATGTATAATATATATAAGTCTGAACTTTAGCATTATTTTTTAACAGAAATATATTATCTCTATTCGATTTAAAAGTTTTGTTATTACATAAGTGTGCTATTTTATTTGTAAAGAGTATGTATGCATTATATTGTTTGTATGTATACAAATCTTTAGAATGTTTTGATTTGCAAACTCTTAATATTTGAATAATAATGTTTACATTATATTTGTTTGTATGTATACAAACAAGTATATATACAAACAATGTATCATGTAACAATATTAATATTTACATTGTTTGTATGTATACAAATCTTGAATGTTTTAATTTATTACATTCATTTTTTACCAGTTTGCATGTCCGTTCATTGGCGATTCATAAGAAACTCATAATTTGTTACAAATTGGTGATTTTATTGATTTAGTGCTTTGCCCAGGAATGTGGAAAAAAAAACTATTTTTGACATCTGGTGAAATGAATGAGGTTATTTCCGTTTTTATTTTGTATATAAAAAATGTTATATGTAAAAAAATCCTGGTCATTAATCACATTGTTTTTTGTATATTTAAAGACGATTACTTATTCTTTGTAATTCTTTTTTTGTTGGGGGTTTTTGAGCAAAATAATATTACTTCATAACTAGAACCAGTTCCGCTTAATCATTAATATTTACTTAATCCTTTGACCGCTGAGCAAATGGGCAAATTTGTAATGTTTTTTCTGTTATTTTTTTTTAAATGTCAAAAAAAGATAAATTTTCAAACTTGGTATAAAAAACTTAGGTATTTCTCTATTATCCCATCGTCCACTTTTCATAACAAAATACTATCGCCAAACTGTATGAATAAATGCCAAAAATGCAGTCCCATTTACTTGATGTCGGAAGCATTATACGTGTTTGTTATGTCGTCAAGTGGTTTTTAATTCAACATTTGCGCATATTAATTACAACGTTCTCCCGTTTATTTGGCGTTACAGTTTGGCGACAGTTTTTTGTTATGAAAAGTGGTCGATGAGATAATAGAGAAGTACCAAAACTTAATTACGTATATGAGTAGATTCCTTGACAGTATTAATCATTACTCAATATTTTAAAACTGCATCATATTTGTAGAATTATATTAATTTAAACAATGCTTCTATTGAAGTGTGAAGAAGCACATACTTCTATGAAGAACCATATATTTACATAATCGTTTTCATTAGCAATCGGAACACCATAAGATTCATCCCTGATAATAAACGGACTATAAGTGATCCAATTTTGTATTACGTGTTCTACGATATTTTTACGTACGTTTGAATAATTATTTTCTGTACTATATATACAAAATGATAGAGATCTAAAAACACAATTTCCATCGGATTGATTTCGTGAATGTTAAATGAGCCTAAATTCATTTTTAAACAGTAAATCCGAAATGGACACCTAAGTATTCATACAAATTATAATAAATAAAATAAATACCTTCTAAACACTCCACAGTGAGTTCTATATAAATACCTTCCTAGGTTTAATGCAATGTGCAAGAAAAAAACAAACAGGAGATGATCCCAAAACGTTTCTAGAGACAGTAATAGACCCTCACCTCATTGGCTGGTGATTTTTTTTACGCATGCGTATTGGGTCGAATATTGTTGAAAAATTATTTTGAAGAAAAAATTGGGAAATTCACAAAATGGTTTCGGGAAAAACTTCACCAAATGGTTTCAAAATTCTTTGATTGACAGCGGGAAAAAAATTTCATTTTACATTCAATCATCGCAATTGGTGAGTGTGACTATTAAGTTTAGCCAGTACTGGCAATAACATCAATTACCAATTTTTAGTATTACTCGCCGATTGGTGAGTGTTAATTTTGTCTTATATCACAAACTGTATTTACATATACTACTAGACATAATGATTATGAACCATGATTTTTCTATTATTGGGCAAGATTCATGTTTTTTCAGCAATTCTTTGATGAAATTCGTGTTTTTTCAGCGATCCTTTGAAGAATTTCGCATTTTTCTCGTGATCCTTAACGAAATTCGCATTTTCCAGCGATTCTTTGATAAAATACATTTTATTCCGCAATTTTTAGACGAAATTTAGTAAAAAAGCGTGATCTTTTGGTGAACTTTCCTTTTTTGCGATTCTTTGACAAAATTTGCTTATCTTTCACGATCCTTTTGCATAATTAATGTTTTTTCTGTTGTCTTTTAACGAAAGTCATGTTTCCCCATGATCCTTTGATGAATTTAGTGTTTTTTCCTCAATCATTTGACGAAATCTGTGATTTTTCCCCCCCCCGCGAAGATTGGTTAGATGTTTTTAGTCTGCAGGTGCCCTAAAAAGTCTGTGACGCCCGTTGCTGCATTGCACACATTCTTCCATGTGACATCGAACGAAGGAAATTCATCCTAAAGAATCATTGTTTCATTCTTGACATTTCTGGAAAGAAACAACGTTCAACTCATTGGCTGAATTGTAAAGGGCGAAATGTGTCAAACATTAGCGGAAAGAAAGTGCGCAATTTGTTCGTTCATGGATAAAATCATGAAATTCATTAATCGATAGTTGATAAATTGCGAAATTCTTCAATCGATAGCGGAAAAATCGCAAAATTCATTAATCGACAGTGGAAAAATCGCAAAATTGATCAACTGGTTTCGGGGGAAAAGTTTTCGAATATCGTCGAATGGCTTCGAGAAAAAAAAATCACAATCCGTCAATTTCGGGGAAAAAATCGTGAAATTCGCCAAATGGTTTAGAAATTTGTCGAGCGACAGCAGAGAAAAAAATCTTTTTCCATTCAATCATCGCAATTGGTGAGTGTGACTATTATGTTTGACCAGTGGTGGCAATAAAGTCCATTGCCAAATTTTCAGCATTACTCGCTGGCAAGTGTTAATTTTGTCCTATACTTCAAAATCCTTTTGATCATATCATCAGTGTGCAGGACAATTTTTTTACAGGAGACCATTTGATGAATTTTGTGATTTTTCCAGTATCGATTGACCAATTTTAATGCTATCGATTGTTGAATTTTATAATTTATCAACTATTGATTAGCGAATTTCATGATTTTTTCCATGAACATTTGACGAATTATGCAAAAAAATTAAGAATATCGTTAAATTGTCTTGGGTAAAATAAATTTAATATTATCAAATGCCTTCGAGAAAAAAGTTGCAAGTTGAAACACCTGTGACCTCTTTTTCATGTTATGCATCTCGGGTCTATCCCCCCACTCCCCCCCCCCAAGTGGGACACTTTTCTAAATTTTGCAGACACCTCTCATGTGATATATCGCTGGAAAAGTCTTTGACTGCTTATTCATGTTATGCATCTCCGGGGTCCATCCCGCCACCCCCTCCCCTCCCCCCCCCTAAGGGAGGCACTTTTATAAATTTTGTTGACACCCCTCATGTCATATATTGTTGGAAAGGTCTGTGACTGCTTAATCATATTATGCATCTCCGATGTCCATCTCCCCACTTTCCCCCCCCCCCCCAAAGGGTACTTTATAAATTTTGCACACAACCCTCATGTTATATATCATTGGAAAGGTCTGTGACTGCATAATCATATTATGCATCTCTGATGTCCATCTCCCCACTTCCCCCCCCCAATGGGTACTTTATAAATTTTGCACACAACCCTCATGTTATATATCATTGGAAAGGTCTGTGACCACTTAATCATATTATGCATCTCCAATGTCCATCTCCCCACTTTGCCCCCCACCCCCCCAAGGGATACTTTTCTAAATTTTGTTGACACCCCTCATGTCATATATTGTTGGAAAGGTCTGTGACTGCTTAATCACATTATGCATCTCTGATGTCCATCTCCCCACTTCCCCCCCCCCCCAATGGGTACTTTATAAATTTTGCACACAACCCTCATGTTATATATCATTGGAAAGGTCTGTGACCACTTAATCATATTATGCATCTCCAATGTCCATCTCCCCACTTTGCCCCCCACCCCCCCAAGGGATACTTTTCTAAATTTTGTTGACACCCCTCATGTCATATATTGTTGGAAAGGTCTGTGACTGCTTAATCATATTATGCATCTCCGATGTCCATCTCCCCACTTTGTCCCCCCCCCCTCCCCAAGGGGTACTTTTTAAATTTTGCACACAACCTTCATGTTATATATCATTGGAAAGGCCTGTGACCACTTATATCATATTATGCATCTCCGATGCCCATCTCCCCACTTTGCCCCCCCCCCCAAGGGGTACTTTCTAAATTTTGCCCACAACCCTCATGTTATATATCATTGGAAAGGTCTGTGACCACTTAATCATATTATGCATCTCCCATGTCCATCCCCCACTTTGACCCCCCAAGGGGGTACTTTTCTAAACTTTGCACACACCCCTCATGTGATATATCAATGGAAAGGTCAGTGACCGCTTAATCATATTATGCTCCCCACTATGAAATTTGTCAAGTTAAAGCAACTATAAATTTTATTTTTATGGTACTATCAAGTTGTTTGCCGTCAAATTTTGACGGGTTCCATCTAGTACACATTATTATTGTTTTTATATACAATTTACTTTTGTTTGTATATAAAAATAGAAAAGTGGCTTCTTTATATTAAATAAATAGTATAAATGTTGAAAAAAATGTTTGTGCATATCAAACAGTGAATAGGTTGTCAGAAATTATGCATGAAAAGGTTCCTTTTCTCACTCAGGCCAATATATTGAAAAAGTACCATTTTTGAATAGTTGTGAGAAATGAAATTATATTCATGAAATTATATGGAATATTTATTTTGTGTTATTTTTTTATTTATCAAAGGATTCTTGAAAAAGAGATTCAAGGTATCAAGGTTTAACTGTGTAGAGCAGGTTATTTTTTCAACATAACTGTTACTAATAATGTCAAAATTGTAAATGATTCAAATTTTCTACATTATTGACTGTAATTATTCAATTTAAATTATTGTCAGATGAAGTATTATTATTCATATAGTATCCAACCATGTTTATTTTTATTAAAAAATATGCACATACATGTAATAGGAAATAGTATATATATATATATATATATATAAAACAAAAAAAACCCACTTTTTTTAAAGGAAAAAAAAATGTTTTTTCAAAAAATAAATTTGTATAAGTAGATATATAGACTGGAATTATACCTGTAGCTTCTTCTTCACTGACTTCCCTAGAACTTTCATCCTATAAAGGGAAAGAATAAATAAATATGTTGTACCATATATAGTATGAGTAAATTAAGTGAATAAATCATTTCAAAGTTAACACAGCGGTCCTAATTACGCCTTTACTTTTTATTATATACATATTTTTAAACTTGCATTAAATACTGAATTAAAAGACACTTTTTTATCAAATCAAAAACTTTAAATTCTAAATAGCTATTATTTCACAAAACTTAATAAAATTTGTAAAAAAAAAAAAAAAAAAAAAAAAATATATATATATATATATATTCATTTAAACAAACATGTTTTAACTCAAACAAATTTACATTGTTTTATACTCTTAATATAAAATGTTAAGCATGATTTAAAAAATCATATGAAGAATAAAAACTGTCTGATAAGTGACAAAAACCTTTTGTTGGCTTTAAATTACCCTATGTACAACGCTCAGAGATTATTTTAAAACTATTTGTAGAGATTTCAATTTGTAAAATAGGAAGTAAATGTAAATATATCATCCATTAACTATTGAAAGGATTAATTTTCTGTAAGCAATAGAAAACGAAATATTTTTATAGAAATTCAAGAACTATTTCTTATTACATTGTCCCCCCCCCCCTCTGACATCTGTTTAATTAAACTTATACAAATAGGTACATACGAAAGAAATAATACCATTACTGTATTTAATTTCAAAATGTAGTAATTTTATTTTATACCCAACAAAATAATTAAAGGAAAACAGAGTACTACATAGGAGGAAAAATATTACTTAGATTCTTTAGATATACCTAAAATTAGTCGTATGTGCCAGTTCCAAAGCTTTATTTTATCTCATACTGAAGGTAAAAATAAATACTTGGCAGTCACTACTGTGCGTTTAAACTTGAAAAACTGGCGATTAAAAATATGGAAAGAACCGACCAAATGCAAAAAATTTCGAATTTCATTTTCCCTAAAATTCGCGATTTTTGCACATCTGTTCAATGAAATTCATGATTTTTTCATGCCCATTCGAGGAAATTCATGATTTTTCTGCACCCGCTCGACAAAATTCATGATTTTTACAATCCCGATCGATGAAATTAGTTCCCCCCCCCCCCACCTGATTGACAAAATACATGATTTTGATGCACCTGATTGACGAAATTCAGGATTTTTTTGCTCCTGATTGATGAAATTAATGATTTTGATGCATCTGATTGACAAAATTCATGATTTTTCTGCATCCAATCAGTGAAATTCAAAATTTTTAAGTGCGTGATTGACGAAATTAATGTTTTTACGCTCCCGATCGACGAAATTCATGACTTTTATGCACCCGACCGACGAAATTCATGATTTTTACACATCTGATCGACGAAATTCATAATTTTTAAGCACCCAATCTACGAAATTCATGTTTTTTCCTGCTCCAGATTGACAAAGTTCATGATTTTTTCTGCTCCAATTGACGAAAATCATAATTTTTATGCACCTGAACGATGAAATTGACATTTTTTTCCGAGGCTATTTGGAGAAATACACAATTCCTGAAATTCTTGAGATGTTGGCAACTTTTGGCCTGCAGGCCACAAGTTGTGCATGTGTAATGTATATCATGTTGTGGGTTATTATTTAGTGTATAAACATACCTATTTTAATATTGTCAGATCTTAATTCTAGATAAATAATAATATAAAAAAAGGTACTTATGTAGTTAGCTACAGCTTACAACATAGTTACCTAAGCTTAGTTTGACTGATGCAGTTAGCTACATAAGCATGTTGCGTATAACTTTGCTGTTAACTTATTTTAAAATTTAAAATAGATTGGAAATTAGTATTTCAAGTTTATTCAAAACAGTGTAAATTAAAATATTTTTATTTAGTACAAAAATTACTTATTTACTGTAAACTCATTATATTTAAAAAAAAATTACATATTCAGTGACATAAATGTACTTACTGGCCACTAAAGAAATTATTATCACTACCAGTAACTGGCTACTTAAGAAAAAAAAAATCAACCTACCGGCCAGTGGCTACTAAGCAAAATTCTTTATTTTCACATTTATCTCATACATGTTAATACTATTACAGCACCTATAAAATAAATAATTTTCATCATTCTGTTGTACCTCAGGTGCATGCATCAGGTTACCTGGATGTGAAGCACCCTTTGCTGCACGAGCAGCCGATTTCACAACACAACTATGAAAAGTCAGGAAAAATGCACAAAAATCGCTATTAGAGTGTTACCTTCCAGCGGAATAGCCCAAAATTCAACTGGGACTTGCTGGCCTTAACCAAAAACTTATAAATGAAATTTGGTTCAATTCAATGCATAACTTCATAATGATACAATAATGAAAATGGAAGAAAAAAAATCACTATCAGAGTGCCATTTTCCGGAGCAATATCCCAAAATTCAACCGGGACCTGATGGCCATAGCCAAAAACATATAAACGAAATTTGGTTCTACTCTAAGAATAACTTCACACACCTTTTGATGATACAAAAAGGACATGCACAGGTTTTACTGTACTACTATAAAGAAGTTCATTTTTAAAATAAAAGCAAGTTAATGTATCGCAGAATTTTCAATACGTAACAAAATTACTGAAAACAAAATGCAAATACCTGAATTTGGATTTTAAACTCCTTTTTCTTTATTTTCTTTTGTTCTTTTTTCTTTAAAAGAATCTCTTGAAATGGATTCAAAGAATCTTTTTCCATTTTTTCCTTGACTTTTTCTTGTGTTTTTTCTTTCAAAGCTGTAATTGAATGAAAAAGTCAGTAGCACAATTTTTTTAAATATGGCACAAAATAAGGAATAAACTTTAAATATTTAAATTTAATCAGAAAATATCATAATTGTTCATTTAGTGTTTTGACAGAAAAATCAAACATTTCACATAGCAAGGATTTCAAGAAAAATGTTTTGGGTATTTTTCCAGTATAATCTGAGATATATCTGCAGTGTATCTGAGACAAAAATTTGCTTGTATTCAATTACTTCTTGTGAGTTTGTTTTTGATTATAGAAGGGCCTTCGTGTTCTTTTAAAAAGCTTGGCACAATTATTGCTTCAGAAAACGAAATTTGTTTCCAAATGATATAAAAAGCTATGAAAACAAACCTGGTAAACTTTTATGCTTGTTTTTATATGCATGTATATATATATATAAACATTTATATACACATTATTATTGTTTTTATATACAATTTACTTTTGTTTGTACATAAAAATAGAAAAGTGGCTTCTTTATATTAAATAAATTGTATAAATTTTAGCCCCTATACTGGGAAAGTACCATGTTTTGAATAGTTGTTTGAAAATAAATTATATTCATGAAACTATATCGAATATTTATTATGTGTTATTTTTTTATTTATCAAAGGATTTTTGATAAAGAGATTCAAGGTATCAAGGTTTAACTGTGTAGATCAGTTTATTTTTTCAACATACGACCTAACTGTTACTAATAATGTTATAATTGTAAATGATTCCAATTTTCTATATTATTGACTGTAATTATTATTTATATAGCATCCAACCATGCTTATTTTTATTTAAAAATATGCACATATATGTAATAGGAAATAGTATTAAAAAAAACCCCTGCTTTAAACAAATATAAACAAAAAAACCTACTGTTTTTTTAAAGGAAAAAAAATGTTTGTTTATTTTTAAACTAAAATTTTATAAGTTGCTGTCATAGAGATTTGAATTATACCTGTAGCTTCTTCTTCACTGACTTCCCCAGAACTTTCATCCTATAAATGGAAAGAATAAATAAATATGTTGTACCCTATATAGTATGAGTAAATTAAATGAATAAATCATTTCAAAGTTAATATAGCTGTCCTGATTACGCCTTTACTTTTTATTATATATATTTTTTTAAAACTTGCATTAAATGCTGAATTTAAAGACACTTTTTTACCACATCATAAACTTTAATTTCTAAATAGCTATTATTTCACAAAACTTAGTGTACAGGCAAAAATTCTTTTAACTTGTTAGAAGTTTTTTCTTACATTGCTGGATTTGTAAAAAAAAAAAAAAAAAAATATATATATATATATATTCATTTTTAAACAAACATGTTTTAACTGAAACAAATTCAAACAAATTTACATTGTTTTATACTCTTAATATAAAATGTTAAGCATAATTTAAATAATCATATAAAGAATAAAACTGTCTAATAAGTGACAAAAACCTTTTGTTGGCTTTAAATTACTCTATGTACAATGCTCAGAGATTATTTTAAAACTATTTGTAGAGATTTCAATTTGTAAAATAGGAAGTAAATGTAAATACAGTGGACTCTCTCTATCTGAACACTCTCTAATGTGAACACCCCGGTATTATGAACACTTTCTGATGGACCCGGCGAAACTCCATAGACTTAACAAAAGATGAACTCTCTGTATTCTGAACACCCTCTAATATGAACACCCCACTATTATGAACGCTACTTTTGTTCCCCATTCTAACCTGCCTCTCTGTAAACTGAACGTGTGTTTGCAGTCGGAATGCCGGGAATTCTCGCATCAGGGAAATTCGGAAAAATTGTTGCAGAAGAATAAAAGGGTTTGTTGAACTCGATTTAAAAATAAAGAAACAAAATCATTTTTAGATTTTAAGATCTACTCGAGGCTGAAATTTGTTTCAATAATTCAGATAAAATATTCAGGTAACAATATAAATAAATAAATAAATAAACATTCAATATTACAAAAAAAAAATCGAAAGAATATTTTTGTTTTTACCGTACGTGTTCTCCATTAACTAGAACATTATTATATATTTTTGATAAATAAAAAAGTGCAAATATGAAATTGTTTTCCATTTCAGAAAAAGGGAATTATGATAATCAAATTATGATCTGAATATGAAATGATATATGAAATGATCAAAACAATAAATTTTTATGCAAAGAGATACAAGAAAAAATAATGTAAAAAACATGTCACGTGATTTCCCCTCTCGATCTGAGATAAAAATAGAAGGATTGCGCAACAGAAATGTCCATCCCCCAGTGACAGATAAGAGACAACAAGTGTTAGAGGGAGTGGTTTAAAAAAGGATTATGGTTTCTTTTCTGCACACATGATTGGCAGCATTATCGCTTCTGTTTCTTTCTTCCTTTTTGCTCGGCAAAGGAAAATTTTTTCGTTATTTCACTATCGTTGCAGGGAAAGAATCCCAACACTTACGCAGATATGTCAGAAATAAGCAAGAAGACGAAAAAAGGAAAGAACTGAAACTTCAGGAAAAATACGAAGTTGTTCAAAAATTAAAATAAAAAATAAGTCAAAGAAAAATTGCATCTGAATTTGGAATTTTAGTAGGTCAAGTCAATGCCATCAGCAAGAAAGAGAAAGAAATTAGAGCCGCTTTTGAAGCAAATGAACCTTACTCAAAGTGTAGAATTTTTTAAAAGAAAACGGGAAACGAGAACATAAACAATCACGTCTGGAAGTTTTTTTGCAAAATGAGAACGAAGAATCTTCCTGTCACTGGACCCCTGCTAAAGCAGATTGCTCTGGATTTTGCAGAAAAGGAGAAAATCACTGAATTCAAGGCATCAGAAGCATGGCTGACTCGCTCCAAAAGTCGGCATAACATCGAATTCAAAATAATCAATGTTGAAGCTGCAGACGTAAATATCGACACTGTGGAGGAATGGAAAAGAAAACTTCCGGATATAACGAAGGATTTCGATGCCGCTGACATTTTCAATGCCGACGAAACCGGCCTGTTTTTCAGAGCTCTTCCAAATAAAACCTTAGCAGAAAGAAGCGAGAAATGCGTGGGTGGAAAAATGTCAAAAGAAAGACTTACCATCATGCGCTGTGCCAGTTTTACGGGTGAGAAGCTCAAACCACTTGTGATCGGAGAAAGTGAAAATTCACGGTGCTTCAAAAATGTGAAGATAGCGTCATTGCCTGTGCACTATAAATCAAATCGAAAAGTTTGGATGACATTCACAATTTTCTCACACTAGTTGGAGGGCATTAACGAGATTATGAAGAGAGAATGAAGAAAAAATCTTCTTTTTGTGGATAATGCCAGATCACATACAAAAATGTGCAGCTGAGCAACGTGAGCCTGAAGTTCCTGCCACCGAACTGTACTTCTATAATCCAACCACTGGATCAAGGAATAATCAAGACCTTTAAAGCTCACTACCGAATTCATTTTTTGAAGAAAATGTCCCAATCTCCCTCTATAATGAACACCCCCATAATCTGAACACTTTCGGTCGGTCCCATGAGTGTTCAGAATAGAGAGAGTCCACTGTATATCATCCATTAACTATTGAAAGGATTAATTTTCTGTAAGCAATAGGAAACGAAATATTTTTATAGAAATTCAAGAACTATTTCTTATTACATTGTCCCCCCCCCGCCCCACCTCTGACATCTGTTTAATTAAACTTATACAAATGCATACCTGCCAATATTTCTAGTCAGAAAACCTTACAATTTTCCAGACGTACTTCATTGTGCATCTTTAAAAATTTATGTGTAGTAAAAGTTGTTTGTGAAAGCATTTGGTACGGTAATATATGGTTTGATACAAAATTTACTGATAAATACAAAAATAAATAAATAAATAAATGAGTAACTGTTTAAGTTAAAAAAGAAAGTCAAAGACATAACCCAAATAATTTTAGCACTGATAATTCTTTTTTAATCTACTTTAAATAGGCTTGGTTTGGCTTTACCAAACAATTCTCTGTCATACATTTCTTCATAGCAATCTTTTCATATGCTTTTAAATTATTAAAATAAAAAGATAAAATTATAAGTAAAAAAAAAAAATCAAATAAATGTCTAATCAAAAAAGTTTCAAAATCTCTTAGGTTTTGCATTCGGCTTTGCTGCGAGAAATTTTTAAAATACACAGCACAACTAAAAATTCTCTGGCATAGAATAACGCGTTGTGAATTACTGCTTGGGTGCCATGTCGTACCATATCGCTGATCACACGCATCTTTTGTAACATAAAAAACACAATGTGTGCATCAGTTTTATTCTTTTACTCAATAAGTAACATATTTGGAAAATCATTTCTAGTTACATCCAAAAACCTTACAATCTTACCTGTCACCTTTACAACCTTACAATTGGACCCAAATCCTTACATTGTAAGGCTAAACCTTACAAGTTGGCAGGTATGGGTACATACGAAAGAAATAATACCATTACTGTATTTAATTTCAAAATGTAGTAATTTTATTTTATACACAACAAAATCATTAAACCAAAACAGAGTACTATATAACAGGAAAAATATTACTTAGAAAATTACTTAGATATACTTAAAATTAGTCGGATGTGCGAATTCCAAAACTTTCTTTTATCTCATACTAAAGGTGAAAATAAACACTCGGTTATTAAACTTGAAAAACTGACGATTAAAAATATGGAAAGAACCGGACAAATGCAGAATTTTCCATTTTTCCCTAAAATTCCCGATTTTTTCGCACCCGTTCGATGAAATTCATGACTTTTTTCACGCCCATTCGAGGAAATTCATGAGTTTTCTGCACCAGATTGACAAAATTCATGATTTTTAGAAGCTCAATAGACGAAATTGTTTTTTTTCCCACTCCCGATCGATAAAATACATGATTCTTATGCACCCGATTGACGAAATGCATAATTTTTTTGCTCCTGATTGACAAAATTCATGATTTTTATGTAGCCGATCGACAAAATTCATGATTTTTATGCACACACTCAACGAAATTGTCTTTTTCCGTGCCTGCTCGACAAAATTGATGATTTTTCTGTGTCCAATCGATGAAATTTATGATTTTTATGTGCATGATTGACGAAATTAATGTTCTTTCCACTCCTGATCGACGAAATATATGATTTTTATGCACCCAATCGACAAAATTCATGATTTTTTCTCCGCTCGCGATTGACAAAATTCATAATTTATGTACCCGATTGACGAAATTCATGATTTTTATGCAACTGAATGACGAAATTGACATTTTTTTTTTCAGAGGCTAATTGCCGAAATACAGAATTCTTGAATTTCTTGAGATGTTTGGCCACTTTTTGCCTGAGGGCCACAGGTTGTGCATGCGTAATGTATATTATGTTGTGAGTTATTATTTGGTATACAAACATACATATTTTATTATTGTCAGATCTTAATTCTAGCTAAATAATGAAAAAAAAAAAGGTACTTATGTAGTTAGCTACAGCTTACAGCATAGTTACCTAAGCTTAGTTTGACTTATGCAGCTAGGTGCATAAGCATATTGTGTATAACTTCGCTGTTAACTTATTTCAAAATTTAAAACAGATTGGAAATTAGTAAGTATTTCAAGTTTATTCAAAACAGTGTAAATTAAAATATTTTTATTTAGTACATAGATTACTTGCAGGGATCATTCTAGAACATAAAAAAGGGCAGGGTGCACATTACATAATAAGGGCAATTTTGTTAAAAAGGGCACATCATTTCATAAAAAGGGCATTTTTGTAATAAGTGTATATAATACCAATATACTGATGGGGAGGGAAGTCTGGCAACAGCTAAAAGTACTCCTTAATTTAAAAAAATCCAATAACATTTCTAATTTACATAACTTCACCATTTGAAAACTATTAAAAATAGCAAAATGCAACTTATGTTCTCCATTTTTAATGTAAAATTGTTTACTATATTCACAGTCATTTCCCCCTTTTCCTATGATATTTGAAAACTTCTCTCTCTAAAACTTTTATTCACCAGATAACTTTTTCCTTGTTTTAGCAAAACTGGTTTTGAAAAAGTTGCAAAATAAAAGCTCTAAAGCTACTTTTCAAAATTTTTAAAGAACTTATGTAAGTTATCATGTGGTCAAAGGCCAGAATGCCTGATCTAATAATATATTTCACTAGAGACGGTGAAATTAATCAATGAGCCTTAGTTACCCTTTATGTCTTGTTCAATGGAAAAAATGATAAATGGAAAGATGAATCACTCTAAGAAGTCAAAGATTAGACATACCAGGGCATTTAACAGAGAAATAAAGAGGGAAAGAGGAGTACTCCTGATGTACCATCTAAAAATAAAAGATAGGTAAAGAATTTTTGAAAGTACAATGCAAACAAAGCAGGATTCTACCCAAGAATAAAAGGAAGGTAGAATTCTACCTGGAAAAAGGGCAAGGAGGGTAGAATTCTACCTCAAAAAAGGGCAAGGAGGGTGGTATTTTATCTAAAAAGGGCATGAGGGCAGGCCGCCCCTCTGAAACAGTAAACAAGTGATCCCTGTTACTTGTTTACTGTAAACTCATTATATTTAAAAAAAATTATAATATTCAGTGACATAAATGTACTTACTGGCTACTAAAGAAAGTATTCTCACTAGCCAGTAACTACCTATTAAAAAAATAAATCAACCTACCGGCCAGTGGCTACTAAGCAAAATTCCTTATTTTCACCTTTATCGCATACATGTAAATACTATTACAGCATCTGTAAAATCAATATTTTTCATCATTCTGTTGTACATCAGCTGTTTGCATCAGGTTACCTGGATGCGAAGCACTCTTTGCTGCACGAGCAGCCTATTGCACAACACAACTACGAAAAGCCAGGAAAACTGCACAAAAATCGCTATCAGAGTGCTCCCTTCCGGCAGAATACCCCTTAGACAGTGATAGAAATTGTGAAATAAAAGGTAGGCGTCAAATGATGCTTACTGTAAATATCTTAGGCGTCATATAAAAATTTCTAGTTGCAATTTCTAAAATTCACATAACTGTATTATTATATGCTACTTTATAAAAAAGCATGAATATTTTGTTTTTATTTAAATTATTGAAGTTCTTAATCTACAATATTATAATAATTGAAGCAACTGTAAAACTGATAAAGCATTTTTAATTAATACTACATTTAGAAATTAATAGAAAAATGCACTTAACCATGTTAAACAAAATTAAACCTAACAAAATTTTATCCATTGTTGATAATTTCACTTAAATTTAGTAAAAAAAAAAAAACTATACATATAAAATTACAGACTAATATTGTTAACATGAAATCTAAAGGACCACATTTTGTGTGTGTGTGTGTGTGTGTTAACCATTAAAATAATGGTACCATAGCTGTTGGGACTGCATTATTAATTCATGTTAAGCAAAAACTCACGTTAAGCGATTTAATGTTATAAATGCTTGACTACATATAGATTGCAAAGATGAAACTCAACCAATACCCCCTAATTTTAATAAAGTTAGATAATAAAATCAGAATGTCTAACCGTTCTTCTGCTGCATCATTTCACAGGGATTTATAGCTTTATCTGGACAAATATCTGCTAAATTAGGTCTATACAGTTTTACCATTAATAAATCATTAACAGTATCAGTGGATAAACGGTTATATGTATAATTTTTTATTAAATTAAACTAACTAAATCCCTTTTCACATTCAACAGTGCTAAATGGCAGGTTCAATATAAAGTTTATAGAAGTTAGCATAAATTAATACATTCATTTGGATTCGTACACTCTGCTAAAAATCGCTGTCAGTCTCACATTTTAGAGTTTATGTTTGGTACAAGAACAAATTTTCAAAAGCAGGTGATTGGCTGAGTTAAACAAAAAAAAGTGATAAAAAAAGCTAGGCGTCAAATTTGATGCCCAGGAATAATTTTGTAGTCGTCAAATGCTATAATGTAGTTGCATTTGACGACTAACGACTGCTAATTTCGAACACTGCCCTTACACAGGTTTTACTGTACTACTATAAAAAAGTTCATTTTTAAAATAAGAGCAAGTTAATGTATCGCAGAATTTTCCAATATGTAACACAATTTCTGAAAACAATATGTAAATACCTGAATTTGCATTTTAAACTCCTTTTTCTTGATTTTCTTTTGTTCTTTTTTCTTTAAAAGCATCTCTTGAAATGGATTCAAAGAATCTTTTTTCATTATTTCCTTGACTTTTTCTTGTGTTTTTTCTTTCAAATCTGTAATTGAATATAAAAGTCAGCAACATAATTTCTTTAAATGTAACACAAAATAAAGAATAAACTTAAACTTAACATCAATGAATTATAAAACAACAATATTTATTATGTCTAATATCTAAATTCTATTAGAAAACTTACCTGGTTTCCAAGCCCAAGTAACTTCTACATCAATTTTTTCTTCATTTTCTTGTTTTTCTTTTTCTTCTATAGATTTTAGAAGTTCTTTGTACTTAGTTATCCTGTCCTTAGTTTTCATGTTCTTATCATCATCAACCATACTGACTTCCTCTATTGTAAATACATTGAATAATACATACATTTTTGATATGAAATAGGAAAAGAAATGAGGTTTAAAATACATAATGCTGAAACAGAAAAAAAGATAATTTGGACTATTACTAGATAGATATTTAAATTTTGAAAGTTCTCAATTGAGAAAGAAGAATGAGAATAATTTTTAGCCAATGATCCAAATATAATATGTATAGTGGAAGTACTATGAGAAAGAGGAAAAGCACTGTAATCATTAATAAATAGAATTTAAAGCTTCATGGTAAAATAATAAAAAAATGTATCTCTCGCAGGAGGGGTGTGTTGGAGTGATGCGAGCGAAACATTTTTATGTGCGCAATCATACCTGCGCACTGTTAGCTTTTTCCCTCCCATACTCATTCTGTGAGCGAACGGTAGATCGGAGAGAAGTAAAAAGTTATTTCTGTGTGGAACGATATGAAAACAAATCTGTGTAAGAAGTATTTTATGTTCAAATTAATTGTTTTGTGTTGCAGTGTGTAGTCCAATAAATTGTTTTGTTCTGTAACGATCCACAGTTTACTTCGTGATAGTTAAATTAATAACAGAACAACAAAAGTATTTAACAATCACTCACAATTTTTAAATACAATAAGAATTTCAATATAAAATTAGATTACAATAAAATGTTGGAAAACTGGTGTGATACACAAATAAAGACTAAAAACTTCCGAATAACGCCATTAAAATAAGAAATGTGTGATGATGCTACGTCCCTAGCTTGGGGACTAGAACTGCTTCGGCCTCTCTTAATCACTAAGTGGGAGCCTATTGCAACAGTCTGGAATCGGTTAAAAGCCCTGTGATGTTCAGTATTGGGTGTATATAGTATCTAAACTATTCTTAATTTAGAAAATCATTTTTACAATAAAATCACATTTGAGTAGGAAGAGAAAGAATTTTTCTGCTGAAACAAGCAAAAAAGTTATGCAGAATTGTCAATATTTTCTTAATCATTTCACTCTCAAGTCTTTTTAATTATTAAAATATATTATTTTCTGATATTGATGAGAAACAATACCTTCACTTTCACTAGAGGCAGATGCTAAAAATTCTCCAATATCATCTTGAACACTATCAAGATCTGTGAAAACTTTCTGGAAAAATTCTCTTCTTTTAGGATCTGTTTCATCCCAAGTCAAATCTACTTTTACCTGCTGCAAAGCAGATGTAACAAACAATCTTGGTTTATAGTTAGATGGAACCTTCTCTGCAACACTTGTTGGTTTCTGTAAATAAATAATATTGATAAAAATAAATAATAATAGAGCATTTCTAGACGAGTAAATACACTTTAATATGAAATAAAAAGTTTAACCCTTTAACGTAGTTGTCAAACATCACACTTTTTAGGTTAAATTTAAATATTATGCAAGCAACAGCTAATTTCATGATTATTCAGCTGTATATATAGCACATGATTTCTTTAGGAGTATTTGAAAATGAGACATGCTGTATGATGAATTTAATATGTTGATATATATTAATGTAATTGTGAAACATTCAAAAGATTCAGCGATATAGAAAAGGAATGAATATTTCAAGATGTTCACAGAAAAAATATACTTCTTTAATTGCTAAAAAGTGTTAAATAAAACAGTAAAAATGTTTTATATAAAGACTGTCTACATGTTTCGGCTTCCACGAAGCCATTTTCAAGACAAACGAAAATATTCTACAGATGCACGGTCTATAATGCAATGATTTAAAATGCCATCATTGATGTATTTCACATTCTCTCACAGTTTACTCACATTATTTCATAATATATTACTATAATAATAAAATCAATTTGGCCACCACTAGTCACAGAACCAAGAGACCTTCCAGGTTGCCTGGAATGGTAGCAGATACGATTACAGAAGATCCCACAGAAGAAATCAAAAACTAAATCCCTTAAGCTTAAGACATCGACCAGTGGTTCAGAACAGGATGGGCCGTTTAATAATACACCAGAAGACCACGGCAGCTTCAAGCTCACTCATTGTTCTTGGTGACAGTTAGGTGGGGCTAACTGCCACAATTCAACGGAACAGGCAGGATTGAAGGCTCTTCCAGACTCTTCAGAACAGTAGCAGACCCGATCATGGAAGATCCCAGTGGAAAAATTTAAAAGCTAAATTCTATAAGTTTAATACACTGAGCAGCAGGTTTGAGCAGTAATAATAAAAAAAAATCATGAGTAACTTGAGAGAATGTGAAATATGTGAATGATGTGTTTTAAATCATGGAATTATAGATTATGTACCTGAAGAACTTTCTCATTTGTCTTGAAAATGGCTTCAATGAAGCCGAAACATGTAGACAATTTTGTATATAAAACTTTTACTATTTTATTTAATACCTTTTAGTAATTAACAAAGTATATTATTTCTGAATGTTCTGATTTGTTATATTATATAATTTTTTTCTTTTAAGAATACTAACTTTCAATTGTTATGTAAAATGGCTATTTTCTAAAATTGATTTAAAATGATCTAATGCACATCATCACTAGGTGGGAAATTTTGGAATTATATGTTCATTTCAATGCACAAGATTGAAATGAACTGAGTTTTACCAATAACTAAACAGTAGAAAAAAACTATCTGAGAAGTGAAATCTCAAACATATTTTTTGTGCAATACTTAGTTGTTTAAAAGCATTTTTTACAGCCAAATAGTTTCGTAATTTGTGTTTTACCATATACCCATACATTGCATTACAATTTACACTGAAATATATCATAAAATGAACTTTTTGAAGTATTTAAATTTGTTTGACTTTTCGCGCCCAAATAATTTAACTACCTTTTATTTTTTAACAAATTTTCAATTTGGTAAAATAATAATATGGCAACCTTGCCTAAACCTGAAAAAATGGATCAGTGAATAACATTATTGTGAATCTCAGTGTATTTAAAGACTTTTAGAGATTTTATTTTTATTTCCCATTTTTGAAATCTGATTAAACCATCTAGTAAAATTTTTAGTAACCTTGCATTAGATGCTAACTTAAGGAAATCTTGAAAAACATTGTTAAAAAATGTAATGTATAATGTTTGTTCTGTTTTGTATTTGTGCATGTGCAGTGCTCATATTGATTTAAAATGTGTATTGTTTTACCGAAAATGTGAAATAGTTAATTAAGAAGTATTTTAATATTTTGAATAGATTTAGAATCTTGAATTAACACCTGATCCATCTTGTTCGAGATCAGAGGAAGAAAATGCCAGGCAAATCCTGAGACTTAATAATTTAGTTGCTCTCATTTGAAAATTCTATTTTTGGTATGATTCGTATGGAAAAAACTTTTCAGAATTCGACTCAAAACATATAGTGTCTATCCCAACTCAAAAGCTTAAAAGTTTGTCAGATACTAATGAATGGGTATCAATGACTTGAACATTACATGAAGGTTTTATAAATTGAGTAATTTAATATAATAAACTTGAAATAATGCATATATAGAGCTGCCAACTTCTTAAAGTTCTTACAATAATAAGAACCACGATTTTAATAATCACTCTTGAACTTTTCAATAATTTTCAGTAATGTAACATGAGACTTAGCAGGTACAAATGGGAATAAGCTTCTAATTGTATGAGAAAGAAACTTCAATGACTCCATAACACTTGACAGCAATAGCAGCACATGTATCATCAATAAAAAAAGGCCAGTACGTGGGGAAAAAGAAAAAAAATATTCCTTAATAATAATAGTATATACATGACAACTCATTAAAGTGGAAATATTTTTATGGAAATTACAGTTCAGTGGAAATATAAGAAATTCTAAAATTTCTTAAATAACAATAATAAAAAAAAAGAAGCCTCCTGATTTTACATTTAATACTATATGCATTAATAAAAATCTAAAATTTTCTTAAGAAATAATTATCACAGATATTTTGCACACACCTGAAATAATGTGCATACTAACCAAAGAATATTAAATGAAACATTAGTAAAATATTACATTTAACAGCAAGAACATAATTATTATTAATATTTGTTATGAATTTTTTTTTTCTGGAATGAATTTGTGCATAACTATTGAAGAAAAAATACTGTATTTACTGCATAATTTGTGCATTCTTTACTTTTGAAGGAAAATTTTGACAAATAAAGAAAAAAATATATAATTTGTTAAACTTCTTTTAAAAGAAAAATTCTGAAAAAAAAGCGTAATTAAAAAAATTGTGTATAGTCAGATAAATGGAAAAAATGAAATAGGATTTCATATTTTCTAAACATGCAATGTATTTATTACAGCAATTTTGATTTTATAATCACATCTAATGTCAACTTTCAGTTTAGTTAGAAGCATATTTGGTTATTTGTTTCCTGTAACTTTTTATTTTCATCTGCTCGAATACTGCATCAACAAACATGACATACTGATGCTTTATGTTGGAAATTAATCAGTCTACGTTAAGACATTTACAAGGATTGTTTATGCTGTGACAATTATATTATTATAATTGTCACAGCATAAACAATCCTTGTAAATAAATATATAATAAATAAATAATAAATAAATAAAAAAGTTTTATTGCAGGTGTTAAATTTACAGCAGTCCATTTTATGGAAAAATACAGCAAAAGAGCCACTGGAAGAGAATTTGGCATACATGAATCCTGTGCTTGGTAATGGTGTAAACAAAAAAAAAAATCAACTTGAAAGAGCAAATAAAAATGCAAGAGCTTTCCATGGAATCTAGGAAAATCTAGGAAATTTCCAGAACTAGATAACAAACTTATAAAATATCTTGAGAAAATTCAAAATGCTGGTTGTACTGTATGATCAGAAATGTTGAAACTATTTTGAAAGATATTTTGAACAAAATTAATTTTTAATTATAATTATTTATTAAAATGTCTTAATTACCATAAAGAGAATTGTTTCTTTAATTCTCCCCCAATAAAAATTTAATATCATTAAATAGTTTAAAATTCACTTATTTTATACACCCCAACATCCCTTACTTTTGGCACCAAAGAAATAGGTAAAAAAAGGTCTGCAAAATATGCGAGTAAATACAGTATATTCTTACAAATTAAACAAAATATGAATATTATGCAGACATTAAATATACACAAGTACTTAAAAACAGTAATAGCTTTAACCGGTTAAAATTCATATATATACTATTATATATGACTCATCAACGCCTAGCTGAAACGGCTAAAGTCAGGATCACGAAATTTGGATAGTGGATTGCTGTTATAACCTAGGCAAGCAATAGGAAAGGATTTTTGGAAATTCCCCCCCCCCCCCCCCCCCCGAAGGGGTAAAGAGGTGGTCAAAAATTTTAGGTCATTTCGCCATATGTCAGCAGCAGTTTAGGTAGGAGCACGAAATTCAGTAAAATAAATCTACTTAAAAAATGTCTAAACATGTATTTCAGCGATTTTAGAAATTCACCCCCAAACAGGGTAAATTCAAATGTGTGTGTGTGTGGGTGGTGGTGGTGGTGGTGGGGGGGGGGGGGAAGTTTTTCGCCATATCTCACACCAGCAGTTATACGTAAAAAAAAAAAAAAAAAAAAAAAAAAAGAATGAATCTTGCAACAATATGTTACAAAATAAAGTCACAACAATAAAATACAGCTAAACCAATCGGCTAAAAAATAATTAAAGATGTATTTTAGCTATTTTAGTGATTTTTTTGCCAACATCAGCAATGAACCTGTTTATGGAAGATTAGACGAATAAGACAACTATTGCTAATTTTTTATTAGATATTTTGTATAAGACATTTTTCCAAGGAGGTCGCCCTCAAAACATTGTCCATCCAATCGAAGCCAGGACAGGCCACTAGTAATACATAAGGTAAAAAAAAAAAAAATCACATTTTATAAAATGTCTTTCCCAAAGTAAATAGAAAGTATACAGGGTTCTAGCTTCGACCTGAAAACATCAGTCACCACTCACCACATGGCAACTAGGTAAAATAATAAAAAACTGACAATTATTAGTTTTCTGCAATAGATCTGATAATATTTTAATGCAATTTATTAAAAATTATTGTAAGCCATAATTATTTGAAAGTGATATTTAAAAGCAACAAATTTCAAATGTAACATTCAAATTATCTTTGAAAAAAAAAAAAAAAGTTTCAAAAATTTTAAATAGATCCAACATTTTTTACATTTACTACATTTTAAATGATCAGCATGAGTTCAATTAAATGTTACTCATTAATCTATATAAGGAATTTTAATTATTTATTTTGTTCACCAAGAATTAAAATTACAAAAATTTCTATTACATAGTAGCTACTATGCTAAAAACTAACTAAAATTTTCAATTTTCAAGTCTACAGGGTTTATACTCATTTTCATGAAAAAAATTCTTTAAGTTAATTTCTAGGATCAATATTTTTTCCCATATCAAGAATCAACAACAAACGTTGGACAAATAGCAGTGATTGCTTGCTCAGAAATGTTAAAATCAAAAATTGTTTGTATGATTTTTCTAGAATAACTGAACAACTTTTCCAGGTTTTTGGTCAAATCACAGACTTTCCCTTGACGTTTTAACACAGAGTGTTTTCCCTGATTTTCAGTTTCTGCTTGAAGCATATAACTCTGTTATATGTACTGGCAAATACAGCAACACAATTACTTAAAAGATATTTTTATGACTCAAACACATTTTAAAGCATATTTAGCAATACCTTATTAAATTATGAAAAATGCATTGTTACAAGTGTAAAAAGAACAGAACATTAAGAAATCAGAGTCTGAAATATCTTGAAGGAGTGTTGAATTTTTTTGAAAGAACTTACATATTGTTTTAATAATATGAACTTTAGGTAAAATATCACAATTCTTTGAGAAAGAGAAATTCCAAAGGAAACATTTTCTTATAAAATAATAACAGTAACAAATAACGAAAATTTAAATGTTTACCCTGTAACAAGGGAAGTAAAGAAGTAAAACATAACAGTGGACATGTGGTCGCAGAGGATGCATTTATTTATGCACCAAATAAAGCTCCAATATTTATAGTAGGGCATCCAACCCAGGCTTCCCAGAATAGAGAATATATGTTAAAACCATTTTTTTTTTTGAAAACTTTAATAGATTATTTTACATTTAATATATTTTTTTTAGATTGCCCTCTGAAAACACCAAAGAGCATATTTATATGAAATATGTCAATTATATATTCAAATAAATTTTGAAACTTATTAAAAGCGGTAATTTCGTATTGGCCTCGTGCCAAAAGTTAATAGCCAAAAAAATCATTAAAAATTTCGTTATCTATAGCAGTTTTTTTTTTTTAATTCTTATAATTTCAGCAGCTTTAAGTGCTTATTTCAATTACATGTCTGTTAAATTTATGTTTTATTTATTGCTTATTGAAGTTTTAATTTTGTTATGGAATATTAGCGGGAAACAAATGCTGAACTTTTTATATTGTTTAAAGTGCAAACAGATTAATATTTTGTAATTCGTCTGCAAGCAATAGAGATAAATTAAAAAAAAAAAAAAATCATGCTTGAAATTTAATTTAAATACTATAATAAATCAGTCAATTAAGATACAGTTTTCAGATAAAATGCATTTGAAAATACCCCCCCCCCCCCTCATATAATGATGTAAAAATTGAAAATGTGCAATGTTTAGAAATAAAAAAAAATTGCAGTAGGAAAAATCGAAATTTCATTGTCAAATGTTGCCATTTGCAAAATGATGTCAGTGTTACATGCAAGGATATGTTTATCCTTTATAATATAGATATCAGTAAGAAATTGTACAGATATGTACTTAGAACATACAAATTACAAGGAAAAAAAAAAAATCAGTTTTCAAAGAAATTTTTGCACAGAAGATATTTTTTAAACATGTCTACTTCGTAAAAAAAAAAAAAAAAAAGAAAAGAGGAGAAAATTCTGCTATAAGGCCGAATATAGATTGCCACACACGGCTTTTATTTAAAAAATAAATAAACTAGCTGTAACTCAGAATAAAAACGCAATGACAACAAACAATTTTAAAATATCTAAATAACAAATAAAAATTCCCCTGTTAAAGTGTTGAGTTGTTCAATAACCATTCGATTTAGAAAAATATTTTTCTACCACTGAGCAATTTTTTTTAATGAAATTTAATTCATGTTGCTATGGCAGCAGACGATAAAACGATATCTTTGGAATAAGGGAATAAATAGAAGAAAAAACTTTGTTGATGTTTGTGATAAAATGTTTTTCTTTATTTTTTAAAAATGTATATACATAATTCACTTTTATATTTTAACAGAATAATAAGTTTACTATAATTCGTTACTCATGCTATGGCCAGTATACACGATACACGTCGAGCCACAATGCCTTTATCATTATCTTTTTACGCGTAAAAGTTTCGCTACGGTACTCCATTGTGAAGTTTTGTAATTTTTGAAATCTAATATTTGAAAAACGACATAATCATTAGATTTGAAATTTATAACAAGAAAAATACAATTTTTTACCATTCTAACGCAGTTTGTAAAACAATTTTGTGACAAATACTTTGAGTTATTAATTTTTTAAGTAACTTCAAATGTTTCATTTTCCGAGATTAATCTGTGGCAACGATGGATTGCTGTGACTTTTCATAAACATGAAAAATGATAGAGATTGAAAGAATAAGCCACCCTGTGTGTGGCTAAAAAGGTTTAGTTGACACAAAGAGGTCTGTCTCAGAGACCACACTTCAACTGTTACAAAGCTAAAGAAATTGAAACTACTAACATGATCAAATGTCATATCATCTGGTATGAAACGCATATCAAATCTAACAGAACTGCTTTCATACTCCATTCCATTCAATTGTTCATAGATAGAATTTGCAGTTTCAGGTGAGTCACAATCCACTACAGCATAATAGTATTTCAATCTATTGATCTGATACTGGCGAAGTTTTTCTCGATGATATTTAGAACCTTTTTTATCTTCAACTTCTTCTTGATCTACAGGCAGTGTTTGTTCCACCAATTCAGATGGCCCTTTTAGTTTTTCTTCTTCCATACGTTGTAATCCAAATTCTGATGGATATATCTGAGAAAAAAAAAAAAAAACTTATTATAAGAATATTACAGCTAAAAAATTACATATACAAAATAGATATAAGAAAACCATTCAAAAGAGACTTTTATGACAAATTTAACTCTCTGACCGCCGAGCAAAAGGGCAAAGTTATAACGTTGTTTTCTCTGTAATTCTGCTAAAAAAACATTTTCAAAATTATGTAAAAAACTTAATTACGTATATGAATGTAGCCCTTGAGACTACTAATCATTACTTAAAACAACATTATATTTGTAGAATTATATTAATTTAAATAATGCTCATATTGCAGTGAAACCTGCAGCATAGTGAACGGATATATCAGTTCGCGGCGGTGAGAAGGTTAAGTCAAAGATAAACAGGGATAAGATTGACAAAAAAGCAAAAAAGCTGAAAACTGCACGAACGACGTTTGAGCAATAAGTTACGAATTTCAAGCGCAACAAATATTATAATTGCTATTAAAAAATATACTTTTTAAAATAAAATATATATATATATATATATATATTACATCAATTTAGCTTTGAGTACATTAAAAAGAAATTATTAACAAAAATTAGGTAGAAATTATCTACTTACTCTAATAAAAAGTCTATTTTACCAAGATACAGCACATTAATAAAACCATTCAATGGCATGAACATTTTTTTAATTGAAATTTTGAAAAATTGTAAGACACTTTTCTTGAAAGAGCAAATCAAGTATATGTTAATAATTGCAACCACCTTAAATAAATGATAGAACAGTTCCCACCCTTTTTTAAAATAAAAATAAGTTTTTATGGAATTAAAAAGATTTTTTAAGGACATTATCAGTGGCACCAACTAGTCAGTGCCATGGTTATTCCAGATTCCAGGTCATTTTTACCAGTCAGCTAAAAGCTGGTTTTTGGATTTTTTGAATAGATTTTTTTAAAATTTAATTTGTTCTTGCATTTCATAGCGAATTTTCTACATTACTAAAATAAATTTGGTTTCAAATTTTTTAACCCAATGCAATAAATTCTGACGAAATTTGCATTTTTACGGCGATCTTTTGGCGAAATTCGCATTTTTACTTCACTTTTTTTGGCTAAATTCCGGTTTTTACAGCGATTTTTTGCCTAAATTCTCGTTTTTACAGCGATCTTTTGGCTAAATTCACGTTTTTACGGCGATTTTTTGGCTAAATTCGAATTTTTTTTACGACGATTTTGTGGCTAAATTTGCGTTTTTACGGTGATCTTGTGGCTAAATTCGCGTTTTTATGACGATCTTGTGGCTAAATTCCCATTTTTATGACGATCTTGTGGCTAAATTCCCGTTTTTACGGCGATCTTGTGGCTAAATTCACGTTTTTACGGCGATCTTGTGGCTTGTGGCTAAATTCGTGTTTTACGGCGATCTTGTAGTTAAATTCGTGTTTTTACGACGATCTTTTGGCGATTTTCACACGATCCTTTGAAGAAATTCGTAATCTTTTGTGTTTTTCAGCGATCCTTTGACGAAATTCTTGGGGTTTTTTTTGCGATCTTTAGGCAAATTTCGCGTTTTTTCGAAAAATCAGAAAATGACGAAAAAGCGGAAAATAACAAAAAAGCAGAAAACCGCGGAAGAATCTCATGCCTGGATAAAAAGGGAAGGTAAATAATAAACAAATCTAAAGGTCACATTCAGGATACCATGCAATTCCGAGACATGAAATGCCAAAATGCAAAATGTTTATATGTTTAACAATTTAGAATTTCAATTTCATTTCCTTTTAAATTAAGTTTACTAGCATTGGTATATATTTAAAAGTTATATTAATATAAAATTATAAGTACACAAATTTCAAGTCTGTAAGTTATATTGTTTCTGAGAACCGTCTCTGTGGCAGACAGACACAGTAGCGGGATGAATAGAGTTTTGTGAAATGAACGAAACCCTAAAAATTGAAGATTTTTAAAAATTAAAGATTAAAAATGCTGTTTTTTTTTGGGGGGGGGGGAGGGTTAAGAATGATTATGGCATAGATAAGATATTTAAGAAATCTCATGATTGCATCACATCCTGGAAACTAGAATTATTTTTAATAGAAAAATGATACTTGAATTACTATCCTAAAACTCATCAGAACAATTTATTGTAAATAAACAATCTAATCTCAGCAGAAATAAATCAAACAGAATAATCAAGCCCAGATGTATTTTACACCCACACACAACTCAATTTAATTAAATCACCCACAATCATCAACTCAATCACCCACATACAATAATAATAATAATAAAAGATAAAGAAATAGTTTTTTAGAATGAAAAACTTTAAACAAAAGTTAAGGCTTTTCTGATAACTGTGGCATTACAGAAAAAGTAATTACAGTAAAATAAGTAAAAACAGAATTTTTATGCAAAACAAATGAACCTATATAAATAAATATTTCATTTTAACAGAATCATACATTAAGACAGACAGACAGACAGACACAGACACACACACACACACACACAAAATAATTATAGTCCTAAGATAAAGAATATGATAAAATTGTGAGGGACTATGTTTCTGCTATGATAAAATTGTGAGGGACTATGTTTCTGCTATGATAGAAATCTGTCTAACAGAAACTTTTCTAGGTTCCTTGAGATTCTGTCTAAGAAACAGGAGTAAGAAAGCTCTGGTAAGAAAAAAGAACTTTTTGAATTAATAAAGGCACATTTTAAACTCTTAGAAGTACTTTTTTATGTTTAAAGATATTCTTTTGATTTTTGAAGGTAATTTTAATATTTAAAAACATGAGGGCACTCTTTTCAAGTAACAATGAGATTTTTACTAAGTAAGCAAATTTTTCAATGCAAAATGCAGTGTGTGAGAAAGTGCACAATATATTCTGACGGGCACTAGTTTTTAAACCACAGGGCAGGCAGGGTGCAGCATCCTCCTGAAATTGGTGGAAGCTCTTATTTCCTTTCCCTGTTCGCACCAATTTAAAATTAATACACCTTACTAAAGTAATGAACATACAGACTATATGCCAATATAGGGCAAAATATGGATTTCTATATTCCTACATTTAAAAACAAAACATTTAGAGTAAAGCACCTTTAATACATTTCACTTTTGATAGTACATCAATTTTTTTTTTTTTTGTCCTAAAATGTTCCCATATACTAGGCACAATGTTAGAATAAAATCTTCCTTTATTACATAAAGTTTTTAATTAACTTTCTTTAATATGTTGCTGAGAAGATGTCTTGTGGGTCCTATAAAAGTTATCCCTCATACAATTAGCAAATGTGACATTTTTCTCGTTTTGACAAACATTATATATACATTTGTTTTAACTGCTTGTTAAAGCCTTCAGATTTTACAATTTGAAGATACTGAATATAACTTCAGCTGCATAGTGTCGAACAAAAGGAAATTGTGCAGCATAATTTTGACAAAGATGATATTTTAATTCCAAACAATTTCGCAGGCAAACAGAAATTAAAACATAGGAAAGTACTATATATGGATATTTATTCATAATTTTGCTTGTGAGGAATACATTAATTTTGATAGAGATTTATCTAAGCTAAAATAGCCTTCTCTAATTAAATTAATTGCAACTACAGAAGTAGATAAAGGAAGTTGCATTGAGAAAAATATCAAAGCGTTTTTTTAAATTCAAATTTTAATGAAGTTTAATTCACAAATGCTCCTCAAAACTATTTTACTTCACAACATGGAGTAAAAATATTTAAATATTCAGAAAATACAAAATGCATTGTCAACTGTTATCATTCAACGTTTTTCTCTTTTTATTACACCTTTTCTTTTATACATCGTAATCTATCATTCCCTTTAGCAACATGTTAAAAAGTGCTTTACTGTATGTTGAAAAACATAAAATACAAAGTTTGAATTTCATAAATGATCAGAAAACAAACCTTCACAGAATTTATTATGCCATCAGCTGGTTTAAAAGAATTAAAGCACACTAGAAGATCTACAGCTCTTAATCTGTCCCAGTCCATGTTGCAAACAGCAATTCGCCGAGTTATTTCATCAGCATCTGGTGCTTCATTCCGCAGTTCTTCCCATTTGTGATCAAACTCCTCATCTAACAAATTAATGTGCATAAATTCACATGCATAAACATATATATAAGTATTATATAAAATATATATACATATAACTATTAAAAAAAACAGTTTTTTTTTTTTTTTTTTTTTGGCATTAAAGCAAAATGAACATTGTCATTTTATTCTTCAGGCATGAAAGTGTAAGCTGGACAAACAACTTGAATTCCACACAAATACAAAATTATTACAATATTAACATGTTCACATAATATGTACTGCCTCTGTTGAAGTTGACTGTTCAGGAAAAAAATTAGCCCAGGTTTGCCATAAAACTAATTATCCATCACCATTCAATAAACACAGCAGAAGCTTTTTATGAGGAATATCATGTTTTCCAGAAAACAAGATCAGGTCTGATATTAATTTTTGCTTTAAAAGATGCATTAGGGCTTGCGTTCAGTTTTCATTTTCCATGAACAACATTTACATTTATTCATGTACAACAATTTACTTTCATACATTCAAGGATTCAAATACACAAAATTTCTATTTATTCATGTACAAAAATCTGCATTTACTCATACATTTATCTATGCAAAGTTTCCATTTATTTAAAAATACAGTCATGTCATCAACTAATGACATTGTTATAAAGCTTTGGACCGAGCTCCAGCCTGATTTTCTTGTGAAAACTACTAGTCCTAATTTAGCCTGGGCATTAATATAGTTCTCCTTAAATGAATATTGCTTGACCAAGAAGCCTGCTTGTGGTGCACTGGCAATATTGAATTAGTGATTTTATCCCATGAATTATCCATTCACATCTAGAGGTGCAAAGATTTTTTTTTTAATCCGGATTAAATATTTTCCTCTCTAGCTAATTATAATTGCATACATTTTAAAGCCAGGATATCTTAGACTTAGATAATAATTATCTTTAAAAAGCTACATTTTTTTTTTTTTTTTTTTTTTTTGGGCTTATAATACAAGCATCCTGAAAAAATATTTTAATGATTATTTTCTGATAAGATCTTATTTCCAGGGAAACATGGTAACAATTTTTTTAAAAATGAAACTGACATGATTAATCTGGTTGAAGAAATTTAGGATTGCAATGTTGGTGGCATATGTCTTACTTATGCTAATAGAGGGGGAAAAAAAGAAAAAACAGGAATATGTTTTATGTTAAAAAAGGATTTGTGAGCAATTAAGCAAAAAAAAAAAAAAAAAGTCAACCTTACTGACTGAATTTTGAAAATATTGCCAATTTGAAAACACCAATTTTATTGTCCATTTTCCATTTCTGTAGATTCCTGTGATTATCAGTAAAGTATTTTTTTTATTGCATTTTATGTATGTTTGAATATTAACTGACACCTTTAGATATACTTTTTTTTAGTTTTGGTGGATGGATACCCTACAAAAAGCCTTTTTTTCCTTATGTCATCTAAAATTTTTTACACAGGGCCACTTAGCAAAGCTTAGCCATAGCATGGCACTGATTGTTATGCCACGGTTTCTCAATGGTTTTGCATCAATCTCAAAAACAGTCAGAAAAGCATTAAAAAAAAGTTTCTGTGAAATCACAGAAAACTTTCATGCCAGATTCTTAGGTTTAAAAGAGTAATTACATTTTTACATATAATAAAAAACTTTCAAAAAAGACAATCTATATATTTAAAACGCTAAGCGATTTCTTTCGACAATCCGTGAGAACAAACTACTGCATCAAATTACATCATTCTTTTTTTAAATGAAAGATATTTGGACACAGATTTGTTATCATGCATTCGGTTGTTCGAAAATTTAATTAATTAACCGTAATTTTCAATTAAACTTTTGCGTCTGCTAATGACGTCATAATCGGATAACGCCTACTGTTCCGAAGCACAGAGTTTATTTTCTAAACTCTGTTGTTGAATAAAAGAGAAATAATAAATATTAAAAGCACGCGGTTTTAAGGCCGAATTTGTTAATTTGCAAGTTAAATTTCGGTAAAAATACTTATCCGCGTGTTTTATAAGCGAATAAAAATTCATACTTATTGTGCCGTCACAGGAATATTGTCCATAGGGTTTATTTTATCATATTATGCATTATAACTTTGTTGATGCCATTTTTTCATTACAACTAAATACAAAATATATTTATATTTGTGTGCATGGTGTTTAAGCATTAATGTAAGGTATATGAAGTACGTGTGAAAAGTTTGCGCCGGTGAAAATGACGTTATGCTTAGCTTGAAGTGCATTTTAACATTGATAAAACTAAAGAGAAAAATGTATATGATTGTGTTAACATGACATAATTTTACTGGTTTTTGCATTCATAATTATAAAGATTAGAATTGGAGCCATCATTGATTTCTTCATCTTGATTGCATACCTTGATTACATGTTACCAATTGTTTTTTTTGTTTTTAATTATAGGATAGAAGATTTCCTTTTTCAATAAAAAAAATCACAAAAGTAAAGGATTTCAGGAAATTTAAAGTTATTAAAAATAGTGTTATGGTAGAAAAAAAATTTGAAATAATTATTTTATTTTTAGCTAGAATAAACAATGTAAGACTAATATTTCATAGGAATTATTTTGGTAGATTTATTATAAGTTCATTTAACAGTTTCTTATTAGCGCAAAGTCCTATTTCTTTCACTGTGAATTTCTCTTTCGATGTCAAAAAATGTTTTTCCACTTTTGGACGCCAGCCAAAATACAGTGGCAATTTTTAGAAATGTACAACAGTTGTGACAACAAAGGCGCTATCGTTTTAGCTTCAATCGCGCTTACATCACTTCCAAATACTACAAATTTCTATTTTTTACTACATTTTACAATTTCAATTCTTACATCATCAATTAGAAAAAAAATTAGCTTTCGACTGAGATTTATTTGAAAACTGCCGATTAATTTAACGACTTTTTAAATAATTTTCAAGCATGAAAAGTTTTTCAATTCTATCTTATCAATGACCACCAGTTTACTTCAATAATGTAAAATAGCCCCTGGGAAAGTTGCCACAATTGAAAATAGATTTCCTTAACCATCATAAAAAGTGAATAGTAATTTTTTTTTAAAAAGTGATAAATCATAAGATCAGATTATACATAAGATAGAACATTTTGGCGCTAAACAAAAATCTGTCAGGGGAAAAAAAAAAAAAAAAAAAAAAAAAAAAAAAAAAAAAAAGACTTTTTAGTTTATGTTGAACATAAAATTGATAAGTTGAATTCGTTGATGAATATGTTCCATCAGATATCAGGATATGCTAGGAATTGCATTTTTTAATTTTTTTACATTTGCCAACTGTATAAGAGGAAAAATATCCCCGACTGTGATGGAAAAGGGATACTCATCCTGAGTATGTCAAGGAACCGAAGAAACCATACAAATAAATTACACTTGAAAACATTAAAAATCTCCCTCATCTGCAGATAGATTTATTACTGTAAAAAACTTCTTAATCTTTGCATAAAAATTGATTAGCTTAAAACAATGGATGCGTTTTAGAAGATATGGATTTGAAACGAACAATGATTAAAGAAGACATTTTAAAACTTTTAATTTAATCATCTTAAAACTTTTTTAACGTCGAATTTCGACTGTGCTTTTGGGCAGATGCAATGCACATGCGCATAGGAGCTCATTCGGTTGCATTATCACAGGGGGGGGGGGGGGGGAGATGTGTGCTTTATTTACTATGTTCTGTTATTTACTGATTATGATATGAACGTAGGAATATACTATTTGTATATACTTCATAGGTCCATGAATTTTTTTTCTTGCCGTGGGGAATATGGTGGTAATGTCAAAATGATTTGCATTACACAGTTATTTACGGATTGTTTGTTTGGAGTTTGCATCGGAAATAGTACTGTATTTGACTGGGGAAAAAATTTAAATAAAATATTAAGACTGTTTTATACGCACCCCTTCATAAATAATAAAGAAGCTTATTTTACTGATATTGTTATAGTATTTTTTTGCGTCAAGTTTTGACGGGTTCCATCTAGTATCATTTAAATCTTTAACAATGCTGAGTCCGGAGTGACACTTGAGCACTAGCTAGTGATAATTTTAGCAGATAGCCTGGGGAACAACTTCATCAAAATGTTATATGTATCTTTGTTGTGCAAGTGGAGGATCTGCGATTAAAGCGATTTAATGACTGACATTGACAGCGTTATCAGATTATGGAACTTTTTTAAATTCAAGATATTTACAAGAATTTTTAATTTTTTTTACTTTATTTACAGACATGTTCTGTGATTAACTAAAACACTAGTCACTAGAAACAGGGTTTGAAACTAGGACAGGGATGGCAAACATATGGCACATGACAGAATATTTTTGGTGCAGCGTTAATCGAGGTTCTATATCATAATATAATGAAATTACTCAAAACACACAAATTTACACAAGCAAAACTTGTCTAATTTAAAAAAAAAAAAAAATCTAAAATTAAAAAAAAATTGAAATGAAACCTAATGAATTCCAATCTATTTCAATATGGGCACAATAATTTATCAAATTAAGAAGTTGGGAGAATGCTGAAAAGAAAGATTATCAGGTATTATACATTATATAGCAAGAATGCCAATAATGGCAACGTGATATGAAATTTGCCATTTTGACAACTTCCCTCACAACACCTATGCCCGTGAGTCATTATTTTCAGAAATGAATGATAAAAAAACTCAAATAGAAACCACTTGTCAGATGTTCAGCTTGCAATCTGTTAAAAGTTACCAGGTATAAACCGATATTAATTATTTGGTATCCAAGACGAGGTAACAGAAATCATATATATTTTTTTAAATTATTATTTTCTAGTATATTTATTGCAATATAATGTATACCTACATGTATATTACACATAATTTTTTAATCCTCATAAACAAAATTCAAGCACTTTTGATTAATTAATTTTGATCCACTAAATTTTTTGGGTAGTTGGCATGTCATGTCGCACAAAATATTTTGTGAAAAAAATTTGAATGCTGATATGATATGCTCACTATCCCTGAATTAGGAGGACATATAATCAGGAGTCAGTGGCACTTAATCATTTTTTCTTAGTTGCCAAAATGGTTCTACTTAGATGTAATTTTGAAATTATTTATTTTGCTTATATTCAGAGTTGTACAATATAGACGGACGTGCGCATGCCATGCGCGGACAAATTTCAGCAAAATTCGGAACTTTGCAGAAAACTTTTTTAGACAAAAAAAAAAAAAAAAAAAAAAAAAAAAAAAATTTTTCTTTTTTTTTAATAGCAAAAAATTAAAAATATTCCCTAATTTTATGTATGATTTATTTACTGTTTGCGCACAATTCAAAATTTAAAGATGCAAAACATTGTTGTGACATTACAGATGCTTGCGAAGACGAAGAGGTCAAAATATTAAGGATTGGGTAGTTTCTAGATGCATTGATAAAATAATTGATAAGAATTCAGCTCTTCCTATCATGAATTTTTAGCTTTATTTTTATTTTTAACCAAAATAATTATTCTTTAATTAATTTTAAATGATAATTATTTTAAAGTACTGTTTTTAATTTATATGTCAAAATATTTATTTATTAATATTAAAATAATAATTATAAATATTAATATTAATTAATTAATATTAATTAATTTTAAATGATAATTATTTTAAACCACTGTTTTTAATTTATATCGTCAAAATAATATAACACGTAATTTTATTAAACATTAAATTAATTTACAGAAAGTTTTTGACTCAATATTTATGTGTGCAGAATTTTTTTGTTTTAGGCAAGTCTGCTTATATTGTATGCATATAAACAGACAGCATAATAAGTTTAAAAAAAAAAATTATGATTTTTTCTTCTTGAAGTATGCTTTGTTCTATTGTATTCTGTATTTTTAACACTTTCCAACCTAGTTGAAAAGTGTTTATGACTTCAGTTTGTCTGTCGCTTATCCGTGCTCTAACTCGCATAAATATGCTTGGATTGCCTTGAAATTTTTGTATGTTATTGTCGTTTACTATAGCATGTTCCCTATTTCAACTGAACTGTGTAGCACTTATAGTTTTTTTACAGGGACAGTCAAAAGTATTCCGTTATATTACAGTCAATGGGAAATAATTGTTTCAAGTGCATTTTGAGGATGCTACGTCATTTAAAACATGATGAAATTGATATATAATTATGAAGCGCATTAAAACATGCCTTTTGTAGAATATGGGGTGCAAAGTAGGGAAGCACCAAATAGTGATTTTGGCCGAATACCGAATATTTTTCTATTTCAGAGTTTAAAACTATTAAAAGTTAAATTATAAAACAATTTTACATTATATTTAAAACACAGACACTACCATTTTATGAACTAGGCATTTTTACAAGAAACCTTTACACACAAAAAAAATCTGTGCTTTGAGTTATAATTTAAAAAGAGGATAGTCTTGAAACTTTTTTTAATTAATAAAGCCTTAAACTTTGTAGCTTCTTCTGTGAATTAAAATAAATTTATAAAATGTTTTTATATTCCAAAACAAATACTTTAACCCTCTAAGCGTGTGGAACGTAATATTCCGTTCACTAAGCTCCAGGTTTCACTGCAATATATGCAATGTTTAAGATAATATAATTCTATAGATTTAATGAATTTTCAAAACATTGAAGAATGATTAATACTCTCAAGGGCTACATTCATATTTGTAATTAAGTTTTATTTATAATGCTGAAATAATCATATTTTTTTAGCATTTAAAACAAAATGCCGAGAAAACAACATTACAATTTTACCCTTTTTCAAAACGCTCAGAGGGTTAAAATCAAAGAAAAATTTTGAATGAATTAGAAGAAACATTTTACAGTGATATGGTGTTTATCAGGAAGGGACTAAAGTAAAGCAATACATATGTTAAATAATTTAATATATTTAATAACATAATATATTAAAATGAGGGCGAATCAGCAAGAACAACTTTCCTGCTCCTTTTGATTTGACAAGGAAGTTTTTAAATGAACCAGAGAGCAGGTGTCTGGAATGGGCATTCATATTCAGAGGTTGTAAACATACAGGGTGTTCATACATCTTGGAACAAACTTTCTGCGTAGATAATGTGGTCAAATCAAACATTTTTTGAGCAATAAACATTATCTCAATCCAGTTGTTCCATCAAAAATACAATACATTCAATCAAAAACACAAGGTATGTCACCACATGCTGAAACTGAATTTTCGTTCACAACTTTAACAACAATGAAGATATTTTAGCAAGAGATTTGCATTGTATTAATTTTGTTTGTAGAAATATGATATTATTGGAAGTTGCTGAATTTTGGCCAGTGACACAGTATAAAAGTAGCAAGTCCAGCTGCACTCTGAATAAAGGAATATCTAGCTCAGTGTTGTTTAGATGTGAATGGTGGCAATTTCCAGTACTTCTCGTGATTCACAGAAATCAAAGTAACTATGTTGAAAATATAGTTACAATATTTTCAATATTATTAAAGTAACAAACAGAAATTCAAATTTGACCTGGAGTGAGATGCACTTTATTTTTGATTGAATAAGTGTGTTGCGATTCTGGTTTCCTGGACAAAAATTGTCTTTCTTAATGTCTATTATCACCTGGAAATTCCCCCCCCCTCCCCGTTTTGTATAACATGATGTTTGCGAAAAAAAAACAAGAAACATTTACTAGACAATATTCAGGAATTTGCATTTATTTGTACATCAATAATTCCTATAAAGGTCATCATTAATGGTAAATTTTCTTAAGTGACGCTTTTCAAACACTGAATAAATAATGTAAAAGCATTCTCTTTCATTGAAATATGATTCTTTTTCTAATTATTTTGAATATCTTTATTATTTGACAGTTAAAAGTAGAAATTCTGGGTTTTTAAAAATGTTTTTTAAGTATTTGGTTCGGCCGAATATTTGAATATTTGGCATACCGAATAGTTTGATATTCAGCCTGACCAAGTACCGAATAGATACCAAATATTCGGTGCATCCCTAGTGCAAAGCAATATTATTCATTTACAGGGTCAAGCAAAAGAATTCTGTTACACATCATTCTATGGGGAAAAAATCGTTTGCAGTGTAATTTAGTGATATTTCACCATTTCAAACATAATGAAAATTATATGCACTAGATTGAACCCATCAAAACTTGACGCAAAAAAATACTATAACAATATCAGTAAAATAAGCTTCTTTATTATTTATGAAGGGGCGCGTATAAAACAGTCTTTCAAATATTTTATTTAATTTTTTTCCCCAGTCAAATACAATACTATTTCCAATGCAAACTCCAAACAAACAATCCATAAATAACTGTGTAATGCAAATCAGTTTGACATTACCACCATATTCCCCACGGCAAGAAAAAAAATTCATGGACCTATGAAGTATATACAAATAGTATATTCCTACATTCATATCCTATTCAGTAAATAACAGAACATAGTAAATAAAGCACACATCTCCCCCTACCCCACTGTGATGATGCAACCGAATGAGCTCCTATGCACATGTGCATTGCATCTGCCCAAAAGCACCGTCGAAATTCGACGTTAAAAAAGTTTTAAAATGATTAAATTAAAAGTTTTAAAATGTCCTCTTTAATCATTGTTCGTTTCAAATCCATATCTTCTAAAACGCATCCATTGTTTTAAGCTAATCAATTTTTATGCAAAGATTAAGAAGTTTTTTACAGTAATAAATCTATCTGCAGATGAGGGAGATTTTTAATGTTTTCAAGTGTAATTTATTTGTATGGTTTCTTCGGTTCCTTGACATAATCAGGATGATTATCCCTTTTCCATCACAGTCGGGAATATTTTTCCTCTTATACAGTTGGCAAATGTAAAAAAATAAAAAAATGCAATTCCTAGCATATCCTGATATCTGATGGAACATATTCATCAACGAATTCAACATATCAATTTTATGTTCAACATAAGCTAAAAATAGTCTTTTTTTTCTGACAGATTTTTGTTTAGCGCCAAAATGTTCTATCTTATGGATAATCTGATCTTATGATTTATCACTTTTTTTTTTTAAAAAATTATTATTCACTTTTTATGATGGTTAGGGAAATCTATTTTCAATTGTGGCAACTTTCCCAGGGGCTATTTTACATTACTGAAGTAAACTGGTGGTCATTGATAAGATAGAATTGAAAAACTTTTCATGCTAGAAAATTATTTAAAAAGTCGTTAAATTAATCGGCAGTTTTCAAATAAATTTCAATCGAAAGCTAATTTTTTTTCTAATTGATGATGTAAGAATTGAAATTGTAAAATGTAGCAAAAAATTGAAATTTGTAGTATTTCGAAGTGATGTAAGCGCGATGAAAGCTAAAGCGATAGCGCCTTTGTTGTCACAACTGTTGTACATTTCTAAAAATTGCCACTGTATTTTGGCTGGCGTCTAAAAGTGGAAAAACATTTTTTGACATCGAAAGAGTAATTCACAGTGAAAGAAATAGGACTTTGTGCTAATAAGGAACTGTTAAATGAACTTATAATAAATCTACCAAAATAATTCCTATGAAATATTAAACTTACATTGTTTATTCTAGCAAAAAATACAATAATTATTTCAAGATTTTTTTCTACTATAACACTATTTTTAATAACTTTAAATTTCCTGAAATCCTTTACTTTTGTAATTTTTTTTATTAAAAAAGGAAATCTTCTATCCTATAATTTAAAAAAAAAGCAATTGGTAACATGTAATCAAGGTATGCAATCAAGATGAAGAAATCAATGACGGCTCCAATTCTAATCTTTATAATTATGAATGCAAAAGCAGTAAAATTATGTCATGTTAACACAATCATATACATTTTTCTCTTTAGTTTTATCAATGTTAAAATGCACTTCAAGCTAAGCATAACGTCATTTTCACCGGCGCAAACTTTTCACACGTACTTCATATACCTTACATTAATGCTTAAACACCATGCACACAAATATAAATATATTTTGTATTTAATTGTAATGAAAAAATGGCATCAACAAAGTTATAATGCATAATGATAAAATAAACCCAATGGACAATATTCCCGTGACGTCACAATAAATATGAATTTTTATTCGCTTATAAAACACGCGGATAAGTATTTTTACCGAAATTTAACTTGCAAATGAACAAATTCGGCCTTAAAACCGCGCGCTTTTAATATTTAATATTTCTCTTTTATTCAACCGTGCTTCGGAACAGTAGGCGTTATATATTCCACAAAATATCGTCTCTTTACGCATGCACCAACGTTTTTCTGATTGGTCTTTGTCTTCCTGAGGGGTTCCCCTCAGAAAGGGGGAACCTGATGTATTAGCCCTCACCTGTTTAGCCTAGAGAGGTTAAAAAGGATTGATTGTAAACGGATGAAGTAATCATTGTATTGAAAGCATATACCTAATATAATTTTGCTCTGAGATTGAAAGCTAAATCTTTTTTTTTAAGAACTCATGTTTCCACTACAAAATATGCATTACTTTTTCCAAAATTTTAAAGAGAGCTTGGATACACGGGCTGTAAAACAGTTTTATTTATCACCAATAAAATTTTTAGAGTTTGGACAAAAAGAACTTTTTATTTTAAAACTATGAAGCGACCCTACGTAAAAAAATTTAAAAAAATACCAAGAAAGTGAGCGCTTTTATTACTAAATATCAATATTTTTTCGCGAATTTTTCATTTTAAAATAAACTTGATGTTTCTTTTAAAATTTATTATCACGGGTCCAGGCAACGCCGGGTGGGGGTCAGCTATAAATATTTAAATTAAAAGATTTTGCATGTAGTTATCGATTAAATAAAGTGATCTAAACTTTTATCGATATATTGTACGACAATTATCAACAAGATATATTTGAATAACGAAGAAAAGTATATTACAGGGGTCACATTCACTCAGGAAAAATTGGAGCAGGTTTTGGAGCAGGAAAGTGAGTTTTTGGAGCAACAAAAAACGACTTGTGGAGCAGGAAATCGAGTTTTTGGAGCTCTTCTTTTGAAAATAAATTCAGTATCACCATTGTACCCAACACATATGTTGAAATCTCATACTGTACAAAATCTATACTCCGGACCTCAGCGATTCCAAATTTCGGATCATTTGCCATAAAAAATAAAGAAATGAAAAGTAATTTAACCCCTCCCTTACTCCATGAAATATTTATATCAAGGATGCATTAACAATACTAACTAGTATCGTGTGGCCATCACAAAATATTCTTCTATATAAATTAAATCATCTGCAACAAAAATTAAATGCCAATGAATTTGAGCTTGAGATTAGCTTTCGCAGAAGTCATGAAAACAAAACATAGCAGCGACACTTGTGAGGCAGTATGCACCCAAAATTAATAAAGATCTATTTAGGTCAAGGTCTAACAGAGTCTGAAATTTCATGAAATTCTGTGCATTAGTTCTTGAGATATAGTTATTGCACAAATCGTGAAAAATGCAGCAAAGCAATGCCCCCTGTCAGACAATTTAAACCAAAACTAATCAGCATTTATTTATGTCAAAGTGTAAATCTGAATTTTGAAGAAATTCCTTGCATTAGTTCTTGAGGTATAGCTATCAAAGAAATCATGAAAAAATGCAGCATAGCAGCTGATCTTGATTTCAGATCGTGGATTTGATTTTTAAAAATTAAAAAAGAGGAAATCTGCTGTCCGGCGGAAAAATGGCATTCCTGGGAAGAAAATGGCGCAAAGAAATCCGATTTCACTGTAGAAAAGAAAAAACAAAATGCTCTTTTAGGAGCAGAAATAGTAAAAAAAATGCATTTGTAGCAGATATTTTCATTTGGAGCAGTTTGGTGCAATTGGAGCAGGTCTGTGACCCCTGATATTATTATTCTCCTTAAAAGAAAAGAAGAGAAAAAAGAAAGGCGCAAAAATATCCATATAAGAATTATAAAAGAATTCACCTTGATATCCATTGTTTATCTGGGTTTTAGAGTCAGGCTGATAAAAGTAAAATTAATACACAATTTTAAAGGCCGCATAATTAAAAAAAAATAGAAAATACTAAATATTGATATATATATATATTTTAATTTTTGAGACTGTAGTAAGTAAAAATAAATCATTCAATTAATATTTTTAGTTAAATTCTTGCTAAATAAAATAACTCAAGTATAATAGGATGTAAATTACAAGCTTACAATTATTTCACTTCATTAGTTGAGTAGGCTGGACTGACAACACAATCTATCGTTTTACATCTATAGAAATCACTTACACAATATAACAATTCACAAAATTTTCAATATTTAATTAATTAAAAGCAGCTAATTAAAAATAAAAGTATATTTCTAAAGGAGCTTTCAAGTTATTTACCGTCAAATTTTGACGGGTACCATCTAGTTTTGTATAAATACAGTAATGAGAAAGATTGAATGGAATCAACTTGAATGAGTCATATTATTTGGAAAAGGAATAATGTTTGATCGGTTGGTTGGTTGATTTATGATGGCTGATGTTATTTTTCTAGCATAAGTGTGTAGCGATCTCATCTCACTTGATCAGTATAAAGCGAGTTACTAGCTAAAAGTAACTGGCTTGGCCTTTTGCTTGACGCTAGTATTCTCACTTCCTGATCACGAGATCCTTGGTTCAACTCCCACTGGTGGCAGCAAATCACCACAGGTGTTATAGATTTGTTCTCTTATATTACAACTGTGTCCACTCTGTTACAATGGTGTCCATTCTCTTACAAAAGGTTTTTTTTCCTGATTTCAAGGATAAAAAGCGAAAAATTTTCAATTGAAATTTTAATTAGTTTGGAACTATGAAATGTGTACCCAGAATATTATGATACTGATTTTGAATATTTTTACTTGATGTAAAAATCTACTTTTTACACACAATATTTTTTAATTTTGTTTTAAAGAATAAGGGAAATAGCAATATACAGTAAATTCACATTTTATCATAAACTTTTATTGCATTTGTATGAAATAAATGTTCATTTGTCTATGCTGCACAAAAAAGTTTGAAAAATAAAAGTTAATTTATTTACGTAGTTAGTTATATAACAGAGTGAACAAAATCTCCCACTACCAATTAAAAGCCATAAAAATCATGTATTAATATTAAGTTGAGAAAATCAATTTCTAGAATATAGATAAATTCAATCCATTTATTGACATCAATTTTATTTAGATTATATATATATATATATATATATATATTGAAACATGAAATGTACACTTTTTTTTGAATGACCCAAACATCTAATCAGTAATCAAGTTTGTTCCACACATTTTGTACTTTTACACTGTCAAGGGTTCTTAATGCAGCACTCATATGTATTTTCGGCAATGGTGGTTCATAAACGAGATCTTTGATGTAACCCCACAAATAGAAATCACATGGTGCAAGATCTGGGGATCTTGGTGGACATGTGAATAATAATCCATCATCCACACGTCCAAGAGTTGAGTGATGGCAAGAAAACGTGGAATGTTTTTCTTTATTTTCATATATCACTTATTATAATATGTGCAATAGTTTTGAAAATATGAATTTTTAAAATCCAGTTATTTATGCTAAACCTGTATATTTGCATAAAAATCATCTATAAACAATTTTATTACTTAGTAGTTTGCAACAGGACTTAGTTTTTAAGAAAAAAGTACCAGAGCCCTAATATTCTGCAGTACCACCCGCAGCATACATCTCCCTCCTCTGCCGTCACTCCAATCTGCATATTTATATTTCATACATTGTTTTAAGAATTTATAGCATTTTTTTAAATTTAGCTAAATAAGAATTTCAAATACATCTATCTATCCGCGCATACTTAGCTAGTAATTATTCCACTTTTTATTTATTACTACTTACAAATAAAAACTTTTGCCTAATCTTAATGTTCATTAATCGCAGAATTCTGAGATTAAATAAGCTCAGGATTATGATTCAGAAATAGTGTTAACACAAAAAATGAATAGTTTGCAGGTATGCAGAATAGAAAAAGACTATTTCTGTTTACTCTTTATTCTGATCAAAATAGCACTAAAAAGATTTGAAATGGAAATAAATAGCCTGCTTTATCTCCATCTCTTACGTGAGCAACATACACATTACGTCACTTACAAGTGTTTTGATACAAAAGAAGGAAAAAGATTGGAGATGAGAGAGAAAATAAAGGGTAATTTAGGATTTGTTTTTCGGAAGCGCTATTGCACAGTACTCCAGAGCACAGTGTTTATGAGCTCCAGTGAATTCTGGCCAACATTTAAATATTTACTAAAAACAAAGAAGTACCGTAGCTGAGCTCCGGCGCAAATTAAGCCCTGCTTTGCAAAGGAAAAATATCCATATTCTAAATTTGGTGACATGCAATAATCCTTTTACCATGCAAAAAATCACCTGATAACAAAGCAAGACTTCATAAGAGGGAAAAGAAAATTACTTTTTTTAAAGAAAAAAGATATATAAAATATTTCTTTTTTGAGGAAAAGAAAAAAGAAAATGCATCAAATGTCCCCCTAAATATTTACAGAGTTAGATGTAAATCATGATTATTATTTTTTTAAGTTGATGAACAGTTTAATTCATAGTAATCAAATTTTTATTTACAACATAAATAATACATGTTGCAGAAATATTATAAATTAAATATTTTGAAAAATATGCGTAAAAATTAAACTAAACTAGGTATTGTGAACATTACATAACAAAAAAAATTGAATAAATAAAAATATATTACCTTTATCTTCACTACCACTTTCAGACTCTGATTCGGAGTCAGACTCCGATTCACTTTCATCTTCTGATTCAGAACCTTTTGAATTATCTAAAATAAACAAAAAAAAAAAAGAGTTACTAACACAATTTACATTTAATGTTGTACAACATGTATTACATGCAAAATTGTAGAATACAACATTGTTTTGAATGAAAAAAAAAATATGGCGATTTCCTGTTAGATGGACAACACTTGCAGTTTTGCACCAAAAATGGCAAATTTTCACTGACAATCCTAATAACCAATTTTAAATATAAATTTACAAATAAATTTTTCTTTCAATATATATTGTTTTCTGATGAATAGTTTTTTTTTTTACAAAATATTTTAGTATGGCTTACACATCTGCCAAATGATAGAAATTCTGCAATTAAATTCTTCCAAGAAAAAGGAATGGATTTCCTTTGGTATAATCCATATTGTGAAATTTCCTCATGAAATGATATGAAACTCCATATGATAAAATAATGTATTTTTGATTTCCAAGCACCAAAATGATGCTGTGACCAAAGATTTACACACTGAAACCAGATTTTAAGATTACCAATTTCCTTTGATAACTGCTATTTGATTTCTATACTTCTGGGGTACTACATCCACAGATTTTCGTGAACCAAACTTAACTGAATTTATAAAAAACTATCACCCTGGGAAAGAAAGAAAGAAAAAAAAAAAAGACATTTTCAGCAATGTTAAATGAAAACACAAGCTTTAATACCAGCTGTATAATGAAATATTAACAGGGTGTCTATTCCAGATCAGCAATGAATTTCCCTGACTTTTCCAGGTTTTACATACCAATAACAGAAAAATTCCAGGTATTGAGATTTTGTGATGTTACACACAAAAAATCTTAAAAGTTGCCAATTTGAGAGTGAAACTTTCACAACTGATTCTGAGGCCCAAATTACTGATTTGTTACATAATTTTTTGCAAAATTTACAAATTGTTGAACTTTTTACATGCTAACCATTTTGCAAATACACACTTTTAGCATCAGGTTCTATCCATTTAATTAAATCAGGATGAAATTCTTTATCAAATCAGTCACAGTTAAATACAGATTGCTTTGACATATTTTAATACAAATAATAAATATTCAATAAATTAAGCTAACAAATGTTCAGTTCCCAAACTAAAGGTTAAAATTCACTATTTTCATTAGTAGCCAGTAAAGGCTGTATGTTTAGTAGCCACTAATGTCAAGTTAGTGGCCACTTATTACCGTGGATTGTAGATTTAAATAGTTTTAAAGTAAATATTTAAAAATATGAATATTACGGAGACATCTTTTAAAGTATATAAAAATAAACTTATCATAGTGGCAGTTTACTTACTCCAACAAAAACAAATCTGTTTTTTTTCGTGATCGTCTTATGAAAATTGCAGTTTACTTTGCGATCATTTGCCGAAAATTAGTTTTATTTTGCAGTCGCTGAACGAAAATCATGGTTTTATTTCTCGATCATTTGACGAAAATCGTGGTATTATTATGCGATCACCTGACGAAAATCATGGTTTTATTTCGTCGTCGTTTGACAAAAATTGCAGTCTTATTTCGCTGCATTTTGCCGAAAATCGCGGTTTTATTTTGCGATCGTTTGAAGAAAATTGTGGTTTTATTTCGCGATCATCTGACAAAAATCAGTTTTATTTCGAGATCACCTGACGAAAATCGGGGTTTTATTTCGCAATGAAAAGTGTTATGCATCTTTATAAATCCTTGGCTTAAAGCTTTCTTTAAATATAAGTAAAGGTATTTAGTTTTACATTGATGCATTTTGGTTTTTCAACATCTCTTGAATAAACATACTTGCGTATCTGAAACGGCCAACAAGTGGTAGCAGAGTTGCGCGGTTGTGATTTTTAAAGCAGTTTAAAGTTTGTTTCTGTGGAAGTGAAGACGTCGTCGCCGATGTGGTTCTCGAAGTCGCTGCGATGTTTTTCTGCTGACGTGTCTTTTTCACCGGAGTGCGCTTTTAAAGAGACTTTTGCTTTTTTTCATGTGTATTAAAGTGTTTTTCCTACTTATTTGACGGAGGGCGTATAGAAAATGGAGTTTCAGAATGTTGCTCTTTTGACCTCGTCAAACTGGGAGACGTGGAAGATAGAAGTAAAAGTTCTGCTAATGCATTATGGTGCTTGGGAATATATCGAGAACGTCAAGAGTGAAAGCAGTGAGACATCGGAAAAAACAGTTCCTGTGACAGACAAGCTGACATGGAGAGAACAGAGTGAGGTGAATTTAAGAAAAGCCCGGTCCTATACCATTATTTACCAGACCTTGTCATCTGAGTTTAAGCCATTAATTTCGCATACAGCGAATGGAGCTGAAGCCTGGAAGATCCTTAAAGAGCATTTTGAACCTACCACAAGAGCTCGTGTTATACAACTGCTAGATGATTTTTTTGGTGTCCGTTATTTTCCTGGAGAAAATTTGGGACTTTTTTTGTGTCGTGTCAAGCAAGCAGCAGAGCGTCTGCGTGATGTAGGACATACCCTTCAGCCCTTGTACATGGGTTACCAGATGATTAGAAGTTTGCCCGAGGAGTTCCAGTCTACAGTCCAAGCGATTTACAGGTGGCCAGATGCAGAGTTTGTACCGGACAAGATTGAGGCTGAATTGCTACTGGAGGAGAATAGATTGAAACTGGCCAAAAAGGACATTTCTAGTTCTAGTGTTGCTTTTTCTGGAGAAGTGGTAAAGTGTAAAACAGGTAAATTTAAGAATTATAATGTTAATCAAAGTAAATTAATAGGTCCTTGTTTTCTTTGTAAATCTTATGGTCATTTAATTGCTAACTGTAAATTGAAAAATCAATCTAAAAATTTTCAAACTAAGAAATATCAGTCAAATAGTAAATTTAAAGAATCTAGTAACGCAGAGTTAAAATGTAATGTAAAATGTAGTAATGAAAAAAACAATAGTAATGTTAAATGTAGTAATGAAAAAAGTAATAGTAATGTAAAATGTACCTTCTCTGAACATGAGACTAGTTTGATTGAAGTAGCTCAAAGTAATTTTAAAAGTAATTTTCTTGAGGCAAATTCATCTGATTTTGGCCAAAATAGTAGCTGGGTGTTTGATACAGCTGCTACTGCTCATTTTTGTAATAACAAAAATCTTTTTTTGAATTATGAGTCAGTTTCAAATACGCAGATGTCACTTGCTGTTGGAGAAAAAGAAAGTCCTGTTCAGGGAAAAGGTACAATACATTTTTTTATTAAATGTAAAGATGGAAGTTTCAATCAAATAATTTTTAAAGATGTTTTGTATAATCCTCATTTACGTAGAAATCTCTTGTCTGGTAGTAAACTTGAAAAACTAGGCATAAATTTTGTTGGCAGTAAAGGCAAACTAATTGTGTATGACAAGGACTGGCAATGGTTATTTTATGCAGTAAGGAAAAATGATTTGTATTTTGTTAAACCTTTCAGCTATAAAACTTGTAAAGGAGAAAGCAACTCGGTTGACATTTCAGCTAACCAAATTGAAAATTTAAATTTGAGTAACTTGTGGCATGAGAGATTTTGTCATGTAAATAGTGAATATTTGGTTAATACTAGTAAACTAGTCGTTGGGGGCCACCGTAATACTTACCCATCATGGATATGCATAATGTAAAATATTAAAATAAAAATGTGTAAACTACTTATAAAATGCATTGCAATTCAAATAAAATCGTGGCTTGATGACGTCACAAACTTTAAAGGCTCGATTACTGAATTGCTTGAAAGAGGTTTTTCCTTATAACTCCAAAAATAATAATCCTATTAACTAGCGGTTTATTGCATCTGATTAAGCGTCAAATTTCCAATTAAAATATCTCTTTGAAGTGAAATTTGGATGAAATACAGGGTCATGAAAAATCGAAGAGCGTGGAAAATAGGATTCCAAAAATCTCGGCAACTAATTATCCGATCGACTTCATGCTTTATGTAAAATTTATGTTTTTTTATTGTCTTTTATATTCATTTCTTAAAATAAACAATTTCGAAAATTTTTATATACCTTTTATCAGAACGAATATTTCGAGGGTCCGAATAAAATAGTTCCGGTTAATCGAGGTTAATGAAATGAAATAGGCTTCTTCCCATTATTACATACTAAGTACATACCAAATTGCAAGTCTCTATCTCAATTTTTTCGGGAGATAGAGCGTTTACAGACACACAGACGGACGGCAAAATTTTTTTTCTAAAAATATGTTTTTCGGAATCTCCAGTGTCTGAAACGTGTAAATCCGTCAAAAAAAAATTTTCGATTTTCAAAACGATTACAAGACTTACCCTATACTACGTATGATGGGTAAGTAAAATGAAAGTGTTAGAGGTTTGCCAGAGCTGTCAAAGTTAACCGAGGATTGCATCTCCTGTAAACTTGCAAAATCTAAGAGAGTGTCATTTAAATCAATAGGGAGTGTTAGATCAAAAACTGCTCTAGAACTTTTACACATGGATTTGTGCGGCCCTTTACCTGTAGCATCACATGGAGGGAATAGATACTTTTTCACCATCATTGATGATTTTTCTCGTAATGTTGCAGTATATACCATCAGAAATAAATCAGACGTTTTTCAGACATTCTTAAAATTTCAGAATAGGGCTGAAAGGTATTTAAGTAAGAAAGTAATTTCTACTAGAACTGATGGGGGTTTAGAATTCTGCAACAACGAATTTGAGAAATTTTTAGAGAAGCAGGGAATTTTATATGAGAAAACGAACCCGTACAGTCCAGAAATGAATGGTGTCGCGGAGCGTTTTAATTTAACTGCTCTTGATGGTGTTAAAGCTCTCCTTAATTCAAGTGGCTTATCACAAAAATTTTGGGCTGAGGCCTTAATGTGTTTTTCTTACACCTGGAATAGGATCTGTCACAAACAAAAAGGAACCCCTTTTGAGATGTACTCTGGTATAAAACCTTCAGTTTCTCATTTAAAAACATTTGGCTGTTTAGCTTATGTTGGAGTGCCCAAACAAGTCCGAAGGAAGCTTGATATGCGAGCTAAACTAGGGATTATGTGCGGGTATGCTCAGGCAACTAAAGGCTACAGAATTTGGTTAATAGATGAACAGAAAATTGTAGAAACCATTAATGTTCGTTTTGATGAAACTAAAAGGGGGGTAGATATGGCTTCAAAAATTAAAGAACCTAAATTAAATTTTTCACTTTTTGATTTCCCAGAGGACGGAAATATTTTTGATGTAGAACCAGAGATTACATCTGAATTGGGAGGGGCATCAGATTCTGACAAAAGTTTAGAACATAGTGGTTTAAAGACTTGTGCCACTATTCCTTGGATACGTAAAGCAGTACCTCGAAAAGTAGGAAAAAAAACAGACATTTACTATGGCATCGAAGGAACCAATACTAGAATAAGATCTTTTAATGAATTGTTAGAATATTGTAAATTAAATAAAATAGAATGTGATAAAAACCTTTTTGACTTCAGCAGTAAAAATAAAGAATCCGGTAAAATTTCTAATTTTTTAAAAATAGATGAAGCAAACTTGATTGAGGTTAAAATCCCCAAAACTTACAATCAGGCCGTAAAAACCCCAGAAGCATCTAGTTGGAGGGACGCAATGAACCAAGAAATGAACGTTATGTATGAACGTAATGTATGGGATCTTGTGACACCTCCGAAAGATGCAAAAATACTTGATAATCGTTGGGTATATACCTTAAAAAGAAATGAAAATGGTGAGATTGTAAGGTATAAGGCTAGGTTAGTTGCAAAGGGGTTTAATCAGATTAAAGGAGAAAGTTACGATGAAGTTTTTAGTCCAGTTGTTAGTTTCTCAATAATTAGGTTGTTCTTTGCCATATTTTCATGTCTGTTGAAATGGGTTAATGTCCAGGTAGACGTCAACAATGCATATCTTTATGCTGGTCTTGATGAAACTATATACATGCACCAACCTGAGGGTTTTGAAAAAGAAAAAAATAAAGTTTGTAAGTTAAATAAAGCCATTTATGGTCTGCATCAAAGTGGCAGACAGTGGTTTTTTGAAATGGATGATGCTTTATCCAAATTAAATTTTTGCAAACTAGATTGGTGCAATTGTGTATATATGTTTCAAGACAGATTGGTTCTTTTGCTTTATGTTGATGACATTGTTCTTTTTGGCAAAACTAAAGATGATCTGAATTTTGGGATAGATTTGCTGCAAAAACATTTTAACTTAAAAATTTTGGGTGCAACCAGAAAGCTATTAGGCATAGAGTTTGAAGAGATTGGAAATAGACTTTACATACACCAAACATCTTATATTGAGAAAGTTTGTGAAATGTATTCAAACTTTAAGTTTCCAATTAGCTCTTTACCTATTCCTAAGGGTTTAGTGTTGTCAAAGCAAGATTCCCCTTCCACTAAGGAAGAATTTGATAAAATGTCTAGTTTTCCTTATAGAAATCTTATAGGATGTTTATCTTATATAGCGGGAAGGACCAGACCTGATATTATGTATGCAGTAAATTTATTATCTCAATTTCAAACCAATCCTGGCATTGCTCATTGGAATTGTTTATTAAAATTGTTAGGTTATTTAAAATATACTAAAAATTTCAAACTTGAGTTATCTAGGGTTAATGATTTAAATCTCTCATGTTATTCTGATTCAGATTTTGCAGCAAACAGAGACGATCGTGTTTCCATAGGTGGATATATTTTGTTTTTGGATGAAACTCCTATTTCATGGAAGACATTTAAACAACAATGTGTAAGTCTTTCAACCATGGAGACCGAATATGTCAGTTTAACTGAAGCTGCTAAGGAATTAATCTGGATAAAAAATGTCTTACAAAATAAAATACTTAACTTAAATTTGAGAGATTGCACTTTATTCTGTGATAACCAAGCGGCCATAGCTTTTTCTAATTCCCCTTTTGAAAACCAGAAAACAAAACATATCCATATAAAATATCATTTTTTAAGAAATCTTGTTTTTGATAAAATGTTTAAACTTAAATATATTCCTAGTAAACTTAACCTTGCAGATAGCTTTACTAAGCCACAAGTAAAAGAGCAGCTGATGAATTTTTGTAAAAGAATTTTTGATATTTAAATCTTTATGTGGGGGGGTTATAATTTTTCTTACAATGTTATTCACTCTGGTCAATGTCCTGCCAATAAAGTCTTATGTGACCTGGCATTGATCAGATTGTTAGTTTTTGAACTTTTCAAGTGTAATTTTTTTGTAAACTTTTTGAACTTTTTCATGTTTATGCAAATTTTTTATGCTTTTGTAATATTCTAGAGATGATGAAAAAGGAGGCCGATTGTTATGCATCTGTATAAACCCTTGGCTTAAAGCTTTCTTTAAATATAAGTAAAGGTATTTAGTTTTACATTGATGCATTTTGGTTTTTCAACATCTCTTGAATAAACATACTTGCGTATCTGAAACGGCCAACAAAAAGTACCAAATAATGTTTCACAGTTCCCCTATCTTTCAGTGAAAGCTTTATCCAGCAAGCTAAGAGCTGGGTTTATTCAACTTATAACTTATATCCTCTTTATTTTCTTGCCAAAATTTGTATTTTTTTCTTTTGATGCCAGAAAAATTTGAATTTTATATACTAATCTTGATTGATCACTTGACGACCTATCCTCGGGGGCCACTATAACCAGGACGTACTGATTTCTAATATAAATGAGTATATTTTTAATATGCAATAAAAATTTTCACCTTGTTTTCCATTATCAGCTCCAGAATCACTATCGCCAGATGAATCTGCTGACTGATCTAAATAATAAAATGTGACAAACATTCATTGAAACAACATCATATAATCGGAAATAAAATTATTTAGCTAATATTTAATTTATGTAACTGTTAAAAAGATATAGCAAATTGTATACCTTCATTTGTGGCAACATTTAAATTAGAGTTATCACTGTCATCTGAGTCCTCTGAATAATCTGTAAATATAGACATAGACATTTTCTTAAATGTTTTTCTTTTAATAAAAATGACTTAGTATAAAGTACATCGAATATAGAGGTGGAAATTTAAAAGCTAAAAATGATTACCTGACACAGAGAGCTTTGAATGGAGTGGGTTTCTCATTATTACGCAGAAAACTTGTTATATCCTTCAAAACAAAATTTATTTACATTTACGTCTTGAGAACTTTAAAGGGCACTATTGCTTTGAGGTTGCTTCGAGACCTATAGCAGCGTAGCTGTCTTCTCAAGTGATCTTTTACACGTGTTGTTGTTGTTGTTGTTTTGACCCGGAGGCCCGGTGAGCAGCTTTATATTTCTATTTTACACGTGTTGACTGTGGACTGTAGAACAAAATAAACAAAACATTCCATCTTGAATTTTGTTTCGATTAATGAAAATTTTCGATTCTAACGAATTGGCTATTCGATTGCAAGGAGAAAGAAATATTGTTAGCTTTTAGCGTGTCTGAGTTAATTGTAAAGGAATAGATCTATCAAGACAAATATAAATATATTGTCTGTGAGATTATTACTAAGCGCTGTAGTATTACTTTAATTAATAATATGAATTTTTAAAAAAGTCATTTATTTCACAATTCCTTTGAGTTATCTTCTTTTACTGGCAACCAACAAACCAACCAACCGAAGATACACAATTTGTTTACATTTTCTCATGGAATTATTCCGTGCATTTTCTTGAATCTACAGACTGAAAATGCTTTCTGTTGTGAACCCAAGTTTTATGAATACTTATTCAATAAACTTTGAGAATCGGAATTTTCTTAATGTATAATTATTTTACGAATATTTTCCAACAAAGATTTATTACTCGTATATATTGTCGAATTCTTGTGTATATAGATTGAAAAGTTTAATCTGAACTATAGTTACAGAATTTTTGACCTATTTTCCATAAATATGGGTTTTGCAGATCATCAAATTTTAATCGCATTTCTGATGTTTCGTTTACTATGTGTTTACTTTATACAGTCATCGTTTGTTCCTGATGAATATTGGCAGTCTCTAGAAGTGTCGCATAAACTAACGTTTGGGTAAAATATATTTGATTTATCACATAAAAGATTACCTCGTCTATCTGTTCATCCTTATAAGTAAAATTATTTGCAAGGTACATTCTTTATTTGGAACAGATGCTTTACACTCACGCAGCGTTGTTTGGGCGCGATTTCCCAGCCCGCACCAAACCAATAACTTAATACAATTGCTAGGTTGTCATTACAGGAAAAAACCCCCAAAATTTGGCTACTTTTTTCCTTTTTATAACCGATTAAAAAAAAAAAATGTGCGTGAGTGTAATGACATCATAGCCCTTTATTTTTATAACATGTTAATATCTGAAATACTACAAAATTGGGAACAGATGCTTTACACTCAAGCACCGATGTTTAGCGACTTTGTGGTTGGCGCGATTTTCAAGCCCGCACCAAACCAATAACTTAATACAATAGCTATGTTGCCGTTAAAGAAAAAAAAATCCCCTAAATTTGGCGACTTTTTTTAACCGATTAAAAAAAAAACTGCGTGAGTGTATGACATCATAGCCCAAAATTATATAGTCTTTCATAATTGATGTTCACGCCAAGATTTGGTGACAAACATATACGATGAAGGCATATATGTGGTTTAAAGTGATGACAATTCCATAACGCTGTAAAAAATAAGACACAAAAAGCAGTGTAAGTAAGCAAAAAACTGCCATAAAAAATAATCGTATGCTACCAAAATTTACCCTTTATAACAAGACTGGAATATGAATTTGGCCAAAACACTCCAATTAAAGCATGCAAATTTCCACCAAGGGCATCGATTATGAGAGATTTTTCATTCAATTCATACTTTCATTTTTTTCTGTTTTAATTTTACTGCATATGCAATTCCCTCATATGTAATATGGTAGCAAACTTAATATAATAGCAATCAAGCTGCATTTCAAAGTACATTTTCCCCTATTCGACGGTGTAAAAATTTAAACTGTGCAATGTTTAAAAGTTAATAAATTCCTTATAAAAGTAAAATTGATTGCTCAGACTGAGTGGCAACAGCCTGAGCCTTACTGAGAAAAATCATCTAAAAAAGTTGAAGACAGATGCTGGTCCAAGCATTAAATTATATGAGGCTAAAAGTCTTGTAAGTTTGACAGGCGAAGTAAAAAATATTTATATGTTCTTTTCATCTGATCTCAACAAGGTTTAATGTTTATTTTTTGACTGTATGATTCCAATTTTTGAAAATTTAATTTAATTTTGAAATCTGAAGTTTCAAAAATCTACATTTCATTTAAGTGTTTGAAAAATTCTCCTTTAATTGATTTTAAGTATGGTGATAAATGCAACCAGAAGGATGCTGCTGATTTGTTAATTGGTAGTGCTACCTCAAAAACAGTTAATGCCTTGGAAAGCAATGAAAGCACTTGAACTGTGTGTCGATGCTGCGAGTAAACACAATACTAATGGTCGCTGGTTCAATTGAAACTAAATATTACTTCAAAATTAATTTATGTACACAAATATTATGTACATGTTGCTTTTACATTGTTCGAAGATTGTAGATCTAGCGAATGCACCATAGGTCCGCTTAGATCGCCGATAAACAAAACGAATAACGAATATTAAATGTTGCCAATGGCAAAACACAAATTACAATAAAATGCTCCTTAGAGGTGTGCACAACAGCCAGGGTCAGGGGAAGCGGTAACATACCGGCCCCGTTGACGTGTGCCAACATTCAAACAAATACAACACTAAATATTTTTAAACATATTGCTTACAATAAAAATTATTTAAAATACAATTACATACAAGTTCCAAAACACCTGGGTCATTCTAAAAATAAACGTCCCTTTTGAAAAAAAAATTTTCAAATTTTTTATCACAAAAAATGAAGTAAAAAAATCTTTGAGAGGATTGTATACACCTTCAAAAATAGAAATTGAATATCAGCAGCACACTTTTAAAAAAATATTATTTACTACACTTAGAAACGTAGACACATTGAATGAAAAGTGTCTCCTGTGTTACCATATTTTAAACAATCTCCCCATTTTGTCTTATGAAAGTAAAAAAGTATTTTTACAATTTTAACATTTTGATATGAATGTTCTTTCTCACTGCCACATAATTTTTTGTTTATGTATATATTTTTCTCACAAAATAGACATATTATGTCCCCTGTGTTACCTTTTTAGTATTCTCACAATATAAAACTTTACATAATTAGGTAAAAAGTATAGCAATATAATAAAATCTCAGTCAACCTTATTTATACATATTAGTCATTGTATATTTAACCCTCTGAATTTTAAGAAAGTTTTTTCCTTTTGTTAAGACACAAAAAATGTCAGTAACACAGGGGACACCAAAGTAACAAAGTGCACACATGTTCAGCACTAAGAATGCAAAAATCATAGAAATGTGCTATATATTAATTAGAAATTTATTTCTCATATTTTCGAATGTGAACTGAGCGAGGAGCTACAACATAAAATTGGTAGTTTGCAGTAAAAGAAGCATGACAATATTTTCCACTTTCTTAGAAAAAACTAACTTAATAATAATACAATCTGCATATTTTTTGAGTTAAAATAACATACAAAATTTTATATGTAAGTTTTAGCCACACAATTGCCTAAAAAAATAAATTAAGCCCCTGTGTTACCTCATTGTCTCTTGCGTTACCAACATCATGGTAACACAGGGGACTAGTAACACGGGGGACAAAATGAAATAAAATATTATCTTTATAATTATATTTTTATAGAAACAATGCCAAAGTCATATGAATGTTTTCTTTTAACTGAGATGTACAATTTAAACTGAAATTAATTAAAAAATATATATATTATTAATGTAAATTAATGGTAACACAGGGGACACATAAAAAACACACCTACCTTCAAAAATCACTTTAGCTCAGATAATATTTTTCAAAATTTAACATATGAAATAATGACTACTTAAGATAAATGATAGCTCTAAAAGAGCATAACTGACTGTTGTTAACAACATTTAGGTTACAAATTCTTGTTATAATATTAAGAACAAAGTAGAAGTAACATAGGGGACAAATATTAGGGGACACAAGAATTTTCCTTATAAAATGAAAACATATCTAAAAATATATATTTAAAGTATGTAGATATAATAATCAGACTACAGAGACTTAAATAATAAAATAAAAGTTATTTTAATTTATATTATAGTTGTTAATTTTACACCTTTAGCATTTAAAAGTAATAAACAATGTTGAATTCTGAAGGTTTGCCCCGGGAGGAAATTCCGTTAGGGGCATTAAAATGTCCCTCCCGGAATATTTCAGATTTTATACTTTTAATGGTCAAAAAGTATAATCCCCCCCCCCCCCGAAACTATATAATGTCTCGCCTGGAGGCACAGAAATCCCACCAGGAAAAAATATGTCTGAATTCAACGCTGTTTAAAATAAATAGAGAATAATTTATATTTTGACGTCTTAAACTTTTACATTTTTGTTTAAAATCTCGATGTAAGTCAGTTAGCAACTTGTGTTGTTTTCATATAGTTATCAAAATAAATGTTTAAAAAATTAACAAATCGAAATAAAAAATAAAATTCGCCAACCTAGGGATTTGTGCCAAATGTGTGGCTCCTTGGCGATTTTTCTGCAACCCGTTTGTTTACTTTCGTTATCTCCTTTCCCTGAACAGACTATACATAGTTAACTTTAAAAACATTATACATGTCTAATTGTTAAAACAATATAGTACTTCATATGCATAACAAACTTTCAAAAAAATTAGAAAACATATATATATACAAACAATAAATGACACTAATATAATTGCATTAATAATTCAAGTTTCTAATGGATGGGGACAAACTTTTGAGATGGACCTCGTAACTACACCTGTTGCTGTTTTAATTTCTAATACTCTAATTTTTCCCATCAGATCCAGGTATTACTTTTAGAACACGGCCCATTTGCCTGGGAGTAAATTGTCCTCTTTTAGGATGACCATACATCTTCCTTTAGATTTTTTTTCTCAACATACCATTTGGTTCTTTGCTGTAAATGGCTCAAGTAATCCTTTTTCCATATTATTTGTGTCATTTTTGTGATTGCCTGCCAATTTGACAGTCGGTTATCATTAATTTTTGTCAAATCAGGTTCAGGAATTGAAGTGATGGGTCGACCTATCAAAAAATGGGCAGGGGTCAAGACTTCAATTTCATTTGGATCTTGCGACAAAGGTATTAAGGGGCGAGAATTTAAAATTGCTTCTATTTCTGCCGTTAATGTCCAAAATTCTTCGAGTGTGACTTGAGAATTGCCTAAGGTTCTTTTGAGATGAAAGATTTCACCCCAGCCTCCCATAATCCACCAAAATTGGGTGAACAAGGAGGGGTGAATTTCCAAGTAACAGCCTCGGAAGCCAAATAATTAGACAATGCTTCATCAGGCTTACATACCAGGGCATGTAATTTTTTCAATTCCGTATTAGTACCTACAAAAGTAGCTCCATTATCTGACATGATAATTAAGCTTTTACCTTTTCTAGCAAAAAACCGTTTTAGGGTAGCAATAAATGATTCGGTTTTTTAATCGGTAACTATATCTAAATGGATTGCCTTAGTGGCGAGACAAACAAATAATGCTACAAAAATTTTATTATAATTTCCTTTTCTTTGGTTTTTGTACTTAATCATAAAGGGTCCACAAAAATCAGTCGCTCATTTTTGAAATGGTGGGCTGGAATTTACTCTTTCTGAGAGCAAATTTCCCATGATTTGATTTGCCCCCATGGGTTTATTTCTAAAACAGGCTATACATTTGTATACTGTATTACGAGCCAAAGATCTTCCATTTAGTACCCAATATTTTTGCCGAACATGATGCAATAATGACTGCGGCCCTAGATGGAAAAACTTTACAAGATAATATTCAAAAATAATTTCACTTAATTTATGATTATGAGGTAGTACAATAGGATGCCTCTTTTCATAGGTCAGGCTGGAATTGTCTAAGCGACCTCCTACATGAATAATTCCTTCGGAATCTAAATATGGATTCAAAAATTTTAATTTACTATTACCTGAAAGGTTCCTCTGGTTCTTCAAATTTTTTAGATCTTCAGCAAATGAAGAATACTGTACAATGTACATGTTTTATAAGAAATACTTCAACTTTCTTTAACTCATCAGAGGATAATGGCCCATGTTTTTTTTCTTCAGCATTTCGACAATTACTTACAAACCTATAAATATAACTTATGACACGAATCAATTTTAGAAAATTATTAGTCAAAGTAAATAAATAATTAAACAAGGAAAATTCAGTCTTAATTGCGAAGGTATAGTCCTGAATTGGTTTAAGTGCTGCAGCATAGTCAATGTTATTGTCAAGATCTACCAGATGATTTTCTACTTGCTGAATTTTTTCACGAAGAAGATTCGGACCACAAAACCAAAATTCACAGGTCAACAGTTCCTTGGCATCCAGTCCTCGAGATAAAACATCAGCTGGATTGTTTTCTGGTGATATGTGTTGCCATTGGTACGAGTCCGTAAGGTCTTGAATAGCGGCAACTCGATTACTAACAAAAGTTTTTAGCAAATGTGGGGGTTTTCTAATCCATGCGAGAGAAATCGTGGAGTCAATCCAGAGAACAACATTTTCTATTTGAACGTCCAGTGATGGTAGAACTTTATGCATCAACTTAGCTAATAGAAGACAAGAGCACAACTCCAACCGGGGAATTGTCACAGTCTTTATGGGCGACAATCTGGATTTACTGCACAGAAGTTGTGCAGTAGGAGATCCTTCAACCGGTATGGATTGAACATAGATTGCAGCTCCATATGCTGACAACAAAGCATCAGCGAATCCATGCATTATTATGCGATCTTCTCGAAACACGTGTCTGGGAACCTTTAAGTTCTTTAACTCTGAGAGGGTGGATACAAGTCATTCCATTCTCTTGCCAGGAAATCCGGCAATGGCTCATTCCAATCAATTTTGGCTAGCCAGAGCTTCTGCATAAATATCTTGGATCTTGTTACTACATGACCAATTAGACCCAGTGGGTCAAAGATTTTCGAAATTAGAGAGAGAAAGAACATCTTGTTTACTATAAAGGTCCTTGTCGGAAATTTTTAATTTATATTGAAAACAGTCATGCTGCGGATCCCATAGAACACCCAAGGTTTTTATCGAAGTACACTCTCGTTGATCATCAAAACTGTATTTGGTGGCAATGGCAACCCTATTTTCAGATTGAATTAATTCTGGATGGTTTGCACACCATTTGTGCAACTTCATATTTCCGAGTTTTAATAGATTAATTAATTGAGACTGAAGGATTTTAGCCCTATCGAGAGTGGATTCTCCAGAAAGAACATCATCAACGTAAAAATCGACGTTAAGACGACCGACGATGCTAGAGGTAAATTGTTTTGTTCATCTATTGCTAAATGCTTAAGAGCACGAGTAGCTAAGTAAGGAGTGTTTGATGTCCCATAAGTCACTGTATTCAGCTTATAAATTTGTACTGGCGCGTCAATACTGTCCTCCCACAAAATTCTGAGAAGGTTTCTTCGTGAGGGATGTACTAATATCATTCGATACATTTTTTCTACATCAGCTTCTGAAAGTTTATTTCTTTCAAATCCCAAGTTATTTAAAGCTCTGAGGTTTTTATTTATCGCATCTACTAAACATCTTAATTCTTTAGCTGACTCATGCATAATTCTTTCGGATTCTAGTATAGCTTTTAAAAGAATATTAACCATAATTCTTTTATTATCAAATCTATTTTCTAAAGCTTCGAACAACGAATTAAATGTGTCTTCTGGAGTTTCTAACAGTTTAGCCTCATTTTTTAATGCGGAGTGAAGGTAATGTAATTTCTGAACGTCTGACAGTTCGTCATTATTTGTAACAATATTATTAAATTCAATTTTAAACATATTCCAATCCTCATATTTTCCACTAAATTGAGGAAGCGGAATTTCTGGCAATTTTATCTTACAACTATGTAATTTTAATTGTGCACTTTTATTTTCATTTTCATCAGAATTTAATTGAAGGATACCTATTTCTAAATCTTGTAATCTTTCCGAATCGAGTAGTGAATTATCGATGTCGGTCATATTTTGATCTTCAGGAACTGTTGCATAGTAATCCGTACGCAGGGTATCCACATTGCTGGAAATCTTTTCTAGGACTTTCAGTTTTGTTTCTATTTTCACTTTAGTTCATATCACTGTTTCGTCCTTTACTAGATTTTCTAATCTAGTGAGTTGAGCTTTTACTGAGCCTCTAATAGGATTTAAAGTCACCAATGTAGTCATTATGAACTAATTATAAACTAGCACTAACTAATTAGAATCAAATTACTCTGGCTCGTCGGACCAAAAACTGTCGATGCTGCGAGTAAACACAATACTAATGGTCGCTAGTTCAATTAAAACTAAATATTACTTCAAAATTAATTTATGTACACGAATATTATATACATGTTGCTTTTACATTGTTCGAAGATTGTAGATCCAGCGAACGCACCATAGGTCTGCTTAGATCATCGATAAACAAAACGAATCACGAATATTAAATGTTGCCAATGGCAAAACACAAATTACAATAGAATGCGCCTTGGAGGCGCGCGCAACAGCCAAGGTCTAGGGAAGCGGTAACACTGTGCTTTAAACCAAAGTGTGAGAACAGTTAGCAAATGCTATTTTCAATAAGTAGGATATTTCGAACTGTAAAGTAAAATGTCTTAAATTAAGGATAAACAGCCTGACAATCTCATGTTTTTATTTTGATAAAATAGAATTTTTAAGGCTGAAAATAGTGTAAATATTGTTGCAGATCATTTTTAATTTAATTTATGAGAAATAGTAAATGTTTACAAATTTCTCCCCCTTCTCTATGTTGATTTGGTCTTTATAAATTGAATTTTTTGTAATATATAATTTATTCAATTAAATTGTGTATTTTTAATTTTAGAAGGTCAATTAATTCTACTGAATATTTTTGTATTTCTATTTTAGTAATATAATAATTTGTGAATAATTTTCCATTGCATATATTTTTAATGTTATGTGTTTTAAGGACATTGTAAAATTGCATTGTAAAAATTGTAAGATTTTCAAAATTGACATGCTGGTGGGTATGCATTGAGACTAATTTCTACCATGAAATAATAACCTCAGAGCTTTCATTTTTAGAACCTAGTTTTGTATTCTGGTAGATATTTTTTATCAAGTTTATAAGATACAATAGATGTTGAACAACATTTTACATGATAATTATTAACATTTTGATATGATAATTATGTTTATTTTTCGTGTCAATTAATTAAAAATTTTTCAATTTCAGTTATGGCCATATTACTTGGGAATGGAGTAAGAAAATTAGAAGTTGTTTTTATCCATTTGTTTTTCATATAGCTTATCAAGTAATACCAGATAATACTTTTTTTATTGTAAGTACTTTTTTTACATTATTTTCAATAATATTTCATTAAAGATAGTTAGTGTCAAATCAAGCAGTGTTTTATAATGCAATCTTTGATTTCAGATTTTTTTCCCTAAAATGTTGCAGTCAGTTCTGTCATCTGTAGGAGATTATTTTGCTTATAAATTTGCTCAAGAATATTTTGGAAGAAGCTGTGGCCGATGGACAGCATTTAATATCTTAACATCTTGGTTTTTATTTTACTGCTCATCACGTACGTTGACAAATATGGCTGAAGCTTCATTGACTGCTTGTGCATTATATTTTTATCCTTGGCCCAGAAGGGACAAAGTAAGACTTTGGTTTTAATTTGGCTTTAAAAATTTCATTAATTATTGATAAAGTAGGCAACATTCAACTGTTTTATTTTAAGTAAAACAAATTAACCTTATCATTAATTACCTTTTTTTTATTAATCTAATACTATAAAACTTCCATAATGGACACTCCGAATAGCAGACACCTCTATTTATCAAATCTCCAGCATCTACATATTTGTATCCTTTTACCTCTGAACAGCAGACAAATTCTGCAGTTCTGGGTGACCATCATTTAGACGCTTTATTTTTATTGTATTGTATTTTTTATACTAATTCAGATGATTATTAATCTGAATTTTTAAATTGAAAATTTAAGGAAGTTTATATGAGTACAAAGCATATAAGCTTAAATTTTTACTTCATATATGCAGAGTATACTATAGTAAATTATTATGCAGAGGCAATTTTAGAGAGATATGAGATTGGGTGATTCTCTGGTATTATAGCTGCAAATTGTTCCAATTTAATTGGAGTTTCTCTTATATTTTCAGAGTTACTCCAAAAATCCAATAATTCTCAGAAAAATCTCATTTTTCAACATTCAAAGATAATAACAATTATAATTCAATGATATTATCAATCTGATTTAAAAAAAGAATCTTTTGATTTTTGTCGCGCAAAATCTGAAGAGTTGAAGTAAATTTGCCGGAAAAAAATCCGAATCCGATCCAATTCCCGATTAGTTCAATTCCCATGCTCGAAATTCTCGTTAACATATTGCTAAGATTGGGACTGGGCAGAAAAACATGCACTTGCTTTCGTGCAAATGCTGATAGAAGGAAAGAAAATGGCGGATTTTGATTATAAAGAAAAGCAATTGGGTGCTGTAAAACTCTCTTAAAGGCCACGGGACGCATAGGAAGTATTAAAAAGGGCCGCCGGGTGCATCGGAAGGTTAAAAAGGGCCGCCGGGCGCATAAAAGAAATAAAAAGGGACGCCGGGTGCATAAAAGAAATAAAAAGTGACGTCGGGCGCTGCGCCCTGCTAAAATGGCTTAGAGTCAACACTAGGTCTCACCCTGTGGCTTGCTGGTTACCACTATATTTTAATAGTAATCTTTGCCTTGTTTAATTTCAGAATTTCTGCATTTAAATTAGGCAAAAATTAGTTTTAAAAAATAGTGGTAAAACACAGTTCACAGTTTGACATCCCTGCTTTAAAGTTTAGCAACTACACAAAAGTGTACTATACTAAACATAAAAATACTATTTTTAAAGTTTATTTTATTTTATTAAGTTGGAAAAATATTAAATCTAATTTCTAGAATATCTGTTACAGATTTTCCCCTAATTCGCTATTTAAAATTTTAAGATTGTCATACACCTTATTTTTATAATTACTTAAAATATTGTATTCTTTAGAAGGAAAAAGTCTAATTTTATTGTACATTGAGTAAAGTTTTTGATATTAATTTTACTGAATGCTAGATTTCATATAAGAAATCATGTTTACAATATAGGTTAAAAGTTTTATCCATGAAAATAGACATTTTCAATGATGCCATTTGTCAAAAGCATTTCATTCTTTCTAGATTTAGCTTCTAATTTTGGAGCTGATGGAATAAAAAATGACATCATTTAAACAAACTTACGTAAAAAAAAAAAAAAAAGTTTTCATGTTGTTTTCAAATGTTCATTTCAGTTAGTTCATTCAGTTCAAGATGTTACTTTTATCTGTCAAACCATTTCACTTTTAGCACCATTGTGAAAAGTTTTAACAACCTCTTCTAGAACTAATTAGCTGAAAATCTATGTTTTTCTTTAAATTCAGTTCTTGTAAATAGGGGGTATCATACTTTGAGTTATGGAGGTGCGTAGGTATTCATTCTTCAAGAGGTCATTCTTTACCTTAAGATGTTTAATAAGTATATATACACATTACAGGACAAGACATCGGTACAACATAATTAAACACTAATTTACAGGGATAAGCATTTCATATCTATATTAATAAAAGAAAGATGTTTGTGTATGTGTTGGCGATGGCTAGGAAAATCTTCCTCATGTACCCAGTAGCAGAATTTTTATGTTAATCTGCTGCAAACCAAAATTTATCTGTGACCCAAAAATGCTAGACGAAACTTACTATCATAAGAAATTATAGTAGCCCATAAAATAAGTAAAATTTGCATGTACAAAGAGAATTTTAGAAAATACAAAAAATCTAAAAACAAAAATTAAATATTAGCAATTTCTTTGAGCACAGAATTTTTTTTAAGTTGTTAGATTGATCTGCAAGGTATAAAAAAAAAATCTGCAGCACCGCTGCCGTGTTGCACTGTTTCTGCTATTGCACTTATGTAGAGGTCTGAAAATTTAGACGAGGATAGTTGAAGGAAGGTCTGAATGCACCTGTTGCCCAGATTTTTAATTTTTTGTTGATTAACTGAGATATTAATTAAAAACAATATTGAACATCACAAAATGGCACACTGCTGCTGTGGTCGTGCCAGAAACTGCATTTCGAAATTTCTTGAAACAGAGAAGAAAGAAGACGAAAAAAGTTCTGTTCTTGCATTTTTACAAATCCCCATCTGCTGTATATCTAATTGTCACGTATTGAATCAGTAATGACTATAACGATGGCTTCTTAGTTTTTTTGTATACATTTTAATTAAAATATATAAAATCATAGAAACTCAAGGGATGTACTCTGCCGAAGGCAGTGGAGCTCCCAATTATTAGGTGCATTTGGAAAGATTTTTGTTTCAAAATATATATTCATTCAACACTGATTTGAGATATTTTTAAAGTTATTATCATGGGCTAGATTAATTTTAACACAATTATTTCAAATTGGTAAATAAATCATACGAGTAGTAATTTTCCAACTGGACGAAAAATGTCCGGGCCAGGATTCGAACCTGGGATCGCTTGGCTGAAGCCGCCAGTTGGAAAATTTTTTGGTTTTCGTCCAGTTGGAAAATTACTACTCGTATGATTTATTTACCAATTTGAAATAATTGTGTTGAAATTAATCTAGTGTAATCACGTATCCAGCGTTTACTGGAGTTCCTTTACCTGCGATCTTTTCTGTTGAGCTGATTAAAATATCAGACCAGATTCTCTGATCAATAAGGTTAACTGGATGAATTATGCCCTCCAGATTCGACCGGGATAGCTCAGTGGTAGAGCGTGGCAGCTTCAGCCAAGCGATCCCAGGTTCGAATCCTGGCCCGGACATTTTTCGTCCAGTTGGAAAATTACTACTCGTATGATTTATTTACCAATTTGAAATAATTGTGTTAAAATTAATCTAGTGTAATCACATATCCAGCGTTTACTGGAGTTCCTTTACCTGCGATCTTTTCTGTTGAGCTGATTAAAATATCAGACCAGATTCTCTGATCAATAAGGTTAACTGGATGAATTATGCCCTCCAGATTCGACCGGGATAGCTCAGTGGTAGAGCGTGGCAGCTTCAGCCAAGCGATCCCAGGTTCGAATCCTGGCCCGGACATTTTTTGTCCAGTTGGAAAATTACTACTCGTATGATTTATTTATCAATTTGAAATAATTGTGTTAAAATTAATCTAGTGTAATCACATATCCAGCGTTTACTGGAGTTCCTTTACCTGTGATCTTTTCTGTTGAGCTGATTAAAATATCAGACCAGATTCTCTGATCAATAAGGTTAACTGGATGAATTATGCCCTCCAGATTCGACCGGGATAGCTCAGTGGTAGAGCGTGGCAGCTTCAGCCAAGCGATCCCAGGTTCGAATCCTGGCCCGGACATTTTTCGTCCAGTTGGAAAATTACTGCTTGTATTATTATCATGGGCCTGGGATACTCTAGTCTTTCGTTTAAAAAAATAAAATTAGAACAGACTGGAGCATGCATAGCATGCTTTGTATATGCTGCTGAATGCAAGGTGTTTACCAATTCTAGGTTCGTTTTTAATGGATTTCCATTTAAAAATATAAAATCATACTAATTTGAGGGCATATGCTGCCAAAGACAGTGGGGCTCCCAACATTAGGTCAGTTTGGAATGATTTTTGTTTAAAAACGTAGAATCATTGAACACTCATGTTAAGTATATTTAAGGTTATTATCATGGGCCTAGGCAATGCTAGGTGCTGTAAATATATATCATATATTTACCATGTCATATTTTTTTAAGTTTTATCTCATACAGTTTATTTTTAAAGTATAGGCTGTCTTCCAAATACATTTGGCTGGCTGGTGTTAGTGTTGTTATAAGACCTACTGCAATTGTCACATGGTTCCCTTTATATGTATGGCATATATTGAGGGAAAGAAACCGATTGCTGATAATTAAAAATACACTTATAGCCGGGTATGTATTAAAATATTTAGTTAGTTATAAATTGTGTCTGAATTTATATGACAGTATGTAAAGTATATTTGTTTTGTTAATACATTTACATGCATATATATATATAAATACAGTGAACTTCTGTTAGTGCGGACTTCTAAGGAAAAGCGTTTTTTGTCTTCACTAACCATCCACATTAAACAATGTAAATATTTGAATAGTGTAAAATAATCCCTTTCATTGAGTTTGATAAATATATCAAAAATTGTATACATTTCTAAAGCTTGAATCATATTCTGTGTTATGATTTAATATTGTTGTTGTGTATGTGTGTTATAAACTAAGTAATTAAACTGACTACTAGAAATCTGATATATAAATGTAAATTTTGAATTATAAGTTGTAGATTTTGTTTTAAAAAAAGTTGTCTTCTGTTAAAGTTTTTCTTAGAAAATGGAATTTCATTTATTTATTTTACTGTCAAGGAATAGGAGGCTTCGCCCCCTACAAGCTATGCTTGACAAATCTCTGTCCAGACCCTGCAAGCTCTAAAAAATGCTAATTTGCTATGTTTTCAAAAGATTTTCCAATTACAAAAGTTAGAAAGATACTATCACTGCCATTGGCGATCTTCCATAATCAGGTTGCCATTAATTTCCCCTTGACCAGGGAATTTTTTGGCCCCAAAGCAGCATCCATTGCTGTCAGGACAGCTGACAGCTGTTTTAGTGATTGATATAAAAAGTATAGTTACTTTAATTTAACTACTGTTCTATGTTCAATACAAAATAATAAATATTTATACTCCATCGCTTCCCATGACAAATAAGATTTTTCTAAAATTATATTTTGTTTATGTACTTGTGGTTCTCTTTTTCTTTTACATTTTAAAGAAGAAAACTTTATAACTTTATGTTAAATAAGTGTGATATTAATAATTATTATGTTAACTTTTCCAATTTTTATTAACAATTCACTAACATAACTGTAAAAGTAAACTTTTAGAATTAAAAACAGATATGTATGTTTTATTAAGATTTTTCTTTACAGTCAAAAATTTATCTGTTTTCATGCAAAATATTTGAAAGTATTTATATTTTTTGTTTTATGATATTTCTGTTTCAAATGTATAGTTATATGTACATTTAAAACACATTCTTTCAACAGTCTGTAACAGAAACCTACTGCATCAATTTAATCTGTTTTGGTCTTAAATGGAAGAATTTAGTTTATAGATGTTTCAAATTTTGTTTTTGTGATCTTAATTTCTATTAGCAGTAATTTGCAGTCAATAATTGCTTTCCATGCGTCATAGGGTTATGTTTGAAATTGACTTTAGGTACATGCTCACAAGGGTGAGGAATTGTATAAATCCACTTGCACCTGGTGAGTAGATTTTCTGACCAGGAGAGTGAATTTTTAGGCACTTTATTTTTTTAAACACTACAGTCTGTAAAAATATACCAAAAACTTTTATATATTTTTATTCATTGTGATCCCAATTTCTGCAATGTTTTGCCCACCTGCTTGTCTAATCTTTAGGGTGCTGCCTACTTGACAAAAGGTGCCAGTTCGAATCCCAACTCAGGCATTTATGTTTGTAGTTGGTCGGAATCCACTGTAAATGGTGGTCCTGGTCTGTTTAGCCATCATGTGCAAAAGGTGGCTGTAAGCAGCCACAATGAACCAACTAATCTGTAATGTAAGCACGACACTAAGTTCTTTCATTTATTGTATTACATTTATTTTCTACCAAGTTGTCCAGTTTGTACATGTACCAACTAGTTATTAGTAAGCTACTGCTCTGTAGAACTTGCATGGTTTACTGTATAGGTGCAGATTCCCAAAATTTGGAAGGAACCAGTGGCTCCTAAACCCAAAAAATCCAGTGGCCACAATTGTGAAAAAAAATCTTTCAAACAATAGTGTTTGTATGGGGTAAAATGCTAAACAAAAAACTCAGGAATTCAAAGTGTAAAGTAATTTATTTAATATACAGACATGTAAACAAAATCTGAATATTAATTAAGTGTAATATAAATCTTAAATCATGTACAGTCAGAGGATAAATGTTAGGCAAGATACGGTTAAAAAAAAACGTATAAGCTAATCAATCATGATAGCGGAGAATATTAGAAAAACAATATTTCTTATTTTGATTTTGCCATACAAAAGTACATATAAAAGAAAATCTGAATGTGTAATATCATTTTGCACTATAAAAATCCAAACACTTCAAACATTTGTTTTTCTATAGGTTTTTTTTTCGTTAATCACAGACTATGTAAAATTATCAGGCTCAAACTGTTACGAATGTCATTGCTATTCGAATATATTTAATAGTTTGCTGTATTAAACAGATAATTCTGAAATAATAATAATAAACATAATAAAGATAATAATAAATGAAAATGTAATAATAAATTTTGTTATGTTTATGATTTGTTATGATTAGATTTTTGCGCTTAATCTTAAAAAAAAAAAAAAAACAAGCTGGAAAAATTCTACCTTTCGACAGAATATAGATTGGCCACCCACGGCTTTTATCGTTGAGATTTTTTCAGTCAAGTCTAACTCGTCAAAAAAAAAAAAAAAAAAAAATTGTTAGCATAAGCCAGCTTTTTCGCTTTAGAATTTAGTTAGCGCTCTAAGATTTTTTGTGAGGCTAGTGGAACATATTAGGCACGAACACACCAAGTTTTAAAAAGATTCCGTGACTAGAAGTATTTTTAATAAATATAATAGTAAAAAGATGTGGCTCCAATGGGCTGAGACGTGGCGAGGTAGTTGTTGTTTACAAATGTGCTGGCTTAATGACACCCTTTAAACTGTTTTTAATGGTTCAAGGCATTTTAGCACTTAATAGATAACCTAAAAAAGGTAATGAAAAGTTCTATGATAGCAGCTTTTATGATGGATACAGCTAAGAGAAGTTGTTTAACAAATGATGAGTTAGCATTAATTGACGGGATCTTGGAAAGCGGTGGGGGGGGGGAGGGGGGAGCTATACAAAACACAAGTGCTCTACGAGACCCGATTTAAAATGGATCCGCACTTGCAATTGAGAGATGGGACTTTAAAAGGGATCCCCCTTTTCGCCCCTCTGACGGACCCCCCAAGAGAGATATGTAAAAACCGAGGGCGCCAAAAGAAACGGGGTGGGGGGGAATAACCTTTAGGCGGTTTACAGCTAATTTTGGTGAAATTTTGGAGCTGTCCGGCCCATAGGAACAGAGAAAAATGGAAAAAACTAAAATAAATATGAGAAATTGAAAAAAAATAAATAAGAAAAGGGCTCCTGACAGAAGACGAGAGAGAAGGAGGGGGAGAGTAGAACCAGACAAAAGTGCTTGATGAGATCAAACTTTTGATATGGTACATGATGGGGTTTGAACACATTGAATGTCTCCCCCGTGGGGGGTAACTCCGGTCCTATGAGAGATAGGGCCTCGGGACCCTCTTAGAAATGTCGGCCTCGACGATTTTAACTACGTTGGATCCTTTAGAAGAGGCCTACGTCCTCTGTGGAGCTTAAAGGGGCTAAGAAAGATGGGAAAAACTAAAATTTAAAAAGAGTTGAAACAGAGAACTATGTTTCTTAAGGGAGGGGGGAGTGAGAAGCGGAGAGTAGGACCAGACCATAGTGCTTGACGAGACCTATCGATTGATATGTTACATGAAGGGGTTTACATGGGGTTTACATTTGGGGGGAGCACCAAAAAGGTCTTACTGAACCTTTCCCATGATTATGCCAAGGTTGGAGTTATAATTTCGTCAAGATCATCGCAAAGCTTATATTGGCATCCTATATACGCATATATATATTCCAAACACTTCTATATGTGCCATATACGTCATTATACACATATTATTTATGTTTTATATGTTGTATATACATCATATACACATGTCATATATATACATAATATATGCATCATATATGGCTATAACTTGGCCACATACGTACAGAAATGTTATATACACCGTGTCCCAAAAGTTTAGACAATCAATAAAATTTGCATTAACAAAAAAAGTACTAAGGTACAATTAAAATTCGCGATATAGGTAATAAATAAAAGCAGTTTTGCTGATATATACATATAAATTATGATCAAAGGTTTGAAATTATAAAATGTACATTAAATTATATAACAATGTGCTGTCCCAAAAGTATAGAATCTGTAATATTTTTGGTTTTACATTTATAAAAGTAACTAAAAACTTACTTTTAATATTTAATTGTATTGCCAAGACACTCTATAACATCAAATACACGTTGTTCCATAGAATTAACTAAGCATTTCATTACAGAAGGAGGTATTTCATACCCCGCTTTGTCAATTGCAATTTTTAAGTCATTTACACATGTATATTGCTTTCTATTTTCATGTATTTTACGAGATAAAATCACCCATATGTTCTCCATGGGATTCAAATCTGCACTAAGTGCTGGCCAGTCTAATAGTGTGATATAGTTTTGCCTAAACCATGTTTTCGATGATGTGGAGGTATGGATGGATGTCCCATCTTGTTGGAAAATGCAGTCCGGTCCTGCTAGCAAATCCATAATTGGCAGTAAATTGGTACGTAAAATATCCTGATAATCCTCTGATTTCATTTTTCTGTCTATAAATCCTAGAAATGTTTGGCCGTTGAAAGAAAGCCCACCCCAGGTCATTACGGATCCTCCGCCTTGTTGCTTGCTGAAACAGTTCTTGGGTTCTTTTCTTAGGTCATGCCAGTAAAATTTATGATCATCAGGGCTGTCTAAATTCCATTTCTTTTCATCACTGAAGATGACAGAAATCCATTTTTCACTGTATGACATATGCTTTCTAGCCCACTTTAGACGTGCATCTTTATGTCTCTGCTTTAAGCAAGGCTTTGCTTTCATTCTCTTGTAAACAAAATTTGTTGTAGCTTTAATTCTTCTGTGTACAGTACTTTTTGAAATTCTGGAAATTAATGCAATTTCACGCACAGATAAATTATCAACTAAAGCCATTTTTAATAACATTCTATCATCACGTAACATTGTTTTCTTTGGTCTTCCGACTCGCTTTCTAGTATTTCAAGTTCCACCTGATCTCAAAACTCTATAAATACTGCTCAAGGATCTCTTTATTCGTCTCGATATTTGCACAGGATTTTGTTCTTGTGGTCTTAAATGTAAAATCTTAATAATATCATCTTTAGAAATTTCTTTAGAACGTGGCATTTTTATCAGAATACGCAGGAAATGTCTTTTCCGAATCACAAACAAAACAATACATTGAACTCATTTGATCCCACAAAATTTCAATAAATTATGATTCTAAAAATACAGCAGACGATATTTCAATTAAAAGGAAAAATTATTCTGCATTTATAGAAGCAGACGAAAATAAAAATATTTTATTTTGTGAACAAAAATGTAAAAGAAAACATGCAATGTTGTATTGTGTCTATAGTTTTGGGACAGCACATTGTTATACAATTTAATGTATATTTTATAATTTCAAACCTCTGATCATAATTTATATGCGTATATCAGCAAAACTGCTTTTATTTATTACCTATATCACGAATTTTAATTGTACCTTATTACTTTTTATGTTAATGCAAATTTTATTCATTGTCTAAACTTTTGGGACACGGTGTATATATATATATATATATATATATATATATATATACATTATTATAATGACATACATGCTTTATAATTTGGCGATAAATCTTGGCCGCTTGGCAGTTCATCCTTGGAAGCCGCTATAACACGAAAGTACCAAATTTACAATATATTAATGAAAACAGAAACAAAAATATTTCATGCTTGGTGGCTGCTATAACACGAAAGTACCAAATTTCTTTTTTATTTTTCATATCTGATAATTTGCATCTATCCTTTTTTGTAATTTTAACATTTTTGTAACGATTTTATGCATTTCTATTGCTTATTCAAAGAAAAAGTCTTCTAAAGTTACAGAATTTCATTAAAAACGGTTAAAATAGTAAAATGCGAACATCGTTTGGTCCATTCTCGACCGAAAGCAACTACAGTTATTATTATCTTTTTTATGCGTGAAGGTTTCGTTATGGTACTTCATTGTGAAGTTTGGTAATTTTTGAAATTCATTATTTGAAAAACGGCATAATCATTCGATTTGAAATTTATATCAAGAAAAAAAACAATTTTTTTCCTTTCTAACGCAGTTTGTCTAACAATTTTGTGACAAATACTTTTTGAGCTATTAATTTTTTCAGTAACTTCAAATGTTTCATTTTCCGAGATTAACCTGTGGCAACGATGGATTGCTGTGACTTTTCATAAACATGAAAAATGATAGAGATTGAAAGAATAAGCCTCCCTGTGGGTGGCTAAAAAAAAAAAGGGTGATTGGAATACCAGAAATTGATCACTTTTAAATCACATGGCGACTTAAACATCGAAAGTTAGTGGCCACAGCAAAATATTTAGTCGCCACGTGGCGACTGGCGACCGTGATTCTGCACCTATAGTTTACTGGACATAAATATTGCTTTATGAGAATGTGTAAATTTGCTTAGTAAAATATGGGGCGCATCTGCCAAGTTTGCACAGGTGTACTACCTTTTCCTGAACCAATTCGGCATTATAATTACTCCTCGTTTTGTATTACTCATTCAAATTATTGCTCTTGTCATGTCTCATGAAAAAAAAAAAAAAATCTACCTTACCATGCTTTCACTTTTTTTGCAAACTTTTTTAGCTCTCAGGCTTCAAAGCCTGAGAACTATTATGCCTGCCGGTTCTGTATCTATGTACGTAACACAATCTTGATAGAAATATCCGTTTTGCTTCAAAATTTGTATATAGTTGCATTTTGATAAGGCCCTAATTAGTTTTGGGGGTTCATTGGTTAAGTATAAAGGGGGGAAACGGGGGCTAATCCCCCACCCCTTAATTTAGATAAATGGATTTTTTATGCAGAATTATCTGATGTGCTTCAAATTTTGTATATAGGTTCATTGTTTTAAGGCACTTCCCTGATTAGTTTTGGAGGTTAATTGGTTAAGTATAAAGGGAGGAACAGGGGGTTAACCCCCCCTCTTAATTTAGATAGATGGGTATTTCATGCAGAATTATCCAATTTGCTACAAATTTTGTATATGGGTTCATTGTGATAAAATGCTTCCCTGATTGGTTTTGGGGGTTCATTCGTTAAGTATAAAGGGAAGGGGACAGGGGGTAATGCCCTTATTCTTTGAAATATGAGTATAATATACAATTAGTGTGAATAGCCTGTGAGCTCAATGCCATCAGTTTATTTGGACACTTTTCTTTTTTATTAAGTAAATTAACACATGCAACTTTTTGCTGTAAGCATAATTCTTTAACATACATTTTATGAAGAAAATTGTAATATGCATAGAAACTAATGTTTGGAAACAAATACGAAACATTTACTTGTAGGTTATTATCTTTCTTAATTTTTAATTTTCTCAGATAAATTATGCTTTTGTTTATATCATGCATTTTCCTTGTTTCAAAACCATATGCAGTATAATAGTAAGATACTCTATGAATATTTTGTTCTTCAACATTTGTCTCTTTACTAATAAATAAATAAATGATACTACTTCTAATCTTGCCCTATTTGAATGTACCATCTCCTTTTCACTTTCTTGGCTTTTACTGTAAAAGCTGTTGCTTATAAAAACATGGCAGTTGGTAGTTGTAAGTAAAGGTTAAAATTCCCGATCGCCACCGGCCACAGGGCGACTACATGTAAAAAAATGGCGACTTTATGTTATGCATCTGATCGCCAAAATGGCAATCAGTCATTTCCGAAAAAAAAAATAAAATAAATAAATAAAATCGGTCATAAATCCAAAAATTAGGACATAAAATATATCGCAAATTTCGACAAATGGTCGCCGAAAACAACCAATTTCGTCAATCGTTTGAAGAAAAATCACCAATTTTGTCAAAGGATCGCGGGAAAACGCGAATTTAATCAGAATATTTCGACAAATTTCGTCAAAAAATCGCAAATAAATGGCAAATTTCATCAAAATATTATGAAAAAACGGCAAATTTCTTTAAAAGATCGCGAAAAAATGGAAATTTTCTTCAACAGATTGCGAAAAAAGGCAGATCTCATGAAAAAAAGGAAGATCTCGTGAAAAAAATGATCGCCAAAATGGCGATCAATTATATACGAAAAAAAAAAAGGTCGGTCATAAATCCGAATATTAGGACATAAAATATATTGAATTTCGACAAATGGTTGCCGAAAACAACCAATTTCGTCAATCGTTCGAAGAAAAATTACCTATTTCGCCAAAGGATCGCGGGAAAACACGAATTTAATCAGAATATTTCGACAAATTTCGTCAAAAAATCGCAAATAAACGGCAAATTTCGTCAAAAAATCGCAAAGAAAAGGCAAATTTCGTTAAAAAATTGCAAAAAAAGATACATTTCGTCAAAAAATCGTTGAAGGTACGATAAATTTCGTCAAAAAATTGTGAAGATAGGGCAAATTTCGTCGAATGATCGCTAAAAAACAGCAAATTTCTTCAAAAGATCGCGAAAAAACGATAGATTTTGTCAAAAAATCGTGAAATCCGTTGAGCAATAACAGGAAAAATTTCAAAATTCATCAAGTGGTCGAAAAAAAAAATCATCATTTTCAGTTGGTGATGGGGGGGGGGAATCATACATTTGAACGAAGTTATGGTTTTCTGTACATATAAAATTATTGTTAACTATTTAATATTCAGAGTATTTGCTTCTGATTAGAATTACATGAAACCAAATTCTATATTTGGGCAAAATAATGTAGTATGAAATTGTACATATTGACAGATAGCCAGCCGTTTTCACCAACTCAACTATGAAAATGCAGTGTATTTATTATAGAAAAAGCTATAAAACATTTTAAGGGGACACAGTACCTTTGAAACTCTCTTCAATGAGAATGGTGGCACAATACTTAGTACTAAAAATTAAATAAAAAATTCTTGTAGAACAGCCTATTTTTCTAAAATTTATATTAAAAAAAAATTAACTTTTTAAAAATTCCTACTATTTTTACAAATATGAATATTTTTGCTTCAATTTTTTCCCCCCTCATTCTTTAGAATATACTACATGAAACTGTATGGATTTTTAGATGTATGGGATTTTACAATATATTTTTTTTTCTTGTGTATATCAAACAATTAAAGAAATTCAACAAACTCTCAATTAAAATAAAAAATAACTATAAACTTGAATGTCCCGTGGCAGAATGTACGCGACGCTGCGACGTGTGTCGCACTTTTTAGGGCACCTGCAGACTAAAAACATACAGCGATGTTGCGGACGCGCTTTATCGCGTAAATTACGCGAAAAAAGGCAAACTTCGTCGAAGTATCGTGAAAAAAACGGCGAATTTCGCCGAAGAATAGCGGAGAAAATGCGAAATTCATTTAAATATCGTGAAAAATGGCTAATTTCGTTGACAGGTCTAAAAAAAAACACAAATTTAGTCAAAAAGCTGTGAAAGAACGTGAATTTTGTCAAAAGGCCGTCAAAAAGACATGAGTTTCGTTGAAAGATCGCGGAAAAATGCGAATTTTGCCGAAGGGCTACGGAGAAAACGCCAACTTCGTCAAAAGATCATGGAAAAAACTGTTAATTTTGTCAAAGGATCGCGAAAAAACGGTAAATTTAATCGAAGAAACTGGAAATTTCATCGTCAGATCGCGAAAAAACGGAGAATTCTGCCGACAGATCGTGAAAAAATGGTAATTTTCGTCGAATGATATGTAAAAAACGGCAAATTTTGTCGAATAATCTCGATAAAACGGCAAATTTCGTCGAAGGATCGCGGAAAAAACGCGAATTTTGTCCAAAGGCCAAAGAAAAAACGCGAAATTCATCAAAGGATCTGGGAAAATGAGCTAATTTCGTTGACAGATTGTGATAAAAACGCAAATTTCGTCAAAGGGCCGCGGAAAAACTTGATTTTTGTCAAAAGACTGTAAATAAAACATGAGTTTCGTTGAAGGATCGTGGAAAACATTCCAATTTCGTCAAAGAATCGAGGAAAAAACTGCTAATTTTGTCAAAGGATCACGGAAAAAGTGTGAATTTTGTCGAAGGGCTATTGAAAAAAAGCGTGAATTTCGCCAAAGGATCGTAGGGAAAAAAGAAACGCTAATTTCGTCAAAGGTTCACCAAAAAAAACGTGAATTTTGTGAAATAGTCCAGGAAAAGATGCAGCATTCCTTTAGAAAACAGCAGACACAAAAAGTTCTATGCTTATTAATATAGGCATAGTTTTTAATCTGAAACAATACACTGAACTAACTTTTGAAAAATCGGGTGAACTCGAACCCAATTTGCAAGAATCTACACTCTGCCTGAAATCGACTCGAATCAAAAGCAGAGTTAATCCGACCTGCAACAAGAAAAAATTATTTCCGAGAGGGGATTTTCTCCCCTCCCCCCTCTGCTGTGTAACCTTTCAGAATATTTGCTGTGAATTTCAGATTTTTTTTTTTACTCAGAAAGGCTGATAAATGCTGATGCCTTAATTAATTAGAACTACAACTACAGCAGCAGCAAGAATAGATTTATATGATGCATATTGCAGACTATTTTTGAAAATATTATTAGTGTTGCAGACACTTGAAGATAGTTCTGTCACTGGGCTTGAATGTGAAATCCATACACAAAAATATTAAATACACCATAGAGAACAAGTAAAAAAAAAAAAAAAATCCAAAACTATTTCGAACAAGCAAGTTATTAAAACATAAACAGGAAGAAAAATCAGTTTAAAGTTTTTATTTATATGAGTAATTGTGCTGGATCTATTAACAAAATTTACAATATCTCGCAATATAATTGTCGTATAGGTAAAAATGAGGTGTCAAGATATTCACAATTACAGAAGCTTTCATTAATATTAAAAGAAGAAAATCTATATTTTGACCAATTTCAAGGCACTGTGTCCCCTTAATGGTGTATTCAAATCCAAACTGCTTATTTTGAGACACATTTGTAAATTCATTTTTGCTCTAAAATGCATCTAATTGGCAGGTTCTCTTATTCAGAAACTTTATAATGTCCATATTGTCTCGATTTTTTGATAAAGGCAGAATATATTTCAAAAAATGCTGTCAAAGTGGACATTTTGAACCGAATTTCCCAAAGCGATAGCGCTGGAAACAAAAAAAATGATCGTACTGTGAAAATAATTGTCTGTAAATCAATTTCTAATTAATTGAACGAAAAATAAGAACAGGGGGCCCTTATAAATGTCTTTATAAATCACGCCGCAAATTTTCCTGTTGTTACTTTTAAAAATGAGTCTGAGAATGTGTCTCAAAATTTTGAGTTGTTGAGCGTGGAAAAATATTTTTTTGGATACCGCCTTAACATAAGAAATATGTCAATGTATTTATTTTATATCCAATACAATATAATTCACAAAATCTAAGCATAAATGTGAAAAATGTCGTAAATTTTTCCTTTACATGATATTTTCTCAGTGGCATCCCTGATTAGTGTAATTAGTGGCCACTAACTTGACATTAGTGGCTACTAAGCATGCAACCTCTACCGGCCACTGGCTACTAATACAAATATTAAATTTTAACCTTTAGTTGTAAGTTATTATAAACATGATAAAGCAAACAGTTTTTAAATAACAGAATTATTTTAAGCAATATTCAGGGAAATTGATCAAGACCGTCCAATTACATAAGTGTTATAGGTTCTTTTAAGTTTTAATATTTTCAGAAATAAATGTGTTGATTCAATATTACTTATCTCAGTTTTAATATTGTTTTGGTATTTCTTTTATTGTTCAATGTGCATTTAAATGTAAGATTTGAATTTTTTTTTATAGATTTGTCATCTTGGCAGCCATGCTTTATATTGATAAATTGTGCTTTGGAGATTTAGTTTTTACACCATACAACTTCTTTGTATTTAACTGGAAGAATGACATTGGTGCTTTTTATGGAAGTCATAACTCCTTATGGTATTTTTGTAATGGATTGCCAGCTGTTTTAGGACTGCAGATCATCCCATTTATTTGTGGATTACTGCTACCACAGTTGAGGCAGTTTTATTGTCTAATTTTTTTCATTCTTATCATATTTAGGTAAATATGTTTATATTATATTTTAAATTGTAAGACATGTCGTGAATTTGATGAAGTTGTTTTAGAGTTTTTACAGTAGCTCACATTCATACTTGGGACATTTCCATTTTTAAATCTTCTTGACAAAAAAAACTACATGTTTGAGGATTAACATATTTTTCTCACGTTTTCTTACATGTATGTTTCAAGATTTATTAGTTACAAAATAAATATTTTCACGCCTTTTTTTTAAAAAAAAGTAAAATCATTTATATGAAAAGTACTGAATATAAAGTGACATAAGAATTGGGACATTAATAAATTTATGCAATTTTTGGTACTTTTCGGTTAGTTGGGTGCCAGTGAAGTATATGTAGGGGAGATGGGGGATGAATGGGACATTTTCACAAAAATATTTATTTTAAATATTTTATTTAAGTTATTATTAATATTTATATATTGCATTTCATACATTAGGTGTTTGTCTACATCTTATGCACAATATTTATTCAAGCTTATTATTATACAGAAATATATTATGAAATTAAAAAAAAGTTCCTCTCTGTCCCAATCATCCCCACAGCAGGGATGGATGGGACACTAATATTTTCCTCTCTGTATTCAATGATACCAAATTAAAATTTATAATTATTAACTTATATATGTAATTATATTTGTAATATATGATCTTATATGGCTGTTATATATCAGTGTTAGTAATCTAAGAAGTGAAAACACAGTTAATTATGCATTAAAAAACCGTAATTTATGTTATATATTTTAATTGAAATTTTAATGAATTACAAGGTTAAAGTTAACAGATATGCAAATATCAGTAACACAATAAATGTGATCTGTCTAAAATTTTCTAAATGTGGTCAGTCAGTTGCATAAGCTGGTATGAAATCAGTTTCAGTGAATGTATGACAGTTTTCCTAAAACTGCTGGTTATGTTTATGTTGCTAGTACTAAAAGCTGACAAAAATGCCTCCTTGATAAAAGCTGAGAGGTTATAAATTGTAATATGCTCTCTAAGATTATTTGTCAGCCAATTATCTTGGACTGATCTCAGCTTTGCCTTTAAAGGCCCATAAACAGAAACATCCAATGGCTGAAGACAACGTTGGTTACAATGAGGAGGAAATGTTAAAAGAATAATTTACATAAATTATTAATTTACCAACTTATATGATATTACTCAGTTAATAAAAAAAATTCAGTATCCTCTAGGGATGAATGAAGAAGTCCCATTCATCCCCATTTGAAATGTCCCAATCATCCCCATGATGTATATATTCAATTGTCAGCCATTTTGTCTCAGAAATTATTTCTTCACAATGGTTAATATTCATTCATTTTAATTACCAATATTGAGCCTTGAAATAAATAACTATAACATATCTTAATTGTTTATAATGCATAAAATATGTAAACAACTTCAAATATAAAAAAAAAATTACTTTTAAGCAAAGTTTTCAGGAAATGCAACTTTGAAGGAAATTGAAAACAGCCATGTGGTCTTGCTTTTGGTTCTGAAGCACACTGTGATAGTGTCATCTATGAGCATAGGAAACAACTAAAAAAAAATGTTTATTGCCTGAAATATTGAGAATGTCCCATCCATCCCTTGTCTCATTCATCCCCCAGTTCCTCTATGTGTATATATATGTTTTTCACATGTGTTTTCATTTTTAAATATATATATATACAGGGTGATTATAAAAAAAACTATCCCGATATATGAGCCCATAACTGTCATACCGTTCACAGAAACTGAATGAAATTCTGGCCTAAAGTATTTTGAGGTGTGCGACTCAAGAATCAAGTGAAAAACAACAGTTAAATTCTAACAATTACGGTTACAGTGACAAAATTTCGAAAATTTTAAATGGCAACACCTACTTTTTTTTATTGGAATGTGATCTTCGTAGTGAAAAACCATAAAAAGCATTGGAACGGTACCTGTAGCACGAAAATCGCAGGCGCTAGACAGACTAAGAAGAAAAGTGAAAACAACCAATAAAGGACAGAGAAGCAACAGAAAGTAAAACATTTTATTGTTCAGTGCTATCCACCATCTGCCGCATGTAAAGTGTCATCGTGTGTAAAATGGAAAATGTATGAAACACGATAAAATGTTTTGTTTTCTGTTGCTTCTCTGTCCTTATTGGTTGTTTTCACTATTCTTCTTAGTCTGTCTAGCACCGGTGATGTTTGTGCTACAGGTACCGTTCCAACGCTTTTTATGGTTTTTCACTATGTAGATCATATTCCAATAAAAAAACGTAAGTGTTGCCATTTGAAATTTTCAAAATTTTGTCACTGTAACCATAACTGTTGTCTTTCATATGATTCTTGAGCGCATACCTCAAAATACTTTAAACCAAAGTTTCATTCAGTTTCTGTGAACGGTATGATAGTTAGGGGCTCATATATCAGGATAGTTTTTTTATAATCAGCCTGTATATATATTTCATTGGCTCCTGGCTAACCAAACAGCACCCAATTTTCTTTAGCAGTCTATATTATTTGATATATTTTTAAATTTTATTTGATGATTTACCAATATTTATATAATTGGATTTTTTTCATGATTACAATACTTTCCTTACACTATATGTGTCCAGAAAGTAAAAAGTCTGAGATTTGTTTGGATTTCCTTAGAATAAATGCTCAATGTCTTTGGCATATTATAAAAAGTAGTCAAATTTTAAAGAAGCTTTAAATATTCCATGCAATTTTTGTCATTTTCTGGCATTAAACTATATTGAAATTAGTGTTGAAGTCATTGGCCCTGGAGCATTGAAATGTCCCCTCCTGGAAGATTTGAGATTTTATACTTTTAATGATCAAAAAGTGCAATCCCCCCCCCCCCCCCCCACCTCTTCTCGGAGCCACAGAAATCCCTTTTGGAATGTCTGAATTCAACACTGGTTTAAAGTCATACAAAAACAGTTTTTGCAAAGCTCCTAAAATGTATACTAGTATTATAAAGCTTTATTATCAGATTTTTAGTGGAATTCATAATCATTTTGTAAAAACTTGCCATATTTACCTCGAACAACAATTAAAAAAATGTATTTCACTAAGAACAGTTGATTACCAATAATTAAATAATTTTTCCATGCTGTATTTTGCAAAAAATAACATTTTTACTAGAAAATATCGATTGCTAAAGAAAATTGTATAAATTTGCAAGTGTTCAGATTATGACTTCATTCTCAGTGCTTTTAGAATAAACTATTTCATTCAATTAAAAAAAAAAAAATTGAAGTAGATCTTTTAACATTTAGTACATATTTTTGCAAAAGATGTTTAAAAAATGTAAGTGTTCCAATATAAATGTTTAGCAATTTGTTGTTTAATATTCTATGGTGTTCAACATGTTTTTAATTTGAATATTAATATCCATTTTCTTGCTGCTCTAATAATAATATTATCATTTCAATGCTGTAAATTTTTAATTCCTTATTTAAATAGAATCAGTTTTTTATTAAAAAAAAGATATTTTATTCTCAATTAATTTTATCTGGGCTTATATTAAAAAATTACATAATGTATTTTGTTGACATGAAATAACATGTGGATATTTTTGTTTGTTTGTTTGTTCGAATAAGTCATTTCAAGAGTAAAATAAACTTCAGGATGGGCGAGTTTGGAATAAAATATAGTTTATTAAATAACACAAACACATAAAGTTATTATCCCATTCTTTACCAGCTCCTCATATATGCACCCAGAAAAGTTCCTCTTCTGAGCCCACAGGTTCAAATATGATGCGCACTGAAAACATCTGTAAGAGACCACGGGTTCATATGTGAATTTTCAAAATGGAGCATTTTATTAGTATTTTTAAGAAATACTAGATGGCGTTAGATGACTGTTATTTTCGAATTTGGTAATCGTCCGAGCATTGACCTTTATATCCTGAAAGATTTTTTTTCAGTTCTATGAGATAAGGTGTGAGGGAGGGGGTGTCGTTCTTTTGTTTATGTAAACACAGCCATGTGGAGTGATCTCGTAAGATGTGTAAGTGATTTAAATGACTGGGAATTGCTTTCAGTAATACGAATTTGTTTTATTTATGGTGGGTACTTCAGATAAAATGCGTCATTTGGTATGGGTAGGTAAAAATCTATTGTTATTTTCAGATCGGAGGCGTTGTAACATAATATTTTTATCAGATGCTTAGAAGTAATTATTGCGATAATAGCTAAATTTCTTACTGGGATAATTATAAATGAACCCGATAATGATTTAAGTTCAGATTAAAGATTAAATAGTTTATACTTTTCAGATTTTCCAGTGATTCAGAATCAACAGAAGTTACACATTAGTTAACTTTTCTTAAGGAGAGTTTCAAACTTTAAACCTTCAAAAAATTGAAAACAATTTTATCGCATTTTTCAAAAACATGAATTTTTCTAAACCATATGAAAATATTCCTATTAGAACGTGTATAATTACAAAAATAAATGTGGATGTCGTGGGATTTAAGGACTCACAGCCGTTGTTTAGATTAGATTTTCTCAAAACTGCATTTTTACTACTTGTGCACATCTTTTTAAGAAAACCTTTGCAGATATATTCAAACTTTTCATATGTATAACATATACCTGTGTTTTCATGTTATTTATTTATTTATTTATTATTTGAAAAAACATTTATATGTAAAATAAAGTAGCAATTTTTGATTTTTTTTTTTTTTTTTTTTTTTTTAGTGAACTCTGGGATAAAATATTTCATAAATTAAAAAAATTATTTAGGTGTAGGTTATCACCAACTGTATTGTGATTATAAAATTGTAAACAGTTTAATTCTACATTAATATTTTATTCTGCAAGTTTGTTTGTGTGCAGTAGCTCATTATGAAATGCTCGTCATTGAAGGAAACCATACATATTTTATGTAATAAATAAATTTCTTATTTTCCGATAACTATAAAAATGTGTACACACATTTATGCATATTAAAAGAATCATATATAAAAGTTTTATGCAAATTGAGCTATAAATAAAGGTATAGCACCTCTTTTCAGTTACTTGAAGGTTGCAACTCCCCTAAAAAGTTAGTTTTCATTTTAAGTCATTTTTTATTTCTTTATAACCTGATGGAAAATACATTTGCTTATTACAAAATATCTATATATATATATATATATATATATCTCTCTCTCTCTCTCTCTCTCTCTCTCTCTATATATATATATATATATATATATATATATATATATTTCCTTTTAGTATTATTTTAACGCAATGTCTGGTTACATTTTTCATATAACTTGTATTATATATCCTTAAATATTAGAATTACCTATAGAGAATGTCCTTAAAATGCTTATAAATATTAAATAATAATAATAATAAAAACTATTTTGGTATTATTAGTGTTAGTATTCATTATGTTAAACAATATTACAACGATTGTATAGTATTATACGTGAAATATGAAGAATTATGATTTTTTTCAACGCGTTAGGCTTAACTTGGAAAATTGGCTGGGCCCGTAGAGTTGATCTTTCTCTGCGGCATGCGGGCTTGGGCAAGAGCTTTCACTCCACGTGCAGTGGTCCCGAACGGATATTATCAGCATAATCAGATTATAGCTTCCAGTTGCTGTATTTGAAAGACATGAACCATCTCGAATTACTCATATAGAGATATAATAGAGATATACAGATATAATTTTCACATGTTACAATTGCAATGGTTTCTCTTAGAATGAATGGATAGTATTGATTGAAAATAATTGTTAGCCGAAAAAATCTCCAAAGATTTTACTACTTATGGCAATCTTTTTGATTTTGATTATTTCAGTGTTTAAGCATGTAGTTTGATTACATATGTGTTAAATTTGTGTTTTATTTGTATTATTTTATTTTATTTATTTATTGATCGAATGTTAATTTTGTTATGGAATATATGGTGAACTATTTTTATTGTTTTAAGCACAAACAGGTTAATCTTCCATCAGGGGTCAGAAAAACTACTTTTTTATTGTCGTGAAGTACAACTACTTTATCAAAAATGTAGTTAATTACAACTACTTTATCGGAAATGTAGTTAACTACAACTACTTGTTTATAAAAGTAGAAACTACAAACTACTTTTCAAAAGTAGTCACTACTTCGCTACTTTCCGATTTTGTCAAAGGGTTCAATTTACAGTCGAAATTAAAGACACAGATTAAATAATAATTCCCCCACTATATTGTGTTTGCCGTGATACAATTAAATAAATGCAATATAACAGAGGGCATTAAAAATTTAAGAAAGATATCATGCCAGAAAATGTTTTGTGTTTGTCTAAAAAATATTAGTTTATACACACATTACATATTTTGTAGCAAAATTAAGAGAGATATTATAAAAGCATAAAGAAACTCCTTAATAACACCATAAAAATAAGGAATGTGTTACTAAGAAGTTTTTTATACTTTTATAGTATCACACTAGTTTATTCAATTCTTTAATGAGAGATATTATAATCTAAAAAATTACAGAAAAACAACTCTAAGTGCAAACAATAAATAAATCTGTAAATAAAGCAATTCCGAATATTAAGAAACCCGGCTTAAAACATGAAGACCTAATAACGATTAAATAAACAAGTGTTGCCAGTAATAAAATTTATTCCTTTGGTGGGTTAGTACCTGATTTTAGTAGCAAGTGTCAATGGGAAAAATCTATGACTTCATGTGGCGTGTTGCTATACACTGCAGCTGAGATTTGTCACTGAGATTCGCAACTTGTTGAGCAGACCAAATTTTCCACAAAAGAAGCAAGTTTTGACCAAGCGATTTGGAAAATGGCACTCCCCCTCCCCCCTTAAGTAGCATTAAAAGTAGCATCAGTTATCGCTGCAAACTACTGATTTTTTGTATCCTGTTACTCGCTACACTACATTGTTCAAAATGTAGCATGCTACACTACAAACTACTGTAAAAAAGTAGTGACTACTGTAGTTCCACTATTTGTAGTACACTACTTCCGACCCCTGTCTTCCATAATTGAGCTGTGTGTGATAGAGGTAGATTAAAAAAAAATAATGTATGAAAATTATAAAAAAAAATCATAAAAAATCAAGAAATTGATATACAGTTTTCCAACAAATTGCATTTGAAAGTAAAAGTACATTTTTTTCTCTATTCGATGGTGTAAAAATATAAATTTTGCAATGTTTAGAAATTAATAAATTTCCAATAAAAGTGTTTAGATTGTTGCCACTGCTGATATGACATCAGCATTACTCATGTTTTTGCTTTGTAATGTCACATTGCTTCTATTTGTATACATTATAGAAATTGTTTCTGTTTATATATATTTAAAAATAAGTGTAAATATTGAACTAATTGTTTGCATATATGAAACAGTTGCCAAATATTACTTGTGAGAATTTTTTTTTCTCTTACCAAGTGTATTTTCTCAATCTCACCAAGACCCTATAAAAGGAAATACTAAATTTATTGTCAATAACTAAAATCAATCTTCTGATTACTGTAATTAATTGTTAAAGCAAAATGTGCATAAATAAAACATATTGCAATATTTTTTTTAATGGTTCCAAGAATTCATTCTGCCAATAGCACAGATTTATGCCAAGTGATTTTTTTATTTTCCTTCTTAAAGACTGAGCAAATTGGCAGCAGACATACAAAAGTTGAATCAAATGATTTTTTCTATCAACTAATCTCTTTTCAATTTCCTCTATCTTGATAAGGCCCTTATAAAAAGGGAATGCCATTTTTTTTCTCTTAAGGTAGAAATTTTTCATAACAATACAATAAATATTAAATTAAATATTTCGTAAAGCCTTGATTGTAATACATTAAGAATTTTAATGTCTGTAGTCTTTAGCCTATTTTTTTCTTTCTTTTTTGTTATTGAATAATTTTTTTTCTTTCAGTTTACCAACTCACAAAGAATTCAGATTCCTTCTTCCAGTTATTCACTTATGCATGATCATTAATGGGTTTGTTATGAGTGAATTATGGAGAGGAAGAATGAGCTTTAAAATAAGTTCTACGGTTATGAAAATTTTCTCTTTCCTGCTCGTCATAGTTAATATGTCATCTAGCCTTTATATGGGACTATATCATCAGAGAGGTGTGATTGATGCTACATTTTATCTATCTAAAACTGTGACTGATGATTCAAGTGTTCTATTTCTCATGCCATGCCATTCCACTCCTTATTATAGGCAAGTGTTTTAATCTGTTTTAGTTTGTTTTTCTGTTAGATAGTCAATTTCTGGCTTACTACTAAAATTTGTCATTTTATTGCTATTACATGTACAAGGGTCGATGCAGTTTTTTTTTTTTCTTGGAGCCTATTTTGTGAAAAATAAGTTATTTTTGTGAAATTTATTATATTTTTGTTAAAAATAACATTTTGTTACAAAAAAATGAAATCCAGTTACTCAAATTCAAACTGAGCATTTAATAGTAATATTTTCTTTAAGTCCTTCTGCTAAAATTTTCCTTTCTGGTGAACTTGTTTTCTTTGCAAATTACACATTTTAAAACTAAACAAAATAAAAATAATTAATGGAGAGTATGTTTTTATGGAATGGAATTTTGTGAAGGGGCATGTTTTATCAAGAGGAGTATTGTGAAGGGGCCTGCTTTATTAAGATGAATTTTGTGAAGGGGGTCTTATTAAATGGATTTTTGTGGAGGGGTCCTAAACAGGCCCAAAAATTTTCCTGGATTGACCCCTGATGTATTATGTCATTAGTTTGTTCTATGTATTTTTATAGTATATTTTGTTTCTTAAATTGAAATCAGATCCGACAATTTTTTTAATAACCAACTTTAGAGCCAATTTTAACTCAAATTTGCTTGTGTATAAACCAAAAAAAGTGTTGCAATTGAGTTGCAGCACTCACATGAAGAACCAGTTATAAGTCATTATTTATTGTTCTCATATTGGCACAAGTAAATTGCTAGATTAGTAATGTATTCACTGCAAAGAATTTATTATGTTTTCAAACAGAGTTTTTGCTAGATAACTAAAAACTTATTTCTCTCTTATTATTTCAGTAATTACATATTCTTGCTCTTTGTACCACTTAAGCATTTTCCTGCTAGATTTTGTCTTGCTGACTATCTTGGGAAATGAGATTGTACGATGCCTATGTATGGCTGACTTATTATCAGAGGAGAAATGGATTATATTAACACCTTTTTGTGAGGTGCTGGTACAAAGTTGCACATATTTGATATATCTTGATCACTATCATATTTAATAATAAGGCAATTCCTTCCAGAAAATCCACTCCAATCAAATCAAACATTTATTTAAAAATTGTGGAATGTGATTGCAACTTTATGTATACTCAATTTATTAAAATCTTAACTTATGTAAGTTTTACTGCATACAGATAGTAATTGATTTAAAAAGAAATAGGGAATTAAAAAGATGGTACTATCTTACTGATATGCCTATACAGAGTATTTTGAAAATAATGTGGGCGATTTATAAGAGTCGATGCACATTCACTGAAATAAGCATCTTATGAAATACAATAAGCGTTTGGTATAGAAGTATTAAGATGCTATAGAGGTGTTTCTCATCTTTTTCATTTGTCAACTCACAAAAATAAAAGCGAGATTTCACGGACTGGTTGATGATGACGTTGAATTCAGACATTTATTGCTAGGAAAAGCAGGTTCATCACTTGTAAGGGGATATTACATAGAGTTAATCTCAGAGGCATTGTCACTTTCATCAATATAGAGAAAATCTGAAATCTTTTGAAGGAAAATTTTTGTCATAAGTCATCCTCTAAATTTATTGTTGTTGACAATCATGACAATTATGCAAGCATGAAAGAATTCTTCTAAAAGGGAGAGTTCTACCTTTTTGAAAGCAGTTTTGAAAATTTCCTGAATTAATCTAAAAATGGGGGGGGGGGGAGATGTCAAATATAATTCTTAGACATTTTCCCAACCCTTGAGTTTGTTTCTTAACTTCTGTGCAGAAGAACTATTAAACCAGACATCGGCTTATATTATGGATATCTGAAACTCATCTAAATGTAGTAAGGTTCTATTAATGAAGTAAGGTGGCATAAGGTTCTTTTTGCCCCATTTATACAACATTTTTGGGTAATTTCAGTGATATATTTTTCGAGATGCATTTCTGGAACAAAAATAACTTTGATATGCATACATTTAGCAAGGAGAATTTTTTGTTTCCTTAGAAAGGAGAAAAAAAAATTGTAAACAGCTAATCCATCCAGTATAATATTTGTTTTGAAAAAGAATCACTGTACTTTACATAAATTCACCAGATATGTTTAGATTTACACCTATTTAGCAAACTGTCTTTCATTCTATTTTTTGATTCAATTAATCTATACATTTATTGCTAGTTTAAATTTGTTTTTGTCTTTAATATTTTCTTAGTTATGAAAAAGAAAAAAATCATAATTATATATTTTTTTATTGTATAAACTAGCTGCCTCTGGCGAGCAGTTTGGTCGCCCTTAAATGTATGTTAAGCATTGCAACATATTACTTTTATTCATAATTTTATTTACTTTAATCCTTCGCCATATTGGAAGATTCTTATATACAAATCAAGAACTCTTATTGATCATGGCAGTATTTCATATAGCTAATTCCATGCGTGATTGTAGTGTAAGTCACATAGCCGCAAACATTTACGATTCTTGGCCACTGGTATTTTTTTTTTTATTCTTCATGTTATTTAATTGTAGATATATGGGATTGAATAAGTCAAATTTTGCTTTACTATAATGCTGGTAAACAAGCACCGCATCCATTTATATCTCTGTGACTGACACTACATCCACACATGGAATTAGCCATATATATATATTTTTTGTTATGTATTTCATGTATTTTTTGTTTTTATGCATTTCATCTTTCTGGTCTAAAGCTTGATAAAAACCACGTAACTGACTTATTTAAGCATTTAACTTCCATGTCCGTTTGCTTATTAGTTGCAATACTATTGCCAATGCAGAGATTTTTAAACTATTGAGTAATCTTCTGTAATTGGGTCCACTGCCAATTGGTGTATTTTAACTAATACGATTTGGCACAACGAAGTGTTTTTTGTGAAAACCATTTATTGGTAGCTACATTCACATTAAACAATATTGTTGCTAATATCTTTTTTGTTTCATGCTAACCTTGGTTGTAGACTAGATAATGGAAGATTAAAAAGTCTATTGTTATTCTCATCTAATCTTCTTGGACAATGTGTCATATTCAGGCTGCATACTAATTGATGTATTTTAGCAAGTATAGTTTGGTGAAACATGGAACTTTTTGAAGCCATTTAATGGTAATCACATTCCCTTTAGTATCATATTTGCTGTCAGCATTGCCCACTTTCCTGCCTTGGTGTGCAATCTGATTGAAATTCACAGACTTTCTTCTAGACGCTGATCTTTATCGATTTTGTTTTCTCTTTGCTCTCCATTCTTGATACAACTTACTGACTTTGGCAATTAGGCATGATGTCTACTGGTATTTAAGTTGCAATATGTTCACTTATGCAGAAACTTTTAGCCTATTAAGCAGTCTTCTGTAATTTCATGCACTGCAAAATTGTTGTATTTTATCGAATATGATTTTGTGAGTGTTTTTTCTTTTTATAAATCTTTAATGGCATCCAAGTTCATATCAAATCATATTGTGGTTCTTATGTATTATATAGATTGCTAAAAATGGTTCTCAATCACCAATTGTGTTTATTGTTGCCATTCGCTAATTGTGTTCAAAATGGTAATTTAATGTACACTTGATAAATACATAACATTGTTAAAAAATGATAAATAAGATAAAAGTAAACTGAAATAATACAAAATGGCAATTTAGTATTAAATATATAACATAAAATTGATGGCTTTAATCAATAAATGATATTAATGATGGTAGTTTTAATTCTGGCAGATTGTTATCCCCACTAGAATGAATATAATATAAATATACTGTATTCAATGAATATAATATATTATATCTATATGTATTCCATGTCATATTATATACTTATATTCTATAAATACTTCTGCCAATTGTCTTTAATATGGCAGCTATATAATATTAACTATGCAGTTATAATGAAGAAAGCAAAAAAAAAAAAAAAACGGGGGAGGGGGGGAGGGGGTGTTACTATAATTCCACATTTTTAGCACATTTAATCTGACCTGGCATGGATAATATATAAGTACTGTATTTATGTTTAACGCCAGTTTTGCTTGTGGACCAGATTATGGAATATTAGAAAAATTATTTTTGTTCTTACTTAAGCTTTTTGGTTAGTCTTTCATAATTGGGCTACACACTTATTGGTATATTTTATAGAGTATGGTTTTGCGAAATAGAGAATTTTGGGAAAACATTTAAATAATAGCCTCCCTCATTTTAAACCGCATTTTCTATCAGTATGTTCCACTTTTGACTATTTTCTTTCCTTGATGTTGAATTCACCTTTTCGTAGATACCCATCTCCATCCCATTGTTTTCTCTTTACTCTTCTTATTTCTTGATATTGTTCAAGTGTTTTCCCAACACCTAAAGCTATCTTTCTAGAATTCTTTAAAATTAATTGATGATTCGTTTTGAAACTTGATTCTTTAAATATTATTACATGAATTGAATTTGTTTACATTAATTTACATCAACAAAAGATCTTAAAGGAAGTTGAGATTTAATAGAGTTATACTAACTGAACTGTGATTGGCTTACAAGCACAAATTATTCCAGCACCAGACAGCACGGCAAAATTCATTGCTGGAGAACTTGCTTTGTGAATGATTACCTTTATAAATTAATTTTTTTTCGCTCACTAAAGAACTAATTTCTTGTTTTTACTTCAATGAAAAAAGATATTTGGCTGTCAACCTAATTTCAACTGAAGTTATCTCAGAAATATACACATTTGAATGTATTCCTCAAACACATTTTTTTTAACGGTCTTTCTAAAAATTTAACTTTTAGACAGTTTTATTCAAAATAATAATTTTGAGTAAAACCTGTATATGAAACATGGAGCGGTTAGTCCTGTATCTGTTTATGATAATCACATGATTTGCACTATTATTATATAGATATCTGTTAAAATGTGTCTATGTTATAAATTGTTCCCATTGTATAGATGGAAAAAAATTTCCAACTTTTTTAATTTCTCACTTTCATGCTTCATTATGAGCTAATTAAAACTATGTTTGATAGTAAACATTTAGAATCTGATATCGTAAAATTACAATTTTTAATTAATGCAGTATTTGCTAGTATCAGGGTTGGGTTTTTGACGTCAAAAACTGGTTTTTGACAGGACAGTGGTAAAAACCGTGTTTTTACCGGTTTATTCCGTCAAAAACCTATCATTTTCGATTGTCCTCCAATTTATGGTGTAAGTGTAGCATACAATACATTTCTAGATTGATTTTACCTTATTCTTGTTATTATTATTATTAACAACTACATTTGTTAAATTTATTTAAAAGAAGATCATTTCCTAATATGGGAAAGATTTAAAAATACAAGAGTAAAAGAAAAGAACAATATTTGTCATGATCTTCACTAATATAGATTCTACTAACTGCAATTAATATTAATATTAAATGATAATAAAAGGTTATTAAAATTATTGAATAACATTCAATGTACATTTTTGATAAAGTATACATTAAAATTATTTCAGAGATGCAAAAATGCTGTTACATTGTATGACAATAGATGTTAAGCATAGACCGGCAGGAATAAATTTGAATATTCTTCGATATAATATTTTAAAATGCATATCTTATGTATTTCATAAATGCAATTATGGTGATTTTTATTTGCACTTCAATAAGTAGAATCTTAAAGTTTTGTTTTCAACAATGTAAGAAAACGTACCAAAATTATACACATTGTTTAATCTAATACTTATAGATTACAGGATTTCTTCAAAAAAATCTAATTTTTTTAGACTTTTCCAAATAGCTTAAGATTGTTGTAGAGATCTTCTAACAGAGATGTACACATATTATTCTAATGCAATTCTTTTTTGTTTTTCTTGGATGGATAAATATACTTTAGAGTCTTTTTGATACTGAATATTTTATGTAAAACAACTTAATATTAAAGATAGAATGAAAAAAAAAATGTAAAAACAAACTACTAAAAAATGGGTTTTTGGCATTTTTGACAAGGAGGTTTTTGACATGACGGTAAAAACCATGGTTAAAACCAGTAAAACCGTCATGCGTCAAAAACTTGCCAACCCTGCTAGTAATATTTTTCTTTTCTATTTTGTTAGAAAATGTGCTATAAGTTTACGTAGCACTCATGTCATTATCTCATGTTAATTTGATGTTGAACCTGGTTGAAGTATTACAGAAATAATATTTTTCATCAAAATAAATCAGTTTGAAGGTTTTTTTTACATGACCAGTTGTGATAATTCTAAAATATTCATTCCAAAGGGATAATAAAAAGACTGGTTATCTATTTGTTTTTATATTTTTAATGAGTGTTGCAGATGATATCTTTATTACTGTGACTCAATTTCCTTGTAATGTCTTGCATAATGTGTGTGTTTTATCGTACTTTTTGTCATGTATAATCTTATACTTTCTGTGATGTAGAATCACATATATTTTTCTTAAATTAATCCTTTTCTCTAGTTTTCAGTTTAAACTAACTTTTGATTACTTATTTATTTTATACTAACTTTTATTTCAGTTCTCGCCTTAATTTTCCTCCATTAAAAGAAAATATATTTAGCATATGTACTTTAACAATAAAACTACTCTCACATAGATAGAATTCATTTATATTATCTTTCACCCTCTCTAGATATTCAACAAAATAAGAAAAGAGATAAAGATTGACTTTGTATTTGGTCTGCATGTTATTCTCATTTCGTTCAATGTTCGTTATTTGTCAGCTTAATTTTTTAGTTTAGCTTTTTCGGCAAATCGTAAACATTTCGAGTACATGAGATTTGTTTTGTCTATTTCTGCTAGATTCTCAAAACCTTGCTCTCAACGTACATTTTTGCGTTCAAATTCTTGTTGGCTCACTTTTTCGGACTGCTCTGGTTGCCCTGTTATGTAATTCAAAAATTCTCCTAATTGGCTAAAGAGTAACTGATAATTTTAGCTTGTATGATATCATTCATTTCATATGCTCTTTCGGCAATTTCTTCTTGCCAATATGAGTATTACATAAAATCAACATGTGATGGAGTGAACACACTCTCTCTCGCACGTTCTTCTCATAAGAAGTCAATAATGTAAGCTCACATTGCTTAAAAATGCTCTCGGGCACCATCCCATCCCTTTATGTAGGGGAACTTGGGGCAAAATGAAATAGAGGGGCAAAGTGAAATGGTTAAATATTTTGTCTGTATGCAGTGTCACCAATCAGCCAATATTTTAATTATGTTATTTCACATCTACTTGCTTACTGTCAGGCAACAATCACCTCAAGTGATCAATATATATGATGTTAGTGACTATTTTTCAAATTGGATGATTATATTGTAATATTATAATGTAAGTAAATAACCTTTTTTGAATTATATAATGATAAAGTTCTCATTATTAATATTGTAAATATAAATTAAATTCTTCTGCTGCCTAGTGAAATATTTGTTTATTTAATATTAGGCCTACATTTGGTTTTAAGTTGTTATAAATATTTGTTATGCACATGCGGGGCAAAGTGAAAAAGAATTTTAGTGATGGGGCAAACTGAAATATTTTATTTCACTTTGCCCCTACAACGTATTTATAATTCTAAAAATGTAAAATCATTTTGTTTACATATTCAGGTGTATAATGGTAAGGACATAAGGTGTATTATACATCAGGTGTATAATGGTAAGGACAGCTTGTTACAGAAAAAGTGGAATTTAGTGAAATAAATAATGGGGATTTTCTCTTGATTGAGTTGCACTCAGATAAAGGTCCAGGTACTAAGAAGCAGTTTGTTCGCAGCAGTGTTTGATTTCGTTTCCCTCGCAAGATGGGCCACATTTTCTTTCAGTTAATTTCATGCGGCCATACAGACAAAAAAAAGGATGTTTATGTGTGGCCTATAACTGATGATACAGGTCTTGTATACCATACAGAAATACTGGGAAAATTGTGTAAATTGAAAGAACTCAGACATGGACAAATTTGTTTCTCATGTGGATTAACATAATTATCACAGAACTGCAAAATATCATTTAAAGAATTGAACTTGTTTATATTTCACTTTGCCCCATACCTGGGGCAAAGGGATAATTTTTTACTACTGTATTACATCTTTAATACACCACATAAATTAAAGAATAAAAATTTGAAAAAAGATCATTCTATAAGGCAAGAGTGTTGCAAGTTATGTAGTGTAAAATTTCAGATAAATTTTCTGTTTGTTCATTTTGAAAATTGTAATTATTTTTAAGTATTTCACTATGACCAATGTTTCCCTACGTACTTTGTAATCGTACACTTATAATTCAAACTTTTAATAAACAAATATAGTGAAGAATCATTTCAGATCATTTATTTCTACAGCCTATAGCTTTATATAGCAACTTTCAGTGGATGCACATCAAACTTGGATTATTGTTCACACAATAAACTATTAAACACGTATTTTCATCACTACACTTTCCTCGCAACAATGTAGATCTCAAGTGATTTAGATGCTGTATTATTATGGCAAAAATTTTCCCAAACAAGTAAGAAAGTTCTGTGGTATGTTATCCATGAAGCACCAGTTCAAAAACATTGCTACCAAGTAATTTATAGTGTAGGAGTAAAAAAGCTTTTGTGAATGTGTCAGAAAGTAGCAATTAAGAACATCATCCTTAAGGCATATATTTCTTTTAAATGCTAAAAAGTGTAAACTAAAAACATAATATGCAGTAAAATAACTTTTATTATATTGTTGACATGTTTCAGCTCGCTCCGAGACATTATCAAAAACAAATGAGAATATTCTGTAATTGCACAGTCTTTGAAGTTATTATTTGAAATGCTATCATTTAATTTTCATGTACTTTTTAAAATTACATGTTATTTTTAATTTTTACTTGGTTGTTTATTTCCATATTTGTAATCATGGAGTAACTCGAGCCACAATTTCGGTAAGTTAAAAGATGCTGCATCGTTACATATTGCATTTTTTCATGTTACTATCTTTATATTTTTAAAAAATAAATGAAAACTAGATGGAACCCGTCAAAACTTGACGGAAAAAAATGACTATAACAATATCAGTAAAATAAGCTTCTTTATTATTTAAGAAGTGGTGCGTATGAAACAGTCTTTCAAATATTTTATGTTAAAAGTTCCCCCCCCCCCCTCAAGTGAAATACAGTACTATTTCCGATGCAAACTCCAAACAAACAACCAGTAAACATTCTTATCAACTGGATTGAAAAAATTACATCAATAAATAACAATCCCTATTAATTTATTTTTTTCAGGGGCGCCATTTCAGAACTTTCTTGGGGGGGGCAAAGTTTCTTTTAAGGTAGTGGCATACCTCCCCCCCCCCCGCAACCTCTCTGAACGAGAAACATTTACTGAATCATATATACAGAGACAGCAATACTTCTAATACGGAATCTCAAGTGACCTTTGAAAAATTCCGTTTTAGACATGTTTTCGTCTAAGAAAGTAGAATTTTAAAATATTATGAAAGTTTTCAGTTATAGACAGGTACCGTTTTTTTAAGGTATTATTTAAGACTCCTTTCTATATAAAGCACTTTTGAAGAGCGTAGGTGTATTACAGTAAAACGAATGTAAGCGAAATCTGTCTATAACATAATTCTTTCTCAAACGGGCAAAAAAAATCAAGTTTCGACAAAAAAACCCCATACAATTATACTTGCTAAGATAGAGACCTGTCTAAAATTGAGCTTTTTTACAGTCGTTTTCAACTCCTTCTTTGCAGGTTTTACTGCAGGGGCGCCATTTCATGAGTTTCTTGGGGAGGGGAAGGGGGGGGGACAAAGTTTTTTTTTAGAGACAGGAGTTGAAATATCGTGCAGGATTGCCCAAATCGTGCACAAAATAGAAATACCCACAATAATAAATGCAATCTCACAATAATAAATGCAGTGTGAGATTTTGCCTTCTTATCACTTCTTTCACAAACATGTGATTCTTCAGCGAATATATTTTTAATTTTAGTGCTAGTCTGCGAATTTTTCTTCTTTTTATTACGCAAAAGCAATTCGTCAACCGATCGCTGTAAACATCGCGACTTTTACGAATTGGAATACGATAAAATAGTTAATTTGTCAAAATTGGTCGCGGAAAAATCGTTAATTTTTTCAAACGACCGTGGAAAAATATTGCTAATTTCGCCAAAGATCACTGAAACAAATAGAGATTTTCGTCAATCGATCGCGGAAAAAAAATCGCGAATTTAGTATAACTATAGCGGAAAAATATCGCAAAATTCATCAAAAGATTGAACAAAGAAAATCATGAATTTAGTCAAACAATCGCGCAAAAAAGGGGAATTTCGTCAAAGATCGCGCAAAAAAATATCTACTTTTGTCAGTCGGTTGCGGAAAATAACTTCCGAATTTCAACAAACGATCGTAGAAAAGAGTCACGAATTGCGTCAAAAGATTGCGAAAACAAATAGCGAATTTCGTCGATCAGTTGCCAAAAAGAAAAAAAAAATGTCGTGAATTTGGACAAATGGTGGAAAAAAATTCGTCAACGATCGGAATTTTATCAAAGATAATGCAAAAAAATAGCAATTTTCGTCAGTCGGTTGCGCAAAAAGACTCCCGAATTTCAACAAACAATCGTAGAAAAGATTTGCGAATTTTGTCAAAAGATTGCGAAAACAAATAGCAAATTTCGTCGATCGGTTGAAAAAAAATGTCGCGAATTTAGACAAATAGTCGAAAAAATCAATTCCGTCAATGATTCACAGAAAATAGCGAATTTTGGAAAATGATCAAAAAAAAAAAAAAAAAAAAAAAAAAAAAAACCACTTAATCGTCGTGCCCGAGACATTCACGAGCAGCGTAGGCTACGCCTGTTTTATTCAGATTGTTTCATTCTCACAAGTTTTTTAAAATAGTATAATTGTCTTTATTCTTGCATTATTTTATCTGCCTATTAAATAAGGCGAATATTTCTACTTAAAAAAAAAAAAAAAAAAACTGGTGGTAATCAAGCAATCTGAATTTTTAAAAAGTAGCCTATACTAATCGGGCGCGACGATTAAGGGGTTAAACAATCTCGAAAAACAGTCGTGAAATTCAATCGGTCACAAAATAATAAGCACACGAACACCATCAAGAAGTTACGAAATTTGCAATTGTTGTAATTCATCGGTATAAGAAAATTTTCATTAATTATTTTCTGTGAGTAAAAATTTTCCGCAATCATTTTCTGCCTTCCTCTTCAGACTGATCTAAATTCCATACAATTCAGAAATCTGCAAAACCCTTGGTCTCAGGTCCCTTGCTCCTGCACCGGGTATGGCAACACGACCCAATCTGCAGTACGGATCGAGCCGGGTTGACGCGGCTTACTTTCGTTGTCAGGTTGACTTGGAACATTTGACTACGGTTGGGACATATATGTCCCAGTGGACTATTTTTTATTCTATTAGTACGACTTTTTGAAATCTGTCATACCCTGATATTAGGATATTTTCAAGAGAAATCTGTCACAAGGATTTTTTTTGGAAATTATAGAACGATTGAATGCAAAATTAGTTGTCAATCCTGGCCTGTTATCAAAGGGTTAATTGTTTCGGGTTCAAGTTGGGTTTTCACTATTTTGAGTCGGGTACGTGTTGCCCGAGTTTTCAAAGAAATCCTAAATATTTTCAGATGAAAAAAAAAATATTTTTTCTACATAAAAGATAAAATTGTTATTAGAGATATAATTGTAGTCTACTTTTCCAAATCATATTGAAATATGGATTAATTTTCTTTCATTTCAGGTGGGATTGCGATAATTGAATTTTTTTTGGACGTTTCCGGGTTTACTGGAAATTACAGTCCTGCATCTGCTACCCGAAATGCATTTCGTTTTGGGTTTGGTTGATTCAATTTTTTACTTTTTTTATTTATTTTATTTTTATTTATTTATTTATTTATTTTTTTTTTTTTTGCGGGTCGAGTAAACTTTATACGCTTCGGGTTATGCTTTGACTCTTTCGAATCATGTTTGAGATGAACCGATTATACAAAAGGAGGTTCTGAATAATTTTCGAATGAAAAAACTATAGTATATTTGAATATTAATGGGTGTATATATGTGTTATACGAGTTTTCTTTTAATCATGCTGTACACAGCTCAGAAGCAATTCATAGAGTTTTTTCTCACATATATTTCTAAAACTAGCCAAAATACTTATTAATGATAACTGTCTCACTTATAGAATGTTGCAATAGCAAGGCTTTAGAAAAAATTTCAATGTTTAAAGTGTTTATTAAATGTTTGTTACTTTCTTCTATCTTTACAAGAAAAAGGCATTGGATTTATGAAAATTTACCACTTCCAGTTTTCGAAGAATTTATACGTTTTAGAAGGTCCTGAACACAATTGGACTATTGTTAGAAAATGTCTGTCTATGTGTCTCAGTCTCTGTATGTGACAAAAATTTTGTGGGCGCTGTATCTCAAGAACTAATGCACGTATTTGATAAAACTTTATATTCAGTTAGACATTGATATAAATGGATAGTGATTAGTTTTTAGTGTAAATCGCCCAACAGAGGGTGCTGCTATGCTACATTTTCCATGATTTTTACGATAGCTTATATCTCAAGAACACAGAATTATGCCCAGAATTACACCAAACTTCAGATTCGGTTAGACCTTGATAAAAATAGACATTGATTATGATTTGGCATAAATAGCCTAACAGGTGGCGCTGCTATGCTACATTTTGCACGATTTTCACAATAGCTATATCACCAGAACTAACGCACATAATTTAACAAAACTTTAGATTCAGTTAGACCTTAATATAAATTGGTGCTGATTTGTTTTTGGTGTATGTGAAACCTGTATGAGATACAAGAAAGTTTTGGGATTGCCACATCAGACTAGTTTTTCTTATTGTAAAATCTGTGATTTGTGAAATCTGACGTTATTTTAGCTTTTGATCATGATTTGATTTTTTTTTTTTTTGGGGGGGGGGGTCTAATTTGTGATAACTGATAAATTTTCTGAAATTTCAAATTCCTTGGGGGGGGGGGGGGGGGGGGGGGCAACCGCCCCCCCCCCAGCGCCCCCGAAATGGCGCCCCTGATTTTTTTCCTTTCTTATCCACAAAAGCTTTTCTATAAATGACATCATTTAGACGGATATTTTCAAAATATTTCCAGTTAAAATAAATGCTTAGAAAATTGTGTTTTTCTCGCTATATCATTTAAAAAGTTTTAATCGTGATCTACAAGAAATAATTTTTTGAAGAGCTGGATTTCTATTTAAATTAATTTCCTAATAGAGAACAATAATACCTTTACTTAAATGCAAGGAGATCAAATGTGTTTTAGTTTAAAATCCTTGGATGAAGGTGAAACTGAAAAAAAGTACGATGATTTTTTTTTTTTTTTACGTCAATGGAATTTGTGTCAATGTTCAAGATGACAGATGATTTTTAGCTTTCTAAAATAAACTGATTCTTGAAGATCAAATATGTGAAAATAAGTTTAATTTCTTCATATTTTCTTGAAAAACATAATTTGATCACAATATTGTTTTCACTGTCTATTCGAATAACAGATAATTTTAATTTCAATTTGAAAATGACGACAAAAAAATAAATCTAATAATTCCTATCGTTTCCCCTTTTTCCTCTTTTATCCACAAAAAGGGAGTAATGCAGTTGCCATCATTACAGAAATGTCATTAAAATTAGAAAAAAAATTAATATCTTGAAAACTAATTAAAATTTTAAAATTCTAAGACCACTTTTGTCATCCCTGGATCAATTCGGATAGCTAATGTTAATTTGATCGCTCAACGTTCTATATCCTAGGAGGAATAGCTGTGAAATATAATCAGTCGTTTCATAAAATTGTTTCATAAAATCGTTTCATAAATTCGTTTCATTAGGATTTTATATATATAGGGTAGATTAAATTATAGCATTTCAAATAATAACTTCAAAGACCATAAAATTGTAGAATATTCTCATTTGTTTTTTATAATGGTTCAGAGTGAACCAAAACATGTCAACAATGTAATAAAAGTTATTTTACTGTATATTATGTTTTTAGTTTACACCTTTTAGCATTTAAAATAAATATGTTATTACAAGGTGTTATAATTTATTATATTTTTATATAAATATCATCCTTAAGGCAGTTTAAAAAAAAAAAGAAATCTCTGTTTAGCAATAAGAAACTTTCTGACACATTCACAGACTTTTTTAAATATGAAAGCATGACATTGGTAGCCACAGGTATTAAAGTGATTTAAAATCAAATATTTTCTTTTTTCCTTCATTTTTCAATATATGTATTACATTTTGAGTTATAAGTGGTGGCTGTCTTATGAGGACCTTTCTCAGGCTGTTGGGTTCAGAAATTTCATTCAAAAACCCACTTTGACAGCATTATCTGAAAGATTTTTTGCTTTTATTCAAAAGTGGAAATTTTATTTGTTACACAGTTCTTGAATAAGAAATATTGTTAATTTTATGTGCTTGGGAATAAAAATAAATTCAGGAATGAGTCAGAAAGTAGACAGTTTGATTTTGAAAAACATTAAAAAATTAATTTGATTAGAAAATTGTTTTAAAATTTTTCATGCTAATGATTTTCAAGACTATTTGTTTCAAGACACTCTTTTCACTATTCTAACTTTATCTGTTCAAAGATTATTTCAATGTATTCAGGCTTTAGGTATGTTTATTGTAATAATACGCTTAACATTCCACAATAAGGTACATGCTTTTTTATTTATGCAATGATTTTTTCCTAATTATTAAGCTCTTAGAATTATGAATTTTAAAATATCTTTTCTTAAAACTATTTATTTTTTATTTTTAAAAATCTGGTTGTGTTGTATTGAGATAATTGTTATATTGTTGTAATACTTATATTACAATGCTACTTTTAATTAATATATTTCTACATTGATCAGGTTATTACACAGATTTTTACTGTGTTTGAGATCACCCATTAATTAAATCACATTTCAAGAGAGGTTGAGGGGGATGGGGGTCCACATAATGGAGACACAATGTGACCAGGGAGAGAGGCGAGTTAACAGACTGTGAGGTCACATCTAAAACATGAAAGCAGTTAGATAAGCATTGTTTGCAAGCAGAATAAATAAATTCATAAAAAATATGTATTTTTACTCAGGAAGTTTTAGATAATTTCCTCTGACTTGTAAAAGATTGAAGCATGATCACAAGTAAATGAACACAAGATATTGATCGTTTTATGGTATTCATTTTAGTAGATAAAGAGATAATACATGTGAAAAGAAAATGCTATACTGTTTTAATCTTTAAAACTATCTTAAATCTTTAAATTAAATAAAGAAATCTTTAAATTAAATAAAAAGATAAAAATTATCTTTAAAAACTAATCTTAATCTAAATAACAGTTGCAAAAAATATGTTGTTATAATAGGTGAGTTGGTGTTATCCAAATGTGACAAGGATGGGTAAGAAGGTGTAAAAACATCCCACAAAATTTGCATGATGTAATTAACAATCGACCTCTTTTCTGTTAAGTGTCAGTTTCTACTGCATTTTTTAATTGTGTACATTGACAAAATTTTCATAATTTAATGCTCTTTAACAACACCAATTCCTGAGATCATTGTATAATGTTATATGATTAACTAATACTTAATTGACTAACACTATGTATATGATTAGCTAATACTTTGATTATAGATTGGAATTGCAATAGAAATATTTCAGCTTATATTCTTTTAATATATTTTTATTTTTTTTCCAGCTATATACATAAAAATATTAAGATGAGATTTTTGACCTGTGAACCAAATTTTGAAAATGATGAAAATTACGTTGAGGAAGCTGAAAGCTTTTATGCTGATCCACATACCTGGTTGTCTGTGAACTATGAATCAGATAAAGCATCACCTCTGCCCTCACATATTGTTGTATTTGATATAATCTATCCAAATATTTCTAATTTTCTTAAGCACCATAATTATGCAAAATGTTATTCAACATTTCATTCACATTTTCCTCAAGGAAGAGTTGGAAAATATGTAAATATTTACTGTAGATAATTGTTAATATTATTGAAATAAATAATTTTCTGTTATTTCATGTTTGCAATTTTTTTTCTTTTTTATTGTACTCAACTGACTTTTTTTCAATTTTGTATTGTGTATATATAGAGCATAATAATTGAATATAGACAATAAATGTAAAACTCTTTAGTGAGCCTAGATCTTAAATAGCAAGATTAGCTTGGTGTATTTAATATCATACATTGGAGTAAAAATTGATCTAAATCATATTTGGTAAACTACATATAGAGTGTCCCATCTTATCATTTACCAATAGCTAAATATAGTTTACCAATATTGGATCATAGTTTCAATGGTGTTGTCATAAAAAAAAAAAAACAAAGAGTGTACACTATACACAGGGGATATACACTTGAGAGTATTAGGTATAGGGTATAAACTAGAGCATGTGCTGTAGCAACAGAGGGTATACAGAATTTATTTAAAAAATTCAGAAGGTATACAGTATATACTACCATGTACCTCTACTACATCCCTGGTTAGTTTTAGACAAATACTTCCAGTTGAAAAATGTTTCAAATGTTGTTCTTCATCATATGAAGATTCATTTATGTCACAATAGTTGAATAATTTTTAAAAAGGTAAAAATTTTAGTTTTTAGGGTTTTGTTCATCTCACAAAACCCTATTACTCCCGCTCCGTTGTCTGTCCATCACAGAGCCTATATAACTTACAGAGTTGAAACTTTGTGTATATATAACTGAATACCTGCTATGAAGCTCAAAATATTAAAATTTGAAAAAAGCGTATTATTTTAATAAATAGAGATAAAAAAACAAAATTCTAACAGCCTTTTCCTATTCAATTTAAACATTTTTTGTTATAGCAGTTGCCAACCATTAAAAATCCGCACTAAAATTCTTCCTACAATAATTAATTTTCTATTGAAATATTTCAACGTGAAAAATGAAAATGAAATAAAAAGTTTCACCAATGGAAAAAAAGATTAATATGAAATAAAAATGATTGACGCATATTGGTAATAAAAAGGAAATTTTCAAAGATTTCTCAATCATACAAGGAGTACGTGTATGTACAGAAAGAAGATTAATATCACGTCATTAGAGAATTAAAAAGAAAATTAATCTGACGTCATATTAGAAGTTTAACGGTTTTTTCAAATGTTAGAGAATAATACAAAGCGAGTATCAATATGAGTAATAGAGAATAGTACATATATGAGTTTGAGGAACATATTGAATCATGATAAAAACCCGATTATGGAAATATTCACATATTTTAACATTTTTAATGTGTACAACATGTTTAATTTTGATTTTTTTTGTTTTAACTATCGCATTTAGTCCACATGACAGATATTATTAGGACAGAGTATAATAGTGGGCTTCGCCTGCTATCGGGCCGGTTCAGATATTCGAAAAAATGAGAAAAATAAACCGGTAAATTTTTACTTTATAAAAAACATGACTTTTTTTTTTTCTTTTGAAAATGAAATTTATTTGGATTTATTAAAGAAAGGATAAAGTGCTTTGTAAGGAATATTAAACGAAACACTTTGTGTGATCTTCGATCACACTTACCCACTTGTTTATATGGTCCCCGAGTAACATAAGTCACATTTAGAAAAACTTTCTCCATGCTCTAACAAGTAAAAACAGTAAAAATTCCATTTTTGTACAACCAAATATCGTAAAATGATAAGTTAAAACATTTTGAAATTTGAATTTTCAGCATTTTCTGATACTAAAATCGTAAAAATAAATTTTTAGTGCTAGAGAACCCAAAATTAATATAATTCAAAGTATTATAACTCAATAAGTTTTGGTCAAAGAAGAATAGAATTTTTACTGTTTTACTCGTTAGAGCATGGAGAAAGTTTTCTAAACATAACTTCTTCAAAATCTGGTGACTGCATAAAAATTTTAATTTTGTAACTTTTCCATTTTAATATGATTAGGAACAACATATGAAACATTTTTGCGATTAGAACTTTACCCCTGAAACTATTGGTTTAAGAATTAACTATTGATCAATGAGGAGATTCTTCTTAAAAATAAACATCAAGAAACAGTGATTTGTAAATAGTGGTGTTTATAATGATGTGTTTGAGTGATGACTTTGAGATTTGTCTATTTTCTATAAAGTAATAATTATTTGATAAAAATTAGAATTTGATTCATCATAGTATTAATAATTTTTGGTTCCATTTCTTTCATGACAAATGTTCAACTCTAATTAAGTATCAAATATACAAGCAATTTGTTCAAGTTCCAAACATTATCCATAGATAACACTATACATCCAAATCTAAAAAGAAAATCATCAAAACCTCAAGATAAATAGTTACAAACCATTATTTATTACAGTAAACTGAAAGGCAACATAATTCCCAACCAAATGGTGATTTAGTTTTTTTTTTCTTTTTTCTTCCTGAGACAATTTGGTAATTAATCCCTTGAAGGGCAGTAGGATATATTATATATATATCCCACTTAGTTTTAATCAAGATTTGTACCAGAATTTTTAAATGAAATTTTGCTTTTATAGCTTTGACGAAAAAAAGCTGTAAAATTGCATTTCCTTTTTTACAAAAATTCTAGTGTGAATTCAACATAACAAAAACACAATTACTTGCTTCTGAAAGGGTTAATCCATTACCCTTTGGTGTTGTATTGACATAACAATACCTACTAAACTTACAGTATTCTTCCGTAAAATGTGGGTTAATTTGATCCTTGTTAAAGATGTTTAAGAAAATAAAATCAGATAAGTTTGGCATAGAAAAATGAAATTAAATAAAGATAATCACATAAATTTTATGGTTCGAAACATGCTTAACCTGCATGAAATTAAACTACATTTTATGGAAGAATAGTTGACAAGTATGCATAGCAGTCAAAATAAAAGTGCATGCTTAAATTAACTTAACTATCTAGCTACCACTATTTTAGAATAAAAAGAATTGCATTGCCTTATTTAGGGACAAGCACTTTGCAATTAAACAAAGAGAAGATTATCTTTCGGACTTTGTGGGAACAAATGACTTTAACAGCTTCGTGACGAGCTTCTTTTACAAAATGTTTAATGTTTTATCACCAATTTTTCAAAATAGAAATTTTTGACTATAGTTTAATTGCAGGAATGCTCTGATTTGAATTAGGAAAATTTACAATAAAAAATTTGTGGTAGGAATAATCAAGGAATCGGAGTACCTTGTGCGTCCCATATGTCACACTTGTCATAAAGAGATTAAACAATAAAGGTAAAATCTCTCTCTCTCTTTTTTTTTCCCCCGTTGCTGTTGTTTTGGACGACTGTGAAATGTACTGTTATGGTATTTCAATTTTCAATGTGTAGAATGAAATTGAGAACCATTTGGATGGGATTCAAGCTAAAAAGAACACATGCCTTGCAGAGACGGATTACCAAACAGGCTGAGTAGCTGAAGCTTAGGGTCCCTGGAGGAAAAGGGTGCTGAGAAATCCTTTCGATTTTTTGAGAAGCCTTTTGTAACACTTACACGTTTCAAAATTTATTTATCATTAATTATTATTATTAATTGCACAGAAACCAGATCTTTTTCTTCTGGAAAAAGAATCAAAACATACATATGCTCAAAAGGAAGTAACTGAAAACTGAACATTCTAGCAATAATGCACAAAAAATAGTATGTACTTCTTTCAATGGATACACATTTAATTAACGGTTTTTCCAATAAAAATGTTTTTTTTTTTTTTTTTTTTTTTTTTTTTTTAAAACACGGTAATGTGCAATATTAAAACAAAAATTGCAGTTATTGTGTAATATAAAAACTATTGTAGTAAAATTTACTATTAAATAACTAAAGAAGGAAAACTTTTTTTGTAAAGGTTTTACAGAGAAATCTATTTAAAATTGCTGTTTGTTCTTTTCTTAAAGAAATTTGATACAAAAGAATTAAATACTTTCTCAGAATTGTGTTAAATATCTATAAAAATGTGTGCATGATTTGAATTAGAAGTGATAGTATGTATAATTTTGAGCAAAGTCAGCATAAAACAGCCAAGCCTAGGGGCCAGGAGATAGTTAATATGTTTCTGGCGCCTTGAATTATTGTAGAAGATTGTACAAAATAAATGGCCTGTGACTGATTTTGAGGCTTCATTGATGCTTTTACTCAGCTTTCGAGATATAGTGCTATTTATGGGAAAGTTTTCGGTTTAACTGTTTGCTTATAAAAAATTATTAGGTAGGTGTCTTCAACTTTTTGCTTAAAGTAGTGTGCCATCATAAATTACGAAAGGTAATCTTCACTTTATTTAATCGCAAAGTTTCTTTTATTAAATAAGAGAACACTTTTAATTCTAAAATAGTGGTAGCTTGTTATTTAATTTAAGTATGCACATTTATTTTGACTGTTCAGTCAACATAACACCAGTGGGTAATGGATTAAACAAAACTTTCAATCTTGAGAAACATTTTCACCCAAATGTACTTTTGTACGCCTACTAGTGGTATACTGAGTTGTACTTTGGTCAAGTACTGAGAGTTGTGTGCAAGAAAGAACCATTGATGCATACATAAAGTGTGTGTATTATATATATATAACATGCATCTTGAACATATAATCATATACTTCTTTTTAATTGCTAAAAAGTGTAAAATAAAAAGGTTATAAACAGTAAAATTTGTTTTATTAGACTGTTGACATATGTTTCAGCTCAATCTGAGCCATCATCAAAACAAACAAAAATATTCTATAAATGCCCAATCTATGAAGTTATTTAAAGCGCAATCATTTAATTTTTCCTGTACTTTAAAAAAAAATTATACGCATTATTTTTATATTTTATTTGGATATTTATTTCCATATTTGTAACAATGGAGTAACTTTGCTTTGATAATGGCACAAATTGAGCTGAAATATATGTCAACAGTCTAATAAAACTTATTTTATTGTTTATAATCTTTTTATTTTACACCTTTTAGCAATTAAAAAGAAGTATTTAATTACAAGGTATTATTTTTTGTTATATTTATATAATCATATTTTTTTTTAAATTAACTTCAACTCAAAATTTAATTTATTGTGCTCTTTTTAAAGACAATTTTTGTAAATTCAAAAATTTTAAAACAGTAATATTACTTAGAAAATAGGAAAAATAAAAGTATTGATACATTAAAAGTACAATTAACCCATATGAAATTAAAACAGATTCTTCTATCCATCATATCTCATTCTGATACCTGAAATCTGTTTATCAAAAATGGTTATTGCTTACTGTGACAATTCGTTGAATAATGCAAAATGTTTCATATTTTCTAATTGTACCTTATTTTCTTTTGTTAAAAAAATTGTATTGGCTTTACAGTTTCTTTTCATTTTTCCATATGTACTGCATACAATGGTGTTATAACACAGCAAACCCTTTTTTTCTGAAGCAGGGCAAATTTACAGTAATAAAAGAAAATGCCCTATCTCCTGAAAATGTAGAACAACTTATGTTTTTTCATTATAACTTATGTGATGTAACAAATTTAATTATTTAAATAATTTTAATATTTATTGCATTTTCTGTTTCTACAAACAATTTCTTTATCCAAAATCATACTATTTTCAGACAGATTTAAAAATGACTTATTTTTTATTTGTATAAATGTAAAACTAAATTTTGATCTTCGTTAATTTTACATTAGATAAATTTTCTTAACTTTTATATATTTTGTAGACATAGTTTTATGTATCAAGTAAATAGTTTATGAATTATTGCATTTATATTCAGATAATTTTTACAGATTAGCTATAATTTTCTTTGTCTTCAATAATGCTTAAAAAAAAATTAAATTCTTACAACTACACGGTATTAGTTGAGTAGTACCAAGTACTCAGTATGGCTCTAATGCCTATTACTTGATTTTTTTTTTAAATTGAATTTTAAAATGTACCATGGACTTTTGACTCACTCTATATTTTAAAGATTATTGTGACATAATTCCATATTATTTAATATATTTTATAATGTATTGAAATAATTTAATAGTATTTTAATCCTTTATTAGCATTTTCCCCATGTTTAAAGTTTTGTATAAATAAATATAATTAAAAAATAATAAATTTTCACCCAGAAATTTTGGAACACAGCCACAAACAGTTTTATCAGGATGAGATGTGTGAAGGGTGTCAGTTATCTAAGCATGTGGTATAATCAAACATCGGATAATACAGAGTTTTACTGAACATAAAAGGTGTATTTAAGCATTTATTTATTTGTATTTGTTTATATACCTTCTCAGTTTATATAAAATTTCAATTCATTATGAGTGAAACTGCTGAAAAAAAAAGAAAACCAGAAAATGTAAAGACATTCTTTATTATAAATTTCAAAACTTGTTTTTCCAAAAGTTTTCAGCAACAGCTTTACTTTTTAAATTTTTTAAAGAAAAAAATAGTTACAAATAGTTTTATAATTCATTTATAAAACTATATTTTTTCATAACAGTTTTATCCCAAACTTATTTTGTTTAAAACTCTGGCATGTGTAAATGTTTTAATCTTTAAAAAATAATGTAGTTAATTAAAAGTTACACAAGTTTAAGCACAAGTACATATGTAACAATGGTTCTTACCATTGTTACATATAAATTCAAAGATATAAAAAAAGAATTTTTTCCATTTAAAAATTGTATGCTTCCAGTAAAAATTGGTCTGTATTTCATAATCAGGTTTTATGATTAATATGTGTTAGAATCAAGTATATTTAAATAACGTGGTCATCAAAAAAATGTTATCTATGTCATTCTAATATATTAGTTTAAATAATGCAATTACCAGTGTGTGTACAGTTTACCACAATTTTAGAATAGATTTATTCGTCTTATTTTCTCACAGAAAAATATTTCTAAATCCTGCTATTAATCACAGAAAGTTTATTGGTCTGAAGAAAAAATATTAGGCAAAGATATCTATTCTAAAATAGTGGTGCTATACTCTTTGGAAATTTTAAGAAGTGTACATGCCTTAGCAATTTCATACCAGCAATTATGAATATATAGTGTAATGCATTTAAAAAAATTAACACGTAGCTACTGTGGCATTAAAAAAAAAAAAGAAAATTACACAGAGTTTCTGGTTAATTTTCATTTAAATAGTAAAATGGGTATTTGATTCAGTATAAAAGGTTTATACACAAAGTAATTTATCTAATAATATATGTGCAAAGTTGAGAAGTCTAGAAGTTTGTTTGTTTAAAAATTGAAATAATTATGTGTGTTAAAAAATAAATAAAATCGACAGTGTGATTTTTTTTTATATACAATCAAGTTCTGTTTAAAACCAAGTTTCGAACCTTAATATTTTTCACTAAGTCAGGCGTCGATGCAGGTTTTATTTCTTGGATCCCCATTTTTATGGAAAAAAAGAGCTTTTTTTTATTTTATTTATTTATTTATTATTTTTTTTGTTGTGGGAAATAAGAGGGAATGATTTACAAATTTGGGGGCCCTGGGCACAGATGCTTATGGGGGCTCCCTTCCACCGATGTTTACAGCAGCTATGTGTAAAAATATATATTATTGAAAGCAGTATTTATTAAGATAACCACTATTGACTTTAATAATTTCTTTAAAATTTCACTTAAAAAGTTAAATTTGATAATCATTAATTTACTTTTAAATAATTATTTCATAATTATGAAACTTTAAATGAATAGATGTTTTATAATAAATTATGTGGTGCTGATTACTTTTCTCTAGGCAAGTCCATATATCTAAAATGATAAAGTATGCAACAACTAATAATACATTTTCCGCAGTACCAAGGTATAAATATTTAAAATATTAGCATATTTTATTAATATTTTTTATTTATTTATTTTTTATTTATTTATTTATTTTTTAAATAAAGAATTACTGAAAAAAAAAAACTAAGTTTATACAAGTACTTCAGAACCACCTGGCTTTGCCCATATTAACCATGAGGCCTTACAAATAAAATAAATAAAAATGCAATAAAATGGCGATCCCAGTAACAGAGTTCTATATGTTTCCACACCTAAATCGTTAAAAGACAATCAGGAAAAATTGAAGTTACTTTGACACAATCATAGAAAAAAACTTTGGTTTTATAAATGAGAATGTATTTTCTTTGGTGCATTGTAAAAGAAAAATATACAATTTCCCTGACATTATGAAAAAAAAAAAATCAATCAAATGGCATAGCATTTAGCGAGACTCCATTTCCTATAGCATCTATATATGTTACAAAAAAAACAAAAAAAAAAAATCCTTGGAAAAATGTCCTGCGCTAAATATCTAATAAAAAATCAGCAATAGTTGTCTTATTCGTCTAATCTTTTATAATCGGCCTCATAGCCCATATTGGCAACATAATCTCTAAAATAACTACAAAATCGATGAAATACATGTTTAACTATTTTTTAGAAGACGGATTTAACTGTATTTCACGCTCCTATGTATAACTGCAGCTGATATATGGCGAAATGACCTAAAACTTCCGATCCCCCATTTAACCTCCTTGGTGGTTGAATTTTTAAAATCGCTGAAATTCGTGTTTAACTATATTTTTAGTAGATTTGTTATGTCAAATTACATGCTCCTATCTAAAACGGCTGCTGTGATATGGCGAAATGACCTAAAACTTTTGACCTCACCCCCCTCCAAAATCTCTGGGTGAATTTTCAAAAATCCATTCTTATTGCTTGTGTAGGTCATAACAGCAATCTATTGTCCAAATTTCGTGATCCTGACTTTAGTCATTTCAGCTCTGCGTTGATGAAACAGTCAGTCAGTGAGTGAAATAGCTCCTTAAAAAGTTATTTTTAAATGAAAAAAATGATAAACAGATTTTTTCATATTAATTTTGTTTTTTAATACTTAAAACTTCATCAGATTTTGGCCAATAATTAAAAAATCTTCAGTAGCATTTGGGGACCCCTGAAAATCGGGTAGCTCTGGGTCCATGACCCGAATGCCCTGCCGTAAATCAGGCACTGGGAAATACAATTTTGTAACAGCAGATTCAGTTACTCAAATCCAAATAAGTATTTAATACTAAATTTTAAATCCTCTTGCTAAAATTTTCTTTTGTGGTGAGCTTGTTTTATGTACAAATTACGCCTTTCAAATCGAACTAACCAAGTAACCAAATAAATAATTAAATAATAAAAAAAGAATTTACTTTTATAGAATAGAATTTTATGAATGAACATATTTTGTGAAGAAGCTTCTCTTTTTGAGAGGAATTTTGTGAAAGGCCTCTTTTATTAAATATAATTTTGTGAATAATATTAATTTTTTTTCGCAAAGGAAATTTTGTTAAGGGATCCCAACGAGGCATTTTTACCAGTGTCAGCATTCACCAGTTCCTCACACTCATGAGAATAACATAGTTGCCAAACCTCCCAATTTTTTAGTATAACTATTTCTGAACAGTAAGTATTATCTTATTTAATTGCAAGTTTCTGTCATTAAATAAACAGAATATTTCTGTTCAGAAATAGTGGTACACAAAAAGCGGAGGAAGGGGGTAACAACCATGGGAGAAATGTGTTAATTACTATTAAAACTAGGTAACCAAATCTTTTAGCCTCTGCTAGAATGCTTAGAAATTCTTTAGCTGTATAATGCTTCAGAAGCAGTGATGCCAACTTAACCCACTTTTCGATTAAAAAAAATATAATCTATGTACCAGAATTTTCTTATAGTAATTTTTATTTTATTTAATCAAGTGATGTCTCATTAAATAAAGCAAAAATTACTGTACAGAAATTCTGGTACAATGGTAGTTTATATATTATTTAATATATTAAGAAAAGGGCTAAGTTGGCATTCCTGTTTAAGGGGATTTTAATTTACATCCCAATCAGTTCGAAGTTTTTCAAATCATTTATTGAATGGTTTGATTTGGGGTGCTATGATCATCTTTTGCACACGAGACCAAGACCTCATTTTAATGGGATCTGTACCTTTTACAAAAAATAATGAATATATCAATTTTCTAATTTTTGCTTAAAATGAATTTAGATGTACATAGTACATTGTACATTCCGAGGAAGTCTCGTCAAGATCCAAATATTAAAAATATGCAAAAAAGTTTTTTTTTTTTTATTTTTTTTTTTTAATGCATCCATTTATCTTTAAATTGTTCAGAGTTGCAATTTTTAAATTCCCTTTTCTCAGTTTTTGTTTTCAATACTATATCAATATGATCAAAATGCTAAAATTTGAGCATTTTTCAATCAACTTATATTTTTAAAATGGATCTAATCCTTGTGATGCATTTCATAAATTTTAGGATAGGTTTTTCATTAATATTTTATTAAAAATAAAATAAAAAAGTTAAATAATTGTCATTTTAACTGTATTTTTCCATATGCCATGTCGTTTTATTTTATTTTATTTTTTAAACTAATTAACTTTTTGGAAGTTTGATTCTTGCAATTATGGAGTATGTATAAGAAAAGTATGAAAAAAAATTGTTCCAAAAAGTTCAAAATTATAGGGGAAGTATGGTTTTACAATTATCTTAATTTTTTTTAGAATTTTTTTTAAAAATTTTATTATAAAAAATGCCTTTTTTTCTTGATTAAATCATTTTACTTAATAAAATCATTTAATAACATGTTAAAAAAAGCATTATAAAATATACTCCAAAAAAAAAAAAAAAAAAAAAAAAAAAAGCTCAAATGGAATTAAGTCCCTAGAAGTGAAATTAGACCTTTAATGGACATCTCAGTCTTAATAGGGATTCGAACTTATTGCCTAGTAACCAGCATTCAAGGTTGCCAGTTTGGCCTCCATTTTTATTAAGAAATTTCGAATTCATACCAGAAATTACGTATAGTAATTTTTACTTTATTTAATAAAGATATTTCGTGATTATTTAAAATAAACACTCTTCTTTGGGAATTTCCAGTATGAATTCCGAATTTCTGAATAAATTCGCAATTAACATGTTTTGGCCATCACAACACTTTCTTCTATAAAAATCAAATGTCAATATTCGTTCTTGAGCTATAACTATAACGGAAATCGTAAAAAACAGAGCATAGCAGCGACACCTGTTGGGCGGTATACACCCAAACCTAATAAGGATCTATTTATGTCAAAGTCTAACAGAGTATGGAATTCTGTAAAATTCCATGCATTAGTTCTTGAAATATTTGCGTGTAGATAAGTTTTATAGCGGAAATCGTGAAAAATGTAACATAGCAGCGCCACCTGTTGGGTGATTTACACCAAAATTTAATCAGCACCAATTTATGTGAAGGTCTAACGGAATCTGAAGTTTTGATTAGATCCCGTGCATTATTTTTTAGATAGAACGTCCACAATTTGTATTAACATATATATATACTGTATGTATGATACAGACAGACAGACTCACGGACAGACATTTTCTAAAAATAGACAAATAGTGTTCAGAACATTCTAAAGCGTATAAATCTGTCGAAAACCGAAAGTCGAAAACGAAATTTTCGCGAAATCCAATGCTTTTTTCTTGTAAAGATAGAAGAAAGTAAAAAGCAAGCCAAACTGCAATCTTGGCCAGCACCCTAAGTACTAGACAAGCAGTCAGGCGATTTATTACATGTGAAGGAGAATTTTCAATTAAAATGGAGAAGAACATATAGTTTTATTTTTCTTATAAACAAAAAATATTTCCTGATAAACCTTGCTTTAGTCAATAAAAATTGATTTCATAAAATTATATATAAAATCTTTGGTGGGATCTTGCTCTATGGCTCTAATGGACTGAGCACTGCAGAGTTTTAGTAATCATTACAGTGTAGTACTTAAAATAAATCACTGCTTTGTATTTAATTTTGGTAACTGTGTATGGTGGATTTGTTTAAAAAAGCGTTGAACTTTTATAAAATTTTTGAAAAAAAAATATCTGTTAAAAACACTTTAAAAATAATTAAGCTTATTTGATTTTAGTTTATTGTTTATTTATGTTTTTAACAAGGCTCCCAAATGGTCCGCTTTTTAAATACCGGTATTTTCTTAGAAAATGTTTATTTTTAGATTTTTCTTGGAAATTTTGCAGAAACCATCTACGGAGATGAATTTTTGCGGATATATTGTAGAAACCTACCATCATTTTTTCTGTTAAAAAATATTGGTATTCGGTTAGTGGACCATTTGGGAGCTCTGTTTTAATTTTAATAATCTTTCGTAAATCATTTCCTATTAAACTTTTTTTTTTTTTTTTTTTTTTTTCTCTTTGGCAAAAATAACGTTGTTGCGCGAAAATAAATATTATACAAGAAAACTTTAAAAAACATATACGTATTTTATTCAATTTGTGAAAAGGAAACATCCCATTTAAAAATGGCCAAAATACAATAAAAACCGGGAAAAATCAATAAAAGGATCGTATATATATATATATATATATATATATATATGTATAGTTTTAGATTTTTATTATATTTATTTTTTCATATAATGTTTCTGGGTTATGTTTGTATTGTAGACTTTTATACAACTTTTCCGTCTCTTTATTGAACGGTCTTAGATTCATTTTGCAATATCGTTGCAAAATGAAATTCCTTTTCATTTTACAATATCATTGAAAAAGTTATACTCATGACACTATTTAAAAGTAATGAATAAACCTACCTATTTTGAACACATTTCACCTTGAAAATGCATGAAATACCTAAAATGGATGCTACAAAACTTAGAGATTCCCAAAAGGATCGCATCGCAGTGGGAAATGATTTAAAGTTTCATTAGTTTTTATATTTTTGAAACGAGTAATTATTCCAAATTTTTTACCCGTTAAACCCAACGCAGATTCTTTTCAGAATATAAGCCTTTTTTATTTATTTATTTTTAAATTTGGGTATTGTCACTGTAATAACTTAATGTAATAGTTACCGAAATACCTATGTAAGATAATGTGATTTGGATTAATTGAACTTCTTATATTGTAGAATTTTGCGTATGTACATCAGAACTAAAAATCCGATTTAAAATATAATGATATTAATAAAATTATGGAAAACAATGTCTAAAACCTGATTATGAAATAGCGACATAAAAAACAGATTATATCCAAATTATGTAATATAATTTACTTCAAAAGAGTTTTTTGTTTCCAGCTCATACAAAAGTTACTTTGCTTCCACAATGAGAAGTTTGAGGTATAGCATTCACAGTATTAAGTGCTTGTAAAGCTAATCTATTAGCCAGTCTAGCTCGGCTAATAGAAGCCAAGTATTGGTCTTGAGCCATGTTGATATATCTTCTATACTTTTTGAATTCCTGCTGTTCTTTGGCTTCCTTCTGCATGTACCGTATCATCATAAATCCAATGCAGAAAGAATAGAAGAAAAGCACAACTACGATGTATACAACAGCGTTTCGTTGTGATTCATCCACTGCGTTGGAAGATCCTTGCAATGAAGTGTGTTCTGTTTTGTTGGCCATATCCATGTATTGTTGTATTAGTTGCGTAATGTTTGAACAGTTTGCTATAACAATAATACCTGGCGCAGGGTACTGAATGCCTTTGCTTTTTTCTGACGAGTTGTGAGGCATCGCTCTATTGCTTGTATAATGACCGACGCAGGAGTAATTCTGTTGGCGGAGTTAAAAAAATGAGCTATGCCGTCTTGTTTATTGTTAGGTGAAACATTTTTGATAACCCTAAAAAGAAAGAAGGAAAATATTAACCATAATAAGAACTGCACAAAATTAGTTTTAATTAAAAAAGTAAAATTAAAATTGCTGAATTATTGTGCTGTCCTCTAAAAAAAATCGCATTTTTTGAAATTTTCTCTATATAAAGTCTAATAAAGAATTAAAAAAAATTAAACATGACTAAATTTTTACAGCTTGTTCTGAGTAAGATTTTAATGTTGGGTATTTTTCATTTCATCACTTTATTACAAAATGGCAGCCAATAAAGCGAGAACTTGGAAAAAAAACACACTTTTGAAAAAATTAACCCATGTTACCTGAAAAAAACCCACACCTGACAAAATCAGCTGAAAATGAAGTATTTTATTAGATACTAATGGTTTAATATATATATATAAAATAATTTATGTAGATCATTCTAAAAATCTATTATAACCAGAAAATCTGTAAAAATGAAGCTCGTGTTTTACCAGAATTCTGCAATTGTTAATTTAAACTATTTTTAAACTAAATAAACACTCCTTAAGTATTTTATTATTCTAAATGGTGCAGAAAAACAGAACATAACAAAAAAAATTGACTTTAATGAACTATTTGATATAGTACTAGGGTGGTTTTTTTTTAAAGAAACATTTCCCTGTGGGTTTTTTTAGAGGGCAGCACAATATATCCAGAGATATATCCATATATTCAAATGGTGATGTCATACTTGCTAAACTACAGCTAGTTTTCCGTAAAATATGGGTTTATTTAATCCTAGTTATACAAATTTCGAACCAGGGTTGCCAATTTAACCACTTCCTTTTTTTTCAGAAATTCCGAGTTCGTACCGGAAATTCCGAGAAAATAATGTTTAGTCTATGTAATCAAAAAATGTCTGCCATTAACCCTCCGCCTACCAGACGGGTCCAATGAACCCAAAGCCATTAAATAATAAGCCTAGGGCTCCTATAATACAGGTATATAGAAGCTTAAATAAGCCCAGTCAGATAAATGGGAAACTTTTCGCAAGTTGAAAATAGCGCCATCTAGCGGATGGGATGCTTGCATTTGGCACCAAGAATATTTTAATAAATTTTGCTTTTAAAATTAAAGCTTAAAATAAGGAGTTGATATTTTCTAAAAAAGTCGTTTGTAAATTCCGATGTCAGTCAGTAATTTCACATTTTACGAACAGAATTTGTCTGTGCCGGAAAGGGTTAATTGCATAGTGATGTAAATTTCCATCACTTTTTATTTATTTTTTAATAAATAAATCAACTTCTTCGCCACCACTATATTTATATAGAAATATTAATCCAGTAGAAAAACGCAGCGATAATGGAAAAAACGATAGTGGATAATGGAAGATAATGGAAGAATAATTCAGATAATGGAAAAAAAAAATGGGGAAATTCCCCATTTTTTTTCCATTATAGTTTTAGCTTTAATGTAAAAAATCCCAATAATTAGCAAGCTTTTAAAGGAAGTGCAAAAACAAAACATCGATACAAACGATAAAAATCGTATAAAATATTGATATAAATAAATCGTATCGTTTCTCTGCGACGCACTTCTGTTTCGCCTTCCTTCCGCAGCAGATGAAGTGGCGCTAGTGTCCCCGCTAACAAATTTAACACTATCTGCCTGGGCTTATTATTTAATGGCTTTGAATTGAATGGACCCGACTGAGAATACCTCCTTATCAGAAAACCACGCCACTAGTGTAATAATGAAAAAAATCTAAATAAGCAGCAATTGAAAGGACATTATGAAACGTGTTTTTTGACGCATAAATCATTTGCCCTCGTCTCTCCGTTATCGATATATAGAGTCTTAAAAATTGCTAATTTATTGATTTAATAGGAAGGAAGGATGAGTCGTTAACGTTTTCAACGTAACAACCGCAGCCTACGATGATGCGCGTCGCTGTTCAGCGACGCGCAACATCGTAGGCTATGTAGCAACATCATCAAACTTCAGTCATTTGTCTATTTCCAGTTTAGTACGCTGCAATACTCCGAAATGATTAGCTATGCTTGTTACAAGTCTGGGTTAGTGCAAACTCGTTCACTTGCATTTGAAACGCCCTTGCAATTTTATTTTTCGAAGGCGGTTGTTCATTGTAATCATTGCACTAGATATAAGTTCATGAAATTCTCATGGTGCCACGATTTTCTACTCTTCAATCATTTTTTGATTCAGTGCCATATTTGTCAAAAGAATTTTTTTACGGGCTTCTTTCATTTTTATTTTACTATATCTAAATATGTTTTGTATTTCATATTAATTTGATTAATAAAATTTCTGAATCAAAACCACGCCTTTTTCCCTTAATTAAATAAATAAATTAGCAAACTATATGACTTTATATCTCGATAACGAGGAGACGAGGACAAATGATTTATGTGTCAAAAAACACGTTTCATAAATGAGGCATTGACATGGAAAAGGTAGTAAGCCAAGAAAAATCGATTTTGAGCCACTTTTAAGCATCGTCGCTTGTGTATTATGAGCAAATAAAGGTGATTGCTCACTTGTGCATTTACTGCCAAAATGACCGAAAAAAAGGAGGTTTTTTATACTATCCTAAATTATCATAACAAAATAATAAATAAACTACACACTTATCAAACAGAAGTACATCAAACATCTTATTAGGTTAGCTTTGAAAAACAAAAAGACAACAACAACAACAACAAAAAATCCCTGTCGGCTCGGCCTACAGGCACAGGTAGATTTCGAAGACGCAGACCGTGGGGCGCCTGTTTGTTGGGAATTACGGAAGAAATGACCTTTTTGAGATGATGTGGCAGTGGAACCGCCCACTTCGAAACCTAACTTGTTTGCAGGCGAAGCCGGCAGGGATTTTTTTTTTTGTTGTTTAAATTTTTTTTTGCTATAAGGGTAGGTCCTACAAAAAACTTGTCAAATAAAAGTTTTAGATAATATTAAAAGGATTTATAATAAATTTAAGCGGATTTGATATCTTGTGAATTGACGAAGTTATGAATTTTTTTCTTCTAAACCCCCTCCCCCCCTTGGGGCTATTTTTAATGATATCAAAAATCTGTCATACGTAAATTTTCGGCCCTTTCCCTAGAAGTAATAATAACTTTAAACGGATTCGATACGTATCATAATTAAGAAATTGTTTTTTTTTCTGTTTTCACAAAAAGCCCCCCCCATTTCCCCCCTCCCTTGGTTCGATTTTGCCCATTAACGAACTTGACCGAAATTTTATGCCCCTTGATTTTATGTATCAGTTTAGAAGAGATTTGTGCAGAATTATTGGAGTTATCGTGTCCATAAAAAAGTGACATAGGTAGATAGATAGATAGATAGATAAAGTTTTGAGCTGGGGGTGGTTTTGGGCTCTGTGAGTCATAATCGGCGTAGATCTGCAAAAATTTTTAAAAAATTCCAACTTAGGGGAGAATGTAATAGGTAGTATTTCTTACGAAATCTACCTAAAACAAAATAATACGCACATTTCCAAAATTCCTTATACACAGTTGAGAATTAGTGAAAGCCACATCACTTATCACCCCTAATGAGTAAAATGTTATCATAAAAAGTCGCAGAGATAAAAAAATACATAAATGCTGTCTTAAGCCACTTTTCGATGCCTGGATATTAGTTCGCAAAAGGGGATAAATCATGTCGGATTATCGCGTTTCGGGGATCGTACACAAATTACGAAGTGAAGCAATGATTGCTTAAATAAATAATAATGGTGCTATTTATTGGTACCAGAATATTTAAACTATGTAGAAATAATAACTTTATACAAAGACTACAAAGCTTGTTCAAAATGTTTTCCATCCGTGCCTGTGCATAGATCAAAGGCAGATATTTCCATATACAAACATTTCTAAGCTGTTTTAATGTAGTTGATCCTGTGCCATTCCAAGTTATATTCTGTAATTCATCATGTAAAATTTTAAGGTTTTTTCCGCAAGCATAGTTTTGTAAATTTGTAAATAAAACTGAAGATAAGAGCCATATTTTATTTGCTTATGATGCATTTCTGCGTCGCGTTATCTGCACTGTAGCTGTAAACATTTACATTTCAATTTATGATTAACTCCGTACCAACTTTGTTTAAATATATCTCTGCGACTTTTTATGATAAAATGCTGAAATTTTGTACATGATCTTATTAGTGTATGTGGTACATAGGAAATGTTTTACTCATTGGTAAATTTTTTTCGTACGGGGACCATTTAAAAATTTTAATTTTGTATTTAACCCTCTGGAAATTTTAATCGATTTCATAAAATTCTGTAACTTATTTTATGTAACCTTGTAATTTATAATATATGTTTATGATCAATATTTAAGGAATAAAAGCCGAGGTCAATGTTTTTGGAACATCCTGTATATGTCTTAACAGAAGTAAATTCGACAGAAGACAGAAGTGAATATATCTTAGCATGTTTTCTGTGATGTCATCAAACTTCAAACCCTGAGGATTTGTGTTTAAGAAAAAATACAACTAACTGCGTTACGGAAATTCAATTTCAGGTGCAAGGAAATAATATTCAAATTGTCGACTTCATAGAAAAAACAAGAGAAGACAGAGAAAAAACGAATCCTAATGGGATTAGGCTTGCGCATTTTCTATGTTTTCAGGCCACAAAGTAATTTAATATTGCGTAATCGATAATGGCGTTTCAAATGAGATATGTTTCTAAAAAAGAACTAAAGTTTATTATCTCAGTTTCGAAAAATAATTACGAAGACTTCAGAAATTCTTTTCCCATTAAGCTTTACTTAAATTGATAAGAGATCATTTGCATCTTGAGCAATTTTCGATCATGTTTTTGGAATGAGAATTAATGAATTCGAGATTTTTTTTTCTCACTGAGTTTTACATAGATTGAAAATGCGATTGCTTTACATTTTTGTGACACTTCAAACTCTAAAATCTATTTTATTGAAATATACGATTATCAAGTCTCGCAGTGTATAGGAGAAATTTTATTGTTCCTGTTATCATTTTGAAATAATTATCTTCATGATATATTACATATACAGTGGGTGATCGGTTAACGAACTTAATCCGTTTCAAAACAATGTTCGCTAACCGAATTGTTCGTTAACCGATCATAGATTTAGTATAGATTTGTATGAGAATTCAATTAATTCGTTCTTTAAAGCTAAATAATATATAAAAATTAATATAAATTCTCCCTAAATTTATTTAAATGAAATAATAATAAAACATACATTACATACATAGAGTCTTTTCCTTCCTTCAGTAATGCTTTTTTACTTTCTTCTATCTTTACAAGAAGAAAGTATTGGATTCATGAAAATTTTCGACTTCCGGTTTTCGACGGATTTATACGTTTTAGAAGGCCCTGAACACGATTTGACTATTTTTAGAAAATGTCCGTGTGTGACTCTGTGACTCTGTCTGTCTGTCTGTCTGTATGTGACAAAAATTTTGTGGGCGCTCTATCTCAAGAACTAATGCTTGGAATTTAATAAAACTTTATATTCAGTTAGTCTCTGATATAAATGGGTGCTGATTAGCTTTTGGTAAAAATCGCCCAGCAGGTGGCGCTGCTATGCAGCATTTTGCAGGATTTACACGATTTTAGAGATCGTCATATCTCAAGAAATAATGCACGGAATTTAATAAAACTTGAGTTTCAGTTAGACCTTGATATAAATTGGTGCTGATTCTTTTTAGTGTATGCGAAACCTGTGTGAGATAAAAGAAAGTTTTGGGATTGACACATCCGACTAGTTTTATTTGGGCATTAAATATTTGACAGAAGCTTATTTTTTCTTTCTAGAGTTTTCAATCTTCCTATTTTAATAGGGTTAATATACGTCCGTATTTAATATGGACAGATCGCAGTTTCATGGCTTTGACCGTGTCGTGCCGTACTTAAAAAAATAAATGACATACTCTTTGTAAAAACTTTTAGAATCACATTCATTGACTACAGTATTAAATCATATAAGTTTATTACTTTGACCTATCAAAAACTCCATTAGTTCTCTAAAAGATTGTGTTTACTGCAGAGCCCGATCAAGTGGAGCCTAGAGCCTGTTAATAATTTAGGAACTAAATTTCTTTTAAAATAATTAACTTCCTATTAAAAATATTTCTTTAAAAAGGGACACAAAATGTAAAAAATAATGTTTTTGTACTGAACATTCTAATCTGAGGGCCCTAAAATGTAGGATCCGGGTAGCCCTTGAATTAATTAGGTTATAACTATACAACTGTTAAAATTTTCTCCAAGTCGATAATAGTAGATGCAGTTAAATACTACAGTTCTGCAAATCTGAAACACTGGCAGTGCTTCTTATTGGCTTTGTTTTGTGAGGTGTTCGTTAACCGAACATGTGTTCGTTAACCGAACATAAAAATCTCTCGCAAAAGTGTTCGTTAACCGATCTGTTCGTAAACCGAACAGTTCGTTATCCGATCACCCACTGTATCTATTGCTTATGTTAAATAAATTTTTCCTGAAGATTATTGATTAGGGATACCGGTTGAAACTTGGAACAATAAAATTTTCCCATGTGCTGTGAGCTCTGGATTTTGTACCGATTTGCTTGAAAGTTGTTATTTAATATGGAATTCGATTAATATTTTCGCAGTAACGTTAAAAAAATAAGCAGAAATTAGTTGTATAGACAGCATAAAACAATATTATCAACAATTCAAGTTCCAGCAGACGTACAGTGGGGCGGTTAATGCAGAAACATTGAAATGCAAAATGTAAAACTATTTATTATACATACATCTGATTTCTTTGTAGATTTATTCTGAATACTTTTAAGAATAGATAGTCATTTGGTGGACCTCCAGAAAACTCAGTAAATCATTATTTTTGAAAAACGAAATAACAAAAACAAAGGCAATCGCGCAAAAAGATTGTTGAAAATTACGGGCAAATTGTTTGACCGTGATAATTAATCGCTTATTCTTTTTAAACAGTTCGTTACTAGAGTCAGTTGAAAAAAAAAAATCTAAAAATAGTTTTCTCATCTTAGAAATATGGGTGTAAAATCTTTTTATTTATTTATTTATTTTTTATTTTTAGTTAATTTACTGCTATTTTTCACAAAATGTGATTTATAGTTTTTGTATAGAAGTACGTCGAACAACTGCCTTTACCACTCATTCCTGCAAGTATTCTGATAGTAATAAATGCAGAGGTTACCTTCAATCATTTGCAACCTTGCCCACTTTTGAGTTTGAACTATGGTAACTGTATTAGATATTGGATTTATGGTATTATTGTCTCAGTCTTTCAAATTTATCGCGACGCTTAAGACAAATGGTGATCTGTATAATTATATATTTTCAGCGATAAAAAACATGAGAGATACCATGTTATCACATTTTTAACGCTACATTTGTGATTTCCAAGCAATGCCTAGGAAAATTTCTGTTTCACTTCAATGTACATCGCGTCGAGCTCATTCATACTGGCTAAGTTTAATTCACTTACTACCTGAAAAATTTAAAAGTATATTTATTACGCAATTATAGATAATATTTATTAACAATTTTTAATAAAACTTTTCTGCTATCATTATTTTAGAGTCCTTATACAATAGAAAATGTGTATGACATCTAACAGAGCGATAACTTTTCAATTATTTACCCCACTACAACAAACAATTTTTGTATATGAAACTATATAAGGCTGTAACATAATTAACCCCTTAATCGTCGCGCTCTTTAAGTGTAAGCTACTTTTTAATAATTCAGATTGCTTGATTACCACCAGTTTTTTTAAGTAGAAATATTCGGTTTATTTAATAGGCAGATAAAATAATGCGAAAATAAAGTCAATTATACTATTTTAAAAAACTGGTGGGAATGAAACAATCTGAATAAAACAGGCGTAGCCTACACTGCCCGTGAATGTCTCGGGCACGACGATTAAGGGGTTAATCCAAAGAACTGCGGATGCAACATGGAGTATAATTAGCTACGCCTCAGTACACATAAATTTTACAAATACAGAAAGCTGCACACATAAAGCTTAGTTTGTGGGTTAGAGTCTATGGGTTCGTCAGGGATGCCCATCGACTCTCTGGGCAAAGTTTTTAAGTTCACGGCACAAGGGCCGAAGACACCTTCTTTCTCAAGAGGGAACACCACGAGCTTCCTCGCTCGGCTAGGACAGAATACAGAATCCTCTCTTGGCCTCTCACGAGTTTGATTATATCTAGTGAGAGAATTTTCAAGTAGTTTCGAGAGCTTAGTATCCCAAGTGGAGCAGATGGCGGCTTTTGAAGTAGCTGATAGATATTGAACTTATGGACTTAAGTAGCATGACTTTATTGCAATGTCTGTATAACGTCATATCAAAGGAATGATCTAAAATGTATATCTCCCTGGAAAGGCTATTACTCTTGAGATTTCTAGCACGGTTGCATCTGGAACAAATCTGCGGCATCAATTAAAAAGAAATAATTCTTAACATCTGGTACACAACTTAAGTCTTCCAATTAGTGAGTTAGACTTGTTTTAAATTAAACTTGTTAGAGTTCTTTAAATGAGAAGTTGTCACAAGGCCGTAATCAATTTATTCAGCAAAATTACAGGGTGTCTCACTTTAATCTTAACCCGGATTTATGTTCAGAATTTTAACAATAATAAAGCTATTTAACAAAATTTGAAGCAGACTTTTTTTTTTTTTTTTTTTTGAGTAGAATGTGACGATACATTGGGAAGTGGTAGAAGTAGCAATCAACCACAACCAAACAGCGTTGCATACCATGTCACTTACTCAATTACTGTGTATTTTCATAATGTCACCGCATTTCACACAAAGATAGGTACGTCTGTTAAAAAATTCCTTAAAATACCTATCATTATTCTTAAAGTTATGAACAAAAATTCGAGTTCAGATTAGAGGACAAACCCCTTATTTTTGACTGAATAAATGGATTGGGACACTAGTTTCCTATGCAAAGATTGTTTATTGTAACGTGTTCTAGCTATCTGCCAGTGACGTAGCCAGAGATGGGATACAACCAATAATAATGTAAAGTTTTCTTCGCATTGATTATCGCAGAAAGTTCTCCGATTAGATAAGTCAAAGAAAACTTTATAAAAATAGTAGTATCAAGAGCATCTGGACCCCTACCCTGGCTATACGTTACTACTATCTGCAAATTATAGAACAGTTGTTTTGAATCCCTCATATATATTTTTTCCGTGGTTTTCTTCGAACCTTGCCGTAAATACGGTTTAGGATCCCTTAGAAAGACCCCCCCCCCCCCCCACGGAGGGCACTCTCTCCTAGGGCCTATATCCTTCGACTAGATAACCGACCTTCATAAATCAACCAACCAACCCTCATATATATTAGTATATCCTCATATTAATTTGAGTGGTTGATAATCCGCTGAACAAAGTTGCCAGTTTGGCTTCCTTTTGTATTCAGAAATTCTGATTCACATCATAAATTCTGAATAGTATTTTTTTGCTTTATTTAATTACAGATATTTCGTTAGTACATGCAGTAAATATTCCTCTTTCGGTAATTTCAGTATGAAGTCATAATTTCTGAATAAAAAAGGAGGCTAAACTAGCAACGCTGCAGCTGAATAGTAATAAAATAAGCATGAAAGTAAAAATAATGTTTTAAAAAACACTTTTTTATAAATATTCAATGTTTATCCTAAATATCTCGCCTAATTTCATGACAGCAATTCATGGTGTTCCAAAAAATTTTCGTTACAATACGTAAGCGCAAACTAGTGAATTTATTAAAAAAAATTCAAATTTTTGCTTTGTTTCTGTTTTAAAGTATGGCAACAGGAAAGAAAATAAAGAATTATTTAAACTAGTTATTCATGATTTCGAAATTGTTTAAATTTTTTAGAAATTGTTTATTTCATTATTGCAATTTCACAGCCAGTTGGCATATTTTAACGAGCGTCGTTTGGCGCATAATTAACTTAATTGTTGTAACTCGTATACAGTTGTTAAAGAATATTTGGCGAATTACCACCTGCGTCCGGCTGACGGAAAAATGTCTTAAAATTAATTTATTAATCTATATATTTAAAACACTAAGCGATTTCTTTCCACAATCCGTGAGAACAAACTACTGCATCAAATTACATCATTCTTTTTTTAAATGAAAGATATTTGGACACAGATTTGTTATCGTACATTCGTTTGTTCAAAAATTTTATTAATTAGCCGTAATTTTAAATTAAACTTTTACATCTGCTTATGACGTCATAAAGTCGGCAATCGGAATTGCGAGCCGCATAGTTTATTCTCCAAAGTTGTGAGGATAAAAGAAAAATAATAAATATTAAAAGCACGTGGCTTTTAGGCCGAATTTTTTAATTTGCAAGTTAAATTTCGGTAAAAATATTTATCCGCGTGTTTTATAAGAGAATAAAAATTCATATTTATTGTGACGTCACGGGAATATTGTTCATTGGGTTTATTTTATCATTATGCATTATAACTTTGTTGATGCCATTTTTACATTACAATTAAATACAAAATATATTTTTATTTGTATACATGGTGTTTAAGCATAAAAGTACGCGTGAAAAGTTTGCGCCGCTGAAAATGACTTTATGCTTAGCTTGAAATGCATTTTAACATTGATAAAACTAAAAGAAAAATTTATATGATTGTGTCAACATGACTTAATTTTAACTGATTTATTAATTTTTAATTTTAAAGATTAGAACTGGAGACTTTATTGGTTGCTTCCTCTTGATTGCATACGTTGATTACATGTTACCAATTACTTATTTTAAATTATAGGTTAGAAGATTTCATTTTTTAATAAAAAAATTCACAAAAGTAAAGGATTTCAGGAAAATTAAAATTATTAAAAATAGTGTTATGGTTTAAAAAAAAAAACTTGAAATAATGATTGTTTTTTTAAGCTAGAATAAACAATGTAAGGCTAATATTTTATAGGAATTATTTTGGTAGGTTAGTTATAAGTTCATTTAACAGTTCCTTATTAGCGGCCAAGTCCTATTTCTTTCACTGTGAATTTCTCTTTTGATGTCAAAAAATGGTAGTCTACTTTTGGACGCCAGCCAAAACGCAGTGGCAATTTTTAGAAATGTATAACCGGTTGTGATAACAAACGCGCTATCGCTTTAGCTTTCATCGCGCTTACATAACACTTCTAAATACTAAAAATTAAAATTTTTTACTACATTTTACAATTTTAATTCTTACATCATCAAGTAAAAAAAAAAAAATTAGCTTTCGATTGAAAATTATTTAAAAACTGCCGCTTAATTTAACGACTTTTTAAATAATTTTCAAGCATGAAATATTTTTCAATTCTATTTCAACAATGACCATCAGTTTGCTTTAATAATGTAAAATAGCCCCTGGGAAACTTGCCACAATTGAAAATAGATTTCCCTAACCATCATGAAAAGTGAAAAAAAAATAATAAAAAAACCTGATAAATCATAAGATCAGAAAAAAAAAAAACTATTTTCAGTTTATGTTTAACATAAAATTGATATGTTGAATTCGTTGCTGTATATGTTGCATCCGAATATGCTAGGAATTGTATTTTTTTTTAAATTTTTTAAAGGTACATTGGGTATTTAACTCTATAAGAGGGAAAAGATCACCGACTGTGATGGATAATCATCCTGATTATGTAAAGGGACCGGAGAAACCATACAAATAAACTTGAAAACATTAAAAATCTCTCTCATCTGCAGATTGATTTATTATTATAAAAATAATTCTTCATCTTTAGATAAGAATTGATTAGCTTAAAACAATGGATGCCTTTTAGGAGATGTGGATTTGAAACAAACAACGATTAAAGAGGAAATTTTAAAACTTTTAATTTAATCATTTTAAAACTTTTAATTTAAACATTTTAAAACTTTTTTTAACGTCGAATTTCGACGGTGCTTTTGGTCATTGGAGCTCATTTGGTTGCATTATCACGGGGGGGGGGGATGTGTGCTTTAATATGGCGGTAATGTCCAACTGATTTGCATTACACATTTATTTACGAATTATTTGTTCGGAGTTTGCATCGGAAATAGTACTGTATTTAACTGGGGGGAAAAAACTTTTAAAATAAAATATTTGAAAGACTGTTTCATACGAACCCCTTCTTAAATAATAAAGTAGCTTATTTTACTGATATTGTTATAGTATTTTTTTCCGTCAAGTTTTGACGGGTTCCATCTAGTTTACAATTAAGTTCTAAAAATAGTAAAATGTTGCCATCGAAAACATACCTGTGTACATAATTTTTATAATTCTGGCATATCATGAAGTGAGTGAAAAATCGATTACAAAAATCGATTGATCTTTACATTCATGAATCAAGTTAACACATTGCTGACGGCTAGCTTTCGTCTTTAAACAGTAATCCCCGCCTATAGGCATTACCCAGGCTTGTTCCATTACTTAACAAAAATATTATCTGTGTTCACTTTTATAGTCAAATTTATGTATATATTAATGATTCTGTTTCTAATACGAGCATTTATATGCATAGTAGACTAATTGTATAATCAGAAATATGATGTCTATTTATGAGAAATAATGTAACATATAAAATGCAAAAGTAACGCCCGTGGGTGGAATTAAATATATCCAAGAGACGCGAATTAGCGTAGCCGTCAGTAATATGTTAACCCCACATACGTCAGTAATATGTAAGCGTCGCTATATTTTTGTATAGACTATTTTCTTTTAATTTAAATTGTTTGATTGCCACCACTTTTTTGAAGTACAAATATTCAGCTTATTTAATGGCTTATAAAATGTTGCGAGAATAAACCCAATTTCACTATTTTAAAAAACTGGTGGGAATCAAACAATCTGAATAAAAAAAGTAGAATACACAGCCCGTGAATATCACGGGCGCGAGAATTAAAGGGTTAAATAAAAGGGTGTAAAAAAAGGAATGCCCTTAGAATAAAATATAGAACTTAGAAAATTGAAATTTTTTCTTCAACAAAGTTGAAATAAATCTACTTTTTATTATTAAAAAAAGGAAAAAAAAACTTAATACACCCGTGTTTAAAGTATGCATGAACAATTACTGTGAAACTAGGGGAAATGACATTCTTGTCTAGTGGTTAGAGTGTTGGCTGCTTGACAAGCGGTGCAGGATTCGAATCCATATTAAAGGCATGGAGTGTGTAATGGTCGGATTCTACTTTAAACGAAGATCCGGGTCCGTTTAATTCTCTTGTGCATAAGATGATCGTAGCTCCTCAAACTAACCTACAATTAAAAGTTATTCAAGGTCAAAATTTTATTTGTAGTAAAGTTGAAAATAACCCACACTTTATTAAAAAAACTAGCTGTTTAACCCGTTCTACGCACGGGAGTTCATGAATTTAATTCTAAAATGTGAATAAAATGTATTTAAATCCCCTGTTAAAATGTTGAGTTTTTCAATACCTATACGATTCAGAAAAAAAAAAATTACTACTGCGCACTTTTTTTTACATGAAACTTAATTTATGTTGCTATGGCAACAGACGATAAAACGATATCTTTGGAATAAGGGAATAAATAGAATTAAAATGTTGTTAATGTTTGTGATAAAATGTGTTTCTTTATTTAAAAAAAAAAAAGAAATGAAATAATGAAGCGCAACTAAATAATCTCTAATTATTTGCATGCGAGGTAAAATAATTATCGTAATACCCGCTACAGCTTCTTAGTATTGCAGCGGGGCGTCCATAATATGTATATCTCACATTCCGGTAAACATTTAGAACTGGTTAGAACTCGCGAGATTACGATTTGACATAAAAAAGGCAAAAATTCGTCAAAAACATTAAAAAAAAACCTATTTAAAATTTTTGAATTTTTTGCCCCAATTGTTCATTGGCCCCCTTCCAGCAACCCGTATGCCAAATTTCGTAGCCCTGCGCCCTGTGTTTTTCCGAGTTTTTGAGGTTACATAGATAGATACTCTCGCGGATTTTAATAGGGTAGATATTATTCTAGCTGACCCACCCGGCGTTGCCCATGCCCGTGTAATAAACTTAAATCTCTTAAAAAACGAAACTCTGTCCCGGATCTCCGATGGCTTTGGCACCGTTTACCGGGCATGCTCATACGCTCCGGAAAATCTTTTATTTCCACCTTCTACCGCCAGGGGAGCATTCTGTTCTAAACAAACATCTTTCCGAACGAACATCTGACACAGGTTCCCGTTGCTTACGGCACCGTAATAGTAGACGTGCAACAAAAGCGGTATGGAGAAGATGGGAACATTATTCGCCGAGTTATTGAAATAAGGCATAGTTAGAGAAAATAACCTTGAGGGGTTGCCGGGTGGAGGGGATGTTCAAGTGTCCTTCAGAAAATGACTAATTAAGAGGACCACTATGCAACTTTAAAAAATTTTTCGTTTGGGTAAGCTATGAACTTAATTACAAATTTGGTTAAACTATTATTCGGAAATAGTGGTAACTACTACTCATAAATTTAGTTTAACGTTATAGAGGATGACTATTAAGTTAATTATAGTGTTTGTAATCAGTTGCGTTGAAATCGGAAAGACAGTTGCTGAGTTATGGAAACGGGGCATAGTTAGAAAAAAAACCTTGAAGGAGGTGCCGGGGAGGAGCGGCTGTTCAAGTTCACTTCAGTAAATAACTAATTAGGAGGGCCACAATGCATCTTTAAAAATTCGTTCGTTTGGTTAAGCTAGGAACTTAATTAGAAATTTGTCTTGGACTGTAATTCGGAAATAGTGGTACCCGCTACTCATAAATTTATTTTAATGATATGGATGTTGATTATTAAGTTAAATATGATATTTGGAATCAGTTGCGCTGAAATCGGAAAATTAGTTACTGAGGTATGGAAACAGGGTACAGTTAGACAAAAAGCTGTGAAGGAGGGGCTGGGGGGGGCGGTAGCGGATGTTCAACCTATATAGCACCAAAGCTCCTGAAAACCTCCCCAGGAGTTCCAATTCATCCCACATTCCTCCTGAAACTGTAATGACGCTATCAGGCGTTCCTGGGGAAGATTCTTTCATCACTTCCCCAGGACTGATCTCCCAGATCCCTCCCAGGGAGCAAGCTCCTCGGGATGATATTCCCAAGGAAGTACCTAGGAAGAGACGGTGCTGGTGCCATCTCATGGGTGATTTTGACACTAAAATAACTTATTATAATTTTTTATTAAAAAAAATATTTGATTTGATGTGGTTCGATTTTTTAATTAATAAAGTTTATATTATTATTGGATTTATTTTATTTCCTAAGCACATCTGGTTATTGTTTAACTTTTAATTATTGTTACAATATTTAATTATCCTTATTTAGATATTTTTTTTAATTTATAAAATGCAATCAAAATGTAGTTAAATAAATAATTAAAATAAATTAATCTTTAAATATAAATTGAAAATTTATTATTTATTTTATTTCTGATCTTTTAAAAATTAACTTATATATTAATTCATTTTATCATTACATTCATTAATTATTTTTTCTGAACTTTCAACAATTACTTATATATTTTTACTATTACTTTTTCATCTAACTGATAATTTTACATTGATTTCACTTATATACTTTATTAGTTTCTATAGAAATAATTTAATTTTAAATATAAAATTGATTTACTTTCTCCTAATAAATTATTTTTATTTTCAATTATAAGAAATCATAATTATTTTTTTCGAAACACGAAGTTTAATATATATTTATATATTTGTATATAAACCTTATTTTATAAAGTAAAAATTAGAGATACCTACTAAAAATTATTTCTTCTGATCCTTTAAATATAACCTTATATATTGAATTATTATTATTATTTGTATTAAATAATTAATCATTTCATATTAATTTGAATTATATATATAAATAATTTTTGGATCACTATTTAATTTTAAAATATAAATTAGATTTATTTATTTTTTTTCGCTGACCATTTTAAATTATCATATATATATATATATATATATATATCTTTTATTATTCTAATAAATGAGGGTTTTTCTTCCGAAACTGTAAGAAATCAAAAGGAATCAAAAATTTGTTACAAATAAGAGTTTTATCAACAATTTAATATATATTTATATATTTGTATCTATTCAGAATTTGATAGTTAATAGATTAGAGATAAGCATTTTTAAATTAAACAATCTATTTAAAAAAATCTTATTTCGATTGTAAAAGTTAATTTTCATGTAAGTTTCAAAATTGAATCATATTTAAGTCATATAGAGCATATTTACTTTTATTATTATTCTTCTATTAATTATTTTTTCTGATCTTTTTAAAAATTACATATATATTTATGTATTTTATTATTACATTTTCAACTAATTAATACTTTTATATTTATCGTCATTATCAATAATCAATAATTTACTTTTAAGTCTAAATTATAACACCAACTTAAAGAGATTACATGCTCTATTGAAATGGCACATTTGGTTTTAAAAAATACAAACATACCCCCCCCCCCTCCCCCCTGAATAAGAGTTTTGCTTGAAATATTTTTATTTTAAACTATACATTCGTACAAAATCGGGTTAAAGATATAAATTCGTGCTGATTATTATCACGGACCTGGTCAATACCAATTGTCTCATTTAATATACTTTATATATGTGTTGGTAATGAGCATATGTTCGCTAAATGATGTCAATTTTTAATTATGTATGAATTTTTATGAAGCGTCTGTTCTGAAGGTTTTACCATATTAGTTTTATTTTATTTTTTAAATACAAATTAGTTATTTTCTATTACCTCTTTCAAATTACGATACATGGTATATATTTTTTAATTCTTAATAATGATGGTGAAATCTCAATTTAGTGAACTTAAGAAATATTAACAACATACAGATTCAGAAAATATAAATAAATATTTATCTTACTAAATAACAAATATTTCTTTATAAAAGATTATTTTTCGTGCAAATTCTTCACTCCTGTTTAAGCAAGGAAATACTTCTATCCAGATGTCAAGAACGATTATATAATCAGCTGCTAAAGTCCCATAATGCAAATATGTTTAGTCAGGTAAGGGTAGAATTTTAACTACAATAAGAACATGAATAGTACTGAGCAACCTCCAATTCCTTTTGATGGATGAAGAATGGATATGTATGCTTACTGGAATGCATGCAATACTTACAAAGAAAAGTAGTTGAAAGCATGGAAGTTCCATGGTTGAAAGGAGAGAAACGTTCTTCTTCCCAGAATAAGGAGTAAGCTATTTCAAATTTAGCTTTGAGATAACTAAAATAAACAATTGTCGGTACAATAGAAAAATAATCTTTAAAGCAGTCGACCAATGATTCTATAAAAGACAAAAGTATTGCTTTTAAAGGATTTCCTTGTTTAGAATTTTTACACAATACTTCGTTGACAATCACAACAAAGAACTCAAATTTTATGTCAAAGTATGCGTACATTTAGGCATTTTAAATCTCGTGAAATATTAGTTTTGTTAGCTAAAATGAAATTATATTTCAATGAAAAATAGTGCATAATGAAATTTCTATGTATTGAATGTTTTCACAGGATTTCAAAAGATCGCTAAATGGAGATTTAATTGTAAATTAGTTTTATTTATTACAATAAGAAAAAAAATATTTTTGTTACAGACACAAATTTTATTAACAGTACTTTTTTTCATATTTAACTAGTTACAGATATAGAGTAGAAATGCCCATACTTTAAAAATTAAGAGCTAAAGAAATATTATTGTCATTTTAAACAGCAGTTTCATGTAGGTAATTGAAAATTAAACGATGTATTTATGTATCTTATGGTGTTTCTCAAATGATCTGCTCAACAACGCGAAACTTTCTGACACATCTTTTGACTTATTTTTAAACGCAAAGACATAAAATTGGCTGGCCTGACTATTGAATTGATTTGAGATCGAAATGAATTTTCCATTTTTTGATAAATAAATTACTTATCGGGTTATAAGTGATTCATGTTACATGACGACACGTTTTTCTCATTTCTCGTGCTACGGCGTCGGAAATTCAGCTCAAAACACCGACTTTGACGGTATTTTCTGAAAGATCTTCTGTCTTTACCAAAAAAATGGAAAACATCTTTTGATTACAAAGTTTATAAATAAGAACACCTGCCAATTTCAAGCGTTTCCGAACAAAAATGAACTAAAAAATATGTCATAAAGTAGCCAATTTGAATTTCAGAACAGCCTAGCATGCATAAACTCAGAAAAGCTTTTATAGATATATCGTTTAACAACTTGTAATATGGTAATATCAATTTTAGAAATCAAATTGAGTTTTGCGTATTCTAATTCTAAATTTAAAATTATAATATTTCTAATTTTAAAAAAAGTGCATTTTGCATTTGTCTTTCAATTTTTGGTTCATAAAAACGTCAATTTTTCTCTTACTTTGTTTAATTGTGATTATTTATAATTTATAATTTAATTTATTTAATTTTAAATATTTTTATTTAATTGGCCCCTTTATCATAGACCCCTGACCCTGATATATGTGGCTCCTAACTAAAATGATAAAACACCCCTTCCCTTTTCCCTTTTATTGTGATGCCACGTGGGGAATTCGGTTCAAAACGACGACTTTCACAGTATTTTCTAAAAGATCTGCGTTTACAAAATAATAATAATAATAATAATAAATAATAATAAAAAAAGGAAAACATTTTTCTAGTATTACATAACTTCTAAATAAGACCACCTGTCAATTTAATGCATTTCCGAACAAAAACGAGTTAAAAAATGTGTCAGAAAACAGCTCCTTTGGGTTTGAGAACAGCCTTAAATAATTGATGTGCTTTTTTTCTAGTTATCAATTTAATATTGTATTGAATATATATCAAAGGGTATGCATCTTTATTTGCAATAAAAGTTACAGAATTCCTGCTATACGAAGCATAAAAATATGCATTTTTTCTATTTTCTGACTTTTATAAGAAGAGAAAGATATACATGAATACCTTATAAACGATTCAGGTACAACGGCCGTGTAGCGTAATCACTAGAGCGTGTTTCTCGTATGCGTAAGTACCCAGGTTCAAATCCAGTGAGCGGTAAGAAAGTTTATTCCGTAAAATCTGTGTCATAACTGTCATGTGATTCTGTGTGCGTGATTAATAAAAGCTATGTGTATTATGTAAATTTTTAAAAGATAATGTCCGTATTTATTAATTAAAAAAAAAAAGAAAAGAAAAAAATTAAATACTTTTTACATTACGTCGAATAATAATAACTTCGGATGTTTTTTATGCACATTAAGTGACCCTGAAGTCTCCCAATTTCTTCCGGTATTACTTCCTGAAATCTTCCCTAGAACAACCTGAGGAGGAACCTGAAGGAGGTCCTGGGGAGCTCCCTGGGATGCTATGAGGCGGACATTTTCGGTTCCTGAGGACCTCCTGATGACAAATTTTTGCATCCTCAGGGATGCCTGGAGGATGAATGTCAATCTTCCTGGGGACGTCCTAGGGAAGCACATGTGCTATATGGGAAGTGCCTTTCAACAAATGATAAATTAGTAGACCCACTGTATGCATCTTTAAAGATTGATTCATTTGGTTGAGCTAGGAACCTATTTTGAAATTTGGCTTAGACTATTATTCGGAAATACTGGTAACTGTTTTCTAGAAGTACACCCTGATGCTATGAATGATGATTTTTATGATAATTTAGGAAAAAGGAACTGGTTTGGAGAAGTTCGGAACGTAATTATCTGTAAGTAAAGCACAGTTAGAGAAAAAAACCTTGAAGGAGGGGCCGTGAGGAGGCGCGCGGTCAAGTGCTCAACAACAAATCACTAACTTTGCTGTTGGTATGCATCAACTGAATACGGTCTCTGTACTTTTATTACGAACATAAATTTAATTTTTACAAAACCTGTTAATCTAAAATAGCGGTATTATCTATATAAAACAGCGATTAAACGTTACGGGTAAAGCTAAAAATGTTAAATTTGTTAAATGTAATTAGTTCTGTTGAAATCAGAGCAGTAGATTTGGATTTATTAATAAGGAGGGTCAATTAATGAAAAATCCGCCGCCAGGTAGCGCGCGGTCAAGTAAAATATATGGGAACTTTAATAAAAAGTCGTTTACCCCCACCTCTCCCCATCCTTGCAAATTTAACAAATAATCTGTTAAATAAAGTTTTCTGTAATAATAATCTCTATCGTACTAATATATGTCATGTAAAAAACTTCTTAAACCCAGCTAATTATCATTCATTAAGTCGATAAAATCCTTTAAAATTAAGTTTTTAGCATTTGGCAAAGGTTAATGATTAAGTTGATTATCTACATGTCATATAATCTCTGAACCATCGATTTTAAAAACTGGATTCGCAAATTGCAATGATCCCTACCTTGATTTATTTAATGACTTCTGCGGAGATTTTATACAACCAACCAACCGAAGATTAAAAAGCGCATTTTTGTTGAGATCTATTTGTGGATGGATTTTAATTAATATTTAATCTATCAAAAATCTATTTAAAATTTTCGAATTTTTTGCCCCAATCGTTCATGACCGCTCTACCAGCTGCCCGTGTGCAAAATTTCGTAGCCCTGCGCCCTGCGGTTTTCGAGTTTTTGAGGTTACATAGATAGATACGCGAACGCTTTTTAATAGTATAGATATAGTCTGTTTTAAAATTATGCATGGACAAACGCTCATAAACATACATAACAATCGAATTAAAAGTTTTCTATTTCATTAATTTGATTAAAAAAGATCAAAGATCTTATAACATAGTACAAAAAAAAAAAAAAAAAAATCTACATGTTACTTAAAAAAATAGTTACAAAGAAGTTAATATTTTTTTTTACTTGTCAGAACTATATTTTCCTTATAGGGATAGTATGCTTTCTATGCTGTCACCAATCTTCTAACGTTCTAACCCTGAGGGTTTGTATTTCAGAAAAGGTAACTAACAACGTCACGGAAATTCACTTCCAGATGCGAAGGGATGATATTCAAATTCTTTTTATTGTTTGGACAACTTCATTGAAATGACAGGGGAAAAGATAAAGTTGTCAACATAGTGGGATTAGGTTTGCATATTCTGTATGTATTAGGCTACAAAGTAATTTAATATTTCGTAATCAGTAATGGCGTTTTGAATAAGATATGTTTTTTTAAACAGATTTATTTTAGTTTTGATTATTTATGTCTCGAGTAATTCTCCATAATTGTACGGAAATGGCTTAAAAGACACTATCTAAAACAGTGTTTTTTAACATTTACAGTTAAAATTAAACAGTACACTTGTACCTATATTAAAACTAACATGACACACTTGAATTGTTTAAAAAATAAAAATATATAAAGTATACCTCTTATGATTTATTTTCTAAAACAGGCAGAATATACAATTAGGACTAAATATGGAACGGAAACTATTTATTACAATTGTAATAACATGGTTCGTACGGACTCTCCAGTATTCTTATATAAAAACTTGCCTTATATAATTGCGCGATTACATAAGGCGAGTTTTTGTATAAGAAAATACTGGTACTTTCCCTGAAAATTCCAGGAGTCCGTACAAACTCTGTAATAAAAACTATAACAATAAACATTCTTTAAAGATGTATTTGTAAATTTTATTAATCATTTATTTTATTTTAACATTGAATAAACTAACTGAGCTTGATATAACTTCATATGTAACCACATTGAAACAAGAAATTTTTTACTAAAACATTTTTCTTATGACTTGAAAAATACTGGAATGTTGGCAGGTTATAGGCAAGCAATGCTTACATTGTTTCTATGCACCGCACACCACTATACATCTTAAAGTAGATTTAAAAAAAATCTCACTAGAAATTTAATCCATATCAGTCATTCTGGAAAACTTGTATTTCTATTAATGTTATAGCATTTTGCAGGTAAACTGATGATAATAACAATTTACAACAATCTAAACAAGAACGAAAAATCATGAGTCAAGCATAGATTATGAAACACTTTCCAACACATTCACTATACTGTAATAAAATTTCACCATTTAATAAAGTGAAAGATGATGTCTAAGTAAACAAGGTCGAGGTCAAACCGGGCGGGGGGGGGGGGGGGCTACCTTTCGGTTTAAGCTCAACTAGCCTCACCCAATGTCTAAGTAAACAATTTGGAAAACGCATAACACATTTGAAAACACAATTTTACAAATTAACTTCTATAGTCGGGATAATAACCTAATTCTTTTGTGAAGCCCTGTATATGATCTATAGATTTGTATGTATAGTGCATAGTATGCTAAAATTTAGTTTAGTTAGGAAATGCATAAACCAGTTGAAAATTCTCTTTCAGAAATTTTCGTTAATAAACGGAAATGTATTCGAGATCTTTTGTGAATCCATGTACAAGATCTATAAAATTTATACATATTAAGTATTATCCACAAAATTAGTTAAATTATACAATTGAAAACGCACTTCCAATAGTTGTTGTTTATCGACAGCACTGTAAACGAATTCTATTCTTCTGTGTGTCCCTGTAAACGAACGATGAATGCTATGCACACCATATTCTCTAGTAAGCATCTTGTAGTGCACCTCAGTGATATATATCAATTTCAATATGTTTGAAATAGTGTAACACCTTTAAAATACACTGTAAACGCTTTTTCTCCATAGACCATAATGTAACGGAATTATTTTGAGTGTCCCTGTAAACAAACTATAAATGCTACACACTTCATTATTAATACCAAACATGCCATAGTAAATCTCAATAATATATATATAAGCTGCATGGGAATACTATGTTTACGCGAGTTAGAGCACGGACAGACTTCAGACAGACAAATCGAATTCATAAACACTTTTCAACTATGTTGAAAAAGTGCTAAAAAGTGCTAAAAAGGCTGAAAAATGAGCTAAAATACGCTGTTATTTATTTAAATCAACTTTCTGTTTGTAGAATCGATTTAAGTTTGTAAAACAAAAGATTTTGATCAAATATTGTTACTCTTTTCAAAGGAAAATTATTAAATTTTTTACAAGCAATGATTTTCCGAAAAAGAATAACCGGGATAATGCACATCCTTCCTTCTCTTAATATTCGAGCACCTGGTGTAAGGAACACGATCTATATCCAAACGGCACTTTTGATTGAGTTTTCCATTTGGCGAATATCTTATAGAGCACTGTCGCTAGAACTGTAAGATTTCCGTACAAATCGGTCAACGGATTGGGCATTTAAACTGTTTTCAAACCATCTTGCGACCGATCCTATAGAGAAAATCACCAAGTAAATGTCGCAGATTATAAACGATAAATATTGCGGCGATGTTGTTAACCCAGCAGAAGTTGCGCACGTATACCCAGGGTATGTATGGTTTTTACTTTGTCACCAGTAAATTCAAATAATAATAATCACTTATTTATTCAGAGAAAATTATTACAAATTCTACGATAAAATAAGTTGAAGATTGCTTTTCGAAAAATAGTGGTGACAATTGTAAAAACCGTACCCACCATGGATATGTCAGAAGAAGAATAGCCGAGATAATGCACATTCTTCCTTTTTTAATTTCCGAACACGTGGTGTAAGGAACACGATTAGCTTCCAATCCGGAAGAAATCGCGCATATATAGGTTATGAAAGGTTTTACTTTGTTACCAGTAAATACAAATAATAATAGTCACCTTATTTAGTTGGACACAATTGTTACAAATTCTACGATAAAGTAAGTTGAAGATTACTTTTCGAAAAATAGTGGTGACAGTTGTGAAAAACCGTACGCACCCTGGGTATGTCATGCCCGGCGCGACTGCTCCCGAGTTAAGCATAAATGTCTCAAACGGGTCTAGTTTTGAAACGGGTCCAGTGTTCGTATCCAGCTGATTCCACTGTATCAGAAATTTATCTGAGTACACGGTATTCTATAAAATGCTCTGAAAGTCTAGTGGAATCACTTCAGATATTTTTAATTTTTCAGAATTTTTTTCAGATAATTGACATTAATAATATGGAAAGTAAGAGTAAAAAAAAAAAAAGCTAAAAATTGAATATGTTAAAATATTAACGAGTGATTCAAGAGTGTAAGAAAGGACTCAAAACAAATTTGTTATTTGATGTATAGTATATAATGTATTTAGAAAGGTATTAATAGATGCCTTCCACAAATCCTTTATTCGTATCGCAATTATTTTTGACAGTTTGACAAGTCTTTGCTGAACTCCATTTTCAAATAATTCATGCACGTGTGCTTTCTAATTAAAATAAATCGAGTGAAAGATGGTGTATTATATTAGATTTTCTACCTCTACGACTCTTTAGTTTTAAAGCGGTGGTGAAAACAGATTTGTTTAAAAAAAGACTAACTTGTAAGCACGCACACACGTTTAATAGTAGGGGTGTAGTACAGAGGTGCTAAGTTCTAATTAATATTCCGTAATATGTGGGTTAGTTTGACTCAAATTTAACACGTTTCGCACCAGAAATTTTTTTTAAGAAATGAATTTAAATAAATTGCATATAGAGACCTGAAATAAAATTTATAAAGATTCATCCAATAATTTTTCTGGTTTGAAGCGTTGTTAAACTGGGTCACATTAAACAACATATTACGGAAGTTTATTGAAAACTTGGCACCTCTAGTGTAGTATCCTACCTAAAATAAAACACGAACTCTATTCCTAACTCCAGTTCTAAAAGTTTCAGAATAAAGCTTTTGCATCTAAAGTTTCTTATTAATGATTTTCTATATTTATGTTACAGTTTTGTTTAACCTATCCATACATGAATCATTTTTAAATGAATGAAAAACATGTTTGGCACTTAAAATAACTTGTAAATGAATCATTAGGAACAAATTTGAACAAATGTGGTGTTTGATTAACCCATTTGCATGATTAGCGTACACTTCAGGAATTTCTGCTATAGTTAGAAAGTCGAATTCACACCAGAAATTTTGAATAATAATTTTTGTTTTATTTAACGACAGACGTTTCACGAATTCTTTAAAGTAAAAATTCTTCTTTCGAAATTTCTGAATAAAAAAGAAATTGCTGAAAGAAAGTATATATGGATAAAGAAGCAAATTGGTGAAACGTTGTGTGTTTAATCAAAATATTATTACAAAATTACAAAACTTGAACCAAGGTAACAAACATTAGGTTTGAAAACACTAAAAAAAAAGAAAATATTATTCAATGTTTTTTGTGATAACTTAAACACCAGATACATTAACACAATATAGGAAAGAAATGCTTTGCTTAGATTCTTGTTTAAGCACAAGAGCAAAAATTCATTGAGAAAATCTTCTCTCATGCAGAATCAAAAAAGAACATAATCACATACGGCGGAATTTCCATTTCGAACTCAACTGCGATTAAATTAAACAAAAATTTATATATATATATATATTTAAAAAAAAAAGTGTTATAGGATTAAATAGGATTAAAAATTCTGTAAAGGTCGCTCGTCGCGAAGGAGTTACAGGAACTATCCCCATATTTACTTTTTCTCGAATATTAAAAGTTTCAGAAGCTTAATCCTTTTTCTTCCTTGCATAGAGTTTTTGATGCTTCATTTATTACAAAACAAACAAACAAACAAACTTCACTCACCTCATCTTTAGGTAAATATGCCATTGCTTACTAATATTTAACATACTTGAAATACCAGGAAGTGGATTTTCAACTTTGTTCTAATATACGGACCATTAAAACTACCGTTTTTATCTATTTTCTAAGATTGTGATAACCAAAGATGAGATAGTTTAGAAAAATTATTTTGGGGGAAGGGGGTGAGGTTTATTACAGGTTTTAATTCTGTTGATCCTAATGGTAATAAAATTGTATATATTTTTATTTTTAGTATTTTTAATAGTTATATAATTAATTTTTAATTAATAGTTCACAAATAGTTTAATATAAAATATACGTATGTTTTACACCTGTTTGAACTTCACAAATATCATATAAAACAAAAATCATAAAATATGTATATTGTTCTTCAAATTATGATTAAAAGAAACGACGTTTTGCTTTAACATTAATTGGTTCAGGTTTCAATAATTTATGTTTCACTAACCACTGATTCAAATGGAAAAAAAATGTTAAATAAAATTTGTAAACGATACTTAGTTTTTAAAATAAAGCTTAAAATTATTAATAGCTTCTAAACTTTTAAAGATTTAGATGTGTCCTGTATATTTATCTATATATTACTGTATAAGTTGAAATCCTTCAAAAAAGTTTCTGAAAAAAAATGTATAAAAGAAAGAGTTTTATTAATAAAAATATTATCACAAGAGAGCGTATCAGGTACTTTTTTCATACGCAAAACAAAAAGAAATATGAAAATGACATTTACTCTAATTTGTGTGTAATCAACATATCATCGTCATACAAAGTAAAGAATTTATACAACAGTAAATAAAATAGCACATCCATTAAATAGCATTCGGATGTCATTTATGACGTTCACTGTCCCTGGAAGAGAATTGTTATATCATGCATTTACCTTGAAATATATTTGTTTTGGTTTTTATACACCATATTACATCATAATGCTTTTGTTTTCTGATTACTATATAAGATTGATGAAGGCCACTGCATGTCAGAAATTGGAATATTTTTATGCGTATTAAACGATAAATTAAGTGATTTAAGGATTATTAAGTTTAATGTATAACATTTTTCTGTTAATGAGAATTTTTTATAGTAAGTAAGAAAATATTTAGTTTCTAGATTTTCAGATAATTATTTGGATTTTATAGCAGTTTTCTGTGTTTATAATTTTGAGTTTTCCCTTTTTTTTTAACGCTATCATATATTTTAGTCCAATTTGCACTGATACACTGCCAAACTGTATTGATGACTGTAGCAGTTGTTGCAAACAAAAGTGACTCACACTATCCGAAATGTGAATTTTCCTGATTCACAGATATTTATTGAATAAAATATTGGCTGTGAAAAATTTGAAGCATTCAAGTTGAATTTCAAAGAAATATAAAAATATTTTACAAGTTTATAACCAGAAAAATCTTGCAGAAATGATGAGATTTATTTTGTGGGTTATCGTGTGCATTAACTTTTTGTTTGACGAAACGATGTGTGTCGAATCTGGACCAGCAAGAGGTGTGATAAGCCGTCTTGGGGAGAATTTGGAGCAGGAAACCGTACTGGAAGATCGTATTGTGGAGGTGCTGAATCAGCAAGAAATTAAAGAGAACTTGGATAGTGTTGGAAGCTATATTGGAGTTATTGGAACAGGCATAGCTGCTGGATTGGGTACTATTCTTGGAAATACTGAGCAAGTGATTAAATCATTCCAGAGACGGTAAAACCTGACTAATACTAAGCAATACTACAAATAATAGTCGAGGATTACATAAAGTTCTTGTTAAAATGCTTTTCTTTTCTTTTCTTTCTTTCTTTTTTTAAAATCATTATTGTAACATTGTGCAATTGTTATTTGATTATATTCTAAAGTAAAAATTATTTGAATAACGTGATAAAAAATGAGGAAATTTGACAAAGAAAAAACTATTTAATTGGTAAAAAAAAAAAAAAAAAAAAAAATCTGTAAATAACACCTATGTTATTTGATTATATTATTTTTTATTTATATTTCATTATATTATTTTATTATAATAACACCCAGATTTTTTTTCTTTGTTTTTGGATCATGTTTCAACAAAGCAAAATCATAGATTATAAAAGGTCTTAAATTGTTAATAAATTAATATATTATTTAAAATATTGAATTTGTTTTTACAACTTTAACAATTTTAAAATTGTTTCTTGTTTTTCAATTTTGGTATTTCAAACTAGATTTTTTGAAAATCTTATACTCAGGGTATTTTTTTCTAAAAACCTAAGTATCGGATTTTTGATACAGAAAAAAAAATAATTTGATGTATATGAAATAAACGTTTGAAAATCGAATATTTAAAGTTCGGATATTTAAAAAACAAAACAAAAATATCAAAGATTAAAAAAAAAAAATGATACTTAGTATTTCTCATAGAATCTAAGAATACGTTAAGAAAAATTAGACAATTTGCTCAAATATTGTATAAGACTCATCAATTTAATTACATGAAAAAATACGAACTGAGGAAAATGAGTGTAAACATTTCATTTACAAAAAATATATAATTAAATTGAGATACATAAAATTAACCATATCTCCTTTACTATTTATCAGATCGTCAAGAAATTTGGGCACAATGTTCTCGAGATATAAAGGTGGTTCATGTTAGAAAAAAAATCTGAAATTCGACATTTTTGTTTTTCTGAGTCAAAATGAGAGGTACTAAGCGATACGACGAATATTGATTTGGCCGAATAACAACTTTTTTTCCCAAAAAAGAAAATAACTTTTGATTATATATATATTTTTTAAATGGAAAAAGAATTTAAGACGAATTGATGTTTTATTATTTATGTGTTTAAAATTTTTGATAGCTTGATGTTTTTCTAGTAATATTTGAAACACCTTGATGCTAACAATACAACAACTTTTGCTACATCTAAATTATAATAGCACGATTTTATCTGCAGGAAAGTAATTCACAAAATTTTATCTAAAGTAGGAACTCATTAGTCATTACCACTGTTAAATGTACTTTTTAATTTTTTAAGTTAAGTTACTTCTATTAAAAAATAAAGAATGTACTTCACTTTTACTATCAAATGAAACTATTAACCTTTCTTACATTCAAAATCAATAATAATATTTACATTCTCTCATAATTCATAGTGATATATTTCCCGAAATAACCTTTAATTAAATAAATTTTATTTATAAACTTATAAATAAAATAAAAATCAGTTAGCGTTAAGAGATTTTTTTAGTAATATATTGAAATGTAATATTGTAATATTTTGTATGAAACACCTTTTTAAATGTTCCTTAAAAAATGCTGAACATTGCAAGTAAATTTTTTTGACACATTCATAAAGCTCTCTTTATACGTGCATGAAATTTGCAGACTGAATATTCAAGCGTTTTAAAATCAAATTAAAAAAAATAATCTATCAGAGTATTTACATCTTGAGATGTAATCAAGACATTTCCCTGACAGCAGAGATGGGCAAATTTGTAATTGCTATTATCTGCAATCTAATTACATTGCAATTACAAATTTGCACAATTTTGCTTGACAGTTGTGTCTCTAAAGTCAGTTTAAATCTGCAATTTGAATACCATTTTCTAAAAGATCCTGAACTTTAATAGGAAATAAGGAAATGCTATATGATTTTTTAGTATCCAAATAACTGAATATTTTGTGCAATTAATCTTTTGATTACGGGGTTGGGACACCGTAAGTCTCAGCGACTATTATTAATTCTATTCTTACCATCTTTTGAAAAATAATCTTTACCATAGACTTATACTAGAGTATTAATCAAGTGATATATACCACAAATATATTTGTTTTAAAATTGTGGTGCGATTGAATATATATTTTTTTTTCTAAAGGTGGTACGAATAGAATGAAAAATAGTCGCTGGGCTGTACTGTGTCCCAATTGCCAGTCCTGGACCGCAATCAAAAGTTTAAGAATGAAAATGACGTCATGAATGTGCCAGAAAGTAACCAGTTTGGATTAGAGAAAAAATTGCTAAGAACGAAAACAAAAATATTATCCAGAATTTATTTGGCGAGATATTAGCAATATCCTAATTTTTCAGTATTCGGTCAACGGAATATTCGGCGCATTAGTACTGAGTCCGCTTAAACCAATGCTGTCAATGTTTTCAAAGTTAGATTTTATTGTCTAGAATTCGTATGAAAAAAAAAGGAAACGTTTTTATATTGGTTTATTATTAACTAGCAAGCTACGCCCGCTACGCTGGTCAATTTCTTTTAACGAACCTTTAATCAAACAAAATATTGACATTTCATAAATAACTTTTATATTTTAACAGAATAATAAGGCTACTATAATTTGTGACTCGTGCTATAGCCAATATACACGTCAGGACACGTCGCCCTTATCATTATTTTTTTACGCATGAAGGTTTCGCTATGGTACTCCATTGGAAAATTTGGTAATTTTTGAAATTCAATATTTGAAAAACGGCATAATCATTAGATTTGAAATTTATATTAAGAAAAATACAATTTTTTACCTTTAAAACGCAGTTTGTCTAACAATTTTCTGACAAATACTTTTTGAGCTATCATTTTTTTCAGTAACTTCAAATGTTTCATTTTCCGAGATTAATCTGTTGCAACAATTAGCGAAAAACCCAGTCGTCAGCAACGCATAGTTTTTTATTAAAGAGGCTGTTGGAGCAGGGATTGTCACCACCAATTTGCCGCCATCACTTTTGAAATCGGTTCTGTGGTTCCAGAGATTCCATAGAAATTGTAATTTAGAATGACTTCAGAACGCTTTTCGCTCATTTCACCCATTTAAATTTCGATTTTTTTAAAAATTTATTCTTAGAGAGCATTTACATCTTATAAGTAACTACAATGCTAAATTTCAAATTTCTTGCCCCTTCAGTATAAAAAAGTCGCAATTTTCGAACATTTTTCGATCCTGCATTGATGTTAGTGGCACCGACATAAAATATAGCCTATGTTGGAGTAGGGATTGTCCCCATCAATTTGCCACCATTACTTTTGAAATCGGTTCTGTAGTTCCAGAGATTTCATAGAAATTGTAATTTAGACTGTTTTTAGAACGCTTTTCGCTCATTTCACCCTTTTAAATTTCAATTTCTTTTTTATTTTGTTCTTAGAGAGCATTTACATCTTATAAGTAACTACAATGACAAATTTCAAATTTCTAGCTCCTTCAGTATGAAAAATAAAAATAAAACTGCCCAGTTAAACTGAGGGTATTCAGTTCACAGGCTATTCACACTAATTGTATATTATACTCTTATTTCAAAGAATTTGAAATAAGCCCATCGAAAAATAAAGAAATAAACAATATATTAAGGGGGGGGGGTCATCCCCCCGTTACCCCCCTCATAGTTAACTAAGGAACCCCTTAAACTAATCAGGTAAATCTCTAATTACAATGAAAATATATATACAAATTTTGAAGCAAATGGGATAATTCTGCATGAAAAACCCATTTATATAAATTAAGGGGGGGATTAGCCCCCCCGTCCCCCCCCCCCCTTTATACTTAACCAATCAATCCCGAAAAACTAATGAGGGAAGCGCCTTAGCACAGTGAACCTTTAAACAAAATTTGAAGGAAAACGGAATAATTCTGCATGAAAAACCCATTTATATAAAATAAGGGGGGGGGGATTAGCCCCCGTTCCCCCCTTTATACTTAACCAATCCATCCCGAAAACTAATTAGGCATATAAATGCACCCCCTGGGGTTAGTGGCACCGACATAAAATATAGCCTATGTTGGAGCAGGGGTTGCCACCATCAATTTGCCACCATCACTTTTGAAATCGGTTCGGTAGTTCCAGAGATTACCCCCTACAAACAAACAAACAATCTTTACTCCTTTATAATATTAGTATAGATTGTGAAGGTAAAATAAAATATTCAATAAATTTTCTTGCTAAAGTTGAATTGTACATAAAAATAAATAAATAAATAAATAAAATAAATGTTTAAAACACTGTTTTACTAAACTGTATATTATTATAATTTATAAATTTTTATTATAAAATAAAATTTTAAGAATGTTATTAATTTTAAGCTTTAAATCTCCTTTCGAGAATTTTTTGAATTATCCGTGCCATTTTTTTTTACAGATACAAAAGTAGGTCTAGGGGCAAAAGTGCATAAATAATTAAGTTGCTTAATCCGAGAAAGTTTTTGCAACGATGAAATTGTCTTTTTTCTTTTAAGAAAGTTACCGTCGGTATGTTTTTGGGAAATCTGGGTTTTAAAACTGCAGAAGTTCCTTCCTCTTTTGAAAGTCTTTTTTAAATTGGTTTTCTTGATAGGTTTCTCTGGTTTATGCGCCAGTAATTATCTTTCAATGTACGGATTTAATATAAATATCTTACAAACAAAAGAAAAAAAAATGTTACAACATGATATAAATGCACAAGTAGAAGCTACGCCGTTAGCCAACGATGATTTAAAAAAAATAAATAAAAACGAGATTTCTCATTTTCCGATGGTAATGTGTTAAGATTAAGACCTTTTTATCAAGAAGTTTTATGAATCATATTTCCCCCCCTTTTTTTAAAGATACAGTATTAGATGTAAAAGTAAAAAAAAAAAAAGAATAAATGTTTTTGATCAAGGTAACGTGTGCATAAATAATTAAATGCTTAACGCATGAGAAAGTTTTTACAACGATGAAATTTTTTTTTCTTTTTTTTAATTAAACTTTCATTAAAGCTGAATATTATTGTAATACAGAATTTAGAAACATGAGATCAAAATCTCAACGATGCTGTTCGTCATTTTCAAGATTTGATACTTTTTTCGAGAAGTTATGTGAATCATACCTACCATTTTTATATTAATTCAATTTTATGTATTGTGGTAAAAATGAAATGTTGAATAAAGGAGATGATTATATAAACATTACCCCCCCCCCCCCCTCCCCTGAATAGGGTAATTTTTTTTTCTATTCTCTAAGATGTTCTAACGTTTTAATATAGAATCCATATTCATTGCTTCTCTATTGATTTTTGTTTGAAGATTGTTTAAATATTAAATGTAATATACAATATCAGAAACTTAGGTTTATTTAGCAAATTTTAATGTATTTAAGTCATATTAATTTGATTTAATCAATCAATTATGCCATTTATTTTCTATAGGAAGTGCACATAACATCATCGTAGTTTTTATATGTGATAATATTTGGGAAATAAAGTAAAATATTTCTAAAAACTATGATAGTGTTATGAGCACTTCATATATATATAAGTATAAATAGTATTTCTTTAAACGGAAACCAAAGTTTCTTTACTTAAAACAATTTCTTGCATTAGAAACTTAATGCTTTATGCATATGTGCGCGCGCACGTACACACACCTCTCTCTCTCCCTCTCTTTCTCTCTCTTTCTCTGCATATATATATATAATTGAAATACATTAAAATTTGCTAAATTTCCTTTTTTAGTCAAAATTTCAGAATATAGGAATTTACGAAAAAAGAATTTTTACTTTATGTAATCACGAAACGTCTGTCATTAAATAAAGCAAAAATTACTATTCAGAATTTCTGTATAAAATAAAAAGAAATTCTTGAAATGTGCCCTAATGATGCAAATGGGTTAAACAATCTTCAAGCAAAAATCAATGAAACACGTAGTAGACATACATAGATCTTTAATTATATTAACAATCAAAACATCTTAGAAAATAGAATTTTTTTACTCTAACGAAGGTTAAAAATCAGTGTTTATCTACTCATTTACTTTCCTGGATCAAGATAAAGTGGACATAAATCATAACCTCTTCAAACGTATACATGAAGCAGTGTTGCCAGTTGGCTAATTTTTTCTAATTCAGATTCCTTGATTGGCACCACTTTTTAAAATGATATAATTCGCATTGTTTTCGACTTATTTAATCTGTCATTAAATAAGGGGAATTTTACTTTCTCAAAAAACTGGTAGCAATAATGAAAACTGAATAAAATAAAAGAAGTCCACTGGCAACACTGACATGAAGTATAAAGTACTCAGAATCTTTGTTTATTTCTACTAGTAATTTTAATTGAAGATATTCTTTTATGAAAATTTTTTTTGCGATTAAGTTAGGCCAAACTTTCTATTTTGAAAAACCGGGGAAGAAAGATTACGCTCGTCGCAAAGGGGTTAATTGTGTTATACGAGATAGTGCTTGAAGGAAAGAAATAATGATTTCCTTTAAAGAAAGCTTCACCAATAAAGCACATTATTATAAAGCTAATTTATAAATATGATATCTTTATCAGTATTTTTTTACGAAATGAATTGCAACATATTATGTCAGAGCAAAATAAACGCTTATACCACTGGTTTAAAACTTAGTACTACTAAAAACCTATCACTACTAAAAACCTATCTTCCTGAGAATACGATAACAATTCAGAAAAGGTAACCATGTTTAAAAAAAAAAAACTTTCTTCATCCGACAACGTTTCTTTATAAAATGAAGAAAGATTCTGTTTTTAGGTAGATTTCGTAAGAAATACTACCTATTACATTCTCACCTAAGTTGGAAATTTTGAAAATTTTTTGCAGATCTACGCCGATCATGACTCCCAGAACCCAAAACCACCCCCAGTTCAAAAGTTTATCTATCTATCTATCTATCTATCTATCTATCTATCTATGTCACTTTTTTCTGACCACGATAACTGGAAAAATTCTGTATAAATCTCTTCCAAACTGATACATAAAATCAAGGGTCATAAAATCTCGGTCAAGTTCGTTAATGGGCAAAATCGAACCAAAGGTGGGGGGGGGGGGAATGGGGGGCTTTTTGTGAAAACAGAAAAATCCTCATAATTTCTTTATTATTATACGTATCGAATCCGTTTAAAGTTATTATTACTTCTAGGAAAAGGGCCAAAAATGTATGTATGACAGATTTTTGATATAATTAAAAATTGCCTTAAGGGGGGAGGGAAGGGGGGTTTTAGATGAAAAAAATTCATAACTTCGTCAATTCTCAAGATTTCAAATCCGCTTAAATTTATTATAAATCTTCTTAATATTATCTAAAACTTTTATATTGACAAGTTTTTTATAGGACTAACCGTTATAGCAAAAACAAATTAAAAACAAAAAAATCCCTGCCGGCTCCGCCTGCAAACAAGTTATTTTTCGAAGTAGGCGGTTCCAACTCCCGCATCTTTTCGAAACTGATACATAAAATCAAGTGGCGTAAAATCTTGGTCAAGTTCGTTAATGGGCAAAATCGAACCAAGGGGGGGGGGGGGGGGATTGGGGGGGACTTTTTGTGAAAACAGAAAAAAACCCCATAATTTCTTAGTTATGATACGTATCGAAACCGTTTGAAGTTATTATTACTTCTAGGAGAAGGGCCGAAAATTTATGTATGACAGATTTTTGATATAATTAAAAATTGCCTTAAGAGGAGAGGGGGCAGGGGGATTTTAGAAGAAAAAAATTCATAACTTCGTCAATTCCCAAGATTTCAAATCCGCTTAAATTTATTATAAATCCTCTTAATATTATCTAAAACTTTTATATTGACATGTTTTTTATAGGACCAACTCTTACAGCAAAAAAAAAAAAAAAAATCCTTGCTGGCTCCGCCTGCAAACAAGTTTCGTTTCGAAGTAGGCGGTTCCAACTGCAGCATCATCGCAAAAAGGTCATTTCTTCCGCAATTCCCGACAAACAGGCACCCCACGTTCTGCGTCTTCGAAATACCTGTGCCTGTAGGCCGAGCCGTCAGGGATTTTTTTTTAAAGGTGTCGCCTTTTCTGTATTTTTATGGTGTATTTAGAAAAATCACTATTTTAATGTAATCACAATGTTAATTTCATAATCACGAACAAACAGATTACAAGTACAGTAAAACCCCGGTTATCCGAAAAGCATGGGACCAAAGGGTTTTCGGTTAACCGGGGTTCCATAGGAATTTTCGGATAACCGGGAGGCTTCCTAATTTTATTCTACCAGATGGCACTACTCACCCTTCTCACTTCCTCACAGTCAGGTAAAGAGTTAGTGCTTGCAGGTGCTGCAAAAGTCCGTATTCTATTCGATTTCCCCTTCCTGTTTACGCATGTTTAATTTCCTCCAAACTTTATTTACAATAAAATTAAAAACACAAACATTAACAAAAGAATTGAAAATGCAAACTGGTTTTTATAAGCATGAAGAGCTCAACGAGTTAAAAAAGTTGATATTGGCACCTCAATATATTGAAGTACCGGAAGATGCAACAGGGTCAAATCTGTTGTTGTTTAAAAGGTGGCAAGATAAGGCAGCATTGAAGCAATGCGAAGTTGAAAAAAAAAAATCGCAACATATTTTGTAAAGAAATGAAATGCTGTATGTGTCTATGCAAGTTGACGCCGTTTATTTATTTCATAAACAGCATGCTTGTTTAAAAGTAAAAATTTTCATATTTAAAAAAAAAAAAAAAAAAAAAAAAAGAGTTTAGAGGTTTTTTGGTTAAGCCGATTTTCGAATAATCGGGGTTCTACTGTATTTAAACGAAATTTAATGAACAGGAAATCCTAAAAATATTATAAATCTGATTGTGTGCAAATGTTAGGCTGAAGCCAGCGTCAAAATGAAGCATTTAATGATCCTGTATCTTTGTATATAAGTTGATTATAACCCTCAAATGAATATAGGCTGGTTTTCTTTTATTTTATTTCAATATTTTTCTTAAAAATTAAAATTTTCATTATTTTCATACAGAATAAATGGACATTTTTTTGTATATTTTACAATGGTTGGTTGGTTTGGTTGGTTTGGCCCAAAGGGCCCGGTTTTGCAACGTTGGGGCTGTTCAGAACAGAAGATCAGGCGGCGCGCGGGCGATGGAGATTAAAATATCGAGTGGGTCTATACTGTGAATGAAATTGAAAGGCCTGCGTTCGTTATCATTGATTTGGACATCCAAATCAATGATAATGAACACGGTCCTTCATTTGACTAATTAGCGTAATTTAATGATATTTTGTTAAATTAAGAAGTGCACTTGGTGGCCGAATGGTTAGAGCACTGCTCTTGATTCAGAAGGTTGCGGGTTCGATCCCCCAAAATTTCTGTTTGATTTTTCTGTTTTTTTTTTTCATTTAAAAATGTTTAATCGGTTGCTTTGTATTTTTCATGATTAATGGAATATATTTTATAAAAGCAAAATTTGATATTATTAACAATTACTTATTTAATTAAATACGACAAATTCAGCTATTTTACGATTAAAATTTTACATTACAGTGTCTTTTAATATTTAAACATTATTATTATTATTTTTTTCTTTTTAGCAAATGTAAAATAAGAAATGAAAATATAGTCAATTTGCACGAATTTCTCCATGTTTTTATAATGAGTACTTCAACAGTGAATTTTTAGTACGAATAGAATGCAAAGCATATTTTACAATGTAAAACATATTATAAAAATAAAATGTAAAATATATACATTATTTAAACTAGAAATATCAGTACCTATTTTTGTAAAGAGGTAAAATACATGTGGTTTACCGTCTAGTTTCGTAATGAATATAAATAAAATATAGTTAGAATGTTTATAAATTTTCTACTGAATGTACAGGTATTTTAGCATTTGTTTCTCGTGTTTTATGATGTTTATTGCAATATAATAAATAATGCAATTTACATCGAAAAATGACTTTCAAGAAAAATAAATTTTTAGAAATTAATAATTTTGTTTCAACAAGGTTGTTATCGAAAAATATATTTTAATAAAATGTTTAAAAGCTTTTTTATCAAATTTTAACAAAGATTTTATTTTACTATTATAAATAAAGAAATAAATCTTTTAACATATGTTAAAAGATTTATCGTAAATCAAGGTCGTGATACCAACATATGTTGGTATCACGACCTTGATTTATTAACATTCTATTTATCCCAAAAAATATAAAGCAACTGATAAATAATTTTTAAATTAATAAAAATAGGGGAAGAAAATTGGAAATAAACGGCGAGCATTCACTTTGTATCCATACTTTTCAGGTTCATCTATGTAGGACAACCCAAATGTCAGTAAAGTACATAACAATTTTTGGTACTTTTCGGTTAGCCGGGCGCCAGTGAAAAAAAAATATAAATATATATCTACATATATGTTTGTGTAAATATGTATGTATATATATGTGTCTGTGTATATATTTATATTTGTTTTACTGGTGCCCGGTTAACCAAAAAGTACCCTTTTTTTTTTTTAGAGTTTACATTAATTTTATTGAAACCACCAATACCGTGTTTCAGGAATTCGGTGATCCGAACGTCCTCTCCCTTGTTAGTTAAAGGTGCACTGGTTATAGAAAATTAAACTTTATAATATTATATGCATTGTTTTGTACAATATATAATATTTATGTAACTGCTATCAACTAAACTAATATATCAGTTTTAGTAGGTGCTGTAGTTTTAGAGACATATAAGTTGACAGCAGTTATGTAACTATATGATGTATATATATATATATATATATATATATATATATATATATATATATATATATACATCATACTTTCGTATTCTATTATTTTTATGTTGGATCAAAGGCTTAAAAAATCAGTTTAGAATGTTAAAAATTTTAATTTTTTCAGATATCCGATCATGTTGCTACAGCTGTATCAATCAACCTACCAAACCAAGTAAGACACAAAAAAGCCCAATCACGTGATCAAATCGCCCACAGAATTTTCGTGAGTCACCCGCGCGCAGCGCGCGCTAAAAATTTGCAGGTTATGAACGCGGATCGGGCTATCTGATCACGTGATGCTTTTCATGAATGTTTCGGGGGTTTATTATGATGAAATAAAAATAGATATTCCTATTATAAGATCCATTTTTTTTGGAGGATAAAGATGTGTAGTCGCTAGTTTCACCTAATCCGAGCCACAGAAGCTTAAAATAATTGAAATAATTAAATTATTTCAATATATTAAATTATTTAAATTTCCGATAAGACCTACTCCATAACCCTTCTCTCCATCGCGCGCGCGCCGCGCGATCTTCTTTCCTGAACACAACCCTTTTTTAAAATGTTTAAATTTATTTTACCGTTGCTAATACTTTATCGTTGCCAATATAAAATAAAACCCCTGAGTAATAATTTTTAATCAACAATTTATTTTCAAGTAAAAATTTTCCACGTGAAAAATGAAAAGGAAATGAATTATTTAAGAATTAAACAGAATATGAAATGATGTCATATTAGAAATAAAACGTGCGTTTTCAAATATTTGATAATAATACAAATTGAAAGTGCATAAATACGAGTAAGTATGGAAAGCAAGCGAATATGATGTGATATATAGAAAAATAAAACAAATTTGTTTTGATGTTCAAATAAAATGATCTTAGGTTATCAAATTATTTGTGATTAATTTCTCTCTTTTTTTTTTTTTTTTCACATGAAAGGAATTATTTTAAATGTACGTAATATATGTATTTTAAATGTATGTGTTGTAAATTAAAGTTCTGTGTTTTAAATGAAATGAGTGAAAGATTTATATTTTTAATGAATTCAATACGAATGATGGTTTAGGTTGGCGATTTATCGTCTGCACACGGCTAACATAAAGATACCATATTTTTAATTTAAATTTTAAAAAGTAAAAAGAAAAAAAAATTGGATGGCAAATGTCAATGATATGCATCGCAAAATTATCCGTATCGAAAATAAGAAAATCTTAATAAAAATAACTATATTTTTTAAAAGAAAGTTGCTTTTCTCATAAAAGCTAAAGGTTTAATAGGATTGTGTCGATGTAACAGCATTTTTCCTCTATCATTTTCCCACAATCGAAAACACATTTGTAAATCGTCGTTTCGAACCGGAATTTAATTTTACATTTCTTTTAGTTTTAAAATAGGAAAAACTTTGTTGTCTTTTTTAAATATAGCTTTTTTTTAAGTTGTTTCATAATAGATTTTTGTAAAGTCTTGCAGGATAAGAAAAATTGCATAGATTTTAAAGCAATGTTTAAGTAAAATTACAATATTTTTTAAACTTAAAAAATAACAATGTTATCGAAAAGAAAATCGATTTTACCAACAAATTCGCGTAATGCAAAAGCAAAGAAGAAATAATAAAGTAATGAATCTTAACTGCCAGCCGAATTGTGTAAACTTGAACTAGCCGATCGTGCCAATTCATAACATTATAAATGTGAAAGCGCGTTCTATACATTAGAATTTTTTTTTACATATAGGTAGAACATTTCTGAGAATAGGAAGGTTAGGGGTCTGTAATTAGGCCCATAGTCAATTTGATTTTTTTTTTTATTAAGGGAAATTTGGCGCAAAATTAAATACATTGTTGTAACCAGATTTGTTTTTTGCGTGGTAAACACTTAATGGTATTTTAGATGATCATTTCCCCGCTCACCTTTGATGCCAACTATGACTGTAAAACATATTAAAAAATATTAGCCGATAATTTTCTAATTTTCTTATTGCTTCATGATGTAAATAGACTTCCTGGTTCTACTTTAAACCTGAATCGGTCATGCCATTGTCGTTCAATTTTTATTCCTAATCCTAACCCTAATCGTATCCTATCCTAATCCTGATAATAACTTTAAAGAATATTCTTTGACACGAATATGTAAATGAAATCAATATCCATAAATGGAATGAACGGAAAATAGAATAAATAGAAATGGCAAAATAAAATAACAAGAAAGTACATTTATTCGACACATAAACCTAGAGAAAGCGTAAAAAATTTCAAGCGCATGAAATAAATCAAAATAATCCTATATATACTAACAAAAATATGTAAATTTATATTATCAGATTTGTGTCGTCGGTATTTATTTGCTTAGTATTCTTGACGCGATAGAGAAAATATCGAGGTTAAATTGGGCAGAATTTAAAGTACTTTCTAGCAACCTTTATTTACATTTTAGAATCGCATCAGATTGTTATATATTTGTGAAATATCTATCAATTTATAAAATCCACAAGCAGTTTGTTCACTATTTACACCACTTAGCGTGAAGCACTTAATTTAATATATACATAAACAAGATAATGTAGTAAGAAATATATAACATATGTCTATGCAAATAAACAATATAATAATGCCCATTTAGCAATACACACATATACAAATGGTACACCACATACCACCTAAAATGCACTGTTGTATAGAAGAATTCTGCCAGTGTTTTTTTCGTTTTACGAAGAGCGATTCGTCGATTTTCACGATTTTACTTGGTCCTCCTTTTTTCATTAGTTGCAGTTTCATTTTCGCGATTGTATATATTATTTGGCATGAAATTTCACTTTTTTAAGACTGTGTTATGTCAAGGTCCCTATAGCAAAGAAATACCGTATGGTCTCCTATAAAATGTGATAAAGCTTTGGTTAATTATATATGTTGTTAATTGTCAAGTGAAATGTTTTACTAAGTTAATGCATTTATTCTTTTTTTAATGTTACGTGAACGAAGTCACGGGTAACAGCTAGTAAAATAATATATTTTATATATACCACTAAAATTGAACAATATTATATTTTAAATTGAAAAGTTTTTTTAATTTTTTTAAAATTAAATTAAATTAAATTTAATTTGCTTTTTGTTTAAATGTAATAATTTTTAGAGCAAAAAAATCAGATAAGCTTTAATAAAAACAAATTAAAAAATACATTTAAAATAAGTTGTATTCGGAAAAAAAAATCATTAACACGTTGAGCGCCACGCTTATGTTTAAGGAAATCCCAGTCAGGCCACGCACGCTGCTCAGGGCCTGATTGCTGGTGGGAAAAACTAGCGGGCCGTCAGTAAATTTAAATAGAAGTCTTCAACTTATCAACAACTTTCAACAACCAGACAAACTCCATATTCATGCAAAATTTCTCTAAAGAATAAGCCAATAATTTTTATTCTTTTTTACCGGTTGAAGTTCATCGTATTTTACAGTGTCAGTCACCAATGACTGACGTTGCACTCAACGTGTTAACTAAGAGAAAGAATCCAAATAAGAATTTCAAAATAATAATAATAATAATAATATTTGTGGTGTTTGTATTTAAGTTAATTGTCTCTAGATGACAGCACTAAAATTTGCTAAGCTATATGTACGGTAACGCCATCTATTTGCTTTCTTTAAATCTCTGCTGTAATGAGTCCATGTATGTCTTGATGTTGTGGTGTTACGTATTGTGTTAGTGAATTGTAATTAAATATGTAAAATGGCCTTCATTCGTCCACATTTCTTGAATATGTGTTCTTATTTATTTTAATTAATGTTCAATATATAATAATAATAATAATATGTATTTTTTTGCTATAAAATTTTGCATTTCGAAATTGATGAATGGAATGAACGATGCATTCCCAAACTGGATATTAAATTAAAATAATATATTTAAAAAATACTATTCAAACCGAAATATGTTATGTTTTTAAAACAGAAGATTGTTTTTTTCATTTTCCATGTAATACATTTTCAGAGGAAAAAAAAATCTCTTTTGAATAAATTCAAGACTTGATTTAAAATTTTTATTCTATTACTGTAGCATGCGTAATTATTAAAACATTATTATTATTGCATTAAATTTATGTAGTTCAATGTAAATAACAAAACTATAAACCATATATGCTAACTGTATTTATATAAAAAAATGTTTCGCATTTTTTTCTTTAATCATAGGAGATTTTTTTTTTAAATGGTTGCATCACATATACAGGGTGTCCGAAAAGTTTGGAAACGGTCAAATAACTCGAGAAATACACATCGGATTGAAAAATGGCAAAATGCATGTTCAATATTTTTGAAAAATCTATTTAGGGATATGAAAGTTGCCCCCCCCCCAACTTCCCCAACCCGGGGGGGGGGAAAGGGGCCAACTTTGAAATCTTAAATGATGATTCCCATTTTTTATTGCAGATTCGGATTCTACGGGAAAAAATACGTAACTTTTGTATTGAACATTTTCTTCGAAACATTGTAGATGACGCTGTAATCGAGTGCAATTCTGTGAGAATCGTTACCATTACAATGTCTGGAAACGCTCCAATAACTCGAGAAATAGACATCAGATTGAAAAACGGAAAAATACGTGTTTAATATTTTAGAAAAACAGCAACTTTCATATACCTAAATAGATTTTCAAAACTATTGAACATGTATTTTTCCGTTTTTAGGTGCGTTCGTAATTATATAAATACGTAGCACCTATTGTCGTCGTCTGGTTCGTCCGTCTGTCTGTCCGTCCGTCCGCATGTAACAACGCAAAAACTACCCAACCGAATGGTTTGAAATTTAAGATATATTATCTTTGCAGAATTTTGTCGAGACATTTCAAATTTTATAAAAATCGAATCAAAAATTTAGAAAATATTAATAAAAACATTTATTAAGAAATTTGATTTTTTTTTAATCGGTGCTTTTTTGTTATAGGAGCTTTCGAAGTTTAATCGTCAAGCGACCGAGATACTTTATTACAGAAATTCATCTGCAGACGATATCATTCATTTCACAGAATTAAAAATCAGCAAGATCTGAATATTTATATAACTAGTTATAGTACGAACGCACCTCATTTGTCACGTTTGACGTACAATTTCCAACTTGTTCAATACGATGTATATTTCTCGAGTTATTCGAGCGTTTCAAGACATTGCAATGGTAACGATTCTCACAGCATTGCACTCGATTACAGCGCCATCTACAATGTTTCGAAGGAAATGTTCAGTACAAAAGTTACGTATTTTTTTCCGTAGAATCCGAATCTGCAATAAAAAATGGGGGTCATCATTTTAGATTTCAAAGTTGCCCCCCTTTCCCCCCGGGGGGGGGGGGGAACTTTCATATCCCTAAATAGATTTTTAAAAAATATTGAACATGCATTTTGCCGTTTTTCAATCCGATGTATATTTCTCGAGTTATTTGACCGTTTCCAGACTTTTCGGACACCCTTTATATACCCATACCAAGCACAACTTTTAACCCCTTCAGGGGCAAAGTACTCTTGTAGCTAAAATATTGAAATGACTGATTGACACCAGGATACACGAATGAATTTTTTTTTTTTTAAATAAGTAAAACCTTTTCCTCATGTACCTCATAAATTAAAAATTTGGTTATAAAATTCTGGTGTCATTGTGGCATTTTGGGATTAAAATTAAGTGGTATATATTATATACCGGTGCCTTTCAAGGGGTTAAGCTTACTTACACAAATAAAAAAAATACACTGGTCTAAGTACAATATGATTATCAATGAATATAAATCAAAATCTGAATATAAATCATATGAAACATGAATATAAATCAAAATCTGAATATAAATCATATGAAACATGAATATAAATCAAAATACATTTATGTTTTAATCAAACTACGACTGATGTTCTTATTCATAAAGTAAAAAAAAAAAAAAAGAATTTATTTATTTTTAGTTTTTTAGCAAGGTATGTTTATTATGTTAAAAGAATATATTTGAATAATCATCTTATGAGAAGCTTATTGAATAATTCAGTTGAAATAAAATTTAATTGCTCAGATTTTCAAAGTATTTCTGTATTTTTAACTAGTTTCTGTAAATTTTAGTATTATGCTAGCTTAATCAGCTTTACAATTGAAACAATAATTCAGAACAAAATAACACAGAAGATAATAAATAATAAGTTTTTTAATGTAACGTTTTCCGCACAGCTCTTCCTTGGTATTTTTCAAAAATTAATAATTATATTATTGTTCTTCAAAAGAGATTGCATTAACTCCGAAACTTTGTTTCGTTTATTATAAAAACTTTTATAAGCCGATTAAGGGGAAAAAAGAATTACGATATTCAGCAAGCTCCACAAAAGGAAAATTAATTCATGAAAGAAAGGGGCTGTTTTACGTTTTCAAAACCTTAAATTTACTGTCATAATAAAGAAATTTACAAGCAGACAATATATATTGTTTTAAATTTAAAGATAAATAATATGAAGAAACAAGTTATTTCGTTTGTGTTTTTATTTCTTTTATTTTTAGATTTTTTTGGAAATATAATGTATATCTATTTGTTATAAAAAATTATAAATTTATGAACTATTTTATCGAATTTATTTGATTTTTATGTAAAAAAAATTAAAGGATATTTTTGTGGTAAAGGTTAGTTAAAAATGAATATGATGAGCTTTAAATTAACAGCATTTTCTCATTTTGTGTTACGAAAAACTTTCCGCCTTTACTTATTTTATAGGAAGATTGAATTATGGCTAGCAGCGCGCATTTACAATGCTTTAGTGTTTAGTAAGAAGGAAATAAAGTCAGTAATTAAAAGAAGTTGTAATGACTGGGAGTTAAAGGCGAACCTAAAAGAATTGAGTAAAGTAAAGTAGCAAACTGTATTAAGGGTGTATTAAAAAAAAAAAAAAAAAAAAAAAAAATCCACGCTCAATAACGCAAAATTTTGAGAGACATTATTCCCAGACTCATTTTTAAAAGTAACAACAGGAAACTTGGCGGCGTGACTTACAACAAAGACATTTATAAGGGCCCCATGTTTTTATTTTTCGTTCAATTAATTAGAAATTGATTTACAGACAATTATTTTCACAGTACGATCATTTTTTTTGTTTCCATCGCTATCGCTTCTGGAAATTCAGTTCAAAATGTCCACTTTGACAGCATTTTTTGAAATATATTCTGCCTTTATCAAAAAATCGAGACAGTGGGGACATTATAAAGTTTCTGAATAAGAGAACCTGCCAATTGGATGCATTGTAGAGCAAAAATGAATTTACGAATGTGTCTCAAAATAAGAAGTTTGGATTTGAATATACCCTTAAAATTACAAGTAATTATCAAAGTTGCTGATATATATATATATTTTAAATCTACAAACTGTGGTACAAATTAGCGTTTTTAATACTTTCCAACTTAGTTGAAAAGTGTTTATGAATTCGGTTTGTCTGTTCGTCTGTCTGTCTGCCGTCTGTCCGATTCTAACTCGCGTAAATATACCCGGATTGCCATGCAATTGATATATGTAATTGAGATTTACTGTGGAATGTGAGTAGCATTTATAGGTCATTTACAGGGACATTCAAAAGAATTCCGTTACATTACGGTCTATAGAAAAAAATCGTTTTCCGTGTATTTTAATGATGTTACACGATTTCAAATACATTGTAATTTATATATATCACTAAAATGCACTACAAGAGCCTTATTAGAGAATATGGTGGGTATAGCATTCATCGTTCATTTACGGACAAAATAATTCGGGAACAGTACTGTCTATGAACAATAACTGCTGAAAGTGCGTTTTCAGTTGTGGTACGCGTTTTAAATTTAACTATTTTTTTTATATGTTACTTAATGTATATAATTCCTATAGATCATATACAGATCAGCACAAAAGACATCGAACACATTTAGGTTTATTGATGGAAATTGCTAAATAGGATTTTTTAACTGTGTTATGCGCTTCCTAAGTGAACTAAATTTTAGCATACTATGCAGTATATATACACAAGGGTGCAAAAATCTATGCGCCAATGGGTTGATTCCCACCACTATATTTTATTAGTATTCTTCGTCAAATTTTATTAGCATACTTCGTCTAAATTTTATCAATATTCTTATTAGGCGAAGAATACTAAAAATTTAGTGGTGGGAATCGGCCCATTGGCGCCTAGATTTTTTCACCCCTGTATATACATATCTATAGATCACTATAGATCTTTACAAGAAGAAATTATTGGATTCATGAAAATTTTCTACTTTACGTTTTAGAATTTACTGTACTGAACACGATTTCACTGTTTTTAGAAAATGTATGTCTTTGAGTCTGTGACTCTGTCTGTCTGTACGTGACAAAAATTTTGTGGGCACTCTCTCTCAATAACTAATGCACGGAATTTATTAAAACTTTAGATTCAGTTATTCCCTGATATAAATTGGTACTGATTAGTTTTTGGTGTAACTAGCCCAACAGGTGGCGCTGCTATGCTGCATTTTTCGTGATTTCCGCTATAGTGCGCTCTATCTCAAGAACTAATGACCTGATTTTCATCAAACTTCAGATTCTGTTAGACCTTGATATAAATAAATGCTGATTATGTTTTGGTGTAAATAGCCCAACATGTGGCGCCGCTATGCTACTTTTTTAATGATTTTCACGATAACTATATATCAAGAACTAATGTACAGATTTTCATCAAATTTCAGATTCTGTTAGACTTTGACATAAGTTGTTGTTGATTAGGATTTGGTGTAAATCTCTTAGCAGGTGGCACTGCTATGCTGCATTTTTCAGGATTTACACGATTTTAGCGATAGTAATATCTCAGGAACTAATGCACGGAATTTAATAAAACTTTAGATTCAGTTAGACCTTGATATAAATTCGCGCTGATTTGTTTTTGGTGTATGCAAAACTGTGTGATATAGAAGTAAGTTTTGGGATTGGCACATCCGCCTAATTTTTAACTTGGTTTTTGTATGTAATTGATTTTTGTAATCGAAATATAGGTAAGCAACTTCGTGAAAGACGATAGTTTATTAAATTTTATATTGAGAGCAACTTGATGCTAAAATAACAAGTTTCAAGCCTGATATTGACAATCTGATCGGTAGAAATCCATGTTATAAATCACACTGATTTTAAAAAAATTACACTTTTTACGAAGGTATACATAATACTCATTTTTTTATTATACAGTTATTAATGAACATAATTTTTCATGCTTAACAAAAGAAGGAGTATATTAAACTCTTTTTAATTAACTTAACTTGTGACGGAGAAACCTTTTTTATGCAGTGAATAATCTCCACGTGCAGCGAATGATCGAAATAAGAACATGTTAAAAACCAGAACCCAATTAACTATAAGTACTTTAAGTGACAACCGCAGATGCAAAACAGTGAACAAAACCAGAGACTGTCGAAACTAACTAATTGGAGAAACTCTGCAGACCTCCCTACTTCAAAACTACAGCTGTTATCCCGCGCGTGTGCACAGAACTTAAAAACATTCCCTTCAGTTTCCAAAATGTTCCCGAGCAGTTAAGACGCTCTTGTACATATATGATGTAAATATATTTAATATAATGTAAAATTGGAGCACTTATACGCAGCCTCCAAACGCGACTTAAAACATGTACATCTAGCCAAGAATTATATTATATTCAAAGGAAAATGAATCTTCTGTTTATTTTACACAATTGTCACTTTCTACTAATACTTCTTATTCTTCCAATATAAGTGAATCAATGGATCAGATAAATATCGCTACAACACTTTGGATTACTACTGTGGGTATATTCAGCGCAAAAAGGAAAATCTCAGGTAAGCTGAACAAACTTCTTTAACATATCAAAAGATGAAAATGTATACTAAATTTGAAGACTGATTTAACTATTTATAAAAATAAGAAAATTTATTACGCTACCGACGGTTCCCCTAACAAAGATTATGAAAGACTGATTCTGAAAAAAGAATATTATCCCAGTATCAAAAACGATAATTTAACAAATTTCTAAAAATATAATAATAAATAAAAGAACACTAAAAAAGAAAAAAAATGAATGCGATAAAAGAAAATACTCAATTTATTGAAAAACTCAATTCTACAAATTATAGTACATGGAAGTTCAAGATGCAGATGTTCCTGATTAAAGAGGAACTCGACGATATTATAGTACAAGATCCACCAGCTCCACCCGATCCCGCATGGCACAAAAAAGATCGCAAGACTAGAGCTTTAATTAACCTAAGCATCGATGATTCTCAAATCGTAAATGTAAAAAACTTAGATACTGCCAAATTAACATGGGAAGCTCTGAAAAATATACATGAGAGAAGCAATTTATCTAGTAAGCTTTACCTGTTACGGAAACTATACAGTACTAAATTAGCTGAGGGTGCAAACATGATTTCACATATCACTAATATCTTGCAAATTATAGATAAACTTAATGCCATTGGAGAAAATATTAGCGATTCACATATTTCCGCGCTATTTCTGTGTTCTCTTCCCCCCAGTTACAATACTTTGATAACTGCGTTGGAGGCGAGACCAGAAAATGAGCTCACCCCTGATTTTATCAAAAACAAATTAACTGATGAATATAATCGTAGACATGAAATGTCAGAACAATCACATAGCGGATATAACAACAATGAGAGAGCATTTAAAACAAATAGGAGATATACACACACTGAAAATAGAAGAGAACAAAAATATTGTAACAACTGCAAAATGAAAAATCATTCGACTTACGAATGCTGGCACTACAAGAGCAGAAACACGGTACAATCCGGAAATCCTCGTAACAATCAATTCAAAAATAAAAAGAATTTCTCATCTTCATTATGTTATGAAAAAAACGAAACTCATAGGGAAAACAAAGTTCCAAACGAAAGAAAATACGCAAATGATCAAACGCAAAATAAAGCATTAATCACTCAAAAAGTAGGCAAAAATAACTGGATTCTCGATTCAGGATCTACCTCGCACATTTGTAATGATAAAAGCCTATTTAGTAAATTTATTGATTATAATAAAACTTCAGTAACGATCGCGAATGGTAATAAACTGACAGCGTTAGGTTCAGGAGAAGTTTTTATAAAAACATTAACCCCCGAAGGAAAAGAAAAACTAACGAAATTACTCGAAGTGCTTTATGTCCCAAACTTAGAGTCGAACCTAATTTCGGTTAGTAAAGCCGCTAAAAACGGGTGTAAACTAATCTTCGACGATAATAAATGCGATTTGATCTTTGATGAAGAAATATATATTAGGGCGAAAAATGAGAAAAACTTATACATTATTGAGGAAATAGACGATGTGGAAGAACCACAAAATTATGTAAACACAACGTATAACTGTGACAGCAAACAATGCATAGATCTCTGGCATCGCAGACTAGGTCACAGAGATTATGACGCGATTAAATCAATGATAACAAATCAAATTGCGGACGGAATAAAGATAGGAAAATGTAAACATCAAAATAAAACATGCGTAACTTGTATCGAAACTGAATTAACTAACATGCCGTATCCTAAATCAGCAACAAATCGAGCTACTAATATTGCGGATTTGATCCACAGTGACGTGTGTGGACCTCTAGATACACCGACTTTAGGCGGAAAAATTTATTTTATGACTCTTATTGATGACTATTCCCGATATACTACGATATATTTATTATCTAAAAAGAGCGAAGTTGCTGAAAAGATAAAAGAGTACGTAACGATGATATACAATCAGTTCGGTAAAAAACCTAAGGAAATTAGATCGGATAACGGTCGTGAGTATGTAAATCAAGAGATCGATGAATACCTAAAACAGAACGGAATTTTACACCAATTGACTGTCCCGCATAATCCGAACCAGAATGGAGTTGCGGAGAGAAAAAATAAAAGTTTATTAGATATGACTAGAAGTATGCTATCACAAGCAAAATTAAGCAAACATTTTTGGGGTGAAGCCATAAACACCGCAACATACTTACAAAACCGACTCCCAACTAAAGCAAACAACAACAGAACACCTTACGAATTATGGAAAGGAATTAAACCGAATTTAAAACACTTAAGAACATTCGGTTGTAAAGCGCTATTTTACGTCGATAAAGTAAATAGAGGAAAACTCGATAACAGGGCTCAAACCGGAACGTTTGTAGGTTATGATACACGATCGACTGGTTATAGAATTCACACACAAGGAAAACAAATTATAATAGCGAGAACGGTGAAATTTCTTGAGAATGAAAATGTACACTCAGATAACATTGAGGAGATACAAATCACCACAAAAACATCCGATGACAATACACAATTACCGGATAGACATGAAAATCACTTAGAAATAAAACTTGACAGCGAAGAGACACCATCCGTGCCCAAACAGCAACCAATTGAACCAAGAAGGTCTAATAGGACAAATAGAGGCGTTCCTCCTGACAGATATGTTTGTCTCATAAATAGTTCATCTGAAAACATTCCCGAAAATTGGGAAGATATCGAAAAAATGAAAAATACTAATGATAAACAAAATTGGATAAAAGCAACACAAAATGAAATCCAATGCCTAAGAAAAAATAACACTTGGACTTTAACAGATCCACCACCCGGAACAAAAATTATCGGCTCAAAATGGACTTTTAAACTAAAAAAGGACAATTTAGGAAATATTCAAAGCTATAAAGCGCGTCTAGTAGCACAAGGATATAGTCAAAGATTCGGGATTGACTATGATCAAACCTTCGCACCTGTAGTTTCGCACGCTACAATACGTGCATTTTTCATCTCTGCATTGCACAAAAGTTTGAACGTTAAACATGTTGACGTTACCACAGCATTCTTGCACGGTGAATTAACTGAAACTGTTTATATGAGTCAACCAGACGGGTATATTAAACCCGGCGATGAAAGAAAAGTTTGTAAACTTCAAAAAGCCATCTACGGTCTTAAGCAAGCCGCAAAGGCCTGGTACACCAAAATATCGGAAACACTCACAAACAATAATTTCATACAGAGCAAAAATGATCCATGTCTGTACTTTAAATCAAATCAAGAAAATCCGATATACATCATCATTTATGTAGATGATATCCTGATAGCAGGAAAGGACAGTGACATCGAAGAAACAATAAACCAACTTAAGAAAGAATATGAACTAAAAAACTTAGGAGAAGTGAATAATTACCTAGGAATAAACATTAATAAAATCAATGATACATATTACCTAAATCAAAACAATAAAATACAGGAACTAGTGAAAAAACTGAATTTAAACGACATGAAACCTCATTACACACCAATGATTGCTGGATTCAACAGACTTGAAGACGATGATAATCTTTTACCTAATAACACGAAATATCGACAAGCCACAGGCACATTACTTTACATATCAACAATCACGCGTCCTGACATATCCGCAGCAGTCAACATATTATGTCGTAGAAATGAAACACCACGCCAAAAGGACTGGACAGCAGTGAAAAGAATCATTTCATACCTTAAAACTACAGAAAATTTGAACTTAACTCTTAGCGCAAACAGCAAGCCCATCCTAACAGCATACGCCGATGCAGACTGGGCAGGTGACTTGAAAACACGTAAATCAACATCAGGAAATCTATTCATGCTAGGAAAATCGCCGATTTACTGGATTACAAAAAGGCAAAATTGCATTGCACTTTCGTCAGCCGAAGCTGAATACGTTTCAGCTAGCAACGCAGCACAAGAATTAACTTGGATAACAAACTTGCTTAACGATCTCAACATTCCACAAAAATTACCCATCACGATTTTTGAGGATAATATGTCCTGTATAAAAATGACTGAAAACGATAAAGATACTAAGCGATCCAAACACATCGACATACGTTTCCACAACATCAAACTTATGAAAGAAGAAGGAAAAATTGATTTACAATACTGCCCCACTGAAGAAATGACAGCCGACACTCTCACGAAGCCCACTCCCAAACCTGTGTACGAGAAACACCGTAAGAAACTGAATCTTCAACCATTCCCCACACAGGAGATTACGGGGGAGTGACGGAGAAACCTTTTTTATGCAGTGAATAATCTCCACGTGCAGCGAATGATCGAAATAAGAACATGTTAAAAACCAGAACCCAATTAACTATAAGTACTTTAAGTGACAACCGCAGATGCAAAACAGTGAACAAAACCAGAGACTGTCGAAACTAACTAATTGGAGAAACTCTGCAGACCTCCCTACTTCAAAACTACAGCTGTTATCCCGCGCGTGTGCACAGAACTTAAAAACATTCCCTTCAGTTTCCAAAATGTTCCCGAGCAGTTAAGACGCTCTTGTACATATATGATGTAAATATATTTAATATAATGTAAAATTGGAGCACTTATACGCAGCCTCCAAACGCGACTTAAAACATGTACATCTAGCCAAGAATTATATTATATTCAAAGGAAAATGAATCTTCTGTTTATTTTACACAATTGTCACTTTCTACTAATACTTCTTATTCTTCCAATATAAGTGAATCAATGGATCAGATAAATATCGCTACAACACTTTGGATTACTACTGTGGGTATATTCAGCGCAAAAAGGAAAATCTCAGGTAAGCTGAACAAACTTCTTTAACATATCAAAAGATGAAAATGTATACTAAATTTGAAGACTGATTTAACTATTTATAAAAATAAGAAAATTTATTACGCTACCGACGGTTCCCCTAACAACTTGGTTTTTATGTGTAAAGATAAAATATTTTAATCGATTTTTGACTCAGTTCCTTATAAGCTAGAATTATAAAATATATGTACACAGATGTGATTCCGATAACAAAATTTAAAAAAAAAGTATTTTTAGAACCTAATTATAAATTAATAAATTAATTTTAAAGCATTTTCCTGTTGGTCGGCCACAAGTGATAAATCGTCAAATAATCTTTATGATTACAACAGGTTACGAGTTCAAAAACAATTTAGTTCAACCATCTTGCCAAAATATGTCAACTGGAAATATTTTTAAATAGTAGAAATATTAATAAATAATAAAGAGTGTAATATTTTTTTAAAAATAAAAGATACTCTTTTATTTTTTTATTACACCGCATTATTATTATTGTGATTAATCCCATTAGAAAACCCATTTTCGTATGTAAGCTTCGTACGAAGCTCGTTTTTTTCCCAGGATAGATTTTACAACAGCCTGTACCTATATATTAGCTGGGTCAAATGACAATAAAATTTGAGAATTACTGACTTTTTTTTTAATAGTTTTCATTTACCTTAAATACAATTTGTAGGAAAACAACGATTAAAAAACATATCTGTAAGTTATCAATTGCTGTATTTTCGAGAATTTTTTATCTTTCAGATAATAATATTGTTAATAATGATAATGATATTAATAGTAGTTATAGCAATGATTATGATCATCGCATTCTCTGATATGTATGATCACTTCTTAGTTAGTAAAAAAAAAGTTATACGGAAACACAAATTTCCGTCCTAAAAAATGGACCAAACTAAGTAATCTTTCTTCTCAATTTTCTACATTCTAGAACGTGTGGTGCATCAAAGATATCAATCTCAGAAATAAAAAATAACGGGAAAAATTATACATACAAATTATACATACATTATTATTCTTAAAGAAAAAAAAAATCCTTTAGCTATTTTGTTGTCAATGCTTTTCTTTTTTGCGCCGTAATTTTTAAAAAAGTCGCCATAGGCAAATTGAGGTTTCTTGGCTAACTAATGAAGGTGTTCATATCTAATCAACACTTGCTGTTATAACCAGATACTTATTTATAGCTCTTCAAACGTTCTCGTGCCTTTTGACTAACGACATTTCGACATTGCCTAAGTTTTGTGTTTTCTAAGGTTTTCAAATTATGAGTACTGAAATTTTTGCACGATTTGCCGAATATTGTGTTTGAAAAGTATTAAAAAAAAAAAAAAAAAAGTTGTTACAGCGTGCGTTATTACATTCAGATAAAAGCAACAACACCCTTGACTCCCCCATTAAGACTGCACATATTTGTCTTTAATTAATTTTTTATTTGTTTACTATTTAGAGACGAAATAATTAAAAATAATTTCAAAAATGAAAATTTCTCTGGTACATCTTGTATGGCAAATGGAGAGGTTAATCTTTGAGCATGAGATGTAAATCTACAAGAAATCGATTATAAACATTTTCTGTATTCAAGCACATTTTGATTTATTGAAGGAGAAATCTCACATTTTAGTGATAATGATAAATCTTACAATAATAAATTACAGTGATAAATCTCACATTTTACTTAAAATTCTAGGGAATAAGAAAGAAAAGGCTTTGCAAGCATATGATGAAAAAAATTACCATATTTACTTGTTATCTCTCTATATTAAAAAAAAAAGTAACGATTTGGAAATGTGCCAAACGATTTGGAAATTGACCAATGAAAATCTGCGTAGATCTTCGTGGCTTTTTTTTCTTTCCATTGTTGTGAGGATAAAATAGAACTAATAAATATTAAAGACACGTGGCTTTTAGGTCGAATTTTTTTATTTGCAAGTTAAATTTTGGTAAAAATATTTATCCGCGTGCACGTTATTTTTATAAGCGAATAAAAATTAATATTTATTGTGACGTCACGGGAATATTGTCCATTGGGTTTATTTTACGATTATGCATTTGTTGATGCCATTTTTTCATTACAATTAAATACAAAACATATTTTTATTTGTATACATAGTATTTGGAAATGTGTCAAACGATTTGGAAGTGAACCAATGAAAATCTGCGTAGATATTTCCGGCTCTTCTTTTCTTTTCTTCTAGAAAATAGGGATTGTTACGTGATACCGAACGGAATCGCGAAGGGTTTGAGAGCGTAGCGAGCAAGGGGGCGGAGCCCCTCTAGTTTAGTAAAAGAAAATTTTACTGAGAATTGCAGCAAAAATAATTTGAAATGGGAAAATAAATTAATACAGAGATAAACGTAAAGCGGAGCAAGTGAACGCATCGTGAAATCAAAGATTGTACAGCTTGTACAATATTACAGCTGATATAGAAAATTTTCCATTTATTACAGCAGATTTGTTTGAATTAAAATATAAGAATAACTTTGTAGCAATATGATAATATGCGTGGTTATTCTGTATAAGGGTGCTCAATTCGAATATGTTTGCGGTTATGGTCGAATGAGTTTTGTGCATGTGATCGTGTTGTCTTGCGTTGTTACCATTCGTGAGAGAATCGGAATCCTATTCTGTCTTCCTTTAAGTTTTACAAAGTGTATAAAGTCTCCTTAAATTGGCTATCATAGGTACTTTACGAAGTGATATTAAGAGCCTACACTAGTCACGTGAAGATACTCGCCAGCTATAGATAAATCATTAGCAGTGTTACTTTCAAATTTTTCGTTTGCATTTCAATAATTTTAAGGGATTTGTTTTGCATAGGATACCTGAAGTAGATATATAACGTTATAAGTTTTTAATTTTTGTTGTAGTTTTTTATGAGGATATTTTTACTTTCAAAACCGGTTTCAAAAAAAAAAAAAAAAAAAAAAAAAAAAAAAACACCTTCAATTAAAGTCCAAAAATACAATGTTTGACATGAACCCTCAGATATCCTATGCAGAAAAGAAAAAAGAAAACTTAAATCCTTTTAAAATATTGAAATGCAAACGAGAAATTTAAAAAGAACGCTGCCATTGGTTTGATAATAGCTTGAGTGTTTATTTGTGTGACTGGTAAGGTGATTATGGTTGTAAAGTGACCGTACATAATAAAGATTCAGCAAGAGGTTTCATATTTTCAACTGTTTTCGCCTATTATAGGATTCTTAGCTGCTTCTACACGTACTATTGGAGGGAATTCACACGTAAAAACATGGAAGCCAGTGCTGCTGTGAGTTTGTATTTTGGCAAGGTGTTAAACTTTTGTGATTCAGATAAATGAAGAAGCGATATCTACGGGACCAATTTAGAATTTAAATGCTCATACATAGAGATTTATTCTCTAAGTGAATTTTTGTTTTTAATAAAAGAGCTTTTAATGTGTAGCCATCCTTTTATTAGAGAAGGAGTGAATTTTTAAGGTTGAACTTTTAGTTGAGAATGTTGGAGAAAACTCCTTCCCCCTTCTTAAGTTCAGTGTGTTATTGGAATTAATCAAAGTCGTGCTATTAAATTATTCCTCTTCAGTGTTTAACCATTTTCAATTTTAACTGAGTAAAAAGATGCCTAGGCCGGGAGTCGAACCCAAGACCTTTGGATTAAACGGGCAATGCTCTGCCTATTGAGCTACCTGAACCGACAACCGGCAGACACATTTCACTCAGATGATATCTTTATCTTTATCAATTAGTATGACTGAGTTTTAAAAGTAATGAAGAATTTTGAATTTGTTAAATAAACTTGTTATTTCTTTGTTAATATCGTGGCTATGGATCTTTAACAGGCTGACGAGATCGAAGGTTTCGCTGCAACTTATATAGCGTAATTGTAAGAATATTATACAAAAACAATAATTTTGTTTAATAGTTTAACCTTGTTTTGATTTAATTAGTTTGAAAATACTCGCAATGAGATAGTAAAGCATATTGTGAAGCTTAAAAAAATTAAAAAGTAATAGTAAGTAATATTTATTTTAATATTTTTTTCTGATTTATATTTTATTATATTTTTAAATAAGTATAAAATATATGCATTATTACATAACTTCTTGCATAACTTAATTGTTGAAAAATACTTTCAGAATATCCACTGCATTATTAACAAAAGTTATTAAAATCTTTAATTGAAAATGTACTGCAGAAGCACGATTGCGAAATTTTAGTTAAAAATTTGCAGTGGTCTTGAAAATTCCTTTTACAAATTTTAATGAACCTGTCAAATAATGATGACACTTTAACAATAGCTCAGTAATTAAGTATTTATAGTTCCGAATTCCAAGGTAATCATTATTTGTTCACGTAAAAATACCATTGTTCAAGTAATTATGTTGGAATGAATGCCGTACTTGTGTTATATGACATTCATTCAGACACTTGATATGAAAATGATTTCGATTAACATGTAATAAAAGATAATATTGTTTAGAATGATAAATAATAGAAGAATAATTTGTTATTATGTAAGATTTGGCAGTAACTGTCGAGTCATGCTGATATATAAGTCAATACTTTTTCTTTTTTCCATTATTGTTTAAATGTGAACTAGTTTGTCTATTCAACTATGATTCTGAAATTATAACAGATTATTGCGATGAATACGAGACGCCAAATGTAAAATCAGAATATTATATTGAAGTTATTCTGATTTAATGACAAGTTGGAAAAATAAAGTAGTAGTATATAACTTACTGAAGTAAAATGAATCAAGAAACTAGCTTCAAATAATATAAGTATAAAATGCTTTGTTATCAACGCAGTGTTTAAAAATCACGACAATCGTTTCGAAGCGAATAATTAAACCTATTCTTCTTAAAAAATCCATGAGCAGTGAGAAAGCATATACGTAATATAAGACAGACCATTACGCTTTTAAACTTATAGTGCTATTAACAAAATATTTTATACTTCTAATATTAGGGGATAGTAGGGCAAAACCGCGTAGGCGGGTCAAACCGGGTACCCTGTTTTCTCGCTGATGGGTGCTGCCCTGTGGACAGTACCCGTCTCAACTACATCCCCTAGCAGTGTGCCGGGTTTTGAGGTGAGTTAATCTCTGTGTCCGTGCAGTGCTCTTGGAAATAAATTCAGCTCAAAAATTTAAATTTTTTGCCGTTTTTTCTGTTCTTTAAATAAATCCAGCCTGACGGATCAATTTAGGTAAGTAAACCACTGTTTTCTATAGCTTTCATACAACATTTTGATTCCAAGTAGAAGTGTGTACGACCAACTATCCAGGAGAACGACCATTTTGATTTTTGGTCGTCTGTTGGGGTAAAACCAGGTAGATTTGCATTGAATTCTACAATGAATTACTTCTTCACTCAACAGTTGGTGAAGGATGGATACAGTGTTCTGTCTGCAAAGAGTGGACACATGACATGATGTGATGCGGATGCGGATACATGAGTGATGCGGATACAAGAAGTAAAAGCTGAGAAAGCCATTACATGACAACTTTAAAAATTGCTTGAAAACCGAAAACAAAGTTACTGACCTTAAAAAATGCATATATGTTTGATTCAAAATTTATTACAATAATGCTTTTTTGTTACTGGAAGTGTAAAAACTTAATTTCTGATTCGTACCCGGTTTTACCCAACTACCGAAATTCGGAGCTCTTTCAGATTATTCTTGAAAACGACTTTTCTCAAGAAGAGAAGAATTTTCCTGTGGCAACGGGTGTGATTTTTCAATAGCGCAGATGTACCCAAACACTTTTGTGGGGGTGTTCCAATTTTTCCGCCCTTCTAGACTTTTGAAAACAAAGGAAAACTGTTAGGTTACCGTATTTATCCTACTTTCCCCTACATATATTTACATTTTATATTTTCATTATTTTTAAAAATATCCCCCAGTAAATGGATCCCCAAAAAAGGGCCTTACTTTGCAAAAGGTCGGGTAGTTCTGCTTTTTGGATATGTTATATAGGTTAATCTTTGTCATATTAGTGTTCTAATAAAAAAAAACGAAGTTTACCAACTTCCTCGGTTATTTATGAGCTTTGGAAAAAAATTACATTCATGAAATTTATTGTATAGTTTAACTTCTACCAGATTGGTAGCTTTTTTTCACTAAAATGTATTGGTAAAGGGTTGCTATTAAAAAAAAAACTCCAATATTTCACCGATTTTTTCTATTTTACCTGGACTTTGGAACAGTGTATTTTCTTTATTTATAGGCCTAGAAGAAAACAAATACTTTACATATGTAGTTTATTGCAAACTTTATCCTCCATAATATGTATATAAAAACATTTCGCTAAAAAGTACTGGAAAGAAGTACAGAAAAACCTTGACAAAGCAAAATTTTGTAACTTTTTCAAGATGACGACTCACGCGGATAGGGGAGGAGGTTGAAAATTTAGGTTTCTTATTAGAACATCAGACTATACAATATACCCCAAAACAGAACTACCGAACTTTTGGAGGGTAATATTTATTATTTATTATTGAGGGTTATTAACTGGACTAATTTTGTTGATTCTTTTTCATTTACCCGAATGTTAGAGCACTGGTTAGAGCACCCGAATGTAGTCGCACTGTTATTTATGGACCTAGAAAAAAAAGAATTTATGGAATTTTCTGAACATGGTATCCTCTACCAGTTTTGCAATATATGCTGTCTTTCGTTAAAATATACTGTTAAGAAGTTTTCGTCCAGGGAACTGAGAAAATTCCAATATTTCGCCGATTCTTACTATTTTACCCCAAAACTTTAGAGCTGTGTAGCTCCGTTATTTATGAATTTAGAAAAAAACTTTATTCATGAAATTTATTGCAAATGTTCTCATTTAGAAAATTGATATTGCGAGTATTTCGCTAAACTATACTGGTAAGGTGTTAATGAATGTTAATGAAGATAAATCTTGAAGACTTTTTTTTTTCTTTTTTAAAGATGATGGCGAGGGGGGAGGGGAGGGATAAAAAACTTGAATGTTTTATTAGAACATTAATATATACAACATATCCAAAAAGCAGAATTATCCGACTTTTTGAAGATAAAACTGTTCTATTTACTGGATTAATAAGATCAAATAAATAATAATAATAATAATAAATTAACCCGGGTGTGTTTTTTACTCAAATAACTTTACGTCTTTTCCTGGATTGGTTAAAATAATAACTTTAAGGTGGTATTAAAAAAATATTTTTCCACGCTCAACAACTCAAAATTTTGAGACACATTTTCAGACTCATTTTTAAAAGTAAAAACATGAAACTTGGCGGCATGATTTATGAAGAGATTTATAAGGGACCCCTGTTTTTATTTTTCGTTCAATTTATTAGATATTGATTTACAAACAATTATTTTCACAATGTGATAACTTTTTTTTTGTTTCCAGCGCTATTGCTTCGAGAAATTCGGTTCAAAATGTCCACTTTGACAGCATTTTTTGAAATATATTCTGCCTTTATCAAAAAATCGAGACAATACGGACATTATAAAGTTTCTGAATAAGAGAACCTACCAATTGGATGCATTTTAGAGCAAAAATGAATATAAAAACGTGTCTCAAAATAAGCAGTTTGGATTTTAATCCACCCTTCGCTGCGTTTTTTCTTGAAGTTGACATACGTACGTAGTGTATCTTTTTACCGTAATATCTCACCGTATACTGAGAGTAATAGGATTGATAGTTTGATCACTTTACATGTACACTGAGACCCCAGTCTCAGTTCTAAAGAAATATGTATAATATAATATATTTATATTCTATTATATAGAAAATTTGCATATTTTAAAATTCTACAAATATCTGAAATTTAATTTTACGAGGTTTAACATTCTGAATTCTAAAAGTAAGAAATTTCGAGATTTGATGCCCTGTATGAAATTTTCCTTTAAAATCATTTGCTATAATCTTAACTACAGTTTTTAGATTTTTTTCGTTTAAAGCTATTAAATTAAAAATAATACAGAAATATTTGTTAAATTTCAAACATTTATTTTTTGAGTTATCTACCTCCAAATAAAAAAGGGTTCATTTGAGCCGTTTCGTTTAAAATTAATATTTAAAAATGGTCAGAAAAATGTTTTTAATTTTATATTTTGGAACATAAAATTATTACTGTTATTTATTAAATTAAACTTATTTTTTTAAATGAGTTCAGTCTTTAAAAATTTTGACGAATTCGCTCAAAGAGTTCTGATTATTGAGAAAAAAAGCGTTTGAAGAATTCAGGTTTGAGCTACTTTCGGATTTGTATTAGATAGTTTGAAATGAAATATTTTGGAGTATGGTTTTATTTTTTTAAAATTATATTTAAGAATTATTATTTTGTAAGTTTATTGAATTTCTCATATCGAGTGAAAATATCCTTAATGAGAAATATATGACAAACTTTTCTATAAATCGTACTAGAGCAAATCAACAAAATACATTTTTGCTTTCGATATCCATTCGCAATAAAATATTAATATTTAAAAAACTAGATAAATTGCTAACACTCTTCCAATAAAAATATTTCCTAAATAAGTTTTCTTTTCTTTTAATATTTATTTCGTTTGAATGCTTTACGTATTGATTTGAGTATATTACACTTCAAATAAGTGAAATAATAATAATAATAATAATAAACCCTGCTTTGCTGAAAGATTTTACTTGCATATCTGAGTGTTTAATATAAATACTACTTTTATTTTAAACTTCTATTATTTATACTCCTAGATACAAATACCTCTATTTTAAAATTGTATTTAATTTTAAAATTGAACTTTATTTTAAGAATTCTTCAGAATAATTTCTTTCTGCGTATCTATGTCACAAAGTACCTATCTTTCAAATTTCATGATTTTAGGAGTGGTTTAATCTGCATCTTAAAGTCTGTCATATCCAATTGTTGATATGCGAGATTTTTCTATGACTATATGACTTACTATGTCTTTTTATTACACATATCATTTAAACTTTATAACCAAACACCATATAAATATGTTCAATATACTATCAACATTTCTATTAACATTGCAAGTATCTTTTAAATTCACTCAGTAAAAATTAAATTAAAAGTTACGTTTCTTTACATTATCGGAGTTCTTAGTACGTGCAATAGATATAACAATCACTTCTTCAACAAATGAAAATACTAGTGATTAATTAAGAATCATCCACAATCTTAATTCACAGAAGAATAATCGCTACAAAAATTATTTCTTTCCATGAACAAGGTGATTTTATCATACACCACACGGTGTTCTTTTAGCGATTGAAACCAATAAGCAACTCTCTCGCTCAAAAATAAATTGTGTATATGCATGGGCTAATTTCAAAATGGGTTGCGATAATGATAAAGTTTTAGAAAGTAGAATTACCCAGTTTGTTGAATGTCACATTTCTTCCTACTTATTTGACATAAATCCAATATACCGGGTGTCCCAAAAATGACTGATGGATTTTAAAATTCAATAACTAGCAAACGGTGACAGATATTTAAAAAATTCTTGCAGCAGGGTTATGTATGATGTCGGGAGTTTTTTTAAAGTGATTCTTGATTTTAGTTCGAATTTTAAACAATAGATGGCGCTGACAGCAGTTGTCGCTCATTCGAGGCTGAAACTGACGTCACTCAGCATTGATGCGAAGAAAGGCGATTAAGGCTATGGAGTGAGTCTCATTCGCCAGTACAATCTTGCTCTTAGGCCCCGATTCTGAACTCATTCAATATGATTTCAATGGAATGCGTTGCTGCCATGGAAACAACAAATTCTTCGATAGTGGAATACATCGTTCAGATCAGGGCATGAATTTAACAAGCAGTATTCGAGTTTGCTGGCGATTTTACATTTATGAGTATTTATAGGAATTTTATCTAACCAATATGAAAATTTAGTTTCGGGAGATGACGGCAATGCAGGTATGTGAGAGCTGCACAGAAATTGAATCCGTCACATCTTCATTCATTATTTTGCTACGCAATCTGCTAGTGAGTACTTTTAAAAGAGTGTACACTATTTATCGAAAATTCACCTAGTAGTTTTAAAATACGATGAATAAAATATTCTTTAAATCAGGTCATAAAAAGTAATTAAACCGGGAAAATAAAAGTTCAGATGCAATATAAAATCGCCTGCAACTCGAATACTGCTTGTTAAATTCATGTCCTGATCAGAACGCTGTATTCCACTATCGAAGTATTTGTTGTTTCCATGGCAACAACGCATTCCATTGAAATCATATCGAATGAGTTCAGAATTGGGGCTAAGAGCAAGATTGTACTGGCGAATGAGACCCACTCCATAGCCTTAATTTCGTTTCTTCGCATCAATGCTGAGTGATGTCAGTTTCGGCCTCGAATGAGCGCCAACCGCTGTCAGCGCCATCTATTGTTTGAAATTCGAACTAAAATCAAGAATCACAGTAAAAAAACTCCCGACATCATACATAACCCTCCTGCAAGAATTTTTTAAATATCTGTCACCGTTTGCTAGTTATTGAATTTTAAAATCCATCAGTCATTTTTGGGACACCCGGTAAATTCCAGCGACGAATCGAGTGCTCTTTTGCAACCACGTGAACCATCGTTCTAATTTTTATCTGATAAAGTTAGGTTCCGATGATAATTAAACACTGGGCTTTTCCCACTGTTACGAAATGGATATTCTTATTTCATATTTTGCTTCTTCTAACTGTCTCAAAAGCGCAGCTAGGCAACATGATTAAATCTTATTCTTAATTTATTACGTTATCATGACATGGTTTCTTTTTTTTTTACCATTATTTGCAAAAAATTTTTCTGGTAGTAACTTTTCTTTTTCTTTTTCATTAAGGAAAAGGTCAAAGTATATGCCTTTGATTTTGTCGAACATTTTTAGTTTCTTGTGTAAGAAACTGCCTTAGGAAACTAATTTTTCAGTCGTCTGCCCCCCCAGTAGCCTCTGAAATTTAAACTCACTTCGGTGAGGTAGGCCAAATTCTCTCTCCCGAAGAATAACTCATTTCTTTAGCTGTGAGTTTTTGGGATAAAAAGGACATTTTTTTTTTTTTTTTTTTTTTTTTTGCAATATGATAACCGATACAAGGTGAAATTATTAAAAATAAAGAATATTCTTTTCACATATAAGTATAATTGCATAATAAATATTTTATCATTAGTGACATATTCTTAAAAGAGTTTCTTAATTATATTTCAACTAAAATTTCTTTTCAGGAGTTTTCTTAGGTATTATAAAAATATCAAACAAAAATTCTACTAAACCAAAACTGGCCTTTTACTTCTTTAACTGTAGAAAAATAGTGCACATTATGTGAATAAACGGGGCGGTTACAAATTCTATCTTTTAAAATTTAAATAGGAAATTTCTTATCATTAATAGTGGTGCCTCCAAGAAGTGTGCGAACCTTATCAAAAGAAATTAACCTTATCAACAAATCCTGACTTTTGAAAGTGAGGCAAATCCATTAGCGCATAGCAAATTCATTGTATTTTTTTTCAGCTAACAAAGATAACCATTATTTCATATTATTTACATAAAGTAAGACCACAAAAAATTTAAAATAAGTCTATTACTGCTAACTAATATTTCTAAACCCTTTCAAATGCAAAACCATTAAATATCTAGCAATGACATAAAATGGATTGGCCCCACTTTCAAAATCAACGGCTCAATCAACGAAATGTTATTACATTATAACGAAATTTAGAAATCGGTGGTCCCGTGGAGTTAATTCTAATCGGATTTACCGTATGCCTATTGAGCAATAATGTTTGAGCAATAAAATTTATCTGGAATAATTTTTGTTAGATATTTGATAGTGTAGATAAAGATTACAATTTTAATATAAACAAGTTATCTAACCTGGACTACCCATGAACATATTGCCCTGTGTACTAGAGATGTGTCATTTGTCAAGGAACGATTCCAAAGGAACGACTACGGGAGTGAAATTGAAGGAACGATTCCAGTCTTTAAAAAGGAATCGGTCCTTTTTGGAACGATTCCTCGGATTCGGTCCTTTTTGGAACGATTTCTCGGATTCGGTCCAAAATATATCGAATCCAAAAAGGACCGATTCCTCGGAACTGGTCCAGAATGTACCGACTCCGAAAAGGACCGAATCCTCGGAATCGATTCCGAAAAGGACCGATTCCTCGGAATTAGTTCACAATGTAGCGATTCCGAAAAGGAACGATTCCTAGGAATCAGTCCAAAATGTACCGACTCCGAAAAGGACCGAATCCTCGGAATCGATTCCGAAAAGGACCGATTCCTCGGAATTAGTAAAAAATGTAGTGATTCCGAAAAGGAACGATTCCTAAGAATCGGTCCAAAATATACCGATTCCAAAAAGGATCGATTCCTCGGAATCGGTCCTGAATGTACAGACTAAAAGTCTGCACGGGCCGAAATTTCTAGGCCCGGACCCGGCCCGACCCATACAAAAAAAAATCGGCCCGATACAAAAATTAAAAGTTCGGCCCGAGCCCCCCCCCCCCCCCGTCGGGAAACATGGAAGAAGACATGGCGGATTGGTCTGGTTTATTTCCAGATTTTGATAATATAGTAATAGGTGGAGACTTTAATGTTCCATTACGATCACTTGGTTATTCACGTGAAAATGACAGAACAGAAACTCTATTAGATTACATTATGCAGAAAAATTTGTGTATTTTGAATGACTTAGAGGCACCACATTCTTTTAATCAAGGTGATTTACATGGACGTCCCGACTTAACGTTGAGTGGTTATGAAATTTGTAACTATGTTGACAGTTGGAAAGTTGATTCTGACACGTTTTCCTACAGTGATCACCGATATATAACATTTGTTTTAAACTGTGCTCCAGTAATTATGGATAAGAAAAGATATAAAACTAAAAATAAATCATTTGTTAAATTTAACAATATAATTGAAGGAATTAAGAGGAATTGGTTGAGCTCTTTGCTGAATGTAAATGACGTGACAGCACTAGATGATTGGATGGAACAATTTCAGGTTTTGATTACTGATGTAATGGACAAATGTTTTACAAAAGGTGTATTATCTTACAAACCTACTATTACATGGTACACTAAAGATCTGAAAATATACAGGAATAGAGTAAGTGCTTTGTATAAAAGAAGTACTAAAAATTTGGATAATCAGAGCTATAGAAATGTATATATTGAAGAAAGGAATAAATATAAAAAGATGGTAAAGAATGCTAAAAAAACAGCATGGCTTGACTATTGTAAGAGAACAAATGAAAATTATGGTAATTTATATAGATTTATATCAAACAAGAAATTGAAACATACAGATTTAATTTTTACGTATTTGGAAAATTCGGCTCCTTTTTCTTCGTATGATGAAGTTGCCTCAGAATTAATGAGTGAACATTTTAATATAAATGATACTCCGAATAACATCTTTTCATACTCTTCAGATAAATCTTTTTCTGCCGATGGGGATTGTTCATCTGTGACTACGAGGGAATTAAAATTTGTGGTTGCCCAGCAAGGACTTTCGAAGGCTCCGGGCTCAGATAAAATAGATGCCTTGGTGGTTAGAAACTTATGCAAGAAGTTTCCTGAAATTATAAAAGCGATCCTAAACAAGTGCTTGATCTTTGGACATTTTCCACGAATTTGGAAATCGGGAATTGTAATCTTTTTCCGAAAAAGGAATAAAGACCCTAGTTCTGCTAGGGGATATCGTCCTATTACTCTGTTATCGATATTGGGTAAACTTTTAGAAAGAGTAATTAAAACAAGAGTTATGATAAAGCTGGAAAAAGATAATTACCTTGACGTTGATCAACATGGATTCCGTGAAGGAAGGAGCACATTGTCTGCTATGTCTTATTTTAGAGGCATGGTTAGAAACGTTTTATCTAACTTCAAATATTGTGCAGTTGCGTCACTGGATATCCAGGGTGCATTTGATAGTACAGACTGGTTTATTCTGGCGGAGATCATTGATTCTACTCCAATTCCAAGCTATTTAAAATCAATCCTAAAAAATTACCTTTCTGAAAGAAAAATAGGTTTTCAATATTCAGATGGCATCAGATGGTTTCTGTTACACAAGGGTTGTCCGCAGGGATCTTGCATTGGCCCACTGTTGTGGTTGTTAATTGCGGACGCTTTAATTAAATTTTATAAGGCTGAACATGCACTCATAGTCTCCTACGCAGATGATTTCCTTATAGTAAACGGTTCTGATACAAGAAGAGAATTGGAGACAGTTATGAACAAATCTTTGAACAGGTTTGTGATTGGATGTCAAAACTTTCACTTAAATCTTAGTATTGATAAATCAATAGCAATGTTATTTGGTTCAAATCTTATGGAAAATAGACATCCGATTTTCAAATTAAACAACATCACAATTGATATTGTTGATTCATTCAGATACCTGGGCTTCAATTTTGATAGTAAATTCACATGGCTTGTTCATTTGGACACTGTGAGGTCAAATCTAAGAAACTTTGTACTTAATATAGCAAAGACAGGTTATAGAGATAAAGGTATTCGTCATGAGATTTTGAAGACTTGGTATTTGACCGTAATGGAAAAGCAAATTGCATATGGTCACGAAATTTGGTATGATGATTTGAAAAACCATGCGCTGCGTAAGCTCAGCTCCTGTCAAAGAGTGGGTTTGAGGACAATTATAAAGTCGTATAGGAATGTCTCAACGGAGGCACTGTGTGTTTTAGCGGGAGTCCCTCCAATTGGTATCAAACTGAAGTATGATGCATTGCAATACAATGTTTTAAAAGGGAAGTCTGCAATACAAATGTGGGGGAAAGAGCTTCGCGGCAAAGATTTTATGACTAACATTAAGCAGTATGAATATCCAAATTATAATATGATAAAGAATTTAGTTTTTATGAACCCATTGCGCGACAGTCCACCTTTTTCAGTTAACCCAATTATTTTTACAGATGGTTCTAAAATGGCCAACGGTACCTCTGCAGCTTTTACTGTATACCACCAAGGAAATTATATATTTGATTATAAAGTCAGTTTATCAAAATGGAACTCAATTTATCAGGCTGAATTGGAGGCAATTAAGCAGGCAATAAAGTGGTTTGTACAATTAAATTTTAAATCAGTGAAAATATTTTCAGACAGTCAATCTTCGGTCCTAGTTCTCCAGCAGATTTTTCCTGCAAATATCATAGTTAGAGATATATTTGATCTATTATATCAAAATCCAGATAAGGTGGTGAACATTGGCTGGATTAAGGCACACATCGGTATATCGGGAAATGAGAGAGCAGATGAATTAGCCAAAAGTGTGATCATTAATGGTCAGGCGGATATACACATAGAATTGCCGGTACCTGTCTCGGCCATAAAGTTGTATTGTAGGAGAGAAGTGTTAAAGACCTGGCAGTTGGAATGGCAATCTTCTACAGTTGGTCGAGACACGTACAACATAATTAAGGAGGTAAAAACAGATTATTTGTGCAGCTCACAGGTGGCACAATACTTTTTCACTGGACATGGCAGTTTTCCTCACTTTCTGTATAAGATTGGAAAGAGAGAAAACGATCTTTGTGAATGCGGTAGTAGAGGAGACGTGGTACATTATATTTATGGCAGGTGTAATTTAATGATGCATCATTTCAAATTCAATTCAGGCTTGACTCTTAGACAGAATTTATTCAAAACTTTGAATAATCCCGCTAATTATAAAAAACTGGCTGACAATTACAATATTTTAAATGATCTTTATTCTTTTATCAGATATCGCTTTTAAATTGATAATTTTCTTTTACTGCTCAAGAAAACTTCACATTTATTTATTGACGTACATATATTGGAGTTAAATTGGTATGACTACTTATGAACTTTTTCAAAATAGACTATAAACTGTTATAGACTATGAACTGTTATGAACTTTTTCAAATTAGACTATGAACTTTTATAGACTATGAACTGTTATGAACTTTTTCAATATAGTCTGTCTTATATAATGATGAGCACAGTTGCAGTAGACACCTATTATTTTCATAATATTTAGACTTGTGTAACCATACTGGTCTTAAAATTTTGTTTCATTTATTGTTTTGTTTGTAGTTAATTTTTATTTAGTTTTTAGCATAAGGAGGTTGTGTGTTACCTTGCTATTTTTTTATGTCAGGATTAGTTTATATATTTTAGTTTAGTAGTATGAATCAACTGGATTCATTGGCGATGTCGCCATTTTTGCTTTTGAGTTTGATTATTGTTTTAATTAACGCTCGTTGACTTAGTCTGCTCCTGTGGCTGGGTGGATTTGGATGGTAGATGGGATTTTCCGCCTGGTGGTACGCCCATCAGCCTTACGGCTGGGCTCCAGGTTGGGTGCCCCCCCCCCCGGTCCGGAAAAAAGTTAAAATGTTAAAATGCCGGACCGAACCCGGCCCGGCCCGAGTGAATTTCTACAAAACATTGATTTTTACGTCGATTAGGTTAAAAATTTGCCTCGTTGGAGGAGATCTAACCAAAAATTCCTATCTTGGCCTTTTTTTTTCATGTTTATAATCTTCATTTTTATAGAGGTGCCGCAATCTGGAATATTTATTTTTTTAATAAATCTCTATTTGTTGTATCTATGTGTTTAAGTTATCATTAATATTGTTAATCCATATTCCATTTATTGAAGTGTTAAAAATCAGAAAAATGCTATGCAGTAAAATATTCTAAGATGGAATTGCATAGGGAAGGAAAAAAACCAGTTATAGACAATTTACCTACTTAGCAGGTGTAAATGTATTATATATTCTTTTCTTACGTATTAGTATATTCATTTTTCATGCATCAACATATTTTCAGTTTAAGACAGGATTCCGTCATAAGCAGGTTCTTTTTCACACGTTTTACTATATTTTAATTTAGCCATATTTTAATAAGTGTATAAATCTACTATTCTTTAAAAATAATAAATTATAATTTTTAATTGTAGAATAATGGCGATTTAAAAATGTATGCCTGTTTTGCAAAGATTTTTGTGCCAGGTCTTATTTTACTGACCTTCGAACAGACCAGGTTACGCCGAGACAATGATTTTCATACGGGTCAAAACCAGGACTGAAAATTTTGGGGCGTGAAGACTAGGAAGAATGAAACCAGTCCCGGCTCTGTACGGAAAAAAATAATTTAAGGCAAGGCCTTATCCTTCAGGAAAAAAGTAAAGCCCGACCCGTAAAGAGTAATCGGTCCGGTCCGGTCCGAGCCTTCAGAAAAATGTATGGCCCGGGCCCGAGTGCCGTGAAGGAAAATAGGGCCGGGCTCGGGCTTCGGGCCTTAGCCCGGCCCGTGCAGATGTCTAGTACAGACTCCGAGAAGATCGAATCCTCGGAATCATTTGTTTTTCGAGGATTGGAATCGGTCCTTGTTCTTGTAGACTGGTCAGTTTTAGTAAATTAAAATACGCTATTTTATTTTAAAACAGCAGATTTTGATTCTATTAAAGCTGAGTTTCTGGCTAAAAAATCCTTCTAATGTGTACGTGATAAAAAAATAATAAAAGAGAGAGAGAGAGAAGTGCGAGGGGGGATGGGGGCGATTGATTAATAAACTACAACTGTGTATTACTTTCTCTTAAATTTATCTTAAGATAAATAGAAGTATATTATTGTACTTCAGTTAAAATATTGCCTATTATTTAGCTATGTACCTATCACCTGAGACTTAATTACATAGCTATTGAAACTTTTGGTGCTAAATTGATCAGAAAGAAAAAATTTAAAACAAAAAATAATGTAAAGTAAATGCTTATTTAAATAATAGTGGGGAAATATATATGCATATATTTTAAATCTGATTTGAAACAGTTATGAATAATATAAGAAATACATCGCTATGCCCTGAACAATTGCATTTTAAATCAGTTAATAATAACTGATTTTTTTATCAGAAAGAACTGATTTTCGATCAATTTTAATAATTGCATGGTTGCGCACTTTCGTGTATATTTCACTGTTTCATATGTTTTCATCAAGCATAATTTTAATTTGAGGATCCTCTCTGTCAAAAAAAAAAAATAAATAAATAAAAAATCCTTGACGGCTCGGCCAGCAGACACAGGTAGATTTCGAAGACGCAGACCGTGGGACGCCTGTTTGTTGGGAATTGCAGAAGAAATCATCTTTTCGCGATGATGCTGCAGTTGGGAGCTCCCACTTCGAAATTTAAATTGTCTGCGGGCGGAGCCGGCAGTGATTTTTTTTTTTATTTTGCTATAAGGGTTGGTGATATAAAAAACTTGTCAATATAAAAGTTTTAGAAAATATTAAGAGGATTTATAATAAATTTAAGCGGATTCGATATCTTGTGAATTGGTGAAGTTATGAATTTTTTTCTTCTGAAACCCCCCTTTCCCCCCTTTGGGGCCATTTTTAATGATATCAAAAATCTGTCATACATAAATTTTCGGCCCTTTACCTAGAATTAATAATACCGTTAAATGGATTCAATATGTATCATAATAAGAAGTTATGGTTTTTTTTTCTGTTTTCACAAAAAGCCTCCCCATTCCCCCCCCCCTGGTTCGATTTTGCCTATTAACGTACTTGACAGAGATTTTATGCCCCTTGATTTTATGTATCCGTTTGGAAGAGATTTGTGCAGAATTATTGAAGTTATCGTGTCCATAAAAAAGTGACGACATAGATAGATAAAGTTTTGAACTAGGGGTGGTTTTGGGTTCTGGGAGTCATGATCGGCGTAGATCTACAATTTTTTTTTTCAAAAATTCCAACTTAGGGGAGAATGTAATAGGTAGTATTTCTTACGAAATCTACCTAATAAGAGCATTTACGAGCGCTCGAGTACCACTTTGTTTCCTCAGTTTGGGGTCTTATTTTTCTCTCCTGAAAAAGATGATTCAAAAGATCTCGGAACTCCCGTAGATAGTTTTAATCAACTTGCAGTGGATGCATAAAGAAAAACCTATTTGAACAAGGAATTTTTGCAAAACGTTTTCAATTATTTCTTAAAATTCCTATAATAAAGATAAAAAAAAACATATTTAAGAAGAATAATAATATAACAGTAGCAGTAGTGGGTGGGATTCAAATAATTTAACCGCTGTTCGCTACCCTTATGGCCGTTTTGAGTATGAAAACGAGAAAGAAAAATTACGTGCTACATATAGATTATCAGACATTTTCCAACATAGTGATATATATGTAAAGCTGCGTATTTTATGCTTTTTCTGTTTAATAGATTTATGTTAAGATTATATTAAACTAGTTTTATAATATATGTATATAGTAAAAAAGTATATAATATATAGTAAAAATAAAACATAATTTACAGTAAAGACTTTTTTTATTTTTTAAACTGAGTTTAGTGCTAATATAATTGTATAATTGTATACGTGTATACAGATTAATAGACATTTTTATATTTTGCCAAAAAAAAAAAAAAAAATGGAGCAGCACTATTACGCTAATTTCTTTCTTAATTATTGATTGCTAAAGAATGCAAATTGTGATTTTGTATATATATATATATATATATTTTTTTTTTTTGTCATTTTATTTCTATTTTTTGCTAAATAATAAGAAGTTAAATATCTTTGACTTTGTTTTAATACAACGTAAGATAAAAGCAAGACAAAAATCGTTTTTCATAATAATTTCTTGTAACAATCGCGATTCCACGATCGGGATTGATAGTTCCCTGATTAATGGCTGTTATTGTGGTGGTGGATAACATATATTTGCAGTGCCGAAACTACGGAGGAGCAAAAGGGGCATATGCCCCGGGCGCCAGTGTAGAAGGGGGCGCCAAAATAAGATTTGATTCTTCTTTCGGTACAGAAAACAAATAACGAAATTTGAACAAAAGATACTTGTAATCAGGCAACCTAAAATAAAAACGTATTCATTCATTTTATTATCTTTGCTTTCAACAGGGCTGGTTTTTATCATTAGGTGATCACATAGGGGTAACAAAACAGTACTTGATTATCGAATTCTTCCACGATACTTGCAAGAACAAATTACTGTCCTAATTCAGTTTAAATATGCTCAGTATATTTCGGATGTTATCGCGATGACAAGCTTTGAATATTTTTTGCTTTTGTGTGCTACTGTAAACGAACTATAACTGCTACATACTTGATTAACAAACTCATCGAAGATACTGGCAGATCAATTTACTGTCCCAAATAGGTTCGAATTGATTCAGTATTTCAGACAACAGAGTTTTGGAATTATATAGCAGTAATTCTTATTAAACAAAAAATATTAGAAAATAAAATCGATTTAAAAAAAATGTTTACACCAATGAATGAAAAATTTTAGAAACAAATTACTATTCCTAGTTGTTTTATATTATTGATGTTAATTTTCTTTACTATCATGAAACTGTTGTTGAATTGTTTGTTGTACTAACATTTTAGCCTGCTTTTTTTTTACGGATTATTTTAGGATTTCACCAAATCAACAAATTTTATATATTCCTATTTTTGAAATAAAATCTTTTTTAAGAGTGTCGTATTTTGTATTTTCTTATTTATTTTGTGTATTTGAAATCGTATTTGTATTAACCCTCCAACTGCGGGCGGTTTTTTACCCTTTCTTGAAAAAAAAACTGCACATTATTTTTATTCGCTATTTATAATTAGTTATGAGGATTGTATCAATGGAATGTATAAAGAAAGCCAAAAATTATAAGCGTAAAATCAAAATTTTAAGATAGAAAAAATAAGCCAAAAATAGCGGTCCTCGCAGAATTGTATTGATTAAGTGAAACGCAATACAAGCGTTTCCCGCGGCTGGAGGGTTAAAATATAAAGTTGACGAAAGTTAGTTAAGTTAATTGAAACGTATTGAACTATATAGTTATGATTTTGTTTCTTATCTCAATATCTACAGTTCTAATTATGTGCAATTTCTAAATTTAAATATACTGGTAAACCTTTTCAAAAACTTTCAATCACCTAACAATTGAATTTCAGAAAACACATTTTTAATGGATTTTATGTCATAACAGGAAGTAACAACTAAAATTTTACGATTTCAGGTGCAGGCATTTCGGTTTCGGCTGTGCATTGATAATGCAGTCAGAAAGGACATTGTTATATATTAAGACTCTCAAATATACTTCGTTTAATGATTTGTGTTTTCCTAAATCGACAGGTATCCGAATTTGATTTTATAAAAGATTTTATTCACGCAAGAACTTAATACTGAAAGGAGATAGTCCTGGGAATTGTTTAGAAATGGGCAGATTGAGAAAATGACCGATTTCCAAATAATCGTACCGAAATGGAGTGACTTTGACAACGGCTGGTTCCGAGGACTGACATGTAAATGAATGGTTGGTTATCTTGGGGTGGATTTTGAAGAGGGATCTAATTATAAGGCTTAAAATTGCGTAGACCCTGGTGCCAAACATCAGAACTAGAATAAATATTCCTGCATAAAATAATTAATAGTATAAATGGAGGGTCATTCAACGATATATTTTCAAGATGAAACCCGATTACACTAAAAATCGAATGGATCGCCACCCTGGTGGGCTACAATAAAATTTATTTGATAAACTATAGCGGTAAATGAAAGGTCATCCAGGGGTAAATTTTCAAGAGGAATTGAGTTTAATACCATAAACCATAAAGTCAGGGAGTGTACTTGTATTATGGTAATTAGAAATAACTGCTAATTAATTGTACACACTCATCAATGAAATTAACTCTTGAAAACGAAATCATCTGTCCAAAAAATTTAAAAATAAGGCGGATTGATGCGTAAGAAAATGGACGAATACGTAAGAAAATAAATTAGTATTATTAATATTATGGATTTCATGTTCATTCTAATACTTCCGGATTTGTTCCTTTTTTCACAAAAGTATCCCTTTTATCTTGAAATCGTTATTTTTATCTCGAAAGCGTTTCTTTTTCTCGAAAACCTTTTTTTTTTCGGAATCGTTCCTTTTTCTCGGAATCGTTCTTTTTTTCGGAATCGTTCCTTTTATTTAGGAATCGTTCCTTCATTTCGGAACGTTTCCAAATGGAACGACTCCAAAGAACTCGTTCCTTTCGGTGAACGATTCCCTAAAAGGAACGATGTTGCCCATCTCTACTGTGTACAGATGAAAATCATTTTTAGTTGAAAACTATAATTGTTGATTTACATTTAGGGTCTCTATTGCCCCCAGGTAGTATACAGGGTGATTCATAAAAGATGGGCAGAACTTTAAGGGGTTATAGTACACTTAAAGACAAATAATATTAAATAGGAGACTAAGGGTCCCAGACGTATTCCCAAGGAGATAGGGGGCATTAAAGTTTAGGGTCCGAAATTTCAAATGATTATAAAACATGGAAAAATTGGTCGATTCGTTTGCGGTTTTTGCAAAAAATTTTCTTTATGCCAGTATTTTCTTGAAATAAAATTTTAAAGTTCAATTTCAAAAAATGCCGATAGGGGGCGCTTTAGACTTTGGAGTAACAAACAACTATTTTTTAACGTTATTTTTTGTATTTCTTTAAATGATTTCGAAAGCTTAGACTTAAACTTAAATTTTGATCTAAAAATCTGAGTCCTAACGAGTAGTTAAGTAGCGTAAACTGAAATTTGAAATTTGAAACCCTTCTCCCCCCAGAACAAAAATCAGTTATTCCCGATCTTTGTGTCGTAGATTAGGCTCTAACTACTGCCGCGTTTTGCTAAAATTATTCTTTATGTCAGTATTTTCTTGAAAATAAATTTTAAAGAAAATTTTCAAAAAATTCCGATAGAGGGCGCTTTAGACTTTGGAGTAACGAACAACTATTTTATACCGTTATTTTTTGTGTCTCATTAAATGCTTTCTAAAGCTTAGACTTAAATTTTCAGCCCAAAATCTGAATCGTTAGACGTGGTTAAGTTTCTGGGGAGAGGGGTTTGAAATTTCTACTCCTGAGCACAGTTCAGTTTACCATGTCCACACATTGTGTGCTGTGATACGAGGTAAAAAGACACAAATTAGGATTATGTTACCAAAGCATATTTATTAACATGTAATCACAATAAATGTTCAAAATTGTGACCACCAGAGGTTATGCACGCAGAACAACGGCGACGAATGGAACGGCGAACATTCGCGAAAACATCAGGCTTTTCGAGCACTTCCCCTACAGCGGCGGAAAGTCTGGCGACCAGTTCCTCGGGGGATTCAATAAGTTTAATAGTTTAAGTCTAAGCTTTAGAAAGCATTTAATGAGACACAAAAAATAACGGTATAAAATAGTTGTTCGTTACTCCAAAGTCTAAAGCGCCCTCTATCGGAATTTTTTGAAAATTTTCTTTAAAATTTATTTTCAAGAAAATACTGACATAAAGAATAATTTTAGCAAAACGCGGCAGTAGTTAGAGCCTAATCTACGACACAAAGATCGGGAATAACTGATTTTTGTTCTGGGGGGAGAAGGGTTTCAAATTTCAAATTTCAGTTTACGCTACTTAACTACTCGTTAGGACTCAGATTTTTAGATCAAAATTTAAGTTTAAGTCTAAGCTTTCGAAATCATTTAAAGAAATACAAAAAATAACGTTAAAAAATAGTTGTTTGTTACTCCAAAGTCTAAGGCGCCCCCTATCGGCATTTTTTGAAATTGAACTTTAAAATTTTATTTCAAGAAAATACTGGCATAAAGAAAATTTTTTGCAAAAACCGCAAACGAATCGACCAATTTTTCCATGTTTTATAATCATTTGAAATTTCGGACCCTAAACTTTAATGCCCCCTATCTCCTTGGGAATACGTCTGGGACCCTTAGTCTCCTATTTAATATTATTTGTCTTTAAGTGTACTATAACCCCTTAAAGTTCTGCCCATCTTTTATGAATCACCCTGTATATGCTACCACCAGTGTTGACAATTTAATGGATTTTTTAAATTTAGATATCCTAATTCATACCAGAAAATCACAGTGGCAAACTTTGCTCTATTTAATGACAGAATTTTCATGATTTTTTTTTTTTCTAAAAGAAAAAAAAATTAATGTCTGAATTTATGGTATGAATTCGGATTCTCTTAATTTCGTAATTTCTAGAATTTTTTAATATTTTGATTGCTCACCAACTTCACCAAAAGTCCTTTTCATATGATATACGTATATCAATCATGTATTCAGATAATAAAATTTAGAACTTTATTAAAAAACTTCATGTTAATGAAATAAGCAGCCCTTATCCTGATCTCGTTTATAATCTATCTAAACACAAAGTTTCAATGGAATTAGTTCGGACATTTTCCCCTTTTACAAAAGAAAATACTTTTTCTAATTATGTGGGGACGGTATAGAAGTAGTTCGTTAAACGGAATCTTTAACCACTATCTCTTTACTTTTGCATATTTTTTATTTACATTGCTGAAACTTTATTTTACATTTTTGTAACTAACATAAATTGTTGAGATGAATTTTGAAAAGGTTCATGTTAGAAAAAAAAAATCATGAAAATTTAGTAAGTTGGGTTTCAATTTCGATACAAATTTTATTTGAAAGTATATTTTTTTGTTCTATTTCATGGTACAAAAATTGAAATTATGAGATGTTTAGTTAATATGTTTCGGATAAAAGAGAACGCGACTCAGGTAGTTGCTACCATTGTTATGACGTCAGCGTTAGTGATGGACACGTGTTTCTTTTATAATATAGATTACTCGTGCTTAAAAGAGACTCATTTTTAATTTTCAAAAAATAATATTTTTGGTTAATATGAAAAACAAAAGTGTAATGAAGATTATCTGTGTTGAAACATCCCAAAATTTATACTACTGTTATTTAAAAAAATTGACAAAAATTGTGCAGACTAATTTTTAAAAGAAATATATAAACATATAAATTCTTTAAGAGAAAAACTGGACATATTTCATTTTACGGTTTTCTCAAGAATATGTATTTCGAAAAGTTATTCTTTTATTAGCATTACTATTAATGTACATATTTTTAAGTCAGTAAAAGACAGAGTTTTAGCGGTTGAAATGGCAGCATTAAAGTTAATTTTTTATTTGGTTTGATTTATTTAGTGCTTTACTAATTTTTTTTTTTTTTTATGTTCTTTAAGTGTAGCAAAAGCGAGTGAAGCTGAAAATCCGTGTCATAATTTTAACTCTTTAATGTGTCTCTGTAGAGCAATACAAAAATACAAACTTTCTCTCAAAGTCTTTAGGAGTTTGTGTCTGAGGTTTTTTTATGTCTCTTAAAACGCCACTGTTAATTTTTCTTCGTGAAGAAAAAATATAAATTACAGCTCCCCTGTTACTTTTCTACAAAGGGAAAAACTCCAGACCATTACCTGGTTTAATGTTATTGCATTTTCTGATAGTAGGATCAATCGAATTTCGTTTCATGAAATGTTTGTGATAAAAACTACAAGATTTCATGAAATGCTATTATATAAATATTATTAGAAAATGTTATTGTACATATATTATCTATAAATATATATACACACATGTGTGTATTAAAACTTTCCTTTTTTACATTTGATTAAAGTGGAAAATGTAGTTTTTATATAACTTATAAGCAGAGTTTGATAGTTTAGTCTCTTTTTTTATCTAGAAATTCCGAATTCATACCAAACATTCCGAAGGAAGAATTTTTACTTTAAGCAATCACAAAATGTCTGTCATTAAATAAAGCAAAAATTATTATTCGGACTTTTTGAATAAAAAGAGGCGGTCAAACCTGGAAAATTGCTTATAACGTCTGAAAGAAAAATGATTTCTTTACAGCTTCAGTAACGAACACATCACAATAATTCTTATTGCAAAATTAGTTTGTTTAAACTTCGGAGATGAACCGAAAAAAAAGAGGTCTTAAGGGGTAACACACTTTAACCGGTTTAAAATATCGATTTTGTTTCCCGCTTAAAGTACTTTTTATACCCACAAAAATCATATTTTATTAGTAAGATATCGAAAGTGGAAGGGAGATGTTAGTGTTTCAGAAAGTCGATCGTGCTATAGCGAGTAAACAGTAACGAAAACTTCAGGTGCATTTTTCTTAGAATAGCATTTTAAAAACCAGTAGACACTCTACCTCCGTCAATTTTCAATGAATCAATTTGATCATTTTGAAAATAAATAATCACATATTTTTCGAATGAAATACTTAGTATTTTTTCGAAATATTGATTTAAAATATCGATTTTTTCCCCGCTTAACCCTTAATTGCATAGTGATGTAAATTTCCATCACTATTTATTTAACTTTTAATAAATAAATCAATTTCTTCGCCACCACTATATTTATATAGAAATATTAATCCAGTAAATTTCCCGTGAATTATGTTGCTGAACAAAATTAAAAATCTATCTTAAAATTTCTGGTGTATAATATTTAATATATGTATAAAAAAACACAATTGTAAAAGAAAAACTCATGCAAAGAAGGGTTAAAGTACTTTTTATACCCTCAAAAATCATATTTTATTAGTTAGAAATCAATATCGAAAGGGGAAGGGCAATGTTGGTGTTACAGAAAGTGGAGCGTGCCATAGTCAGTAAACAGTAACGAAAACTTTAGGTGCATTTTTCTTAGAACAGCACTTTGAAAATCAGTAGACACTCTACCTTCGTCAATTTTCAATCAATCAATTTGATCATTTTGAAAATACATTGTCACATATTTTTCTAATGAAATACTTAGTATTTTTTTCGAAATATTGATATCTCGCTTTACTGTGCAACTTTAAGTAGCAAAACTTATGGTTGAAACCGTACATTTTATTTTGAATCAAAGCCATTTCACTAAAAATGTGTATTTTTGAAGCTACGTATTTCGATAACATTTTAACTAAGAAAATTGACTCTTTTGTTCACTGTAAAACATTTGTGTAAGTTTACCATGGTTTATCTGTGTAACATTACACAAATTCTGGAGTAACCCCTTCTGATTATTTAAAAACACACATCGCCGGTGAAACGTTTCACAGTGCTGTGTGAAGATACCGTTCTCCGGAATAACGGATGACGTAAATTCCAAACGCATGCGCAATGATAAATATTCTCACACGTGACAGGCGGGAAATGAAGAAACGAGGCAGAAACAAATGCGATAACGTGAAGGAAAGGACGCTGTTGCAAGTTACTAGTCGCCATTTCAGGAAGAAACTTAAATATTAAGTAAGTTGTCATTTTCTTAATATTTTTTATGCAAAATATAGAGTATTTTAAGGGCCTGATTAATGCACGGGCCTCGGCCCTGGGCCCACAAATTATGTGGCTGATTATTTTTTTTCCTTAATCAAATACTTTTCAAATAATATTGTTTATAATATATATATTGTTTTCAAATAATTTGTTATATCTCCCCCCCCCCCCTGTGTGACGTCGGGCTTCCCCTATATGTAAGTCCTAAGCGGGCGGGCCCTTGATTACCAGACTTTTAGGGAAAACACAATTTTTATGATTTTGGATAAGGCGAGTTTTGAAAAAGACGTCTTTATTTATTCTGCAACATAAACTGTGGATCATAGATGTTTGTGAATTATACAAATGCTTATTTGAGAAAGTGGACGGTAATTCATTTTCTTGATTATTCTTGTAGGTTAATTTTTTTTTTGTAAACTTGAAACTTTCACCCAAACAACTTTGTCAACTCATCAAATAAACCTACTTTTTTTTTTTTTAAAGTGTCGCCGGGAATGGGGAGGTAGGGGGGGATGTTCCGAAGTTCCACTGTTTTTCAGGGAAAATCTTAATGAACATGCTAAGAGCTAGCTTCACTTAATAAATTTATATATTCTATATTTTCTTTCAAAATTTGGATGTGTTTGTTTTGGTAACTGAATTTTATATACTCACGGCCATTTACAAAATTTATTTTTAAAGTTTTAAGACCAATGTACATTATTATTATAAATAAAAATTTAATTGTAAATAACAGAAAAAATATGAATCGAACTTTAATTGTAAATAACAGAAAAATATCAAAATTCCAGTAATTGACACCCCACAAAAAAGAAAATAAATATAATTGTTTTTATGACTGTATTTAGTACCAGAATTTAATGAAAACATTCTAATAAAAAAAATAGTTATATTAAAGTAAATTTACCAATTATGATATCAATGATTATCACAATATCAGTATTTTAATTATTTTAGATAGATGTTTTAAAATACTAAATATCAGGGAATTACAGTTGTCAAATTGAGAGAGAGTGGGGGGGGGGGGGGGGGGTGATAACAAAAAAAATCTGAACAAAAAAAGTTTTGGAATAGTTTTACATAGATTCGTATAATTCCCACTATTTTTAACAGTTAAATTCCCCGAAACTACTTGATATATTATTTGTTGTAATTAGTATTACAAATATAAAAGAAATTTTTCTGCGGATTGAATTTTTTAAATAATAAGTAAAATAATTTTTAAAAAAATTGTAGAATTAACGTTCGAGGCCACTGATCTGCAGATTTACTAGTTTCATTGCTACTATAAATTTAATTAAAATTATTATTATTATTATTATTATTATTATTATTATTATTATTTTTTTTTTTGGTCGGAGGTGAATAAGCAAACATTTAAGACCTGTCCTGGCCACAGATTGTCATTATTTCTTATGGTCAGTGGTTGAGAAAAACTATTTTTTGTAGCAAACTATCACTACACATACCTTTCAGGTTAAGAGCTCTGAATCTTTCGCACTTCTGCAGATGTCTGTTTTTTTTTTTTTTTTTTTTTTTAAGAAAATCTACCCCCTCCCCTCCCCCCCCCTTCAGCAGCACACAAAATTTAAATTTTTTATTGTAATAATCAGTCATCTAAAATCAGTGGTCGCCAACCTTTGGAATCTCACAGACCAGTAAATTTATAATTTTTAGTTCTGCGGATCACCATGATGATATTTTGTGGAACATAAAATAGTACTTGTGTACTATAACGGTCAGAGAACTGCCATTTTTTTAAGAAATAAAATGTATCTGTTTAATATCTAACAAAATTCTTATTTAATCGCAACATAAATCTTTAAAGGTTATTTAATTGTAATAAAATTTGTTTACTTGTTACAATTTAATTGAAGCTTATCTAAGTATTGCATATTTAGTGTAGGGGAGACCGGTACACACTAGACCTATGGACACAGTGGACTACCCCCTAATTATTTATTTATTAAAAAAAAATTTAAGCTTCTCTTCTATCCTAATAGACAACAGCACTGCACTGATTATTTATGGCCTTCAGAAAATATGTTTAGCTCAGATTGAAATATTTTATCCTGATGGGTTGTTCTGAGCTTCTAAAAATAAAATTTTTCATTATCATATTTTATTTTTTTAGTAATTAAAGGTTGTAGATAAATAAGGTAAAACAGCCTTTTTGCAAAGCTCAGATACTTCTTTTTTATTTAACTTTAAAGTTAATATGTTTAAAAGAAAGCTATAAACAAATATTAATATGATTATTTATTGAACTTCAATATGAGGCACAATGTACCACCCACTCCTGGGGCATAGTGGTCCACAATCCACTCTGCTCCTGTAATGCAGAATGTTCAAAATATTTAATAATTGCTTATTTTCTATTAAGAAATATTGTTTTAAAGTAGTATTTAACTGTAAAATAAAGTAAACAAATAAAAATAACAATTTATTTAACATAGTAAGAAATATTTTGTTTTGTATTTACTGTAAATATAACTGTAGTCTAATTGGTGATAATTATATTCAAGTAAAATTCAATGCAAATGAGATGCAAATTGAATGGAAATCAGTTTATTTTCCCCGAAACTGTAGATGAATCTGCTGTTGATGTCAAGGATATTATAATGTTGCTCCCTCACCCAAAAGTATTTCAGGAAAATTCCATGCTCAATCTTACTCATAATCATAAGTATTTTGGAATTTCATTTGCAAATTTTAATGTGTGCTGATTTTTTTTGTACTTAAGTAATAACTTCAACTAAATTGCAATTGTTCCTGTATTAATCTGTTATTATTTTCAAAATATAATTATTCTTGTTTTTGTTTCAAAATGTTACTTGTAAATTTATATTATTATTATGTTATTTTGCGGGCAAAGGGGAAATAAAAAAGAATTAGATTAATGAAAAATAGATTTATATTGTATTTCAGATAATACCTAACAGCGGTCCACTGTGCCCCGGTGGGTGGGCGGTCCGCTTTATGGGTGCATATAAAAAAAAAAATTAAAAATGTATTGAAAACTACGTTTTGAGAAAATTATGCTGAATGTATAAAGGTTTAAAGAATATTCAAAAATATTTTCATGCAGATCAGTTTACCTGTTACAGAGAAGAAAAAAAATTAACTGAAAAAGTGGTCCACTGTGTACCAGTCTCCCCTAATATTTGCAGAGTTTCCCCCAGGTTTAAAAAAAGGCAGGGTGCTGCTGGTGAGAAAAGGGCACTATTTTATTCTTAAGGGCACTTTTTGGATTCTTAAAGGCACTTTTTTTTAATTGTTAAAAGGTATTATTTTGAACTAAAATAACTTCTTTAAAAACACCATAATTTTTTTTTTTTTTTTTTTTTTTTTTTTTTTTTTAAATGCGCTAGGCCTTTCGAAAGATCTAGTTCTTTCCAAGGAGGGTGCTAATTATTTTATGAGGGGCAAGAAGGGTGCTATTTTGTAAAGAAAAGGGCAGGCAGGGTGCAGCACCCTTCTGAAACTGTCTGGGAGAAACTCTGATATTTGCTCTAGTTTGTTTTCAAATAATCTGATTGGTTTTGGCTCGAATGATGTTGCTGAAAAACAGAAAGTGGTCAAGTTACTATTTTATTTGCTGTGACAAATAAAAAGTCTTGTTGCACAAATGTGTTTTTGAAAACTAAATTAAAATGTTCATTGCTTTTTTTCAGCAATGGGTGCTCATTTTTTATTTAGCATAATAAGAAACAAATAATATTTGGTAAACGTAATTATTATAGCCTGTTATTATTTAAAATTTCAAAACTAAACATATCTTAAGATTCATAAATATAAGAATTTCTTGGAATAATATATTTGTTTTAATATAATTAAAATAAAAAATCAAATATATATTCAAATGTAAACAATAAAATTGAAAGTAAAGATATTGAAACAAAAAAGGCAGCAAGAAACTTTTTTTAAACCATTTTTTACAGAAAGTTACTGCTATTTCTTTAAACATTAATTCAATGAAAATTTCAGTTTAATCCTTGCTTCTCCTGGAACCATAAATTAAACGATAATTAAATCAACAGTTTAAAAATATATATAGTACAGTAGATTCCCTCAAATCTGCATAACTTGAAACCAAAGATTGTGCAGATTTTAGAATTTTGCGGATTTCTGGTCACTGTTTTGTTTACATTTTTTAAACAGTCATTTGAATGTAATAATGCACTGTAAATTATAATGAATGCTTACAATAAAGTAAAATATTAAAATAATTAAGTAAAGTAAGAAAATTTAAAACATGATTAAAATTTTAAAGGTAAAGGTCAAGTACACAATAATACATAACTAAAAATAGGCATAATAACGATGAGATTTTTTTTCTTTTAATTATTCAATGAAACTTGCCTGATAAAGTTACACTAATAATTTACATAAAAATCATAAAATAAAAGTTTTATTTCATGCTTAGGCAAACTTAATATCCAAAAGTTCTCGATTAATACATTAATTTATTTGGTAAAAAGATCACAATCAACACTGAGAACAGCACTGTCTTGAATTTTTTTTTCAGAAATAAAGTTATACTTCCTTGATGAGAAAGCATGTTCAGCCAATTAATAAGAATTACATATTAAAATGTACATGGAATGATATAATCATTTAAAAAATCCTGAATTTTTTCCCTACATCTCAACTGTAAGTTTCATTGTTTTCATTTGTAATGATGTGCAGATTTTAGGGAGTCTACTGTATTCAATTTTATCGAAGCAGTCTTTCATTTCTGAACAAGGAATGTCATATTTTTCATTACTTGCTAGATACAATTTCCAAACAGAAATCTAAATTACTGAAATATACAACTAATACATCGATGTTTCATAAAATAAAAACTAATCATTGGTCAATGTGTATTTTGATTTGTGTATTTAAATGTAACACATATGCAAAAGAGAAATAATAACAAATAATTAACAATAATCTTCAAAATTGTATAATTTACATGACTTTTAATCCCAAACTTTGGAGATTAGAGGGAATGGAATTGATTTATATAAATAGACCCTTTCTAACTACTATTAAATACTTTAATTTTTAAAAATGAAAGTACATTGTGAAAATATTTGCATAATTTATTGTATAAAATTACCCTATATAAATAATATTCAGATTTTTATATTGTTTTAATGTTAGTCTCATTCTAAGTCTTTTTTTCTATGGAACAACATGTTGTAGCAAAACACTAGTTTGGATGCTTTCTGTTCTTCAAGTTTGTTTTGCAATTAGGAGTGGATAAATCCAAAATTGGAAAATATCGCACAATTGATGCTGAACTGCATGGACTGGAAACTGGAATGCAACTCCATGAGCTGTATAAATTAACTTGTTATATTGGTTTTTTAAGCTTTCCCACCTACCATTGCAGGTACAGCTTAATAGAATCCAAACAAAGAAAAAATGGTACTTTTCGGTTAGCCGGGTGCCAATGATTTATGTACATATATAAATAAATAAATATATATGTAAGTATATATATAATATATTTTCATACATATAAGTGTATATATATATATATATAAATAAATAAATATGTAAGTATATATATAATATATTTTCATACATATAAGTGTGTATATATATATATGTGTGTGTGTGTGTATATACATATATTTTCGGTTAGCCGGGTGCCAATGATTTATGTACATATATAAATAAATAAATATATATGTAAGTATATATATAATATATTTTCATACATATAAGTGTATATATATATATATATATATAAATAAATAAATATGTAAGTATATATATAATATATTTTCATACATATAAGTGTGTATATATATATATATATATATATATGTGTGTGTATATATACATGTATATGTATGACTGGTGCCCGGCTAACCGAAAAGTACCGAAAAAAGGCTACCTGTTCTTTGCTTGCAAATGCACATTCTACAAACTAAGGATTAAGGCTAGGCTTACAGCTACAAACGTGAAATAACATGCTCAAAAAAGAAGGGGTGCAGGGACTTTTTTATAATTTATAAAAATAAAATTTAACATAAACATTGTTCTAAATGATTGAACTGAATTTAACATAATAAAATTGAAGATATTAGATATGTAAATATTGAAAATAACAAACCATCTTCTTTTAAGTTATTGATTTAAAGAATGTTTAATTATATTGGTTTCATATTATAATTCATTTAATTACTCAGAGAACATTTGTGTTGCATATGTACAAAAACAAACATTTAGAAATTAAAAATCTAGGTAACTTATGATCAGTCATTGAATAATGGCCACTTTAGCTTTACACAACCTCTTTTTTTTTTTATAAACATAAATTAGATAAGGGATTAGATTTTAACATAAATTAGATTGCGTTTTTTTCTGTGGCTTTATAGCTCAGCATGTGTCTTTACTATTTTAAAAACTAATGATAAATTATTTAATCTTTTTCAGCTGGATATAAGTTGCTTCATTCATGGAGAAGGAAATTCAAGAGGGACTGCATATTTAATTCTTTGCATAATCAAGAAACTGATGCAGCCAGAAAGAGCTACATGAAGTGCAATAACAATGGTATTTTTAAATTGATTTGCATATGTCTGTGTTAAATATTTGTTTAGCATTGTTATATGTGACATATTACATGTTGCTACATTGCATGACACTACCTTCATAATTCTAATTAGGCACTATAAATTACATAGACTGTGATTTAAATATATATATATATGCATATATATATATATATATATATGCATATATAAATAAATGTTTGAAGTGTGTTTTGATTTTTATAGTGCGAAATAATCTTACAAATTCAGATTTTCTTTCATATGTACTTTTGTCTGGCAAAATCAAAATAAGAATATTGTTTTTCTGATATTCCTCGCTATCATGATTGCTTAGCTTATACATTTTTTTTTTAAAACCGTATCTTGCCCAACTTTATCTTCTGACTGACTGTACATGATTTAAGATTTAATTAATATTCAAGTTTTGTTGTACATGTATTTATATTAAATAAATTACTTTACACTTTAAATTCCTGAGTTTTTTTTTTTTTTTTAAACCCATTTAAACACTATTGTTTTTATGCGTTTGTTTTACAATTGTGGCCACTGGATTTTTTGGGTTTAGAAGCCAGTGACTCCTTCCAAATTTTGGAAACCCAAATTTGGGATGCACCTATAATGCCCAGCCAGTAGTGCTGCAATCGACAGAATATTTTCCAACTTCTCTTTTGTCCACTCAAAAATTCGAAATAGGTTGACAATAAGTAATGTTTCCGAACTTGTTTTTGGTATGGAATGCTGAAAAAATAATTATTTTGTAATGATGATGATGGTGATGAAAGTGCCGCTTAATGTTGAATGTGTAATTTCTTATGTTATTAAAATATTTAATTTTTTAAAAGAAATTTAAGATTTCACTTATTTGAACACAATATATTAATACATGTACTCACTACTATTGCTTATATTTTGCATCTCTGAATTATTGCATTATGCTGATTGATAGGTTGATACATCTTATTTTAAAACTAGAAGTGTTTATAATTTCTGTAGATTTTGCAATATTGTTAATTTATTGCAGCATAAAAATCAGACTAACAATAGCTTTTTTTCAATTAATTTTTTTTTTTTTTTTTTTTATGGTGAAATTAATAATTTCTCAGTTATTTAGAGTATATTAAGTTACCATCATAATGCATTGTACTACTATTCTGTGATTGTTAATTTAAGATAAGTAAAAGAAATAAAACATGCATTTATAATTTTTTTAATTTATGATTTTTTGCCAGGACGGTTTTTACCGCAGTTTTTTCCACCTGCAGCACAAACTTACCAACCCTGAACTAAATATTAAATAAAAAAAATTAAGTTTAAAGTAATCAAATTGTATTACAATAGCTTATAAATTATCAAATTTATAAAGATTAAATTAATGGTAAATAAAGTAACATACATAACCTAAAGAAAAACCTAGTATTGCAAAATTAAAATTGACTTTTCAACGTTTCTCGATTGTTACTTATTAAATTAGCTCACATGTTTATGTTAATGGAAGTTCATGGAAATTGGATACTTTTCTTAAAGGTTCAAATCAAGCTGTAATATGTATTTTCTAACAATAATACATCAAAAACAATATCAATACATTATTATATATTATTATTTTTAATAGTGGTGTACCGAGTAGTGCTTTGGCCGCGTACCGAGTGAATACCGAGTAATTGTGTTTCAGAAAGAATCACTGATTCGAACATGAAGTGTGCTTAGTGGTAACACTTCTATGTGTGTGTGTGTGTGTTTATATATATATACCTATTTATAAACATGCATCTTGAGCATATAATTTAATCATATTTTATAAAATTAACTTCAATTTTTGAAATTTTATTTATTGTGGACCTTTTAAAGACAATTTTTGTATATTCAAAAATTTTAAAACAGTAACATTATTTAAAATTTATATATATAAAAAGAATTGATATATAAAAAGTTCAATTAACCAATATGAAATTAAAACTGATTATTCAACACAACTTTACCCATTTGTCATTTTGATACCTGAAATCTGTCTATCAAAAATGGTTTTTGCTTGCTGTAACAATACCTTTGAATAATGCAAAAGTTTCATATTTTTTAAAAGTAGCTTATTTTCTTTTGATTAAAAAAATTGGGTACTTTTGTGTAATAGCAGCCCCTGAGGATGAATCGCCAAGCGACCAAGATTTATCGCCAAATTATAAAGCATGTATGACATAATATGATATATTTTTACGTTAAATCATTACTTTTGTGATGTATATGGCCAAGTTATTAGTCATATATAACACATATATGATGTATACATATAACATGTGCATAAGTTGTATAGGATGTATATATATGGCATATAAAACGTAAATAATATGTATGTAATGACGTATAATGGGTGTTTGGAATAATATGTGTATATATGATGCATATATAAGCTTTTCGATGATCTTGGCGAAATCAGAGCTGAAACCTTGGCATAATTGTAATTGTGGAGGCCGCTATAACACGAAAACATCAAAAAAGGGGGCGGGGCTTTACAGTTTCTTTTCTTTTCTCTTTTGTGTGTGTTTGTAATGTACAGCTAAAATGCTATTTTATAAGTGCTCGCAGTGAACCCATTTTTTCTGAAGCACACTGCAAAAAAAAATTGTTGTTTTACAGTATAAAACTGGCATCCCAGCTAAGCAGTAATACGCTGCCGTGCAAGCAGTAATACACTATCGTGCATGCGCGGTAACGTATTACTACTTGCACGGCAGCGTATTACTGCTTATTTTACTGTTTAATACTGTTAATTTTATGGTATAATACTGGCAGCTGGGGTGCCAGTTTTAATACTGTAAAATCAACAATTATTTTTTGCAGTGCAGGCCAAATTTACATCAATAAAAGAAATGCCCTATCTCCTGAAAATGTAGAAAGATTGTAGTGTTTTTGTACCATAATTTGTCATACAGCAAATTTAATTACCGTATATACTCATGTATAAGTCGAAGAATTTTAGACAAAATTTGGGAGCTGAAAATGGCGGGTCGACTTATACACGAGTAAGTAGAAAAAAAAAAAAAATAGCGGAGTGAAATACCGGAGTCATATGTTTTTCGCAGATAGTTGGTGAATGTGCAAGTCTTTTAATTAATCACATATGGGTCTAGGTTGGAGAGACAGATAAAAGCAGACAATGGTGATTGATAAAAAAAAAAGCTCAACAATAATGCTTCTGTAATTGTTCTGCACTCATTTTCTCTTGGGATAGAATTCCCTTCAATACAGGGGCATTCCTTTCAACATTTTAATCACCTTTTCAAAAAGAGTTCAACTTGAGAATGCTACTAGATTTCTCTCCTAAAAGTCCTACAATACAAAGAAGTACTATATTTTAGCAGTTTAAGAAGTTGTTTACCTTGTAAATAAGGCTTGAATAGATTAAGAAGAAAAAAAAAGTAAGTAATCATTAAATTGATGTGAATAGCTTTCAAAATAGTTTAAGCTTCTTTAGTTATACATAATTATACAATTTTAAAATGTTGAATTAAAAAAAAAAAAAAAAAAGTCTGATTAGAAACGTAAAAAAAAAAAAAAAAAAAAACTAATACTAATTTAATGAATGGTTTTTCTTTAAATCCTGGATTACAAATCATTTTTGAACATACTGCCAGAAATGTGATTCGCGACTTTTACACGAAAATTCAATTTTTTCCAAAATTTTGCGTAAGAATTGGGGGGGGGGTCGACTTATACACGAGTATATACGGTATTATTTTTTTTAATTGCATTTATTGTATTTTCTGTTTCTGCACACTGCTTCTTTATCCAAAATCAGTCTTTTCCTACAGTTTTAAAAATGACTTTTTTCTTTTTTTTAAATATAAACTAAACTTTAATTTACATTAATTTTGCAGGGGGGGGGGGGGGGGTTCTTACCTTTTGCTATGTTTTATAGATAAATTTTTATGTACCGAGTAAATAGTTTTATGAATTAGGGCATATATTATACATTTATATTCAAATACCTTTTTATAGATCACATATAAATTAATTTGTCTTCAAATATGCTTAAAAAATGAAATTCTTGCAACTACTCGGAATTGGCCGAGTACAGAGTATATACAGAGTACTCGGTACGGCTCTAATTTTTAACTCAAACTGATTGATAAAAATATTATATGAATTGACATTTTTCCAACTGAGTGAAAATACGTCCAGGCCGAGAGTCGAAATCAAGACCTTTGGATAAATTGTCTGTGTTGAGCTACCTGGGCCGATAGCCAGCAGACACATTTCACTTAGATAACCTGATTGGCGATTATGTTAGCATCCATTTTTAATTAAGTTCCATTACCTGTAGTTTATTCTGTTGAATTCAGAACAGATGTTATTGCCAACAGTTGTCTGTCCAGGTAGCTCAATAGGCAGAGCGTTGTCAATTTAAGTGAAAGGTTTCAAGTTTGACTCTCAACCTGAACACATTTTAGTCAGGAATTTACTCTAGTAATAGAATTTTTTTAAAAACAGGTATTAGAATTTGTGTGAATTTGTAGATATGATCAAGTATTAAATATTAATTATTTTCTTATAAATTTCTCCCTAGGGTGAATATACTACTTCTCAACAGAAGAGACCTGTTCCAAGTTTTTTGAAATGGCCGTCTGTTTTGACCAATTGTATATAATTTTTAATTAGACTGTGCAACTATTTTATTAGATTTTATATTGCATTTAAAATTTTATTGCATCTACAGTAAATTTAATAAATTATATTTTATTTATATGTCTTATATTTTTATTTTCCCATCTATTGTGTTTTATTTCTTTTAAAGTATTTAAGCTCTTAGGCATCAGTAATGACAATAATTTTTATGTTCTCTCTTTTGATATAATTTTTGAAGGATAAAAGAAAACATGGGACAAAATGGTAAAATAAACATTAAATGCTGGGAGTATATATATATATATATATATATAAACTATTTGACATCCAGCACAAATTTATTAAATGTGACCACTGATACACCAATTCACTGTTATGTTTTATATCCCCCCCCCACCCTTTTTTTTTAGATTAAATCAACCACAAATCATTTTTAATATGTTGATGAATTATTTTTATGCTTCTTAGCTTTAAAAATTATGTATAAAATAAACAAATCAAAACTTTGTAAGTTATCATTTGACGACGGGAGAAATAGTATTAAATACTGTAACCTTCTCTTCTGTCTAATGTGAAATTAATTAGGACTAAGAACATTTTCCGTCATATTATTTTACCTTCAGCAAAGTTTACTCTACGTCTATAAATTCACTGGGACTTGAAAATCTTTCTGCGGTAGACAGAGTTTACTGTAAATGTATAATTATAAAATGTATTTATTTACACGCCATATAATGAATATTTCCAACTGAAAGAGAGAGAGAGAGTTAATAAAATGAGGTATGAAAATTATTTAATTTAAGTAGATGGTTGATATAAAGGGATTTTTTATGATAGAAGAGTAAAAATAAGATGTTAAGATATAACCTCTTAAACTTATTTTTTGATTAAATCTTAAACTGGAAAACATTAATTTGTAATCTAAAAGAAAAAAAAGTTTTATAAATGTAAAGTTGTGAAAATAAATGTATATCATAAGATTTTTTACTTTTGTTATTTATATGTCTAATTTCTTTTATTCAAGCTGTTCCTCTTATTGTTATCCCATACCAAGTTCTTAAGCAGCTTTAAAAGTATATTTCTAATTGCAAAAATGTTTCAAAATGTTCTTTATCATATTAAAAACTTTACTTTTATTAAATACTTCTTTTTTTTTTTTTTAAACATTAAAAATTTAAATTTTTTGTGTGCTCCTTGCATTCTAGAGTTATATGTAGAAAATTTTCCTTCATTTCTTTACAAGTAAAAACAAAATTCTTTCCTTTACGGCAAAATCCTACTGACTTTTTCTATTCTTTTAATTTTCAGTATTTTTCTATACAAGAGTCTTTGTTTTTAGAACCTGTAAACACTGAATATTCATAAAATTCAAAGTATCCTAATTCTGTTAGTTTTGTCATAAAAGAAAAAAAAAATAATTAAGAGGGACACCCTGTATAAGTATTAATTTATTGACTTGGGTTATATTGGAAATGAGATGTACAATAAAAACATGTACCACCATCTTTAGAGGCACAGAATATATTTTTACATAAGAAGCACTATCATATAAATTGAAAGGCACAATGTGCCTCTTAATCTCAAAGGCAAATGTGTCTCTGAATATTCAGGGGCGCAAACATTCCAAATGTACCTTTTATATCAGAGACACAGTTTTAAGAGTATAATTTAGCTGTTAACAGCATTCCTACATTTGTGTGGCATAAAGCAAATTATGAGCACCATATTTGCTTTTATGCTTTTTGTTTTGAATATTGTCTGTACTGCGCCAAGAACTACAAGTCAAGAATATTAAGCAAGTGTTAATATTTTTTTTTTATCAAATTTTAAATCATCATGTAGTTTTTAAACCTTATGTGTTAATTGTATTATGTACTGTGGAGTTTAGCAGTTATTTACGATTTCATATTACTTTTTTTCATTGCCATTATCAAGTTAAATTTTTCTCCACTCCCTTTAAATAATTAAATATCAAATACAACATTTTATATTTATAAGTAACAGTTATAAAGCTGTGTTAATATTTGTTTGTCTTGAAAAATGTCTGATTAAGTGGCCCCAAATTTAATATTGTATGACCATTAAAACTTCCTAAGTTTAATTTAAGCATGATCACAAGTAAATTTAACAAAGTGGTGATCCATGGCAATCATATATATTATTTCTGTTGTCAACATCCCTTTTTCTATGAATTTACGAAGCGCAGAACAATGAATGAAGTATCATTCAAAAGGTTTTAAAAGCAGCTTCTGACATATACACTTACATTTTCCTAAAACATCTTTCTTGATTAAAAATTGCTGTTAATTAAAAATTAAATTGGCATTGTTTTCATAAATGAAACGATAGGTTTTCTTCAAATTGTCTTGCCACAAAAATTAAATTCCGGAGTATATCACACTCACAATGATTATCTTTTTTATACTATTTATATTTTTATAAAGTGTGACATCTCTGCACATGTTTATTTTATATTTATGATAAAAAAGCAAAATTCGAATTTCAATGTTTAGGAGAAAAAAATACCATAGATTGTCCATGTTGTACCTTTTTTAAGCGAATGATGTCATCTAATGCAGTTTACGATTATTTTGTTTTTCTCGCGCATGCTTTTTTGTAAGTTTGATGGAATGAGTTGATATTCTGGCTTGACTAATCTTATGGAATAGATATCGCAGACGCTCCAGGGTTGCTTAAAAATTTTTTGTGGTGCTATTTTGGGAAGAAAATCTCATTTTCGAATAATTGTTAGACGGCCTATAAAATTGTATTATAATTTTATTTTAAAACACGCACATTTAATTTTATTATTACACAGTTTTATTTAAAACACATTATTTTTAATACACGTGTATTTAATTTTATTTAGTAATTATTTTAAATTTATTTACATACACATTTCATTTTGTTATAAAATACCATGTTGTCATATGATGCAAAAGTCACCAGGTTACCACACCAAGCAAAAAATCACCATTTTCGTGCCAAAAAGAAACCCCGGTGCATCCGTGACATCTGTACCACTATGGTTTTGTTTCATTAGAAGTTTAAATCTATAAATAAAAAGTTTAGATTGCAGTGCAAAATTCTTGCATGAGTTCACTTTTTTTTTTTTTTTTTTTTTTTTTTTTTTTTTTTAAGCTATGCTAAATACACAATAGCTGAATATAAATGTTTAGACAATAAAATTTCCTAATGTACCTAATATATTTTACTGTATTTTTTTCATATTTTTTAAGAATAATTATTAAATTATTAAAATCTGTTTAAACAAAGATTTGAAGATTAAATGTAATAGTCAGCAAGAATAAAATATAATTACTTGAAAATAATATTTGAGTAAACGTGGGGTACTATAGTCTTTAAAAGATATAGTCTTTATCAACTCTATTCCATTTAAATGTGGGTTTATAAGCATTTTAAGCATCGACACAAGGCCTGAATATTATATTCATATATAAAATATCACAAAACTATGTACGTGATAAATAACAATTATGATTTCCCTATTCGACATAGTAGTCAAAGTAACCCCAATTGATCTTTCTAATGTTAAAAGCAAATCTATTGCTTGTGGTAAGAATAATATTCTATCAATATTCTAAGAAATTTAAAAAATGAGAGACAAAAATTAGTACAAATCTGTATCTTAATTTTCTTTTAATATGACAAATGAAAGAAATCATAAAAGCTGGTGTCATAACACATTTAATTTGGTAGTTTATCTCATAAGAAAGTCATAATTTTGTTTCAAATCAAGATCCCGAGAAGAAGGATTCTAAATATTGAGAAAATTCCAGAAGTTGCTGAGAAAATTATTCAGCTATTTATTATTGGAATCTCATCGAAATTGAGCTAATTGTCTTATATTTCAAATATGAATAATTTTTGGAGGTACGATTTTAACTTTAAAATTTTACTGTAATGTTTTAATAAAAGCAATAAGTTATGAAGCTGTACACTAATAAACATTTAAAATAAATTCATAAATACTGTATCCAGCATTTTGGATGATTGTGCAATGTTAAAAATAATAGGCACTAAATGTGTCAAGAAAGGTATTTAAATTTATCAAAATTGGATGTTGAATTCATCCTAAAACAGGTATTTAAAGGCGCCCAAATTGAGTATTCATGTGTTCTAAAATAGATATTTAAGATTGTGCAAAATAGGTGTTAGCATGGCCAAAATGGGTATTTAGTGGTATTCATATTGGGTGTATAACCAAATTGGATATTAAATACTGCCTAAAATGGATTCTCAGTATTCACTGAAACATTTGGTGTAACGTTACTCCATAAAACTGGAGGCAGCATTGCTGCCTCCAATCTTACGGTGGTATTTAACTGATATAACTGGTGTAACATTACACAGCTCTTGTGTAAGTTTACACCATAATATTGTGAAACATATCACAATTTCTGTGTAACGTTACACCACAATTGCGTGTAAGCTTTCACAGTAATTGTGTGTAAGGTTACACCACAATTGTGTGTAAGCTTTCACAATAATTGTGTGTAAGGTTACACCACAATTACTGTGAAAGCATACACGCAATTGTGATGTAACCTTACACACAATTGTGGTGTAACCTTACACACAATTACTGTGAAAGCTTACACGCAATTGTGGTGTAACCTTACACACAATTACTGTGGAAGCTTACACGCAATTGTGGTGTAACCTTACACACAATTACTGTGAAAGCTTACACGCAATTATGGTGTAACCTTACGCGCAATTGTGGTGTAACCTTACACAGAAATTGTGATATGTTCCACAATATTATGGTGTAAACTTACACAATAGCTGTGTAATGTTACACCAGTTATATCAGTTAAATACCACCGTAAAACTGGAGGCAGCAATGCTGCCTCCAGTTTTATGGAGTAACGTTACACCAAATGTTTTACAGTGTTGCATTGTTCTAGGTGAAGTTTATGACGAGTTTACGTGTCCATCGCTTGGCCTTCTTCTTCTTCTTTTTTTTTTTTAATCGTTTCCGTCCATCAGTTTAAAGCCGCCAGTGTTTAATCCATAAAAAAAAATGTGGTTTTCTACTTTAATATATTAGAATAAATGGATTTTTATAAACACTTTCATGTCTTTCAAAATAATTTCCGAAAAAGCCTTACATTTCTGGGAGTCTTAGTGGTGTTACCCCTTCATGATCAAAGTTTTTTGTTGTGAAACAATGATTCAGGCATTACGAACTTAATGAAAATCATTTTATAATAATGTCGAAAAAAAAGGCCAAGTGAGTATTTATAGTTTTGCGCAGTTCTTTAAGATCGATAAATCTGACAATTTTCGAAAGCCTTGTCAGTTTTGTTTTATTTGCTTATTTTTACTTTTAAAGCAAATTCTGAGATAGGACATCAAAAACTTTTCACTTAACATTAACCCATTAACGACGACTTACTTTACACGTCTTTTAATACTTCAATACCAGTTGACACCAGTTTTTCCATACTCTTATTTTAAATGATTGAATCTCTGATAATTTCACATTAGGTAAAATGATTTTTTTTTTTTTACTAAGATACTGGTATTCATATTTAAAAAGTTTCGTATAACTTAAAGGGTAACTTTTCGTACCAACCGGCATTAATGAGTTAAACAAGAACGTAAAATCATGCGTCAAGAATGAAACACTTGGGATTATAAAACACCTTCCAAAACTTCCAGACTACTTAAACGAAATTTCACTGTTTAATAATGTGAAAGATGATGTCTAAGTAAGCAATTTGGAACACGCATAACACATTTTAAAAATCAATTTCAGGAATTACCATCAGTAGTCGGAAAAATATCCGAATTATTTTTTGCAGACCTGTATATCATCCATAGTTTTGTACATGTATAATACGTAGTATGCTAAAATTTAGTTCAATTACAAATCGCATAGCACAGTTGTAAATTCTCCTTCAGCAATTTCCGTTAATAAACGGAAATGTACTCGAGATCGTTTGTCCCTGCATATCAGCTATAGAATTTATGAACACCAAGTAATAGGCAAAACATTAGTTTAATATAAAAACGCATACCACAATTTAAAACACACTTCCAGTAATTATTGTTCAGCACTACTGTAGCTGAATTCTTTTGTGTGTCACTGTAAATGAACGATGAATGCTATGCACAACATATTCTATAGTAAGCCTCTTATAGTACACCTCAGTGATATATATCAATTTACATATGTTTGAAGTATTGAAACATCATTAAAACACAACGCAAGCGATTTTTTCACAAAGACCGTAATGTAATGTGATTTTTTTGAGTGTCGCTGTAAATGAAGTATAAATGTTACATACTTTATTTTCAAACCGAACATGTGTTAGTAAACCTTATTGACATATAACAATTGCATGGCAATCTGACTATAATTATACAAATTAGAGCACGGGCAGACAGACGACAGCCAGCCAGCCAGTCTGCCAGGCAGACAGAACTCATAAACAATTTTAAACTATATGTTGGAAAGTGTTATATTCTGAAGTAACTCCACTCGACTTTCCGAATATTCTACAAAATACCGTGAATTCAGATAAATTTCTGACACAATGGAACCAGCTAGAATCGAACACTGGATCTTCCGTTTTGAAACTGGAGGCGTTACCTTTAAGCCAATAATGCTTTATCGCATTATTGATAAGTCAAACCTCGTTAACATGAACACGCTTAACGCGAATTACTTTTAGCACGAACTATTTCCGATTGCCTCGTCCAGTTGTATGTAATGTATTTAAGTTCGGATAACACGAACTACTTTTAACATGAACAAAAAAAGTTTCCCCTTGAGTGTTCGCGTTAACGAGGTTCGACTGTACTTTATTACATCGCAATATTTAGCACTTATATTCTGACACATTTCCTTAGTGATTTTCTCTATAGTAAAATAGTTAGAAAATGGTTTTAAAAATCTAATCGACAATGTTTTAAATATCTAATCGTTTTTGTACGAAATTCTAAACCTTTCTAGCAAAAGTGCTTTAACCCTTTAACGGGCGGTGTCCACAAAAAAGGACACCTAATTTTAATTCCAAAAACTGACAAACGGCACCAAGAATATTTAATTAAAATTTTCCTTTTGTTAAGCACCGGAAGATAAGCACGTTTTTATTCTCTAATGAATTCGTTTTTAATTTCTGTCCATTATTTCATCATTTTACAAGCAGATTTACTCCGCGCCGGAAAGGGTTATAACATATTCAACAAATGGAAGCTGAATCGAAAGTACCATTTTGATGCTATCGTATTCAGTGACACACATACATACACCATGACTACATTATACTTTCCATACACTATGTATGCGGGAAGTAAAAATACAAGTTTATGAATATGAATACAGATGCTTTTAATGAGTTATTGCAGACATGTGAGCATATGTAAACCAACACTTTCGTTACGAAGGGCGCATACGTGGTGTCGCTTGGAAACTTATTTGAATTCTACTTTTAGTCCAAAATTACGAATTCATACCGGAAAATTTGAAAGAAGAATTTTTATCTTAAATAATCACGAAATGTTTGTCATCAAATGGAGCTAATATTGCTATGAGTATTTTATGGTATGAATTCGAAATTTTTGAATAAAATAAAATTCCGTTAATTTTAACCTGATAGTGAACGTGTTAATACGGTGATGACATACCCAGGATCCGTACGGTTTTTACAATTGTGACACCACTATGTTTGGAAAAGTAATCTTCAATTTACGTTATCACGAAATTTGTAATAATTGTCTCCGACTAAATAAGATGACGATTATTATTTATAATTATTGGTGACAAAGTAAAAACCATTCATACCCTGGCGCAATTTCACCTGGGTTAAGTTTGAAACATAAGAATGTACTTGTTATTCCGATCTACAAAAATTAATTCTACTCTGAAATATTGTACGACAGTTGAGCAATATCGACAAAAAATTGTATATCTCTATTAATATCTTCATAAAATGATGCGTTGTAACTTAAAACATCCAAGGGAAATAATTTCTTAACAACTTTGATAATGGAGCATAAATGTTTAAACTGGGAAACTTACTGCAAAATTAGCTTTGTTTAAGCTTTTGTAATAAAGGGAGGGAAAAAAGGAAAACTTAATGATCAAAGTTTTATGTTACAAAAAAATGATTGGGAAAGTTACAGAATAAATACATTTTGTACTAATGTTGAAAAAATGGAGTGAGAGGAATTGAGATGAAAGTATTTAAGGAAAAATATAAGAAACCAAGTGGAAATATGTAGTTTTGCAGTTTTTTATTTTAAAGGATAGACTGATAATCTCCGGAAAAGTCTGATTTTCTTCGGATGCCCTTTTTAAAAATTGATAATCAAGTTTTATATATTTATTTTTGATCTTAAGCCAAATTCCGAAATAAGAGGAAAAGTATTTTAAACATAATTTTTAATTTTATGAAAATGCACAAGATAATTAAAATTAAAATTCATTAAGATATAACTAAATGTAAATATATTGCTTGAAAGGTGCTTAAAAACAGACATAAAAATATTTAAAAGCATATTAAAGTCCTTTTAAAAATTCCAAAACGTTTTCAACCGAAACCCGGTCATCATCAGTAGAAAAACTAAATTGTTGAGTTGAGTTGTTATCTCTTTGCGTTTTCTTGCTTGCCCGGAATAAACTATTTTACTTCAAGGGTTTGTAAATAAGGTGGGATGGGAAAGGTAATCAATGATGCATTAATTCATTCCAGACTGCGTGGATATCATATGATAATACATCATTACAGACTATTTCTTTTTTAGACATTATTTCTAGAGACTCTCTTATGATTGCTTCCAGGTGATTATTTGTGCGGAATATAATTTTGGATCTATTGAAGTCAACTTTTATAGGTTCAGTTTGCGCTAATCTTGCTAACGCAGTGTGGGGTCTATTTAATCTCAGATCTGCTTCATGTTCTTTTATTCTGTCCCGAAATTTCCTCATTGTCATACCTATGTACATAAAATCTTTGTTATCTTTCTTGAATGGTATAATATATACCCCTGATCTATTGATAGCCTGGATTGGGTCTATTTTTCTGTTTAACAAAACCCGCAACTTTGGGGGAGGGACTGCGATTAATGTAATGCCAAACTTAAAGAGGGAATGTCTCATACTTTCAAAAAACCGTGGGATGTAGTTAACTTTACAAAACTTCAAACTTTTAATTGTACCTGTATTCCGTTTTTCTTCATCTTTCACTTTAAATTTATTTATGATTTTTTCAATGAAACGGGATGGAACTGAATTCTCGGCTGCTATTTTTCTAATTACATCTAATTCTTCATTAAGGAAAAGGCATGAACAAACTTCAAACGCTTTTTTTACATAAAAATTGAAAGGTGCTCACTTGTAACTAATGGGCGAACTGCAATTAAACGGGATGGTGGAGGTTTCACGGGTGGTTTTTCCCACTGATGATGACCGGGTTTCGGTTGAAAACGTTTTCGAATTTTTAAAAGGACTTTAATGTGCTTTTAAATGTTTTTATGTATGTTTTTACGCACCTTTCAAGCAATATATTTACATTTAGTTGTATCTTAATGAATTTTAGTTATTAAACAAGGTGAATTTGCACTGAAATTTTAACTTTTATTGCACAAGATAATATATATATATATATATATATATATATATATATATATATATATATATATATATAACTCATTGTAAAATTAAACCATTGAAACATATATAATAAACAAAGGAACAAACACAAAGGCATTACTTTAATAACAATAAAGAAAAAAATGCAAGTAACATGTTTTTTGTTTCCTTTTCTTTCAAATAGCTATTATTTATTTTCTAATTGGATTAAAGCAATAATGTAAATTCTCAATCTTCTCCATATTTAAAATTTTAAAAAATCGATTTTATTATTTAAAATTTTAATTTTAAAAATCTACTAACTCTAGATAAAATTAACAATTGAATTTATTTGCATTCTGTGTTTTGATTTAGCTTCTTTTAAACTTCTATTTTTATTTTTATTTTATTTTTTGTTTGTTTAACAATTCTTTTCTAAATGTCATGCTTTTTCTTTTTCTTTTTTCTTTTTTCTTTTTTATTTATCTTTATCTTTTCTTCTACCTTTTTTTTTCTTGCAATAAATTAGGGGAGACCGGGCGGGGTAAACCAACATAAATATATCTATGAAAGTTACCTTAAAACATGATACTCCTTTAAGCCTGTCAGGAGGTAATTCTTTTGCCAAAATGTTGAAATGTTTGAATGACACCAGAAAATACGAACAGATGTATTAGAAAATGAGTAAATTTCCTTCAAATACATTAAAAAATCGAAATTTTATTCAAAACTCTGTTGCAATTGTGGCATTTGATCCTTAAAATTAAGTGACATTAATAATATACCTCTGCCCTTCAAAGGGTTAACAGAATTACTTCCCTTAAATCTTGTTACTATAAAAATAAGTAGGTAGTTTGAAAAAAAAATGCTTATAGGTAGCAGTGTTCTATATTTTTTATATATTCGATGTCACATTTTTTAACAATAATTTTCGGATCGTTTTTAATATGTGCAAAAGGAATTTATCACGGGCATTATTATTTGGAAATACTAATAGCAAATATATAAAAATATAGGATAATACAACCACTATTATATAAGGAATTTTACAAATGAAGAATTTGTGAACCAAAGTATATCACATAATATCTTGTTTGACTCATATTATTTGAGGGTTGACCTACCAGTTTTAAATCTTTATGGGAGCAAACATAAAGTCTCTATACATTAAGTTAAATTACTAAAATAAGTTAAAAAATAGCAGCAATATAATTTTAGACGACATCTATCTAAATTGTGATAAGTACAAGAATAAATAAATTAGCTGAAATATTAAAAAGGTTTCTATTTTAAAATTTAAATATCCACAAATTTCATTAGCAAACGTACGGTTCATTAAATTATTCATGGAATTTCAGAGAAATTACTGGTGTTTTCTTATAGAAAAACTCGCCTTATATAATAGCCTAATTACATAATGCGAGTTTTTCTATAAGGAAATTCTGATAATTACCCTGAAAATTCCAGAACCCCTTACGAACCCTGTGTATACATGTTACCCACAAGCACAAAGAACCAACTTAAATAAATCCTAATATCAATATTTAATTTAATTTAGACTGATGTTTAAGTAAGAAAAGTCATTTCTAACTATTTCAAACATAACATTACTAAAATAACAAAGTAGAAATAAAAGAATTTTCTTAATTGTTATTTGCACAGTTGTTTAATTATAAAATCTCTCATTAAAATATTATTCTTACTGATAGCTTGAAGTTGTTTAATTTGAATGGCGTGTTAAATTTATTTTTAATTATAGCACGAAGATTTATTTCCTTAGAGGAAAAAAAATGAGCTTAATTATCTTTTATAAAAGTCGAGTGCTTGTTTACATTACGAATAGTTTTCGAATATCAGTATGATTTTATTTTCATTGTTTAAAGAATAATATTTTAATTTAGCTTTCAGGGCAATGTAAGTTAAAGAAAACAGCTTAAACTATGTAAATTAATTGACGTAAGTAATTTTTTTAGAAAAATAAAATAAAATCGACTTCAAGAGATTGTTTCTTACCTTGTTCATACCATCATATCTGCCAACATACCAGTATTCTTCCATAAAATGTGGTTTAATTTGACCCAGGTTAAACACGTTTTGAGACAGAAATTGTTTTAGAAATACTGTGACCTCTCACTTATACGCGACACATGGTAATTATTTTTCAGCACCAGTTTCTATTTAAAGTAATTTTCTCCTTATTTAATCGATGAATTTCTAAATCGAATTTTACTGTTTTAAAATAATGGTACGAAAAACTAATTACTGAACATTGCGTATAAGTGAGAGGTCGCTGTATTTATAATCAAATGAGTTAGTTACACGTAGAAACATATCATTAAATAAATAATGATATATTGAATAAATTTTATGGTTCTAAATGTGTTTAACTTGAGTCAAATTAAACAACATTTTACGAAAAAGTAGTTGATGACTGGCAAATACTCTTTATTCATATAGTGATCGGATTATGAATGATTTTGTCATTTGAATGAATCATTCAGACATGCGCAAAAGTATGCCTGCCAACTTTCGTATTTTTTAAAATACCAAAATAGAGTCCTGCACGAGTCGGGTTGTATCCTATCCGAACCCGTAAATTCCATTTGAAGTCAACCTGCAACCAGACCCTAACGCGACAAAAAAAAAATTCCTCGCCCCGCAACCCGACCAGAACCCGCAAAATTAATTTTCGACGACCCACAATACGACCCGAACCACATATTCCAACCCACACCCGAGCCGAACACGAAATACTTCAACCTGCAACCTGACCCAAACCTGCAATGAAAGGTCAATAAATCATGTTTTAATGCTGCTATGAAAAGTAATGTACAATTATATCTCTAATACAAATTTTATATTTTATACAGAAAAATGGAAAAATCTATATTCTTTAATATACAAATATAGTGAAACCTCTGAATAGCGGACACCTCCAGATCCTTGAATACAGTCCTGCATCGGGTCGGGCTGTTTCTATTTTTTTTCCGGGTCGGAATGACTCTAATTTTCTTTCTGCGTGTCGGGTTCCCCTAAAATAAATCATCCGGGACATATGTAGTTTTTTTGCAAGTCGGATTGTTGGGATTTTCACAAAAAGTTTGAACAGAACCATATTTCGGATGAAAATAAATACGTATTTAAATACGAATGAGTATATATTCAATTTACTGCATGAGAAAAAATAAAATGTATATAAGAAATGTAATAATACATTATTCTTTCTTTACGATGCAGTTAAGAATCATTTTTTCTTTTCTCAGAATATGAAGAACATTAACAACATTTCGTTTATGATACACACAAAAACACACGTGGAGTATGTGTGATAGTTTATACACACATACACATGCTACTTGTGCGTAGTCTTGGAGGTACTCAGTATTCCATGGTATAAGCGTACAAATATATAAGTGTTAGGAATTGAAAAAGTGTCCGCTAAACAGTAGAGGTGCCCGTTTTTCGGGAATGTCCATTATGAGGTCTTACTGTATATATATTTTTAACTTGAATTGAAAAGGCGGGTCCACCAGACCCGACCCGCAAGAGTCAAAACCCAACCCGAAACCGACCCGAACCGAAACAATGAAAGTCAGTCCGACCCGACCCGATGCGAATAAAAGCAGGTAACGCGACCCAATACAGGATTCTAATCCAAAGCACAGTTGCCAACATTCGTATTTTTTTAAATCAATTACTACAAGAAATTTTATAAGATTTTCATTTTTATGTAGATTTTAATTTAATTATTATTAGAATTAGAAAATGTACTTATTTTTCTTTACAAAATTTCTGGCTGCAATTGATTAAAAAATACAAAGATTGACAGCTATGCTCTTGCGCATGGCCGAATGATTCATTCGAATATCAAAATTATTCATTCTGTCCATCACTAATTCATAGCTGCCAAACTTACGGTTTTTTAAAAGTCAAATAAATATATTTCGATCAGAAATTTGATTTAATGAATGAAAAGATATAACTACTACATAAGACAAAGAGAAAGGCAGAATTGTATTTAAATAATTTTTTTGGTTCAAAGCATGTATATCTGATTAAAAACAAACAAACAAACAAAAAAACGAAGGGTGGCAGCTATGCTTAATGCAAGCAAGACAATTGACGTATTTTAGTGAGAGTAGCTTGGCTCAACTGTATGTTTGTGTCAACCCTTTATTGTTATCAATATTCTTTTAGATTCCATTGTTGCCAATATCGTTCATTTTGAGCACATTAGGTTATCCTATATTAAAGTGTTTTAAGTGTTCCTTTACAAAATATACACATTGCTCGTACGAATCAGGGAATTTTCCAGGAGTTTCGCCAGTTTTTTCTTTATAGAAAAAGAAATCTAGGTTAAACTCGCGAAACTTCGCCTTCTTTCAAGGAGAGATTTTCTGTAAGCAAATACTGGTACAGAAGAATTTCCTGGTCGCAAAATTCCAGGAGCCGTACGAACCCTGTATGCACGATACGACTGCTATTTAAAAACATAAAATAGCACTGGGTACTTTTGCAACATATTCCAATTTCGTAAAGCTTGGATTTTTGCGAATTTTTATGAAAAAAGCATAAAATGAAAAAAAAAAAATAGTCAGACAGACTACCACCTTTGGCTCCTGATACAATTGACACGGGACAACCACGAGAAGGAACCTTTTTTCAACAAAATAAGAATACATAATTATATAAGAAAATCACTTATTATCATTAAAGTAAAGATATATTTGCTTAAAGTTCACATAAAGACTTATAAATGCGTTTTAATAAATATACAGGGTGAACCAAAAGTCTTGCCCTGATTATAAATATGTATTGTTCGAAAACTATTATAATTAGACATATGGTTGTTTGGATATATTGTAAGTACTATTATAAAGTTTTCAATAAGACCACGTACTCTTCATGAAATTTTAACGTGTGCCCCCTTTTAGCTCTGAAAATGACAACGCAGTGTTCTAGTTCTCGCCAGGTGTTCCCTAAAATGTCTTCTGTACACACCGCATCTTTTATACTAGTTTTCAGTTCTTCAACGTCAGCAATTGGTGTGGCAAAGACTCTGGACTTGATATAGCCCCCAAAGAAAAAGTCAAGAGGAGTAATGTCAGGAGAGTGTTTAGGCCATGGTGTTGGTCTAGCCCTTCCAATCCACCGGCCCAGAAGTTTTTCGTCTAGGAACTCACGAATTATGGGACCCCAGTGAGGGGTTGCTCCATCTTGCTGATAAATAATCCATGGTTGATGCGAACACTTGACGAGAACTAGAATACCACGTTGACATTCTCCGAACTACCAAGGGGGCACACGTTGAAATGTCATGAAATATGTGGTCTTAATATAAATGTATTGATAGCATTTCAGTTAATATCCCTAAACTTTGGATGAGAATCTTAAAATAGTCAAATGCATTTATATTCATCCTTTGATGTTAGCGTTTGAAAGTGCACTGCTTTTTATCTTTTTATATTACCAGCTAAACTCGCCTTTTCAGTTATTTTGATAGGCTTAATACCCAGTCTTATCAATTTTGAATAGTTATCACCAATGCTGGCCCTTTAATGTTTTGGGGTTTAGTATATTCTAGTTTCAACCGACAGAGGGTGCCAAGGCAAACTTCATCGATAATTCATTTAAACTTTTATGTTTTTCACTAGATTAATTTTGAAACAACTGATAACAATTATTGAAATTGGTAAAGAAATCATACGAATCATTGGTAAAGAAATCGTATGATTTCTTTACCTATTTGAATAATTGTGTTAAAATTAATCTAGTGTAATCTCGTATCCAGCGTTTACTGGAGTTCCATTACCTGCGATCTATTCTGTTGAGCTGATTAAAATATCAGACCAGATTCTATGATCAATATGGTTAACTGGATGAATTATGCCTTCCAGATTCGACCGGGATAGCTCAGTTGGTAGAGCGTGGCAGCTTCAGCCAAGAGATCCCAGTTTCGAATCTTGGCCCGGACATTTTTCGTCCAGTTGGAAAATTACAACTCGTATTTTACGTTTTTGTCCGTTAGACGGTGCTACTGCATCTTTTCTGCTTGTGGTTGGTTGGAGCGTTGGTTAATTGTTAACCTAGTGAACTTTTTAAATTTGTGGACGGCTTGTATTTCTCCTTTGAAACTTTAGAAGCAATGTAACAACTATTTCCTGAGGATGGCCATAGATGATGGCTGAAACGTTGATGGTTTTAATTTGTTTTTACTGTTTGTGTAGTTTTAACTTTAACACATTTTTATACACCATTTAGTAAAACTGTGATATTTTATATTCACGTCATTATTGTAATATAAAGTCTTATTAAAAACTTTATAACAGTACTTACAATGTATCCAAAAAACCATATTCCCAATTATAATAGATTTCGAACAATACATATTTACAATCAGGGCAAGAATTTTGGTTCCCCCTGTATAACAAGTTTCGTACGCTCAATTGGGAACATTAATTAATGATAAATAATCTATTTTTGCAAATGACACCTGTATATATCTAATTAAATTGTCAGCAGAGCTAAAATTACGCTGGAAATTAATGAATATAACAAAGGAGGCGAATTTTTACTTACTACGCAGCGTACAACCAACAGAGTAAAAAATGTCCAGACCGGAAATCGAACACGGACACTTGGCATAACGCACCAATGCTCTGCCATTTGAGCTACCCGGACGACACTTAGTCTAGCATTTCTCACTCCTATATGTTGGCAAGGTGGCAACTTTACAGCACAAGATGGAAAATCATTCATGAGCATACATCTTTAATGTCCTGCATAAGACGAATTAAATACCAGTATCGAAAAAAAAAAATATATATCTAATTAAATTTTCAGAGGAGCTGAAATTAATTTCCAGCTAATACAGCATTACTTTCCAGCGTAATTTCAGCTCTGCTGAAAATTTATTTAAATATATATATTCTCCGATACTGGGATATAATTCGTCTTATGCATGCCGCTAAAGATGCTCATGATTGACTTTCCATCTTGTGCTGTAAATTTGCAGCCTTGCCAACATATAAAAGTGTATTTGGTTTGCAAGAATAGGATTAAAAGGAGATAGAATGTTTTTAATAATAATAATAATAATAATAATAATAATAATAATAATAATAATAATAATAATAATAATAAAAGAATTGGTTAAAAATTATCGATAGATGGCTGTGCATGCATAATATGAAGCAGATTTATGGAAATCAGGATGTCAATAAAATCTCTCAATCTCTTCTTCATTCGATGCCAGACGTATGCTATCGTACCAGATCAAGTGCTCTTGGTTAAAATCCTCTAGAAGAATTGCAATCGGCAACTGGCGCATTGCGAAAATTCTGTATTGCAAAATGATTGAAGACGAGAAAAGGTCTTGTTTCTTGTGCTGGGATACTGAAGCTTGGGAGACGCTTCGCTGAAATGGGTCTTTTTCTATAAGACTAGTTTGCATACATCAGCTTCATCTTATGCCTGCCAGCGCCATCTATCGGTAATTTTTTAAACCACAATTTTTTTTGTTATTAAAAAAAATTCGATCTCCTTCTAGTCCCATTCTTGGGAACCATAATTTTTTTAGTATAATTTGTTTATTTTTAGTGAATTTTTAAAGTTTTAACGAATTTTGGGCGCCCCCGGTATACAAAGGGTATATATGACGTTTTATTTTTTTTAGCACCAGAATATTTTAGTCGTAAACTTTATTTTATTTAATCGTACATCTGTATTTAGAAAATAAAGAAAAAAAATACTGTACGAAATTAGTGGTATAAAAATATAAATGTTGTTAAGTAATGCCCGTTCAGAAAGGATTAGACATTACAAGATTAAGAATTTAAAATAATCTTATGTACGTTAATTTTAACTGTTCTTTTATTTATATAGCCAAATCATATTTTTATTTTAAGGCAACAAAAGATAAGATGAACTCCTCTTAAAACTTGACAAAAATGTATAGAAGATAAAATGTATATCTAGTTGAAAAGCTAGGAAGCTAAAAATGTATCTCATGTGACGTAATAATATTTTCCCTTGAAATATACTGTTTGTAAGTATATTTATTACTTTCCGACCAGAGTATTCTTATATAATCTAAAAGCTCAAAGTGGTCGAAAATTTGTGAAAAATAGTATAAAAACACAGAAAAGCGCTTAAAATGACGATTTCTGTCAGAGAAGCAATAAAGCAAAATTGAGATAGATATTATGAGACTGAAAACTATGAACGTTTTCATAAATCTTCATCAATAACGGTGGAAATCTGTGGCCATTTCGACAAATTCTGATTCACGGCACATCATGAAATAAATGAAAACTGCGGATTTCTTTCACGCGACTGTGTTAAGATGTAATTTATTGCTCCGTGAAAGTAATGTGGTAGTTTTACCTTCATGGTAGACATGATTTTATACAGACTATATGTTTTATTACGCTAAAATTGGTATATAAATCGTACGAATAGTAGTTTTTACAAATGAGTGAAATATTTTTTAGTTTGTAAAATCGTCACATGCAATGTGACAATTTTTATGACAATAAAAAGAAATCTCAATCTTATGATATTGTTTGCTGACACACTTAGTTGAAATCCGTGTAACTAAAATGTCATATTTTTCATTGTTTTAGACCTTTTAATGAATGAATTAATTCAATTGATAAACAGAGTTTTTGTGAGAAATATATGTAATGCGTGGTAATTGGATAAACTTTGTATTTTGTGCAGAAAAAGACGTTATTTTAAATCACTCATTAATATTTGTTTCAGGTGGAGCGTGTTTAGTCTATTTCTAATAAAAGCTAAGCATTATACAGTCAAACCTCGCTATAACGACTATTCTCTATCGATTTTTTTTCAGTTTCCTACATACGTGTTTTACATAAAGGATCTTTTCGCATTTCAACAAATCAATAGAACCAGTGTACCCGTGCGAGGATTTCGAACTTAAATATAAAATACAATTTAATTCATATAACAAAACATACATTTTAGGCTACACGTGAAATACCACTGTTTCGATTGATTAACCCATCAAGGACGGAGTTATTTTTCTGGTTAAAATGCAAAAGATGTATTTCGCACCAATTTTTCACAATAGCAACTTTGGTGGCATTTTATCGGAGAATTTCTATCATCAAATAAAGCTAATATTTCTCTTAAAAAATACTGGTACCAAACAGCAAAATGATTGGAAGCTATTCTGATACAATATTCTACCAATCGGCTTTAATGGGTTAATGGTGCCTTCTTTTTTCTAAACATTTGAATTTGAATTTTGCTTTTTAATCATAAATATCGAGTAATCCCGTGTAGAGACGTCCCACTTTATATTTTTGGTACTATTTATTATTATTATTATTATTTTATAACCATTGTTGAGCACGATATAATGCGGTATTTTATTTTTCTAGCAACATTGATTTACGAAAAACCTTTCATTTCATTTATAAAAACAATGCTCATATTTAATACTTTGGAAATTTTTCCATAGAAAATTTCGCACGCCGTGCATTTATAATAATCAAATTTTAATTGCTTAAAAGGCGTATAGCCAACATAGTGAAAAGTACCCAAGCCGGGACTTGAACCCGGGTCATCAATATAGCGCATTGACGTTCTACCAAACTGAACCACTTGGGAACGATACTCAGCCTGGAACTTTCTCACTATAACATTTTGGCAAGACTACAAACGCAGCACAAGATGGAATATTTTCCGTGAGCCACCAACCCTGGGGCAAACACGAAATCAAAGAAAATCCAGCATCGATAATTGAATGATTTCATATTTAATACTTTGGAATATTTTTCCATATAACATTTCACACGCCTTGCATTTATAATAATAAAATTTTAATTGCTTAATAGGCGTATAGCCAACATTGTGCGCGACAACAAACCACGCCCCATACTGTTAATTAAAATACCGTATCCAAATACACCTCAAATAGATTTAATTTAAAAATTTTAATTATAAATGCAGTTTTTTCTCGTAATAATTGCAGAGGTAAAACATTTTACAATAACTACATTGCATGAAGATAGTAAACTAAAATCAATTTAGGTTTAAAATGAAGGCTGTCCAATGAGCATTTTCTAATTATTATAACTATCACCCAGTCATTAATTTGAGATGCATTCGTGCGAATAAGGTGTTTCAACTGTTTGCAGTTATTATTGTATATTTAATTTTCCGGAAAGCCTCATCAGATTTATCTTTGAAGGTTTAGGGAACGAAATGTAACATGTTACATTAAACAAAGTTAATTACAATTGACAATTGAAGCAATCAATTGGAATTATAACGGCTGCAAATATATTCCTTCTGTTGTATCATTTGAAATGTTTGAACATTTTGAAGTTATTTATCTGAATTAAGTAGTTATTACGGTGTGCTTGAATAGCTGTTTAACATTTTTATGCAAATGTATGTAAGTATCAGATTGCTTTTTGGACTATGAAATTTCAAATTTGTAAGGGGTCACTGTTTTTTATTAATTTGTTTCGCATTAAATAAATTTATAAAGAAGCATAGAAAAGCACACAAAAGACTACAGAATTTGTGATATCATTAATAAATATTAATAGATAAAGCTATATGTTTGACAAACATTCACAAAAATTCATTCACGTTGTGAATTACAACATGGACACCACTCATGTCAGTTAATTTATTAAGATCTAGTAGATGGAAAACATCGAAATTATGCCTGCCTAAACGAGATGTTTAGAGCAATTATTAGTTTTCAAATAAAGAATGTTTTATATATTGATTCCGTTTTTTAAATACTGAATTTTACGCAAGTATGAGCGATTCAGTTTCCCCTAATATCCTATTAATTTCTACATTACTTAGTATCATCTTTATAAAAGACTTCTTCCTGTATCGGCCAGTATATATATAATAGGCCAAAAAGAAGAACAAGGTGCATACACTTTGTAGCGATGCCATCTCACAGAACAGCATATAATGGAGTTTCTAGCAGAGGGCCTTCTGCTCGACGATACGTCTCTCGTCTACTGTTTAAGAGGTCCCTGGTTTAATCCTCGCCAGCACCAATTCGATCTCTACATTGATGACCCGGACGTGATCTCACAATCATCATTCAGAAACAGCAGATGACAAACAGCAAAAATACAAACGCAAAGCCTGTGAAATGCTCACAGCCCAAAGACTATCATGCCCCGCATCATACATGCGCAAAACAGCACAAAGCCTGTCACGCCGCGCATCACACATGCGCTCGGTAACACGACAGCATCGCTTGTGAGTGAATATCGCTCGTCCAACGTCAACAAGACGACTTCTTCACTGGGGATGGAGTGTGTAGCGAGGTCATCTCACATAACCAGTATATAATGAGTTTCTAGCAGAGATTAATTGGGTTAGTCCTTTTCTCGACCACTGTTCAAGAGGCCCCTGGTTCAATCGTCGCCGCCGACCTCTACAACTTCTTACCTGCCACCGCTATTTAAAAATTAAAAAAATTCTGTTTAATATTTAAATTGCAGGATTCGTAATCGTCTCGTTTACTCACAGGATTTGTAGTATTTTTTCTGCGGCCAAATAAGACGAAAAACTGTATTAGAAAATGTGGTAAAAGTGTACGCACCCTGGAAGAAACACGAATGGTACTATTTAATAACTAAAGTATCACAGAGAAAAGGAAAATATCAGACTATTAGACCATTTTTAAACAAGAACATCCTTTGATCAGTAACAATAACATATTTATAATTTTCAGGGACATGAACATTTTCACGAAAGTTCCGGTCCGGATTGATTTACTGACAATTTAACATAAAAATGAAACATCATTAGATCTTAATGAAGTTTATATGGATGCGTTTGAAAAATGGACTTTTTCAAACAAAACATCAAGGTTCGTGTTCTTGTAGATTAATTTGTGTGGGCATATACACAACATACCAGTCGAATTGTAATCATTATTTTTTCTCAAATTGAAAAAAAACCCGAAATAAATTATGTAGACGACATAATCGAGGAGAGAAAAGCTTTGTAAACAGCATGTGCCTTGACACATACTAACTCATTTTTATGTCGCATAAATTACGGAAAGGTATTTTGTAGAATTTTTTTGTTTTCATTTTAAAGAAGATTGAATCATTACGAAGCACAGCTTGCTTTAAAGATATTGAATTTTGATGGAAAAATATAAATATTTTAATAGTTGAAATGGTTTTAATAGGTGAAAACTTTTAGTTTTCACCTATTTGTTTTCTATGCATTATGTTTACACTTGCACCATAGTTCACGTTTTTTAACTGTTCGTTCAACGAAATATAATTAGAATATAATTGTCATATAATTAGAATTAATATACATTTTGGAAAAACAAAAATTTTTTTCTAGAGATTTATGGAAAATAGAATAAATTAGGTGTTATTTTTATGTAATTATAAAAAAGTTACTGGAAACCTACAGTAACATTCAAATATAAATATTTGCCAACTTCTGAAAATTGAGATTTTTGCCAAAAATCACTCATACAATATTTAATATTTTTATCCATTTGTTTGCGTGATCACAGTTAGGGAATTCATTAATTTTCTAATGTTAGTAGCATCCAAATAATATGTAGGCCATACCTTTTTTGAGGTTGAAGACAATCAGTTTTAAACTATGTAGTGTCCGTTCTTAGGTACTTTCATTTAAGGTATTGCAGAAGGAATTAGAAATACAAAGTTCATCCAATAAATAGTCTTGAACGATAAGTTTCTCGAAATATAACGATAAGCGAAAATAATCACACATACTCGTATATTCAAGTTAAAAAATGAAATTATAACTAAAACATTTTCATATAATTATTCATTTTACTGCTGTATTTATTGTAATCTCCAAATGAGGACATTTTGAAAATTAAATAAAAAAAATTTGTTTATTAATTTTATTTTGAAATGTGCATAAATTAATTTTTATTTTTGCACTAGAGCATCACATAGAAAAAAGACCAAAAGTATTTAGTAGGAAATAGTTTAATTTCCATTTGAAATTTTACAAATAATCATTTCATGTTAATTTATTAAAATGATAAAGATAATTCAAACAATTGAAGATGATTCTTAATGAATTAAACTTAGTGAACTAATTCTCAGTAGCAAAGATTCTGAAATTAGTTTTTAATATAATTTATCAAATTAGGCCTAATTAAATATTTATAAGATTACAATAAACATATTAAAAATAGCAATTGAAATGCTTCTATGCATTTATATGCGACTCGAATATAAATGTAGATAAAAATATATGGTAATTATACAAAACATTTTACTAACATTGCTGCTTGAAATGTTTACGTATTTAATGAAGCATAATTATGCAAGTTTAATTATGCTAACTAAACAGTATTTTGTATACATTCTTTTAATAGAGATAAGAAGATACTCGCAAGCTAATGTTAAACCAATGACAGCTTTCTTTTCAAATTTCTCTGTTTATTTTTCAATATTTTTAAACGATTATTTTGCATAGGATATCTGAAATCTGAGTTTAATCTCTAACTGGGTACTTTTTTACTTTTCGATTTTTTTGATGGAGATACTTTCGCTTTCAGGACCGTTTCCGAAACTTAAAATGACTTCAAAGAAAAAACAAAACAAAAAAAAAACCAGCAACCAAAATCGGGATAAGAAAAGAAATCCCGGTTAGTGATCCACTTCATCTATCCTATACAACAGTGGTGTCAAACTGTGGCCCGCCGAATACCCCTAAATTTTAAAAGAAGTAGTCGACTTCTTGAATCGCAGAAATTCGATTATTAGATAAGGAAAAGTTTACTATAAAAATTTAGTGGTATCCGGTGGGCCACAGTTTGACACCCTTGCTATACAATAAATAATAAATAACCCTTTTAGAAGCAAGTAATTGTGTTTCTGTAGCGTTGAATTCACACCAGAATTTTAGAAAACTTTTAATTGAAAATAAGTAAGTGCCATTTTTACAGCTTAAAGAGAAACAGACACAGTTTATTGTTTCAATGGGATTCCCAGTTGTAAAACAACTCCACTCCCGGTATATGAGTTAGTTGTATATCACATCATAGAGGAGCCATAAGAAAAAAGTATAAATGTAGCATATCAGCACTAGAAAACAAAAGAAAAGAAAAATATTCGATTGAGAACTTCATCAGCCAATCCGAAATAAGTAAGCCAGCCAATCAAATTTAATTTGCGTAAAGTAGCCAAACAAATTTCACTTGCAGTACAAGAGTGTAAAATACAGTTTTTACAGTTTTTGTTTCGCCAAAGTTGTCAAAAGGAAATTTTATTCAAAAAATTCTGGTGCAAATTTTGTTTAAAGTTAAGTGGGATAAAAATTATCCCACCAACCTACAAGAGCTTAAAATATTGAATGTAAACGAGAGATTTGAATAAAAAACACTGTCATTGGTTTAACATTAACTTGAGAGTGTCTTCGCGTGACTAGCATATGCTTTTAAGAATGAAACTCCTTCTTTTTATTGAATGAAACTCCAGAATCAAACAATATAATTAGCGAAAATAAAAACCACATTCTAAATGTATAAAGCGGTTTCAATTACCAACATTTATATTGATGATTTCAACAGGAAGCACTTATTGATTAAGAATAATCAGATCATCCAGTCAACTGAATTATTTTTTGTGATTTGTAATTTTAAACATTCATAGTGAGATAATGAAACAGATAGTCTTTCTATTTTGAAAGAAATTTAATTGAATTACAAGCTTATTTCAACTAATTTTATTTGATATATTTCACAAATATAAAAATACAACTTGTTAATATTTTAAACATTTTCTACTAGGATAAATTAGTTTAATTAAAAAAAATGTGTTTGAGCTTTTCACGTTAAAGAAGAATATAGAGAATTTATTTAAGTCATTTCATGAGTATAATTCAGTATTTAAAGCTTTTATTTTAAGTTAGGTAAATAAGAAGTGGGAATGATTAAAAAAAAAAAAATCGTGAAATTGTAAATGTTTTGTTACGTTTGTCTAGCTTTTTAAGACATTTTTGCTTTGTCGTTAGAGGATAGGTGGTAAGGGGGAATAAGTGTATGTTTAATTCCACTTGTTGTAAGAAAATCTCGAAATTCATGGATTGTGAATGAAGTTCTGTTGTCACTAATAAATTCTATGAATAATCCAAATATCGCAAAAAGCTTCCGTAATACTCTAATCAATCAAAAACTACTAAAGCTATTTGCCTTCATAAGTACCAGCATAATCTATACGAATTCTTTCTTAAAGTAATTCTGATTCTCATTTCAAAGGTTTCATTTTGATGTTATTCCCAACAAACATTTGGCATCTATTACAAGAATTTAACATTCGATCAATTTTCTTTGTCCATTTTAAGTCATCAGATCACCAGATTACATCTCGAGTTTTGCTTTAATGTTAGATATACCCTGATGAACTGAATGCAGTAATTTTAACATATATTCACAATCTTCATCTGGTATAATTACTCTATGTTCCTATAATGAAGAATTTTCTAAACGCAAAATTTCATCGTGTCTACAGAAGCATGGCTGGTATTCCTCTTATCATCTGCGTTTGCGTCTATCCGTATAAAACCCATTCTAAAAAAATGTTTTATTACTGGATTTTCAATTGTCTTTAGAATAGTTTACAAGTAACAGACTAATTATCACGATATTAAACAGACATTACTTCAGATGGGTTACTCACTTCATTTGCAGCTTCTGTGATAAGCAATCTACTTAATGTATCAGCATTTTTTTTTTTTTTTTACTTTGGCGATGCTCAATGGTATAATCATACTCTGCTAACATTAGTGACTATCTCAGCAATTTAGGTGATATTGTATCAGGTACCTTTTTACCAGAATAAAACACTCTAATTAAAGCTTTGTGATCGGTTTTAATTTAACACCATCTATATCAGCTGAATATTTATGAAATTAAGTAACGCAGAATGTTACAGATATAGCTTCTTTATTTATCATTGCATAATTTCATTATAATTTAAATTAAACTAAATAAAATTAAACATTAAATTAAACAAAACTAACTTATAAAATAAAGTTGGTTTATTTTATATTTAGATTTTGTATACAATTTTTATAGTTACTAATTGAATGAACCTGGCACTTTTCTTTGTAAGATCTTAATTTTATTTTTCAAAATTTTTATTGTTAAACTCTAACACATTTTTTTTTAATTGTATGAAACTTTTTAAAAAACTATATTCTTATTCGAGCTGATTTTATCTAAGGAACACAAATAAAGTGTCAAAAGTGAGTTGGTGAAAGTTGCAATATGTAGATGATCTTCGACAATTAATTCATATACAGTATTTAAAAGTAGGTATTGCTTTCTGTCAATTGGTTCCTACATCTTTATTACAGATTATTTGCAACAGAATTAGTCGAGAAGGAAGGTGGAATCACCCTCTTTTGACATACACAAAATGAGGAGCCTTTTCACATTCATATACTTCGTAATTATTTTATTACTAACAAAACATTTTCGAGTAATGTACAAAATATTTTTAAGATGCCTTCTCATATTTTTAATATTGGGTTGTTCGGAAAGTTCCCTTTGTTTGGGGAAAATCAGTTCGTACCGGAAAATTCTGTCCGTCAATTATTATACTTTAGATATCGGAATTAATGTCTAATAATTAAATTATCGAATTTTCCGGTACGAACCAACTTTCCCAAACGGAAAGAACTTTCCGAACAACCCAATGCAATGAAACTAAATTAAACGGAATAAGTGACTTTAATATTTGGAGTGCATTATGATGGAATGTGTTCAAATACAAACATTTACACTGGCAGTTGTTATACAAATCGTTTATTGATTTATAAAATTAAAAGCAATCAACATGCATCTTTCGAAATCAGTGAGCAGAATAAATAATACTTGGTAAATTTTAACCTCAAATTGTTCTTACTTACACAATGCAATAAAGAAAAAGTTTGTTGAATTTCGCAATCTAGAAAAGAAATTTAAATTGTATAAATTCGGGATTTCAGATGATTTTATTTGACTTTACTACAAATATAAAATAACATATCTTTTAACGTTTTAATTGTTTTTGAAAATACAATTTATGTAGTTTATTTTTTAAAGCTTTTAAATGAAAAGAAAAGTATGCACAATTTATTTGCCGCTTTAATGTATGTAAATAAAATGAGAACTCTAACTGCACTGAAATATTTGATGTTTGCGTAGTTATTATCGAATATTTTCTCAATGGAATTTGAAATTTATTATAGAAATTTTCTTGCATTTTTAATAAAACAAAATTTTTTAAAGAGACTGATGTAAATAGAACAAAATGAAGCGCAATATTTAGAATTCGTAATGATGGAATAGATTCAAATATAAATATTTGCACTGGCAGTTTCAACACTAAGTATTTATTCATTTAGAAAATTAAAAGCAATCAATACACAAAATTTCAAATTCTATTCATGAGCGAGCATCAAATTCTATTCCTTTGTGATTTATAACTTGTAATAGTTCTTGCTCAGATAAGGAAATTCGTAACAAGTTAGTTGGATTTATTAACTCTAGGGAAGAAATTAAATTGAATAACATTTGGATTTCCCTTAATTGTGTTTGATTTAATACTAAAATATAAAATAAGCTGTATTTCAATATATGATTTCATTTCCGGAAAAAGAACTTAGTTTAGCTTAAACTTTTTGAACTTTGAATTTAAAGAAAAACAAATATTATTTATTTGGTGGAGTGATAGGCATAATAAGGATTTTTTAATTCGAATGATTCATTCCGTATGCGCAAAAAAACATAATTGCCAACATCCGTTTTTTTTTTTAATCAATCATTACCAGAGATTTTGTAAACAAAAAAGAAGGAAAATCATAGTTGCTAAAATTTGCATTCATTTTCATCAATTTCCTTCAAAAATTTTGCAAAACGAAAGACATTTCGTATTTTTATCTGGCCTTTTTAACACTTTCCAACCTAGTTGAAAAGTGTTTATGACTTCGGTTTGTCTGGCCGTCTGCCGTCTGTCCGTTCTCTAACTCCCGTAAATATGCTCGGATTGCCTTGCAATTTTTATATGTTATTGTCGTTATCTATAGCATGTTCCCTATTTCAACTGAGGTGTATAGCACTTATAGTTTTTTTACAGGGAGACTGACTCAAAAGAATTCCGTTACATTACGGTCTATGGGGAAAAATCATTTGCGGTTTATTTTAATGATGTTACACAATTTCAAATACATTGTAATTGATATATATCACTAAGGTGCATTACAAGAACCTTAATATGGAATATGGTGTGCATAGCACTTATAGTTACTTTACAGGGACAGTCAAAAGATTTCCGTTACATTACGTCTATGGAGAAAAATCGTTTGCGGCTTAATTAAATAATGTTTCAGTATTTTAAACGCATTGAAATTTATATATATCACTAAGGTGCATTACAAGAGGCTTACTACAGAATATTGTGTGTATAGCAGTCATCGTTCATTTACAGGGACACACAAAACAATTCTCTACTGTCTGTTTACAATAATTCCTGGAAGTGCGTTTTAAGTTGCTGAACGCGATTTTAAATTTAACTCACTTTTTGTCTATTACTTGGTGTGCATAAATTCTGTATTTCATATACAGGGCAGCACAACAGTTCGCGAACACATTTCTGTTTATTGACAGAAACTCCAGAAGTAAAATTTTAAACTGTGCTACGCGTTTCCTAACTAAACTAAAATTTAGCATCCTATGTAGTATAGATACAAATATCTATAGATACAAATCTATAGATCATATACAGGGCTGAATAAAAGTATTCGGATATTTTTCCGAATATTGTATATGTTGGAAAGATATGTTGGAAATTCCTGAAATTACATTTTAAAATATGTTATGCGTTTCCCAAATTGTTTACTTAGATGTTATCTTTCAGCTTATTAAACGGTAATGCTTTGTAAAATTATTTTGGAAGCGTTGGAAAGTGTTACATAATCTATGCTTGACGCATGATTTTTCGTTTTTGTTTCTTTTAAAATCCATTACTAATTAAAACTCAAAAGTCCTTTTTCTTTTTAAAATTTCTGGTAGTAATTGAATAATAATAATAATAATAATAATAATAATAATAAAAATGAAGTTTGGCAGATATGATTCTGCGCACGCCGCAGTGATTCACTCGAATATCAAAATAATTCATTATGCCCATCACTAATTTGGTGCGAGAATATATGTACAATCGTGGAAAAAATGTGTATTAACAGAAATAGATTTCTAGAAACTTCAAATATGCAAATGTAAAATTAAAGCTTATTCCACCAAGTAGTTTTTAAGTTATACTTAAAAAACTACCCGCATTTAAAACTGTTTTGCGATGATTAAAAATGAAATATTAAGTGTCCCAAACTTTAAACCTGCATAATTCTTAAACTATTTGATAAAATGATTCTCGTTTGGTATCCGAAGGTAAAATTTACCGAATAATCCAAATGTTATGTCAAAAGTAGGTGTTACCATTGAATATTTGAAAGCTTGCTACAATGTCTATATGTAGACAAACTTCTAAGCAAAATTTAAGTATAGCATTAATCAGTAGACTATCAATAATCTATTGGTACCAGTCACATTTTTATGCGATGATTAGCAGTACAGATAGTAGGAGGGATACATTTTCCCTCTACTGTACATAAAACGAAAATAATGATTGCATTCAGTATTTGGCCATAGCGTAGTTATTAAAAGCATTCCTCATTAAAACATCTTATAAACTCACATTTTTAATAAAACAAGTTTTGATAATGAAACAGAAGAAGTTGAATAAAAATAAACGTAATTTTTAGTAATGGAATAGATTGAAACAGGGTAGTCCGACCAGTAAATGAACACTTAATCCATTCGCTGCCAACTACGGGTATACTCGTGGTTGTTGACATTCAAAATAAAAGTGTATGATAAAAATAAACCTGCCTAGCCACCACTATTTTAATATGTTAAAAAATAGTTTATTTAATGACAAAAACTTTGTTATTAAAGTTACCAAATATTATCTGTCACAATTTTTGGTGGAAAACGAATTTCAGTAAACATATCGAAGACTCCGCCCACATAGTTTTGGCAGTTAATGGGTTAAGTCATAGGTGCCAACTTTTATGCTTTTTGTTACCACTAAAAATTAATAGAAAATTTTGCCTTATTGAATCACATGATTTCGGAGATTTAATAACCTAAACTTTACAATAAAATTTTATTGGTAGGAAAAAAGCGTAAAAGTTGGCAGCTATGGTTAAGCACATAAAAAAAAAGATCGATAATATTTTAATAAACAGTACCTTTTGGTGTCTGACGGTGCAACTACATGTGTTGGTATACGAATGATTAAAAAATTATAAAAGGAAGTTTATATTTCACTTGTTTGGGATGTAAGGAGGGGGGGGGGGTCTTAATAAAAAGCTATACAAAAACCAAGTAAGTGAAGAACAGTTATTACCAGTGCATGAAAATAAAACATTTCAGTGAATGAACAGTCAGCAATTTAAAAACACTTAACTTTCATACTATGTTATTTATTTTACAACCTGTACAAATAACTTATAACATATTTTTACTGAATTACAGGTTTTTAAAACCCAGCATGATAATTAACTTGTGGGGTGTTTTTCAAACCTTATGCTATTAAAATATTTACTAATTGTTCATTCATTGGGAGCTGTTCACTTACTGGTCGGACTACCCTACAAACATTCATATTGACAGTTTTCACACAAAACATTTACAGTAAAAAATAAATGAAAATAAATAAACGCAATGAACATGTGTCTTACAACATCAATAAACAGAATTCCAAATTCTATTCACGGATGAGCTAAAATTTAATTCCTTTGAGATTTATAACTTCAAATAATTCTTCCTTAGATAATGAAATACACAACAAGTTCGTTTTATTCTGAAACTCTGAGAAAATAGGAATTAAATTAAATAAGATACTAATTTTGCATAATTTCGTTTGACATTTAACTTTTTTTCTGAAAATGAAAATAAAAATGAAACAATTTAATTTAGCTTAAAGTTAATTTTTGAATTTAAAGAAAATCATGCATAATTTATTTGACTCTTTCAATGAAAACAGTTTATTTTAAAGTTCTTGTTTTTACTAATTCCAGTAGAAGTTTGTTTGCGTTGTTCTTCCTTCAAATATTTGAACAAAGAATTAAGTTAATGTATTTTTATTAAAATGAATATGTAAACTTAAAATAATTAAAAAATGGATTGGAGAAGAAGCATTTGGTAAAATTCTAATAAAATAGCAAAACGTAGAGTTAATCATTTAAAAATTGAATAAAGTATAATACAGTAAGCAAAGCATAGTTTATACGCCTATTAAGAGATCGCTGAAAAATACCTATCAAAAAATAGACGTATAACATCGGTGACCAAATTTTACAAATGCTTTAATTTTAATGCTTTTACAATTTTTAAATTTTTAATTTTTTAAGAATTCAAAAATTTATTAGTTTTATAAAATTTAATAAGTTTTTGTAAACGTACCAGAATATCGAGGACTTTTGGTCACTTGTAAAGTGTGACTGAACTTTTGGTTTTAAGGCTGTTCATTAGTGAGATTTCAAATTTCCCTTGCTAAAGTTAAACCTATGGCCGTGTGATGCATTCGTATTTATAAAATAAATCTTCTCAGTAAATTTATATTTTTTAACTTCTTTTCTTCCGTATATTCTTGAAAGATGTCTCTCGCTTTTTTTTTCCAGTTGTTAAAATACAGTGTGTTTTATAAAGTCCTGGACCCTTTTTGATGTTTAATAACTCATAAAATAATGAAGATATAAACAAACTTATGGCATTTATTGATGGAATAACTCATATATTTTACTTTTCAAGTTTGAATATCTTTACTTTTGTAAATATCGTCTGCGCGTGTGGTTAGTTTCAGATAATTTCATTTTCCTGTCTAAATATCTGTACTTTTCTAAATATCGTCTGCTTATTAATTGCATTTTTCTCTCGTTTGTTTTTGGCAACTATTGTAATGTTATGTTTACTTTTGATGTGTTTGTTCTATGTTACTTTTGTATGTGATGCATTCGAGCGGATATTAAGGAGAATGCATACACCACAAGAGCAAGCACAGATTTTATGGTGGTTCATAGAAACAAAATCGATAGTGCAAGCACAGAGAAATTGCAGAAGAATTTACCAAAAAGATCCTCCATCCAAAAGCAGCATCTTGCGGTGGAAAAAGAATTTTCTAGAAACTGGAAGTATCGCAGATAAGAAACGTTCCGGACGTCCCTGCACAAGTGATTTTGATGTTGAGCGTGTCAGAGACACATTTTTACACAATCCTAGAAGATCTGTGAGATCAGCGGCAAGAGAATTGGATATGCCAATTTCGACGGTGTACAAGGTTATTAAGAAAAAATTAAGACTGCATGCATACAAAGTTCATATTGTTCAAGTTTTGAAACCGGACGGTAGGCTTAGGAGGATGGCCTTTGCAACAGATATGCTAAGGAGAATAGAAGATGATGCTGATTTTCTGAAGCGCATAATGTTCTCCGACGAAGCATCCTTTCATGTTTCTGGCATTGTTAACCGCCGTAATGTGCGCATATGGGGATCTGAAAACCCCCATGAATACCGTGAGGCAGAAAGGGATTCCCCAAAGATTAATGTGTGGTGTGGACTAATGCACGACCGAGTCATTGGGCCTTTCTTTTTTACAGAAAAGACGGTCTCATCAGTCGTATACTTAGACATGTTGGATAACTTCGTATTTCCACAACTAGAAGAGCTTCAGCCACATGTCTTTTTGCAACAAGATGCTGCACCACCTCATTGGGGTACCATCGTCCGTACTTCTTTGAATGACCATTTTCCAGGAAGATGGAATGGGCGAGGAGGTCCAATTCCTTGGCCACCCAGATCACCTGATATAACGCCGCTGGACTTTTTCCTTTGGGGATTTGTAAAGGACAATGTTTACAGGAGGAGAGTGTCGAACATTGATGACTTAAAAGCCAGAATTACAACCGCAATAGCCTCTGTGGATGCCGACATGCTTGCCGCTACCTGGCGTGAAATTGACTATCGACTTGATATTCTCCGTGCGACGAAGGGGGCACACGACATTGACAAGGGTCATGAAACTTTTTGAGTCTATCTAACCATTTATGTTATTAATTTTAATCTATCTTTATTATTTTATGAGTTATTAAACATCAAAATGGGTCCGGGACTTTATAAACACCCTGTATTTCTAAAACGTATACTTAATTTTTTGTGAAGTGTTAAAATCCTACACAGTTTTGCTAACATTTTAATACATAAAATTTAGAGATATTTTGACAACTAAGAAAGAAAGAGACATCCTTTAAGAATAGTATACAGAAAAAAGAAGTTAAAAATATTAATTTACTGAGGAGATATTTTAAAAATACGAATGCATAACACGGCCATGTACAAATCTGAAAATAGTTTAACCTTTTGAAGGCCGGTGGTATATTATTTACCTTAATTTTAATTCCGAACTGTCAACTTGGAACTCAGAAATTTTAATAAATTTTTGCTTTTATAATGTACGTGAAGAAAAGTATTTATTTCCAAATCCTTTTTTTTTTAATAAAACTCTGGTGATATGCATTCATTTCAACATTTTAGCAACATAATTACTTTGCTCTGAAACGGTTAAATGAGAAGCATATAAACGCCGTTCTCCTGTATTTTTAAGTAGCACAGCTGATTTTGTTTTCAGTCACCTAATTCGTGTCATGTCATTTTCTATAAAAGGACATCAGTCATAAAAGAAAAAAGAAACACTTTTTTTTGTACGATTGATGTGTTGAGATTTTGGATTATGGAAGATCACTCATTAGTCACTTTTATTTGTTGTTTACACCTATTTTATGTATTATCATTATATTAATAGTTTTATAAAATATAAAATTATTATTATAAAGTAATTTTATACAAATATTATGTATGTTATAAAATACACGCTCGTACAGGGCGTTTCACAAATACTTCCCTAACTTTAAAATTTAATAACCCAATTACTATAATAAATATAAAGATGAAATAATTGAAATATTTATTAGGTAGCTGATACTGTTTTATGCAGAAATTTAAATACAGTCCACAAATTTTTTAAGCAGAAATTTAAAAAATAGTTAAAATTTGCATTAATAGATGGCGCTACGATGTTTCAAACTGTAGGACTACTCAAACCAACATGTAAAACTGCATAAAAGTCTGCATCCTCAGTCAAATAACTCCTATTTTTACTTTTATCCTATTTAACTGCTGAAACGCGAAAAAAAAAACACTTATGCTTTGAAATTTATTTAAATATGTAATATGGATATTCGAAACCAGTTTTGAAAGTTTGAAAGTGAAAGTACCTTTATTAAAAAATTCTGCAACTGAAATCGAAAAAGTAAAAAATAGCCATATTAGGGATCGACCTCAGCTATCTTATTCAAAAAAAAAAAAAAAAAAAAAAGAAAAAAAGAAAATTGTTTAAAAATATTTAAATTTAAACGAGAAATTCGAAAATAACCTGCCCATAGCTACACATTAACATTAGCTAGCGGGTGTTTTCAAGTGAGTGAAGCCTCTCCTTAGGTGCGTAGTTCGATTACATATCTGTTAAATTTATATTATTTTACTTATTCATTTATTTATTGATGAAGTGTTAATTTCGTTACGGAATATTTTACGGAAACAATTGCTGAACTGTTTATATTGTTTTAAGCGCAAACTAGTGCAATCTTATGCAATCAAGATGCACGCGACAGAGATAGATTTTTAAAGAATTCATACTTGAAAATTATTTTAAAGTCCATAAAAAAAAACAGTAAACTGAAATGCAGTTTCCAGACATATCGCATTTAAAAGTACATTTTTTCGTTATTCGACAGTGTAACAATTAAAATTATGCGATATTTAGAACTAATTAAATTTGCGAAAAAAAAGATAAATGAAATACCACCGTCGGTATAACATCAGCCTTACTCATGGGCAAACTTTTTCTTTATGATATAAATTTCATTAATTATATTTTCTTTTATTTTTATCATTTTCTCCTTCATTTAATGTATAATTATATATTTTTTCTGCATGCTAAGCATTCTTTTTTAATTTTACATATTATCTTGCGTAATACCTTTTTTTGTCATTGTCATTTTGGTCATTAAAAATTGTTTCTTTCATTTCCCCACGAATTTCTAAAAGTTAATTTTTTTCTATGCGGAAAACGTTTTTTTTGGAGGCTTGGTTTGCGAAGAATGTTTAACTTGAAAATTCAGCACGTGTTTACATCTTATTTTTTTATGATGCTCAGAATAAATATTTGTGAAATTTAAAGGAGTTTTTTAAGCAATGCAGTTGTTTATGGATTTTAATTGCATAGCTTTTTATTTTCCATTTTTTTTTCAATGTGAAATTAACGCAATTTCAACAGCAACAAACAAATACATAATTAGTGATGTGCAATCATTCGAGTGAATCATTCGAACAATTCGATTATTACAAATTATTCTCGACTATTTCGATTATAGAAATATAAATCGGAACAGTCACTCAATCTATTACTTTTTTTCAAAATGATACACATTTTTTTTTTGTTTCTTGATGTTAAAATAAAATGTAATTTATACCAGAAAAAAGTATTTTGTTAAACGTTTCTTGTTTACATGTAGCTCTATTTCAGGATCTTTACCCTCGGTAGGTCTGTCATTTTTTTGGTTCTAATGGAAATTTTCTTATTTTTATTTTCTTCTATTTTTTTTTTACTATTTTTGTTATAGTACTCCTATTTCTTTATTATATTTTTAAATATTTTTATTTAATTTGTAACTTTTTAAATTTCTCACGGCTCCTTTTTGCCTCGCAAGTCAATAATTACCTTTAACCTGGAAGTTCAGTTGGTACTCAACTAGGTATTCCGTGCTGCTAAATAGATTGTTCCATTGTTTCAGGTTCTTTTTTACTTGTAAAATATCTAGCTTTATTTGATTTAAAAGACACTAGAAGATTGACAGTTATGCTTCTGCGCATGTCCGAATGATTAATTCGAATTATTTTCTTATTTAAATGAAAGCATATCTGGCTTCTGCAGTTATTTGAGGGGACTTTCACTTGTTTGGGTAAAATTATTCATTACTGCTTCTTTTGCGCATGCTCGAGTTATTTCAGTGGTTTATTAATCGTTTGAGGAAAATCATTCATTAGCGGTTGTTTGAATGATTTCTTGATTGAATTATTTCAGGGGATAATAACTCGTTTGGGTAAAATCATTCATCACCGCTTTTTATGAATGATTTTCCATTTTGTGAAAATTAATTTTGGAATAACTGAATGATTCGTTTCTGGTATTAGTGAATGAATTATGATTAAATAAATACAAACATATTTTGAACAGTTTAATGAGTATTTCTCAAATGCCTCGTTGTTTTTGCTTTGGGCTGTCTCTGGTTTGTAACTATTAATATGGTGCCCCCCTTTCAGCAGCAGAAATGTCTCCTAGAAAAAACTGTCCGAATTCAACGCTGCTTTTCTGTATATTTAAGGTTATTATCCCGGGACAGCTAGAGTAAAATAAAATAAAATTAACATTATTTATTTTAAATAAAGATATCCGATTTATTGTATGAAAGTTGAAGTGAACTTGACAAAAGTAGACTAAAAATATTTTTAAAACTTACAGCATTGTACTTGTAAACAAACTTTATTCCATAACCAAATAAACTAAGGTTATAACTATTAATTGAGCATTTGCACATTATACTGATCAATTTATGTACATGGTTATTGCATATTATTAATTTAGATATTTGACATTGTAATTTCAAAAAGCAGAGTAAACATCGAGTTTTGATTACAAGACAAATGTTCTTAATTAATGCTACACACAGAATTGTGCACATACACACACATACACACACACATTAACACGATATAAAATTCAGTCTTCATTAATCGAAAATGTTTAACTAACTAAAAGATATTAATAACATTTAGCAGTTCCATAAACTGATTATAGTGAAAACAAAATCATAAGATATTGAAATTTATAACCGGTATTTCACATTATTATTTTTTATATTAAATAATTTCTAGAATATATACTTCAAATGATGTTTATTAACACATATAACATTTCAAAAACAAATTAGAACAATTAAAAAGTAATGTATTCAAATTATAAGTAATTGAAAGATTTAAGACTTTTAGTTCCAGTAATTACTTGAATGTTGAAAATGTCACCATAATCTTTTTATTTTTTAACTGTACAAATTCTTATTATAGCAGTTAATAACACATAATTTAGAATAAAATAAAATATATTATGTAAGAAATAATATATAAATTAAGTCGTTCTATCTAAGTCGTCTAAATATATAAAAATTCATTAAAATATAAGGATAAAAATTTTAAATATAAATTTGGAGGAAATAGATTCTGGAAAAAATGCAAGTTTTGAAAAAAAAAAGGTTTATATTTTTAAATATTACGCTTTTAGCTGGAATATTTTGAGTGACAATATTTCGAATTCACAACAACATATATGGAAACAATATAATTGATTTGTAAAGGTAAATAAATAATCTATCGAGTAAAAGTATATATATAATTTGAATAATTTTAAGACAGTTATTCTAATTGATAAATAATTCATACGAGTTGTAATTTTGCAACTGAGTGAAAAAGTGTCCAAACCAGGATTTGCGCCAAGGACCACTTGGCTTAAGCTTCTAAAGCTCTTAAGCCAAAACAGCTTAAGCCAAGAAGTCCCTGGTTCGAATCCTGGCCTGGACACGTTTTCGCCCAGTTGGAAAACTACAACTCGTATGAATTATTTACCAATTAGAATAACTGTGTTAAAATTAATCAAGTGTAGTTATGTATTCAGCGTTTACTGGGGTTTCATTACCTGCGATTTACTCAGTTGAGTTTATCATATAACAAACCAGATTCCATGAACATTAAGATTAGCTGGGTGAAATGTATTCGCCAGATTCGTCCAAGATCGCTTAGTTAGAAAAGCATTGGCAGCTTATTCCAAGAGTTCCCTAGTTCGAATCCTGGCTTGGCCATTTTTCTACCCAGTTGGAAAACTACAACTTGTATGAATTATTTACCAATTAGAATAACTATGTTAAAATTAATCAAGTGTAGTTTATGCATTCAGCGTTTACTAAAGTTCCATTACCTGCGATTTATTCAGTTGAGCTGTTTTATATAACAGACCAGATTCCATGAACATTAAGATTAGTAGGATGAAATGTGTTCGCCAGATTCGTCCAAGATCGCTCAGTAGGCAAAACATTGGCAGCTTAAGCCAAGAGTTCCCTAGTTCGAACACTGGCCTGGACATTTTTCACTCATTTGGAAAATTGTAACTCGAATGTATAAATTTGTCTTTTTTCCATGATTTCACCATACTCGGAGACTTTAAATAAATGGAGAATTGGTTTTAACCTAACAAAACAAAAACAACAATAACAAATGTAGAAACCAATGAATTAAATTTGTATTTATTAACGTAGCACATGTAAGGGAGAGAATAAGTTCGCTATGCATGTTTACGAACCCAAATAATACAAAACTTGAAATTCAAGTGTTCATAGCACCTGACTACTGGATTTCTCTTTTTTAAATCATTGCATTTATATGTCTCTTTGAACTCAAATCGTTAACTGATATTTGCCTCAACTAGGAGTTTTCAATCACTCAGCTGTAACATACTGGGGTGCCATAAAAATTAGAAGAGTTCTATCAAGATTTTTCTGAATTAACCAAAGTACATTAAAAAAATAAATACAGGGTAGTCAAAAGATAAAACTTTGCTAATATAGAAAAAGAAAAAAAACTTTGCTCTTAGCGACCATACAGTTCAAGGAAAAGAGATACAATTGCAAATGTGGTTAGTTTAAGGCATAGACTCGAGGATGAGGTGAAGAACAACAATAAAGCTTTCACAGTTACGGTTACAGCGACAAAAATTCACAATTTTAAAATGGCAGCACCCACTTTTTCAACGCAAAATGATCATCACAATAAAAAACCATAAATGGTGTTCAAACGTTAAATGTAGCATTAAAAATAGTGACTTAAAACAAACGTCAAGAAAAGCAGTAAGAACAACAAATGAGTTCACACAAGTGAGAAAAGACTAATTATTTAACACCGATTGCAAAATTTTCAAGTGTTTGTTTTCACAGATGATGGTACATCATATGTGGGAGATTGTAAGCAACAATAACCCATGGTTTGAAAATAACGCAGAATCTCACGTTCAGTGTTGTTTTTCATGTCATAAGCACTCAGCGGAATCGACAAGTGCCTCTTAAGTTTGAATATCCCAAGACATAGAAACCCATTGAGTATGTTAAGGTGACCATCGCGACCACAAAAACTGAAGGTGGTGGTAGATGACAATCTCACTAAGTTTCTTGCAGCACACATGGAGAACTAAATGGTGTTCTTTTCGCTTGTTTTAAGTTGCCATTTCTAGTGACACATGCACTGTTTTTTAACACCAGTTGTAATTGTTGCACTATAAAAATCATTTTGCGATGAAAAAATTGAGTTGCAGTACAGGGCTACTATAAAAGATTTATTTATTTTCAAAACGCTTTATATTCAAAAGTATTACACGTACAGACATGAGTGAAATATAAAAATAGCCACAAACTCACCAAGTTTGTATTGTGTGCAGCAGGTGGCAGTTGTCGTATTGGTGAAGATGACATCGCTTTGTTCCCTTGGCCCCCTCCAAGGTCATCTAATTTAACACATTGCGACTTCTTCCCTTGGAGGTACATTAAGGACCTTGTTTATGTACCCCCACTACCAAAAACATTAGAAGAGCTCAAGGAATGGATCAGTGCTGTAGTGATGACCATTGACAGAATGACGCTACAAAACGTGTGGAACGAGTTCAACTATCGCCTGGACGTATGTTGTGGGACACAAGGAACTCACTCAGAACATTGGTAGAGTGTGCCGAAAACTTGGCGAGTTTGTAGTTATTTTCATATATTACTCATATTTGTACATGTTATACTTTTGAATATATGGCCTTTTGAAAATGAATGAATATTTTACAGTATATGATATATATTTAATCCTATATTTGATCTAGTAAAAGATGTAACCTGAATATTGAACAAATTTTTTGAACTTTAGAATTACTTTACGCACATTTTAGAGAATTTATTACTCATCTAACATAACAAAAAGAAATGTTAAACTAGTCGGATATGCCAATCCCAAAAGTTTTTTCTATCTCATACGTGTTAATACTTCAAAATTCGCTATCACTTGCTCCAATAAAATCTATATTTTTCGTCATTGTATCAGAGGTGCCAAGTTCCCGCTAATCTTCCGTAATACGTGGTTTAATATGACCAAGATTAACAACGCTTTCAGCCAGAAAAATTATTGGATAAAACTTTATTTATATAATTTTAGGTTTCTAAGTGAAATTTATTTAATTTCATTTCTTAAAAGAATTTCTGGTGCAAAGCGTTTTAAACCTGGGTCAAATTAACCCACATATTACGGAAGATTCATGAGAGCTTCACACCTCTGTTGTATTGTACGTCAGCTTCTTGCGCATTGTCGGGTTACTTGGATGCGATATTAGCCGATGTATTATACTAAACTACGAAAAGTCCTTCTCGCATGTACCGGCAGGAAACGATACCCTCCCTATTGCTTGGTTTAAAGATTTTAGCTAATTTTACTGAAAAACACGAAGCTAAAATACACGTAGAAATCGATTACAGAAGAGTCATTCCCAGTTAGAGTTGCAAAAAAAAACCGGTTTATTCCCAGGTTTATTTCCAATAGACCCGGTTTATTCCCAGGTTTATTGCCAAAAAATGGTTTATTCCCAAAAAACCTGGTTTATCTCCAAAAAAACCCGGTTCATTCCTATGTTTAAACCGGATTTTTTCTAACCTTTGCAACTCTATTCCCAGTTCTCGTCAATATTGAATTTGAATGAAAATATCGCTAAATTAAACAGAGATAGCCAAGTTGGCTTCATATATGACAACGTATTTTTATCGCCATATTTGGCGATATTTCGCCAATTGTCGTCAATCTTGGCGAGATTTTGACGTTGGTGAATATAAATATATAGTGTTAAGCATATAAGAGTTGAAACGATGGTTACACCAACGAAAGAAAATTTGCCGAAACCATGTTCACTAAAACTCATAAATTAAACCCGTTTGTGGAGGAATCGTGCTGTATTGTTCCAAAATGTCAGCCACTCTAAAATTTCAAACTGCTATAATTCAGCCATTTTTCAAGATAGAGGCAAAACAAAAAATGCTCTGGAATCCTTGGATTAAGGCCAATCATTTAACGAAAAAAATTTAGGATTTCTAATTTTTTTGTAAATTTTTTTGCACTTGAAATTTTTAAATGGCTATCACAGCGCCCCCTCCTGGCGCAATATCGCGAAATTCAACTGGGATATGCAGGTACAGGGCCTAGAATACATAGTGTGGAAAACGGTTTTACCGTTTTTCAATTCAAAATTTTCGAATTCAAACCGGAAATTCTGAAACAAGAATTGTTATTTTAAGAAGTCACGAAATATCTGCCATTAAGTAAGGAAAAGAACATAATAGGGATTTTCTGGTATGAATGCGAAATTTCGGAATAAAAAAAAAAGCCAACCTGGTAATGGTTTAAAAAGTGCTAAAAAATTGTAACCGATAAACGTGCAACGATGCGGTACAATAACAGGGCGATCGCACCGAGATCGGCTTTAAAAAAGTCCTTCCGGCCTGTACCGGGAGGAAAAGGTAGCTTTCCTATATCTTCGTTTTAAAATTTTAGCTAATGTTACCATTGACTAGAAATATAAATGGACAGCGGACTAGCAACCCTTTCTTGAAGAAAACATGTCCTTTCCTCCAGCAGGTGTGGAGGAAGAATATTCTGCCAAACCGGGTTTTTTTCGCGCCAAACTGTCACGGAAATTCCACAGCTTCCGAGAAGAAACAGAGATTTTTCACTTGCGTTTGAGTTTGTCAAGTTTGAGAAAGGGATTACCGCAGGAAAGCGGCACCCTTTCGCCTATTTTTGGCGATGAAAGGGGAAAGATATATTCTTCAAGTCTGTCGGAAGAAAAGAAAGGAGTCCGCTGTCCATTTATATTTCTAGTCAATGAATGTTACACGAAAACAGCAAGTTAAAATGCAAAGAAACGTTTACAAAAGATTCGTTAATACTGAATTTGAATAAGAAATTCGCCAAATTATTGAGCAATAGCCAAATTGGCTTCATTTATGAAGACTTATTTTGGTCACCAAATTTGGCGATATTTCGCCAAATGTCGCCAATTTTGGCGAGAATTTGGCGCTAACGGATATGAATATATAGTTTTATGCGTATGATTGGGAAAATTATTACAACAATGAAAGAAAATAATTTGCGAGTAATCGCGTTAATGTGCTGTTTTGTTTCAAAATGTCAGCCACCCTAAAATTTCAAACTGCTCTATCTCAGCCATTTTTTAAGATAGAGGTAAATCAAAAAATGCTCTGGAATTCTTGTATCAAGGCCTAACACGTAATTAAAAAATAAATTTGAATTTTTAAATTTTGTATATTTATTTTAGTTTTAAATTTTTAAATGGCCGCCATCTTGAAACAAAATGGCGGACCGAGCTGGCCAACGAACTCGGTCGAGACATTGGTGAGCTTAATACACACAATTAGTTTCATCAAAATTGATTTATAAATACGAGCGTTATCGTATGACATAGGTCAGATATATATATATATATATATATAAATCAACATTTGAACGGAGGGTGGTTTTGGGGTCTGGGGTTCATGATCGGTAAAAATATTATCGAAATTTTCCGGAACTGCTTTCCTCCGAACGGCTGCAATAGGTAGCTTTATACTTTTTTGTATTGAAAGCTACCTAATAGATTTACCTCTAGCAAAAGTAGAGTTGCAAAGGCTAGCAAAAATCCGGTTTAAATCTGGGAATAAACCGGGTTTTTTGGAAATAAACCGGGTTTTTTTGGGAATAAACCAGGTCTTTTGGCAATAAACTTGGGAATAAACCGGGTCTATTGGAAATAAACCTGGGAATAAACCGTTTTTTTTGCAACTCTGAGCAAAAGTAACCGTTTCACTATTGACAACATGAACATAATTTCTGTTAATAAAATCTTCTTGTAAGTGTATATTTCAGATGTAATTGATTTTGAAGTTAGTTTTTTATCATATCAGGAAATTAATCTTTTCCACTCTTCTAGCAGAGATTCATCCTTTGGTATGCTAAATAGGGATAGTTTCTAGTTTGCTGTCTTGTATCGAGTACTCCAACCAGGCACAAAAGAATGCGTATCACGTTTTTTCAGTGGCGCAGCCAGGGTAGGGGTTTTGAGGCACTGGATACCACTTTTTTCTAAGAATTTTTTGAAGTTTATTTAATAGAAAAAATTCTGGAATTGAAGAAGGCGATGCTTACAATACTAAAATAATGGTATGTTGAACCTCTGAACCCCCATCCTGGCTGCGCCACTGCGTTTTTTGGCCATGATCAATATTATTCATATTTTTAAAGCTTATGAAAATCACTATCCAAGACAAAGGATATAGGGTATAATTTAATTATTTAAAATATTTACCACCAGCTGAAACGCTTTCTCAGTTCGATTCTTATACAATGTTTGCGTTGAAAAGAACTAGAAGATAGTGGCGTAGCCTTAGAGGGGATAGAAATGCTCTGGAAACCAGTAATATTATAAAGTTTTCTTCATCTTGAATATCGCAGAAAATCCTCCGATTAGTTAAGGTAAAAATGTTTTTATAAAATTAGTGGTATCGAAACCATCTGGACCTCCACCCTGTCTACGCCACTGCTAGAAGATGTCGCTGTGATCTACCTGTTATCTTTTCACCATCGTTCTACATTTATCAGATTCAAATTTTTAGTACTATTTTGTAGCCGTTTTCCACACTATATATTCTAGGCGCTGTAATGCAGGCCATGGTCAAAAACGTATACAAAAAAGTCCTTCCGGCCTGTACCGGGAGGAAAAGGTAGCTTTCCTATATCTTCGTTTTAAAATTTTAGCTAATGTTACACGAAAACAGCAAGCTAAATTGCAAAGAAACGGTTACAAAAGATTCGTTAATACTGAATTTGAATAAGAAATTCGCCAAATTATTGAGCAATAGCCAAATTGGCTTCATTTATGAAGACTTATTTTGGTCACCAAATTTGGCTATATTTCGTCAAATGTCGCCAAGTTAGGCGAGAATTTGGCGCTAACGGATATGAATATATAGTTTTATGCGTATGATTGGAAAAATTATTACAACAATGAAAGAAAATATTTTGCGAGTAATCGCGTTAATGTGCTGTTTTGTTTGAAAATGTCAGCCACCCTAGAATTTCAAACTGCTCTATCTCAGCCATTTTTTTAAGACAGAGGTGAACCAAAAAATGCTCTGGAATCCTCGTATCAAGGCCTAACACTTAACCCATTAACGCCGACTTATTTTACACTTCTTATAATACTTCGATACCAGTTGACACCAGTTTTCCCATACTGTTATTTTAACTGATTGAATCTCTGATAGTTTCACATTAGATAATATGAATTATTTTTTTACTAAGATACTGGTGTTCATATTTAAAAGTTTCGTAACACTTAAATGGTAACTTTTGGTACCAACCGGCATTAATGAGTTAATTAAAAAATAAATTTGAATTTTTAACTTTTTTGTATATTTATTTTAGTTTTAAATTTTTAAATGGCCGCCATCTTGAAACAAAATGGCGGACCAAGCTGGCCAACGAACTCGGTCGAGACATGGGTGAGCTTAATACACACAGTTAGTTTCATCAAAATTGATTTATAAATACGAGCGTTATCGTATGACATAGGTCAGATATATATATATATATATATATGGATATATATATATATATATATATATATATATATATAAATCAACATTTGAACGGAGGGTGGTTTTGGGGTCTGGGGGTCATGATCGGTGAAAATATATCGAAATTTTCCGGAACTGCTTTCCTCCGAACGGCTGCAATAGGTAGCTTTATACTTTTTTGCATTGAAAGCTACCTAAAATTTGGTTCATTTATCGGCATACTTTCATACACTTTCAGATGATACAATAGTGAAAATGGAACAAAAATCGCTATCGCAGCCCCCACCCTTTCGTAGGAATATCCTCAAATTCATGTGAAACCTGCTGGCCATAGCCAAAAATATAGAAAAATTTTTGGTTCAATTTGAAGCACAGCTTCATATATTTTTCAATGGTACAATGAGGACGGACAGACAGGCATTTTGTAAAAACAAGTTTTTCGGAATCTCTGATCCCATAAAACATGTAAATCCGTCGAAAACTGGAAGTCGAAAATTTTTTTGATTACAATACTTTCTTCTATTATAGATAGAAGAAAGTATAAAGTTAAATGTTTTAAAAAATTTTATTCACTATACTTTTATTACAAATTGCAAAAAGTTGTTTTGCAATAGTTTTTGCAAAAGTTGTTTTGATAATCAACAATGATTCCAAGTGGGCCGTGAAATAAACAAATTTGAAAAACTAATCCTAAACTTTAATGGTTTAGCTTAGCTTAAACTTTTACAATTTATTATTTTATATACTGCTTTTTTATGAGTATTTGAAAATCTGTTAATAATTTAAAAAGAATTTACATTATTGAAGTTCTTGCTTGCATTGATAAATTTTTAATAGTATCGAACAAAATAAACAACAGCACACTTAAATTTAATTAAGCTTAAATTTAATTGCCTAGCGTGCTAAATATTTTACAAATATCTTTTATGTATTTTTAATCTATTTAAACCCAAGGAGCATAATTTCGCAATTTTTTTTAATACTTATCAGAAATAAACCAATGAAAATGATTTATATCAAACAGAAATATTTTTGAAAGTTTAACGGTTTTAATTTATTTTTGAGTTTACACAGATGTTCACGAAGGCATTTTAATGAGGTTTAATTAAAATCAGTTGGGAAATATTTCATTTTCAGAATTCTAAACTGTATTTATCATAACATAGTTATGTAAATACTTAGCGAATGATATGATGCTGAAATAATAATAAACTGCTAGTTATTACTTGATATATGATTTAAACATTTTATGCATTTAATTAAAAGTGCAAAAAATAACTATGCCTCAACTTTAAACATAGAGATTAAATACTGTAATATTTATTTTAAATTACGAAATAAATTCTTAAAGAGTTCTATCTCTCATTTTTTTAAGCTTTTGTGAATCCCTACCAATAATTTTCTTCTTAATTGTTTAGATATTTTTTCCTGCATTGATGTAATTTTAATCAATTCTTTAACCTGTTTTCTGCATTTCTGCCTTTTTGGGCTGTCCTAACTTGTTTTATTGGTTATAGAAAATATGTCTTTTGATTTTCTGCAGTGCGTCCCAAAAGTTTATAGACAACGGGGTTTTCTTATTTTGCATTTGAAAAAGAGGAGTAACAATTTCAAAACAATTTATAATTATAAATAATATCAGGACAATAATAATACTATACAAAAATAATATTACACAATCACAGACTTTGTGATAAAAATTAAAACATAAATTTTACTGTCCCAAAAGTTTATATACAACTCACTTTTTTACCTTTATTCAAAATTTTAAGCCGTTTTTTTCTAATCACTTCAAAAACTCGATCAGGCATACTCAAAGAAATTCTGGCTTTAAAGAAAACCAAATTCATTCAGTTCGTAGCTTTAGATCGCGAACCGCTTCAAATTGACGCCCATTAGCGTATACGTCTCTAGATAATATTCCTCAGAGGTTCTTTATTGCGTTCAGGTCAGGACTTATGGCTGTCCAGTCTATAACAGTTGCTTGGTTTTGATTAAACCACTTCATTGTAGAGTTGAAAACGTGAATGAAGCAGTTGTCTTGCTGGTATATCAATTTGTCCCCACATAGTAACTTTCCAAATGGAAGTAACTGTACTTCAAGCGTTTTCTGGTAATCTTAGAAGCATTGACGAGCTTTCAAAAAATCAATATCAGTTGTTACATTATAAGAAAATGCTCCCTACACCATGAGTGAACCCGCTCCTTGTTGTCTGCTAAAAAAATTCAAGGTTCCTTGCGAATATCGTGCCAGTAATATGGCCAATCATCAGGGCCATCTAAATTAAATTTACTTTCATCACTGAAAAGAACACTCAACCATTCATCTGTCCAATTCATGTGATTTCGGGCCCACTGAACACGAGCGTCTTTATGACGTTTTGTAAACTTTGGCGAACGATGTATTTTGCGATAATCAAGAAATGTACTTGCCTGCAGTCGTCGATGGACCGTGGATTTTGATACTGGAACTCTTATTTCTTTAGAAACTGACCGTATAGACAGGTTCCACTGAGACCCATTATATATATATATATATATATAATTCAACGACTTCTATTCCAAAAAAAATGCCGGGATAAAGCAAGAATAATTAAGAAATGATTATCCTAAAACAGAGACATAAAATGGTTCAGATGAACAGCTTAACGACATACTCTCATCCGTTTCGGAAAGACAAACTGAACTCCTTGCTCCGGATGACGCTGCCGCATATTGTCTAGAACCTTCTAGAAAAATCCAATTTTAGAACTTTTTAGAGAAAACCTTGGGGTTAGTAGCGTAGCTAGGGTTGGGTGCCCAGAGAGAGGCTCTGGATGTATCCAGAATGGTATCCAGAGAGAGGCTCTGGATACCATTATTTAAAAAAATAGTTTTCGCCTTATTATTGTAGAATTTTCAGCGATTAAAAAAGTTAAAAATAACTTTACAACATTACTGGTATTCAGAGCATCTGGACCCTCATTTTGGCAACGTCTCTGCTTGGGGCGTAACTTTACAAATTACGAAGAACTACGCCGTTTGTTGCCAGAATCAACGTTAAAGATTTAACCACTTATCCTTAACTCTTTCCATGACCACGCCTAAAGCACTTTAGTCTTTCCCATAATTACACCCAATCAAATTTTGTCCCATTTACCTCTGAGGGATTTTGGTCTAACACATTTATAATACAATCTGTAAAACTACGTTGTTTCTGAGTAGGCCTATCAAATAAATGTTTGAATGGAAATACTGATATTGAAATCATGGTACAAACTAATTCAAAACTAGGTAATGAGACTGCGTAAATATAAATTTACACATGAAGAAACAGTAATAAAAATATAAAAATTATTCATGCATATATATATATATTAGGGTGGCTAGTGGTCAGGGAAAAATACAGTAAAAAAAGTGATAAACAGTAATAAGAATATAAAAATTATTCATGCATATATATATATATATATATATATATATATATATATATATATATATATATATATATCAGGGTGGCTAGTGTTCAGGGAAAAATGCAGTAAAAAAAGTGATAAACACCAGTATATTCTTATAGAAAAATTCATATTGATTATTCGATCAAATCAATATGAATTTTATTATAAGAATATACTGGTGTATATCACTTTTTTTTCACTGTATTTTTCTCTGACCACTAGCCACCCTGTATATATATATATAGTTAGTAATGGAAATAATGTTTAACATTTATTTGGATATCCATTTTCGTATATTTTATTTACTTAGTTTTACATCGTAGTAGATTTTTACTGAATAAGAATTTCACAACGTAAGAAATAATCCAATTCTTATTAAATTTTCATGTGTTATCTTTGCTTTTCAGAATTAAACGAATTATTTCACTTTTATAAATTAATGTTATATGTTATTTAATGATGTATTTTAGTTAAACTAAGTAATTTCCTTAAAAAAGACCTTCCCTTTTTATTTTTTGACAAAATTCGCTTTTAAAATAACAGTGTTTATAAACTTTTATGAATCGTTGAACGAGCTTAACTCTGCCATAGTAATTGAGTAACTAAACGTTTGCATTTTGGAACACAAAAGCAAGTCATTGTTTGATTACATAATTGCACTTCAAGTTTATCTATCATTCATTCGGAATATACCTGAATTCAAATAACATTAAGTAAACATGGATTAAATGCTAATATAATTTTAGACTGAATTGAAGATAAAGAAGGACCATTGTTAAACGGAATACGCTTCATTTATACGTACTACTCCAAATAAAAAATTTACAGTAGTTATTTTATTTTAAAATATGAATAAGTACTTTTATTTTGTAATGTATCCCGTTTGCTTCGCAAATTGCGATGGAGTTGAGTTTTGTTTTAAGTTACTTTAACTAAGGTGTGTAAGATGTGATTTTTCTGTTCTTTGGATGTGTTAATTTTAGAGCGTTGACTGCAATTAGCGATTGAGATTGTTTAGTATGTTCATCGGGTCAAAACAATACTGTAAAACAATGGTTCCCATCCGAGCATAGTAGCTAGATCGGTGACCTCCTTGCGGAATACTTCGCTGCTGTTGGCTCCCTATAGCTGCGCATAAAATCTGTTGTGTAGTAATTCCCGTTACTACGAGTTTGGTAGGTGGGAGAGAGGTTATAATGTATGCATTTCGCGAAGTCTGATAGTTGTGTTGCAAACTCCCTTTGCTTATCGATAGTGATGCTACGAAGTATTGGATTCAGTTATAGTGAGCTACGATATTGTTTATTGGCGATAGTGGAGTTATTTGATTCGAAATACTTTGATATATAAAAGGAATTCCACGAAATTTTCGACATCGATAGTGGGATTGGGAAGTCGAGTTGGATTTTGATAATGGATTTACGAAGAAGTTGTTGGTAAATGGTTGATTTTAGTAGAGACTAATTTTGGAATGATGTGAATTAATTTTTCTCTTCTAAATTTTAGTTTCTTATCACATTTTTTAGTTATTATTATCCTTTTCTTATCGTTTTGGCTATGGAGTCTTACACTCACGCACCGTTTTTTTTAATCCGTTATAAAAATGAAAAAAGTTGCCAAATTTTGAAGATTATTTCATTTAATGGTAACCTGGCTATTGTACTAAGTTATTGGTTTGGCGCGGGTTTAGAAATCGCGCTCCAAAAGTCGTCAAACATCTGTGCGTGAATGTAACACATCTGTTCCATCCTTTTTAACACTTTCCAACATAGTTGAAAAGTGTTTATGAATTCGGTTTGTCTGTCTGTCTGTCTGTCCGTGCTCTAACGCGCGTAAATATATTTGGACTGACATACAATTGATATATGTTATTGAGGTTTACTATGGCATGTTCGGTATTGAAAATGAAGTGTGTAGCACTTATAGTTTTTTTACAGGGACATTCAAAAGAATTCTCTGACATTACGGTCTATGAAGAAAATTATTTGTGGTTTATTTTAATGATATTACAGAATTTCAAACACATTGTAATTGATATATATCACTAAGGTGCATTACAAGAGGCTTACTATGGAATAGGGTGTGCATAGCACGTATAATTACTTTACAGGGACAGTCAAAAGAATTCCGTTACATTACGGTCTATGGAGAAAAATCGTTTGCGGTTTATTTTAATAATGTTTCACTATTTCAAACGTATTGAAATTTATATATATCACTAAGGTGCATTACAAGAGGCTTACTATAGAATATTGAGTATCTATATTGAGTTACTATAGAATATTGTGTGTATATCAGTCATCATTAATTTACAGGGACACACAAAAGAATTCGCTACTTTCTGTTAACAATAATTTCTGGAAGTGAGTTTTCAGTTGTTGAACGCGATTTTGAACTTAACTCTTTTTTTGTCTATTACTTGGTGTGTATAAATTCTGTAAGTCATACACAGGGCAGCACAAAAGTTCGCGAACACATTTCCGTTTATTGACAAAAATTCCAGAAGGAGAATTTTAAACTGTGCTACGCGTTTCCTAACTGAACTAAAATTTAACATTCTATGTAGTATATATACAATTCCATGGATCATATACAGGGATGTATAAATGTATTCAGATATTTTCCGAATGTTGTTGGTTATCCCTGAAATTATATTTTTAAATGTGTTATGCGTTTTCCAAATTGTTTATTTAGATATTATCTTTTAGCTTATTTAACGGTAGTGATTTGTAAAGTTATTTTGGAAGTGTTGTAAAGTGTAACATAATCTATATGCTTGATGCATGATTTTCCGTTCTTGTTTTAAATTTTACACGTATAAATGCTTTTATCGAGAGAACTTTATGCACTTATACAACTGTTCCTGGTAATTTTCGCAGTTTGTTTCAACATAAAAGACACGCTGGTTTTGGTAGGACGAGTATTTAGAGTTTCCAGCAGCTCAAGATGAAATCAGTCTTAACCCTTTTTATCCTGACGGTACTTATAAGTACCACTTTAACCCCTTCGCGACGAGCGTCTTTTACAGAATTTTTAATCTGTTACCACCGGTTTTTCAAATGAGAAATTTTCAACTAATTAAATCGCAAAAATGCTATGATTATATAAGGAAAATTTTACAAAAAAATAACTGGTGGGAATAATCGAGGATTCTGAGCATCTTATGCGTCACGTATTCGTGTCGTTCGTCCCCAAGGGGTTAATAAAACACCTATATATTCGTAATATGGCCGTTTTTCCTAACGGTATTCACAATGGCACAAAAAGTGTATTTCTGACAGCAGGCAGGAGATGGCAAATTCAAGCACATATCCTCTTTCTTTGCATTGTAGGGATTTTACATTTGCCACGCTACATTCGAAATCCATTTTGCAATAGAATTGACATGCATGTTGTTCTTCATTTGAGTAATTTTAGTGGTTTATTACCGGTTATTTAGTACTATTATTTTCTATTGTTTTCTATACTCTACAGGTGAACATTTCCTATATTTTATCTGAAGTTTACTATTTGAAATTTACTATTTTATCTTATATCATAGGGTAAAAAAAAATACGGTGGTTACTGTTGCATAATTAACCACTAAAACACTATAAAATTATTTTCCTCTTTCCTATGTTTATTCTGCACCAAAACTTATCCAATGATGCAAAAATACAATTAAAAAGTAGCTGGAAAATTAATTCAGGATATAAAGGGTTAAACAAGATAAAGACAGTTTGAGGTTTGAATAAAATTTGATTTGAGATATGACTTTATTTGTAGATTTAATTAGTTTTAGATTGTTTCAAATATGCTAAGTTTAAATTGTGAAATAATATTTGCAAAGCTGTATCAAGATTATGCTGACTTAATTATTAATTACTTAACAGTTTCCCCGAATGCCACTTCGGCAAGAAGAGTTTGCTTGCTTCGTTACTAAAAGCTTTTGGATACCACAAATTTTTAACTATAATCTTTACTTTATTAATTGACAGGCCTCTTTTGATTTTATAACACAACTATTTTAGTATAGAAAAAGTGGGGTTATTTTCCTATTTTTAGTTTATTGCGTGAAAAAAACAAAACTGTTAGGGGATTAAGGTCATTGTGCTGACTTCGTAATTACGTACAGTCGTGGAAAAAAAAAACTGAACACCCCCACTAACTCTGCAACAAATTATAGTAGAAGGAAGTGACTGGTACCAAACGATTGGAAATAAAGTCTACTCTTAAATGATGTATATAAAATTTGCTTAGGGGGCCATCTACATATAAAAACACACCCAAACTTTGTTTTTTTCAATAGCAAGACTCAAATTTGACAGCATATTTGAAATCTGCAGTTCAAACTATGCCTAGATACCAAATTTCATTACATTCCTACGATTAGTTTCTGAGAAATTAATTACTTTATAATGAGCATATTTAAGGGGCTGTATCCAAATTGATGTTCGGTTCTCGATTGTTGAAATGCTGCAGAATGTTACTTCTTTTAATGTATTATGTTTTACCGATATGACCATTTTACTCACTTAATAAGTTTCGGTTATTGTTATATGCGGTAAAATAATGTTTACAACTGTTGAATTATCCGATTTTAACCCCTTGGGGACAAGTGACACGTATACGTGACGCATAAGATGCTCAGAATCTTCGATTTTTCCCACCAGTTATTTTTTATTGTAAGCTTTGCCTTACTATATCTTAGCATTTCCACGATTCAATCAGACGAAAATTTCTGTTTTAAAAAACCGGTGGTAAATTATTAAAAATTCTGTAATAGACGCACTTCACGAAGGGGTTAAAAAACCATAAGATTATTTGTAATTAAAATAGTTTTGGAATATGTAAATGTTATTGGAATTTTACAGGTGCTTTTATAATGCTGTTTCTCAGATTTTGCATCAATTTAACTCGCCTTTTTTTTAGTTTATTGTCAGAAACGTGAATAATAGTGACAAATACAAAATGTAGAATTAAAAAAAATAGTATAAAACAGCGTAAGGAATCAAAGTAAAAAAAAAAAAAAAAAAAAAAAACGCAGATAAATTGTTTTTTAGTCTGAAAATAAATCCAGACATTGCTTTTTTTTTTAGTAGCGAGGGGGGGGGGCGGTGGTGTCGCAGGATTTATATTCCGATTTACTTGAAGACCTAAAACTAAATCTATGTTATAAAGACATCTGAATAACTTTACATTCGTTATTCTCCTTCGGAATAGGGTTAATAATGCTATGATTAAACCTATTCTGGTAGTTCATTTGAAATTTTACAATTAACTCATTAATGCCTCTTGGCAAGAAAACTTACCGTTTGCCATTTATTATTATTATTATTATTATTAGATTTTTTTGCACACTGCTAGCGATTGGGAAATAATCTTGCCTATCAGAAAACCATAAAAATAACTTGTATTTTTTTTTTTCAATTAGCCTGTTTAATCGAATAGATCTAAATACGAAAGTTATAGAAGAAAAAGTTTAATTATTTTAAGTTCGTTATTAATGGAATAAAAACTGAACATCCATACATATTTGTAAAGATTACAATTTTTGATTGATATACAAAAGTTAATAAAAGTTTAAATTAGCATTTTTAAGTAACAAATACTTCCTTTTTAATACTTTATCTAACAACCATTTAGTGTAATATTGCAAACAATTTAACAAGATTTGAGAAAATCTTGTTTTAATCCCAGCCTATGAGTATAATATTTTCTCAAACAGGGATGAGCGCGCTCCGACCCGAATATCGATTCTTACCACTAAATTTTAATAGTATTCTCCAACGTAAAGAATTTCAGAAATTTTGTTCTTGAATAAGGTAACAAATACTACTAAAATTTAGTGGTGTCAATCGGGATTTCGAGTCGGAGCGCTCCCATCCCTGTTCAAACTATGCTTTAATGCACATCATAGACGGCCCCTTAAAGCAGCATCTTGCCGTTTTTTAAGCGTAATTTGAAAACTACTTGGTAGAAAAATTTAAAATTTTGAATACACATAAAGCAGGACATAATAAATATAAATCCATCAAAAAATTGTAGGTTGCAATTCATAAATTTTTCAAATAATAATTTCATAATTCATAATTCATATTATAAAATTATAAAAATTACAAATTTGACATATTTATGTTTGGGCTTTTCAGTATTATAACCAAAAAAAAAAAATCAACACATTAGAATTATAATCTCAGGAGATATTAATAAAAATATGAAAATGTAATTTAACATTAGAGGCTCTAAAATTTCAATGTTTATAACTCGAAAACTTATCATCCAAATGACTTAAAATTTTGTATCTAGGCATAGTTTGAACCGAAGATTTAAAATATCATGTCAAAAGGGGGTGTTGCCATTGAAAAAAATAAATTTTAGGCTTGTTTTAATATGTAGATGGCCCCTTAGGCAAATTTTAGATATATAATTTAAAAGTAGACTTTATTTCCAATCGTTTGGTACCAGTCACTTCCTTCTACTACAATTTGTTGCAGAGTTAGTGGGGGGTGTGCAGTTTTTTTTCCCCGACTGTACAATGTGGTTAGGACTGTAAAACCTTTTACTAAATGTTTTGTTAAAAATAAAAGTTTAAAAGTAATTTTTAATCAATTTCAAGTAGATTCCCCGATTTGACTTCGGATATAAATTTGCTTTTATCGCATTTTGAGTTGTTCTGTATTTGACTATGGAACGTGATATTAGTGAAACCTTGAGAAGCAGAATTGCAATGACAAAAAAAAAAAAAAAAAACCCTCTGAAACCTGGAAATAAACAGAGTTTTTGCTGAATAAATAGAGATTTTAGGGAATAAACAAAATTTTGGGAGAATAAACCGATTTTTTGGGAGAATAAACCTGGTTTTAGGGAAATAAAATATGTATTTGCGGACTAAATCAGGACTTTTGGGAATAAACCTACAAATATACTGGTTCTATTGGGAATGAATCTGGGAATAAACCGTGTTTTTACACATTTGCAAGGGAGTCAGTAAAAGGTATCGAGACAGAAGATCCCCCTTTCCGGTAAGGATAAAAAAAAAGGGTTCATAAAATTGAAGCTCCGTCAGTCTTCCATCAATATGGTGCCTGTTGAATGGAAGCCATCCTCTTCTTTGACTTGCCTATCGCCTTCAGGAATTGGTCTGTTATCTCGGTCAGCTAAGAAGCTTTAGAAGCAATAACAGCAACAACAAAAGTTTGTTTAACCCTTTAACGGATAAAGCATTTCAATTGCTAAAATTTTGAAATAAATGATTGACACCGGAAATTATGAACAGATTTATTTCTATATATAAAAAAGCGATATTTCACATATATTATAAATGGAAAACATTTCTATTAAAATTCTGCTGTCATTGTTGAATTTCGTGATTAAAGTTTTGTGGTTTCCCAGGGAAACCAATGAACGTTAATGGGTTAACTGTGAAATTTATTCATTTATAAAATTGACCAGTGGACCCGTGCGAGGATTTTGCACTGCAGTTTAATATTTTTTAGCAATGTGTATTATTTTTTAGATGTAAGTTTAAACTTCTAAAGGAAAATTAAAGATAATAATATCTTCAAACAACATTAGTCAAACCAGAATATCATCTATTTTTTCCTTCCAAGTTACGGTAAAAACTGATCGAACTTAGCAAAAGGCACGTGCGAGAATAAAAATTAACAATAGAATTTTAAATGCATTAGAAGATGACTTCATCCACTTTGGGTAGACAAAGAAAAATAAATTGAATATATATGAAATACAATTTAATTAATATAACAAAGGATACATTTTAGGCGACACGTCAAATACCACTACATCGATCGCTGTATAGTGTCTTTTTTTTCTTCTAAATATTGGAATTTGAATTTTGCTTTGTAATTATGAATATAAAATAAACCCATGCGGAAGTGTCCATCTTTATCTTTTTTGCACTATTTTTTTTTATAATCATTGTTGAGCACGATATGATGCGGTATTTTTTTGTGGCAACATTAATTTAAGAAAAACCTCCCATTTCATTTATGAAAACAATGCTGAGTTAATTTTTAATTAACTGCAGTTTTTAATGATAATAATAATAAAAAACGTTTTAACGAAATGTGAGTGTACTATGTCAGCGCAGCCGGTTTAAAATTTTCCGAACGATGTCTTATTCATTATTGTGCGTTCTGTAAATGCATAGATGTTGACAACAAAAATAACATATATGATTGCTTTTCATATATAAACTTATAAAGACTTGTGAAGTAGAGTTGCTGTATTCCATTTCGAGTTTCTGAAATTAGATATTGACACGTAGCGCTGATGGTGATTTTGTAAAGTAGTACATGCTTTCTAAGAAAAGGAACAGCAATGTAGTTAACATTAAGTTAAAAAATTGGCGAATTTAAAGAAATATGTTATATTTATCTTTAGATAATATTCGAACTCAGAAAGAGTCTATCTGTTTATTATCTGTCTCGCCATAACCCTTAAGAAGAATGAATAAACTTTTGATATTTGCAATGATTGTTACCTTAAAACCTTACAATCGTTCAGCACTACTGCTGCACCATGTTTTTGTTTAATGTTGCTCCAATATCGTATACTTATACAACCAACCTTATATTATGCCAAGTTAGTTTGCTTTTATAATAATACAAGGTAATGCAAAATGATGGATTCAATTCCATACGGTTGTATTTGAAACATTTTAAATATAGAATAATTGATTATTTTCATATAATTTATAAAAAGTCAACTTTTAATTTTCCAGAAACATGGATAACAACTAGATGGTAGTTGAATTAATTTAACACCGGATGAAAATTTCTTTCGTCAATAAGTTCGTCACAGCTGGGATACCTTTTTTAGTTCATCCAAAATTGTTGCTAAAGCTCGTATATAAACTGCCTTTTGAGGCCACACCTCTCCCAAAGGAAATATCACATTTTTACTGAACTGAGGAATATAAAGCTCTTTTTGCTGCATAATGGCCATCTCATTTACAACTGAAGCTTCTGTTCACTAGCGATTTAGGAGCCTTCTAGCAGTAACATTTGAAAAGTTAGAACATGCACTTTTAAATTATCTGTAGATCACTTACAAGGTGACAGCTATAGAAGTTGTTGTTTCAAGAGTTTAATGTGTGGAGTCAGGAATTTATTTACTGTTCTTCCTTGTTTTAGTTACAAATATCACCAATAGATGGCGCTTATTCCTTTGCGAGTGTGGCGTGGAGGCGTCGGCTCCCCATTATTATTTGACCTGCCCATTAACAGCACAGTGGCATATTAGGAAGCCTGCAATCCCTCTAAAGGAATGGCTTCCTAATATTCTAAAGAGGCCCACCCTTAATAGAAAGCTACATAAAATCTATATTTTTCTGACAGAACTCTCTAACCTTACCTAGTAGTCGTCAGCTGCCACTCTCAAAGCACAACTCCTATTCAGTCCCTGCTAACTGTCGTGAAAAGGGTCCTTCCCTAGCAGGGCCGGCTTATATATGATCTGGTCGTTGACCATAGTTTGTATTTGTCTTAAGCATTCAATCCCGCTCCTTGCCGCGTTTAACGGCGGGTCCAGCTTTGGCTGTAGCTTGTAATTTTTTTAAAGACCTTAATAAAGGGGACCGGGAGGGATACTATGCTTTACAGACTTCTACTTGTCTGAGCAGTCCCTCTTAGGCTATCAAATCAAATCAAATAAATGACGCTTAACTTTCTTAGACTGTAATAATGCTCAAAATAAACTTACAGTTTTAAAACGCAAACCATTTTTGGCGCTCCAACGGTTAAATATATGGAGGGGTAAAACTGAGTGAAAGTTAATCCATATTTTCATTTTTATACATTACTTTGAGTGTTCTTACAGTTTAAGGCAGCCTAGCACCCTCCGTCGGTGATATTTGGAATTAAACAAGGAATCATAATAAAGAAATTCCTGACTTCACACATTACTCTCTTAGTAGAATGATTAAAATGGATGTTTACGATTACTAGTTATTGAATTTTAAAACCATTCATCTGTTTTAGAGAATCCTGCACATATAATGTATAACTTAAGAAAGAGAGTGTAGCTGTGTGGAATTTAGAACAATTTTTAATCGCTCTGTATTTGAAAGACACAAAATATGGATGATCTTCGAAGTGTAAAAGAATATCTATATTTTAAATAAATTTAATTATTTTTATTTTAGTGTGCTAGTTAAAACTCGTTCGCGCTTAATATGCAGGAGAACTCATTTTGTACTGAATGCAACTTGGAAAAAAAAGTCTTAAATAGTTATTAGAAAACATTACTTAAAAAAAATATTTCAAGAATATGAACGGTATAAGAAAAGCTATAAAACATCATCAGGTATAGTCGAGTCTCTGTGTAAAGAACTTCCATAATACGAATTGCTCTATATAACGAATTTTTAGCAGGAACGGTCAGTTTTTCACAAGATTACATTAAAAATAATCTCCAAATAGAGAAAGATCTATTACCATATAACGATTTTTTTCAAAATTTTTTCTTCATCTGTTAAAAAAAAAGAAGCTTCAAAACTACGTGGAATAATTGTTTCTTCATTGATTCCTGGTTTATATTTCAAAGCTGAGTACCTCTACCTTCTTCTTTATTTTGTTTATCAAATTCATTTACACAAAAATTTTACGAAAATAGTGTATTTTTCATTATTTTTCTTGAAAATGTCGCCGAGTAAGCGTAAGAAACGTGTTGATCTGTTTATTAAAATGTATTTATAAGCCTTTATGTGTACTGTTATCACTTTAAGCATATACATTTTCACTTTAATGATAATATGTGGTTTTATTCTATAATTCTGTATTCCTTGTTAAAGTGTGAAAATTTATACGAGGATGTAACAGTTTTGAAATCGAAACAACAAAAAAATAATGCTTTTTTCGTTTAAAACAAATGTAAGTTTTCCTTATGCGTTTTTTTACTAATGTTTTCAAATAAATATTTATTTTTCGTTTTGAAATTGCTTAAATAATTAAAGAATACAATATCAAGTTAATATTTAGAGTTAAAATCTTAATTAAACACTTCAAAAACCATTTCTTTTTTCAAAATTTACACATTAAATAGGAATGTTTTCGTTATTCTCTACCCAAGTCGAAATTCATGCTAGTAACAGCAACAAAAATAAGCTAGTTAGTGCTATGTATTGCTTTGTCTGCTATATTTTCATGCTATTATATGCTTAATAATGCTAGACAGCTTCACATGCTATATAGCTAGCTTACACAGCAATAGCATGACAAGCTATATACAAGCATTTTATGCTTATTACAGAGCATATTTTAAGGAATTTTCACTGGGCGACAATAGGTTTGATCTATTGTCCCAAGCATATATCTATAAATTCAGCCCGCCCCCCCTGATAACTGCAAACCAAATAATTAGAATATCGATTTTTATAATTCTGTTTTATTAATTCTGTCTATTTTACTTCTTAAGTCTTCTTTACTTCTTGAGTCGTAACTATAGTTTTAGACTCAAAGTGGAACTAATCAAAAAGATTTTCCTCTTGCTGTTTAAAAATATTAAATAAAAAAATACCATGTTAAATTTTATAACATGTTTCCAAAATGCCAAATGAACAATAATTAAAGTGTTTAAACCTGGTAAGTAAATAATGATGTTTTCATTGAATCATGTAAACCCGTTCATTTATAGCTAGGTAGCATTAAAGAAAGTCTACATTCACAGTTCATACTAATTGTTAACCATTGTTATGTTAGTCATATATATAGTCAAACATAACATTCAACCTACCAAATTTCTGTATCTAATTAAAAATTTATGTATGAAATTTATCGCTAAAATTATGTTAAAATGCTGCTTACCTTTTACTGTTTCTACACTTGACTTTTGTACATAACAGTATTACATCTACCAATTTGGTATTTGGAGCCTGGAATAAATTATTAAATTGAAAAGCAAATTTGATCTGAATCATTAAATATTTGTTTTTAATTTCTCGTAACTATAGTTTTAGACTCAAAGTGGAACTAATCAAAAAGATTTTCCTCTTGCTGTTTAAAAATATTAAATAAAAAAATACCATGTTAAATTTTATAACATGTTTCCAAAATGCCAAATGAACAATAATTAAAGTGTTTAAACATCTTTAGCCTTTCAGAAATTACTGTATTTTGAAAAGAGTAGAACTAAACAAGGAAATCGATTTTACTCTTCATGTTTAAAAGAATCAAATTCTAACTGTAAAATATTTCCAAAATACTACAGAAATATTTACAATAGTTTAAATTTTTTATACAAAGGACTTTCTTATTGAAATAATGGAATTAAACAAGAGATCGATTCGTTATTTATATTTTAATGAGTTAAAATTTTTAATATTTTTATAATGGTTTTAAAATGTTACAATAATAGTTAAAATCTTTAAATTTTTTCTTACAAGTTATTATCAATTGCAAAGAATTTGTTGACAAACTCTTGTGTTTGTTAGAATTCTTTGTCTGGAAGTTTTCTCTTTCTTTCTTTGCTTTCTAGAAACCTTGCAACAGCAGGTCTTGGATCATAAAAAGCTGTTCCAATTCCATTAAGAGCAATAAATGTTCTTGAGTTTAATGCTTCTTTTGATAGTCCCGACTGTTTGTTAGATTTAAGCGTTGTATGTATGGGCCAGCGCTGTGAGGTGTTAAAGAAACATATGATTGTACCAATTTGTTAAAACCTGAGTGGGGTTGAGACGCTTTAAAGTAATGATAGAGTCTTGCTGTTGATGAGGTCATATCTGATGGATGAGGCAGTTTTTCAGCCGCGTAAAAAGCAACCACATCATCGGTAAAATCGGCAATTTTGTCTTTACCAAGAAGGTTCCCAACATCAAGGCGGGCTGCACTAACAACCTCTGTTGGTCTTCTTGCTTTTAAGAAAGCATCTATCCTGTTGGAGATGCCCAAGTTCTCAAATACGATTTTGACAGAATCCATGAGGCCTTCTGCTACTCGCTTACTCAATTTACATTCTCCTAGAAAAACTGATTTCATTTCTTATTCTTCTGTAATAAATCGTGCTGTAACAAATTTATTATCAACTCCATATTTATCAACGGAACCATCTATCTGGATAGAAAAACAATCAGCCTTTTGCAACTGCGTGTCTGTATTTTCTTTTACTTGGTCACCAACAATATCAAGCATCTCGCGATACATTACTGGATTTCTATACCGCAACAGTGCTGGAGATGGATTAAAAGAAGAAAAGTCACACTCTAAACCATTGTCCATGTAAGAGGCAATTTGTGAGTCAATGTGAATTTTCATTAAAAACCGCGAAAGCCAAAAATGAGCAGAGAGAGTCAACTGTCGGCTATCATTATAAACATCCAGTGCAAGCTCTATTAGCAATTTTATTTTTTCTGCATTGTGTGATTTTAAAGTTTTTATCCAAGAATGCTAATGAGATTGTGCCATCCATTTTTTAATACGCTGCCGAAGACAGTGGGGCTCCAACTCTAAGTTCCTCTTGAGGCCAGGATGCACTGGATGAAGGTGGATGGATTCAGTGGTGGGATTCAGCTGTTTTGCACCAGTTGTTAATTTGTGTGGAGTTCGACGAACTGGTTCTTAAAATACTTCAAATGCGAAAATCGTATTTACATTAATTTACTTTTTCTTAATGTGCATCTGCACAACAGCATTTTTAAAATATAACACTGTGACATTTTGTAAATTGATTCATTTAATAAAATAGTGTTTAGTTTGAAAAAAAAAAATTCTTCATTCCTGTGAGAATCCAATTTAACTTAACAAAAAACATTAAAATATTGAAGATTTGATGAATTTGGGTATCTAAATCGGCAATCTAGGATAACTCCCTGGTTATATAGCATGCTTATTCAACATTTCTTAAATTTCTGCTATTCTTGCATTATCGTTATTGTATTATTAGGTTTTGATTCATTTTCTGTTAGAAATTTTGATCAGGATTTCATGATCGCCTAATATTTATTAAACAAATTACGTCCTTATAGGAAAGCATGTTTCAGGATATTTTTTCCCCCATTATACTTAAAATTCAAAGTTTATGTTGTTATTTTAATGTAAAGTGTTTCATAATATATGTGTGATGCTTAATTTTCCCTTATTGTTAATGCATCAAAAAACATTCGTGAAGCGAACCGGTTGTTATATTATTTGAATCCCATCACTAGATGGATTGTCGGAAAATAAATCTTTCAAGCAGAAACACAAAGATCACAACAACGACATGTTTCCCATAGGCCATAGGTCACACGGCACTTCCCGCCATCCCAGCCTGCCTCATATTGTATCGTACTGCCCCTGCCTACACTCGGTATCTGCTATAACAAATGTCGACAGTTATAATATCCGAAGCACAAAGACAGCTTTTGTTATTCAAAATTTTTTATTTCAAAAATTGCCGGCACCATTTCCTGTCACTGGGCGACAATAATTTCCCACTGGGCGACACTAGTGTCGCCTACTTTATATGTTATTTTATGCCCTGGTTTATTAGCAGTAAAGTGGGTCAATACATACCGTGACTTTCTGGTAATTCTAGTGGAACCAGCAAATGGAGCGTTCCGAGACAAAGTGATCAAGTCCAAAAGTATATAAAAAAAATTGCCTGTTGCGTATTAATACTTGTTAATGGTGTATAATTTCACAGCTATATTGAACCAAGTCCAATTTTCATTGTGTCGTATTCATATGATTGACTGTATGTAAAAAATATTTCAATGTCAAAGCAGACAAAATCCAGTAAATTCTGATTTAAAATTGAATTGCCACCTTAATTATTGTTTTTTAATTTTCAAATTATGACCTATATTTAAGTTAGTCTTCATACAACAACAATAAAAAGAAAATTATCCTTAAATCGTGCTTATAACAAAAAATGGAAATTTATAATTCGCATTTCAGAATTTAAAGGAACAAAAATTCATAAAAATAGATTTTGTGGGAAGTATACATTTTATTAAATTGAGATAAAAATTCCATTATGTTTAAACTTCAAAAAGATTTTTTAGGGATAAGAAACTATTTTAACCCTTATTAATTACACAATAAAAGAATCTCTGAAATAGTGGTTTGCAGAATTTTTGAACCAAAAAAATGAAAGGTAAAAGCTTTTTAAAAGTGGCTTTATCATATAAGAAATATTTTAGTTCACTAATGATTATAATGTAACGGAAAAAAATATTACAAGAAAATATATTAAGCCATTTTTATTAAAGCAGAAGAATAATTTGTTCATGCTAAAGTGAATTTTAAGCATAGAAATCTACATAAGATAAAATATTAGTGCATTAGTAAAAAGTTGGTGGACTGTATGCAGCTAACATTAAGTAAATATGCATTAGAGGATAGTATAATTTTAGAACGAATGATACAGAAATAAATACGATTTTAAAGTGGTATGCGTTTTTGTACACGGATTCAGTTGTAATTCATGAAAAGTTAAAACTGTACTTTCATTTAAGAATATCAAGAGACGACAATGTCTATAGATTTAAAATAACTTAATATATTACGTCTGAATCAGATTTTATAAATTAAACAAGAAAGAAAAATCCTGCGTCAAGCATAGATTATGAAACCCTTTCCAACACTTCGAGAATACTTTAACAAAACATCGCCGTTTATTAAGGTAATGAAGATACCTAAGTAGATATATTTGAAAACCTGATTTCAGCAATACCATCCATAGCCGGAAATGTACTCCAGTACTTCTGGACAGCCCTGTATATGATTTTTAGATTTGTATATATTTCACATAGCATGCTAAAATTAATCTTATAAGAAAACGCATAACGCAATTGATAATTCACAATCCGCAATTTATACCAATAGATAGAAACGTACTTGAATCCTTTTGTAGAGCTCTGTATATTACCTGCAGTTTTTTATACACGCCACATATTAAGCTAAAATTTAATTCAGGCAGAAACACGACTAAAATTTACTGAAATCACAATTCCAGGAATTATTATACATATCTGGCCATGTATCCAGTTTTTGCATAGTCCTGTATATGATTATATTTATATTCTACAAATATCTCTTAGTATACTAAATATAAAAAACTCGAAAATGCATAACTGAATTAAAAAAAACCTTTAAGCAAATCACGCTTATTCTCAGTAATGCTTAAGAATATTTTTGTGTAACCCTGTATATGATCTACAGATTTTATACACACCATGTAGTATTCAAAAACTTAGTTAAACTTAAAGATGCATATCATAACTGAAAACGCCCTTCCAGCAATTATTCTTAATAGATAATGCTTCGGATATAGTACTGTATGCGAAATTTTTCGGGTGTCCCTGTAAATGAACGATAAATGCTATACGCATTATACTCTACAGCAAGCATCTTGCAGTAAATCTCAGCAATGTATATCAATTTCATCATGCTTAAAATCGTGCAACATAATTTAAAATACTCTGCAAACAGTTTTTATCCGTAGAACATCGTATAACCGAATTATTTTGTGTGATCTTGTAAATGAATGGTAATTGCTTTGCACTCCATATTCTACGGAAAGCATGGTTTTTAATGCCCCTCAGAAATTCATATCAATTTCATTAGGTTTGTAACAGTGTATCATCACTAAAATAAATCGCAAAAGATTTCCCCCCATAGATCATAATAATAACGGAATACTTTTGAGTGCCCTTGTAAACTCTACACATAACATATCCTAAAACCTGAAGTAACCTTCTTGTAGTGTATCTCAATAATGCATATAAACAGGGGTGCAAAAATCTAGGTGCCAATGGGCTGATTCCCACCACTAAATTTTATTAGTATTCTTCGTCAAATTTTATTAGTATACTTCGTCTAAATTTTATCAGTATTCTTATTAGGCGAAGAATTCTAAAAATTTAGTGGTGGGAATCGGCCTATTGGCGCCTAAATTTTTGCACCCCTGCATATAAATATCATTATGTTTCAAGTAGTGTAACACCAGTAAAATACACCCAGGGATGAGATTTTTCCACTTTTTTGCATACCAGTATAATCGTACAGAAAATCTTCTTTTATTTAATCGGAACATTCTGTGATTTAAGAGAACAATATTTTCTCTAAGATTATACTGGTATGCAGAAAAGCGGAGAAATCTCATCCCTGAATACACCGCAAATGATTTTTCCTTATTGATGATAATGTAACTGAATATTTTTTAGTGCCACTGTAAGTGAAATATGAATGCTACACACTTCATTTTCAATACCGAACCTGCCGTGGAAAACTCAATGACATATATCAATTCAACGGCAATCCGAATATATTTACGTGAGTTAGAGCTCGGGCAGACAGACCGAATTCCATAAACACTTTTCAACTAAGTAATCAAAAACTCAATTTATGATAAAACATACTCTTTGAATCTATATTCACCTTGTACGACAAATACTAAATAAAAACAACATAAATGTCCTAAAAACATATACATACCATATCATAAAATATTTTACTGAAAGTGTTTTGTCTTCATAAACAAAACTGTACTTTACATATACAACTGAACGCTTTCGAGCATACCTTTGCTCATCATCAGGATTACAAAACAAACGTAAGTGCACAAATGGCGAAAAACCAGTAAAAACATCGTTCATTGCTGGAGAATGGAGCAAACCATTAAAACAAACCAACAGAAGTGGGAGGAAATGGGAGGGGGTCCGAATGCTCTGGATGCCAGTAATAATGTAAAGTTTTCTTCGCATTGATTATCGCAGAAAATTGTCCGATTAGACAAATTAAAGAAATCTTTACAAAATTAGTGGTATCCAGAGCATCTGGACCCCCACCCTGGCTACGCCAGTGAGTGTGATAATCATATTTCGTCTTGGGCAATTCCCAAGAGTTTAGACATTGTTCTTAGAAACTGTTCTTAGAAACTTTACTCTTAGTTCTTGACTCTTAGAAATTGTTCAAGACGAAATAGGATTATCACACCCCTCCCATTTCCTCCCACTCCTGTTGGTTTGTATTAATGGTTTGTTCCATTCTCCAGCAGTGAATGATATTTTTACTGGTTTTTCGCCATTTGTGTACTTACGTTTTTTTGTAACCCTGATGATGAGCAAAGGTTTGTTCGAAAGCGCTCGGTTGTATATGCAAAATATGGTTTTGTATATGGAGTCAAAACACCTTCAGCAAAATATTTTATGAAATGGTATGTATATGTTTTTAGGATATTTATGTTGTTTTTAATTAGTAATTTTCAACTATTTTGGAAAGTGTTAAAAGTACATTTAAACTAAGACAAAACCTAAATGAAGCACCAGATTATGTGGTCTTACTGTGACATCCTGGTGGTTTAATATTTAATATTTTAAGTGCATAATCTTGAACGTGAATACGTGTAGACATCAGCTTCGGGTTTCGATTGATTTTTGTACTAAGAAGGAGCTTTTATAAAGCTTGAAAAGTCTTTTGTAATTGTTTTTATTATGTGATTTTAATGTGTTGTTTTTTAGTTTTATTAAATGTCTGATTTTAAATGTCTATATAGTTTCAAAAGTATATACTTTCAATATATAGATATTCAATATACATAGACATTGAAACTATAGTATAACACATGGGCTGATAAGTTCCCGGTCTAATAAAGAAAACACAACTTTTTAACAAAGCTTTATAACTTTATGACTTTATAACTTTATAACTTTAATAAATAACATAACTTTAATAATAAATAATAATAATTTAATAATAATAATAATAATTTAAAAATAATAATTTTATAATAATAATTTAATAATAATAATTTAATAATAATAATTTAATAATAAATAACATAATTTTATAACGAAAAAGCTCCAAACAGTGCTCAGAACTCGTTTTTTTTGGTCAAAAGTCAACACGCGCGGCAGCCACTTTGACAACAGCTTTTTCATAGACAAATGTTCATTCAAAATAAAACCTACACGTTCCTTGAATATCTTCAGAGTCTGAGCTATCTCCTGCAACTTCACTTTATGGTTCTCCAAAACGATTTTGTGGACTTTTTTTATGTTTTCCGGAGTAACCACCTCTTTTGCGTGGTGCATAACTGGTGTCCGTACGACCACGTTTAAATTCAGCAAACCAGTCAATAAAGGTTGATTTACCTGGTGCAGTGTCCGGATAAAGCTTATCTAGCCAAGCTTTTGTTTGAACGGTATTTTTTCCCCATCAAATAACAATTCTTGAAATTCTTGTTATCCATTTTTTTGTTTATCAACAAAGTCGTTCAACTAAAACCACTCTAACGTTTTATCCACACGGCGAATCGTCATGGCATTTTTTCTACTACCTTTTAAAGGTTAGTATTTACTAAAAAACATCGGTTTGGCGATTGCAACGCCATCTGTGTGCCAGACCGGGAACTTATCAGCCCATGTGTTATATAGTTTCATTTCAATACTGGGACAATATTGTTAAATTTTCGTTTAATGTTGTACAATACTAAAATATTCTTTAAATTTGGTTCAATACACTATCAAACGGATTTTAAAATAAAGCAGGTTGATTTTCTGCTATCATTAAGCTTTCAAGAGTTCAAAATATTGAAAATTTCCAAAAATGTATAATAAAATGTACATTTAAAATGTTTTATTTTATTGAAATAATTAACGGATACATTTTTTTCTGTAGGAAAATACAGTTGATATCGAACTGAACTTCTTTAAAACAAATGTTTGAAATAATAATTTTGAAAACGTCATTTAAAAAATTCAAATTTAAGAATAGCGTAGTTTAAAAGAAACTAGCTTTGAAATATCGTCTGATATTTGACATACTTTGTATTAGAAAACTTTTGAAAGAAGAGTATATTGAAACAGAACAGAAAATTTATCATTATTTAATATCGTAAAATTCAAATAACTCTGTTACATAAGCTCTTTAAAACTACGTTTAGTAAAAATTAACTCTTTCATAAAGCAAATCGCTTTTTTGAGTTTTAACTTTTTTTTTATCTTCAGTATCAACTGGAATTGTGCTTGTGAAAAAAAAGTTTTATTTATTCACACTTTTTATTTTCTTTTATCTATAATAGAAGAAAGTATTGTAATCAAAATTTTTTGCCGGTTTTCGACGGATTTACACGTTTTAGAGATCAGAGATCCCGATAAACATATTTTTAGAAAATGTCTTTCTGTCCGTCTGTCCACGTGTCTGTGTGTCTGTTCTCTTTGTATCATTGAAACGTGTATGAAGTTATGGCGATTTTTGTGCCCTTTTCATTATTGTATCATCGAAAAGTATATGAAGTTATGCATCAAACTGAACCAAATTTCATTTATAAGTTTTTGGTTATGGCCGGCAGGTTCCAGTTGAATTTGCGGATATTCCGACGAAAGAGGGCACTGTGATAGCGATTTTTGTTCCACTTTCATTATTGCAATATCGAAAAGTGTATGAAGTTATGCATAGAATTGAACCAAATTTTATGTATATGTTTTAATTGCCTGCAGGTACCAGTTGAATTTGGGGCTATTACGCCGGAAAGGGGCGTTGTGATAGCGATGTGTGTGAGATTTTTTCGTAATCGTATTGTATATCGGCTGCGCGTGCAGCGAAGTGTGCTTCACATCCAGGTAACCAGGTGCTTCGCAAGCAGCTAACGTAAAACAGAATAACAAAAAATATTGATTTTATTGGCGCTGTGATAGCGAATTTTGAAATATTAACATGTATGAGATAGAAGAAAGTTTTGAGATTGGAACATCAGGCTAGTTTTATTCGTAAAAATAGACATTATCGAAATTGAATTTTGTGAGAAGTATAGAATTCATTAAATGGAAATATATACATGTATATATTTAAATTTCAAAGAGATTTTTATGACTAATTGACTATTTGTATCCGTAACCATTACAGAATAGCTGTGAAATTTGTGCTGTATGCCTGCAGAATTTTCGAACAAAATAAAATAGCAGATAAAGCGCTTTTTTTTTTAAATACCGCAAACGAGGCCCCTACCTGCCCGGCATGAATGCCTAGCTTGACGGGTTAGTACCTGGGTGCGGGGCAGAAATCGCCTGATCACAGCATGGCTGTCATCCACCTGAATATAGATTTGTTCACATCGCTGCTGTACTTGCTCTCTTGTGGATTGCTACAGTTATCTTTGTTTGCCGGTTCAAAGTTTCTGTTTAACTTTGTTGAATTTGCAGATTTAATAGGTCTCGTAATTTAGAACCTTGATCAGATGACGAGACCCTCACCTGACTAGGCACCCCCAGAGGTATAATTCACAGGTAACTTGGAGGGCTTTGCACCCACGACGGATTTTACATGCACCAGGTGCCATAGATAAAGCGCTTTAACATTGAACATACCGAAAATTTTAGAAGTTTTATAAAACTATTTCACACCGGATTTTTTATATAAACTATTTAAAACCGTCATTTAACCTATTTCTGTGTGATTTATATATTTTATTAATTTTGTGAAGAAATTTCTGGTTCAATTCGATATATTTACATTTGTCACCGATTAAATGATCGGTTGTTTAGTGTTAAAAAATCCCCGTAAAATGAATATTTTAGTTAATTTGATTATTAGTTTTATGAATTCAATAAAAGAACTATAAAAAAGAAAATTATATATTAAACCATTTTTATTTAAGTAGATGAGTCATTTGTTCACGTTAAAGAGAGTTTTTAGCGTATAAATCTACATCAGACAAATACTAGTGCATTAGTAAAAAGTCGTTGGATTGTACAGTTAACATTAAGTAAACATAACCGGGTGCGTCACAAATTCGTCAAAACTTTAAAAATCCATTAAAAAGGAACAAATGATGCCAAAAAATGCGATTGGCACAAATGTTATTAGAGGGAGATCGCATTTTTTTAATAACAAATAAAGTTGTGGGTAAGAAAATTACCGATAGATGGCGATGGAAGGCATAATATGAAGCGGGTTAATCCAAATCAGGCTCTCAATAAAACACCTCGATGATATAGATTCTTCATTCGATGCCAGCAGTATGCTGTCGTTGCCAGATAAAGCATTTGTATGTTAAGCTGTTTCACAAAAACGGGAAAACACCAACCGGCGCATTGCGAAAATCCCTCATGGCAAAAGGTCTCAAAACCAGAAAAGGACCCGTTTCATGTGCTAGTGTACTGAAGCTTGTCAGACGCTTCGAAGAAACGGCTGTTTTACTATATGCCTTATTTGCATACATCTACTTTATATTATGCATGCCAACGCCCTCTATCGGTAATTTTTTGAACCACAACTTTTTGTTATTAAAAAAAAATCCGACCCCCCTCTAATCGCATTACTGCAAACCGCAATTTTTAGCATCATTTGTTTCTTTGAACAAATGATGAATTTTTAAAGTTTTAACGAACTTATGACGCACTCGGTACATTAGAGACGAATTCTTTACACATATATTCATACATTAGAATTTAGAATCAATGATAGAGAAATAAATACTTTTCTTAAACCAAATACGTTTTATTTAGACATAGATTCAGTGAGGATTGTCAATTTAGCCTTCTTTTTCAGTCAGAAATTCTCAAATCTGTGAATCCCTATCGCAAATTCTTAAAGAAGAATTTTTACTTTATGTAATCAAGAAATATCTGTCATTAAATGAAGCAAAAATTACTATTCGAAATTTGTGAATAAAAAAGGAAGCCAAACAGATAACTCTGAAATTCAGTTGCATTTCATCAAAAGTAAAAAATGTAATTTTATTTAAAAATATCATTTAAAAACACTTTCTATATAGTTTCAAAAGCAAGCATTGTAATGCTGGGGCAGTATTATTTAAATATGATTTAATGGTATACAATACTTGTTGAATATTGTTTAATTTTTGTTCAGTGCTGTGCACAATGGATCCTAAATTACTCAAGATTGCAGGATTCGTATGCTTTCACCACAATTTTTTAATAGAATGTTTTTATTTAATATTTAAATAGGAGAAATTTTATACGCGTCGTTTAATTGAAGGATTTTTAATACTTTTCTGCATTTAAATAAGCTGAAAAATTCTATTAAAAATTGTGGTAAAAGTGTACGAACCCTGGATTGATTTTCTGTTATCAAAAAATTTTGAAGGGTGCAAAATATTAAAGATTTCCCAAGGAATAATAAAAACTACACTTTAAAATATTTTCTTTTACTTTATTGAAATAATTGAAAAAATTTATTTTGCAGAAAAATAGAGTTCATTTTGCAAGGGGTCACTTTTTAGATTACCACTATTTCCAAATAATATTCTTCTTTTTAGATTTTGCTTTTAAATGTTATAGAAATCCACTACGAAGAGGATTTATCTTACAAGTGAGTAGAAATCTACCATGAAAATTATTGTTTAGAAATAATGGTAGCTAAAATATTGACCGCGCCGAGACCTAATATCGAACTCAACTTAATTAATGTTTGTAATAGTAATTTTGAGAACATCATTTTTGAAAATACAACCTAAAGAATAGCGCAGTTTAAGAGAATCTTTAACTTTAAAATATCGTCTGATATTTGAAATAGTTTTATTAGCAAATATTTGAAAAAAGAATATATTGAAACAGAACAAATATTTTATCATTCTTTAATGTCGCAAAATTCAAATCACGCTGTTAAATAAATTCTTTACAACTTACGTTTGGTAAACATTATTCTTTCCTAAAGTATATCGCTTTTCTGACTTTTAACTTTCTTTATCTTTAATATTAACTGAAATTGTGCTTATAGTAAAAAGTTTTATTTGAAATATTCATTACTAATATTTGATAATTTATCGAAGTAAAATTTATTTTCATACTTTTTGTGAGATGTCTAGATTTTATTAAAAGGAGACAAAAACTGCTTTTATACGTAAATTTTAAAGACTCTTTATAAGCATAAGTAACTATTTTAACTCTTAATAATTACAAAATAAAAGAAATTCTGTTTGCTGAACATCCAAACCAAAAGAAATAAAAAGATGTAAGAGCTTTTAAAAAGAGATTCCATCACCTAAGAAATATTTTAATTCATTAATGATTATAAAATTGTTTTAAGAGATAAATTCATCAAACTAGAATACATTGAATCCATTTTTATGGAAATAGTGGAATAGTTTATTTATGTTAAAGTGAATTTTAAGCGCTTAAATCTACGTAAAATAAATATTAGTGTAGTAGAGAACAGTTAGAAGATTGTTCGCAATTAAGAAGACTTAAGTAAATTCATTAATTAAAATAAGCAACAAGTACGTCTGCTTAATTATTTTTCTGCTTAATATTTTTTCTTTTTAGATTTCACTTGTACATGTTGTATAAATTCTCTACGATGAGGATTTGTCGTATAAATGACTAGAAATCTACCACGAAAATTATTGTTTAGAAATAGAGGTAGGCAAAAGATTGACCACGTCGAGCCTTGATATCAAATTCAACTTTACGAAAACAAATGTTTGTAATAATAATTTTAAGAACTTCATTTTTGAAAATACAACCTAAAGAAGAGTACAGTTTAAGAGAAATTGTAACTTTAAAATATCGTCTGATATTTGAAATATGTTGTATTAGCAAATATTTGAAAGAAGAATATTTTGAAACAGAACAAATATTTTATCATTCTTTAATATCGTAAAATTCAAATCACGCTGTTAAATAAATTCTTTAAAACTACGTTTGGTAAACATTATTCTTTCCTAAAGTACATCGCTTTTCTGAATTTTAACTTTCTTTATCTTTATTATTAACTGAAGTTGTGCTTATAGTAAAATAATTTATTGGAAATTGATTACTCACATTTGATGATTTATCGAAGAAAAATATATTTTAATAAATTTTGTGAAACGTCTAGGTTTCATTTAAAAGAGATAAAACTGCTTTTATACTTAAACTTCAAAAACTCTTTATATGTATAAGTAACTATTTTAACTCTTAATAATTACAAAATAAAAGAAATTCTGAAATATTAGTTTGCAGAACGTTCAAACCAAAAGAAATAAAAATGTTGTAAGGTAAAAGCTTTTCATAAGAGATTTCATCATCTAAGAAATATTTTAATTCATTAATGATTATAAAGTTAGGTTATTTTAAGGGGGAAATTCATCAAAGTAGAACATTGAATCCATTTTCATTGAAGTAGTAGAATAGTTTATTTATGTTAAAGTGAATTTTAAGCTTTTAAATATACGTAAAATAAATTTTAGTGTGGTAGAGAAAAGTTAGAGGCTTGTTCGCCGTTAAAAATACTTTACTAAATACATTAATCAAAATAAGCAACAAGTGCGTCTGATTAAATATAAGAAAAAACCTTCTTTGAAGTAGCAAAAAGTATATGTGTTCTCTGCCATTTGTACTTATTCATCCCCTTCCTTCTATATGACAGATGAAGGAAACGTAAAATGTGCCGAAACACGCACTGACGCAAGTTAGCTTCATTTATGGCAACTTATTTTTATCGCAAAATTTGGCGATATTTCGCCAAGTGTCGTCAAGCATGGCGAGAATTTGACGCTGGCGAATATGAATATATAGTGTTAAGCATATAAGAGTTGAAAGAATGGTTGCAACAATGAAAGAAAATTTGTCAGAAAGCATGTTCACTAAAACTCATAAATGAACCCGTTTATGGAGGAATCCTGCTGTCTTGTTTCAAAATGTCAACCTGATATATCTCAGCGATTTTTTAGGATAGAGGCAAAACAAAAATTGCTCCGGAATCCTTGGATCAAGGCCGAACATGTAACGGAAAAAGCATTCAGATTTTTTTTTTGTATATGTTTTTGAATTTGAAATCGTTGAGTGGCTATCACAGCACCCCCTTCCGGAGGAATATCACCAAATTCAACTGGGACCTGCAGATCATAGTCAAAAACACATACATAAAATTTGGTTCAATTCTATGCATAACTTCATACACTTTTCGATGATATAATAATGAAAATGGAACAAAAATCGCTATCACAGCGCCACCTTCTGGCGGAATATCCCAAAATGCAACTGGGACCTGTTGGCCATAGCCAAAAATATATAAATGAAATTTGGTTCAATTATATGCATAACTTCATACATTTTTCGATGAGACAAAGAGGACACTAGAGGTTTGCACTGGCCGAAATTTACAGGCCCGGCCCGAGTGAATTTCTACAAAACATTGATTTTACGTCGATTTGGTTAAAAAATTGCCTCGTAGGAGGAGATCTAACCAAAAATTCTTATCTTAGCCTTTTTTTCATGTTTATAATCTTCATTTTTATAGCGGTGCCGCAACCTGGAATATTTATTTTTTTAATAAATCTCTATTTGTTGTATGTATGTGTTTAAGTTATCATTAATATTGTTAATCCATATTCCATTTATTGAAGTGTTAAAAATCAGAAAAATGCTATACAGTAAAATCTTCTAAGATGGATTGCATAGGGAAGAAAAAAAATGAGTTATAGACAATTTGCCTTCTTAGCAGGTGTAAGTGTATTATATATTCTTTTCTTACATATTAGTAAATTCATTGTTCATGGATCAACACATTTATCAGTTTAAGACAGGATTCCGTCATAAGCAGGTTCTTTTTCCCATGTTTTACCATATTTTAATTTAGCCATATTTTAATAAGTGTATAAATCTACTATTCTTTAAAAATAATAAATTTTAATGTTTAATTATAGAATAATGGCGATTTAAAAATGTATGCCTGTTTTGCAAGGAGTTTTGTGCCAGGTCTTATTTTACTGACCTTCGAACGGGCCAGGCCACGTCGAGACACTAATTTTCATACGGGTCAAAGCCAGGACTGAAAATTTTGGGGCGTGAAGACTAGGAAGAATGAAACCAGTTCCGGTTCTGTACGGAATTAATAATTTACGGCACAGCCTTACCCTTCAGGAAAAAAGTAATGCCCGGTCCGGCCTGGCCCGTAAAGAGTAATCACTAGGCCCGGCCTGGCCCGTAAAGAGTAATCACTAGGCCCGGCCTGGCCCGAGCCTTCAGAAAAAAGTATGGCTCGGGCCCAGCCTGGCCCGAGTGCCGTGAAGGAAAATAGGCCCCTGCAGATGTCTAAAGGATGTTCTAGATGTCTAGGTCACGAGACACACGGCCATTTTGTAAAAACATGTTTTTCGGAATCTTTGATTCCTAAAACGCGTAAATACGTCTAAAACCAGAAGTCGAAAAAAATTTCGATTACAATGCTTTTATAGATAGAATAAAGTAAAAATGACAATATGTGAAAAATCCCTCATCATACGGCTACTTTTCGAAAGCAACAGACATTCAGCTTACTATATCGCCGATGTCTTTCTGAATTGAAGTGTTAAAAATCAGAAAAATGCTATACAGTAAAATCTTCTAAGATGGATTGCATAGGGAAGAAAAAAAATGAGTTATAGACAATTTGCCTTCTTAGCAGGTGTAAGTGTATTATATATTCTTTTCTTACATATTAGTAAATTCATTGTTCATGGATCAACACATTTATCAGTTTAAGACAGGATTCCGTCATAAGCAGGTTCTTTTTCCCATGTTTTACCATATTTTAATTTAGCCATATTTTAATAAGTGTATAAATCTACTATTCTTTAAAAATAATAAATTTTAATGTTTAATTATAGAATAATGGCGATTTAAAAATGTATGCCTGTTTTGCAAGGAGTTTTGTGCCAGGTCTTATTTTACTGACCTTCGAACGGGCCAGGCCACGTCGAGACACTAATTTTCATACGGGTCAAAGCCAGGACTGAAAATTTTGGGGCGTGAAGACTAGGAAGAATGAAACCAGTTCCGGCTCTGTACGGAATTAATAATTTAAGGCACAGCCTTACCCTTCAGGAAAAAAGTAATGCCCGGTCCGGCCTGGCCCGTAAAGAGTAATCACTAGGCCCGGCCTGGCCCGTAAAGAGTAATCACTAGGCCCGGCCTGGCCCGAGCCTTCAGAAAAAAGTATGGCTCGGGCCCAGCCTGGCCCGAGTGCCGTGAAGGAAAATAGGCCCCTGCAGATGTCTAAAGGATGTTCTAGATGTCTAGGTCACGAGATACACGGCCATTTTGTAAAAACATGTTTTTCGGAATCTTTGATTCCTAAAACGCGTAAATACGTCTAAAACCAGAAGTCGAAAAAAATTTCGATTACAATGCTTTTATAGATAGAATAAAGTAAAAATGACAATATGTGAAAAATCCCTCATCATACGGCTACTTTTCGAAAGCAACAGACATTCAGCTTACTATATCGCCGATGTCTTTCTGAATTTTCACGATATTCAACATGCATTTTTATATGCATTTTACCCTATGTAGTTGATCACTAAATTATAGAAAAACAATTTTGTTATCTTTAGTGCATACGCAGTTAAAAAATATTTCAGAAAAATTCTCTTATTTCATCCAATACTTAATATTATACGTATTTATATTCAATTTGTAGTATACTGTTTCTACTGTGTTTTGTCAACTTGCCTAAAAGTGGCGTTAAATTTGGTTGAAAATCCTATAAACAAACTAGTCGGATGTGCTAATCCCCAAACTTTCTTCTATCTCATGCAGGTTTCACATAAACCAAAAACGAATTACCACCAAATTATATCAAGGTCTAACTGAATCTAAAAGTTTGATGAAATTCCGTGCATTAGTTCTTGAGGTATGACTATTGCTAAAATCGTGTAAATCCTGAAAAATGTACCATAGAAGCTCCACCTGTTGAACGATTTACGCCAAAACCTAATCAGCAACAACTTATGTCAATGTCTAACTGAATATGAAGTTTGATAAAAATCCGTGCTTTAGTTCTTTAGATAGAACTATTACGGAAATCATGAAAAAAGTAGCATAACAGCGCCACCTGTTGAGAGATTTACACCAAAACGTAATCAACAACAACTTATGTCAACGTCTAACAGAATATGAAGTTTGATGAAATTCTGTACATTAGTTCTTTAGATACAACTATCGGGGAAATCCTGAAAAATGTAGCTTACTAACGCCACCTGTTGGGTGATTTACACCAAAAACTAGCCACCACCAATATATATCAAGATCTAACTGAATCTACAATTTTATTAAATTCCGTTCTTTAGTTCTTGAGATAGAGTGCCCACAAATTTTTTTCTCACATACGGACAGACACACAGACAGACATTTTCTAAAAATAGTCATTTCATGTTAAAGAGCTTCACGTATAAATCCGTCGAAAACCGGAAATCGAAAATGTTCATAAATACAATACTTTCTTCGTGTAAAGATAAAAGAATGTAAAAACCTACTGATATTTCTTGAAATATTTAACCCTTAGATGCCTAGAGTATCAAATTTACAACACTTTTTATTTAACTTTTAATAAATAAATCAAGTTGCAACAATTTTTATTTAACTTTTAATAAATAAATCAAGTTGTTCGGAAACACTATATTTATATCAAAATATTAATCCTGTAAAAATCAGATACATATGCTACTAAATAAAGCTAAAAATATACTTTAAAATTTCTGGTGTCTAATCCTTAACCATTAAATGCATGAATTTTTCTTTTAGAATTGTGATTTTTTTTTTACTTATATTAAGGGTTACACACCAGATATTTTAAGATATATTTTAACTTTATTTAGTAGCATAGTTATGCAATTTTTACAGGATTAAATATTTCGATATAAATATAGTGGTTGCAAAGAACTTGATTTATTTATTAAAAATTAAATAAAAAGTGTTGCAAATTTGGTACTCTAGGCCTTTAAGGGTTAAAGAAATCTTTATATCTCCATGAATATATGTATTATTCTTATAAAAATGAACACAAATGTTGCGCAATATCTACATAGTCATGTGCTACAGGTACAGATCATTTCGAGCATTTTATTTTACAAGGTGAACGAAATGATTGCTTGTTGATGAATTTGTGGTGTGTCCCCTAATTGTCCTAGTGATCAAACATTCGCTGAAAAATATGAGATTAAACGTGTTCTTTATATTCCTGAAGTTCCAGAAGAATGCATAGAGTATTTCCCTAGATATTTGACAAAACGTCTAAAATCGAAAGTGTACGATAACTTTTTGCCATATAATGTACTTTAAAATTTACATAAATATAGCATGAGCTATTTTTATACTCTAAAGGCAGTGGCGTGGCCAGGGTGAGGGTCCAAATGTTCTGTATACCAATAATATTGAAAAGTTTTTTTTTCTCATTGATTATCGCAGATTAGATAAGGCAAAGATAACTTTACAATATTAGTGGCATCTATAGCATCTGGACCCCACCCTGGCTACCTCACTGTCAAAAGGCCCATTTACATTATGGCATTACCGTCCTACGCGTTGGAGTTCCAGGCGTTAAAACGTAACACCCAACCAATCAGCGACGCGTAAACAACCAATATCACGCTAAATGGTTGATAACCTTCTGCCTCAGCAAATCTTGTAAACCTTGGTAAAGAGGTAGGCCTTAACGTAAACGCGTCAGTACATGAATCGATCCTAGACATTTGGAAATCATTTCAGGAAAAGAAATACACACTTTCTGCCTGCAACTATAAATATTTATTGGTACTGATTAATTTCCCTGTCATTTGTAGGCTTTTTGGGTTTTTTTGTGTTTTTTATAAACGAGAGAAAAACTTTACTGTTTATTTTTACTATCTCCCTTGAATACATGAATTTTAATCAAGGATTTTTCTTTCTTTCTTTTCTTTCTTTTTTTTATATTTTTTGCACAGTTAGTTCAATTTTATTATCAAACTGTGATTTGGAATTAATTTGAATGCATTCTTCTACAAACAGATTTTCTTTTTCTTCAGTATTTTTTGTTGTTTATTTATTTGTTTTTCGTTGTGCGTTTTATACCCTTCTCAGTCAGCTTTTTTTTTCATCAATCGAATTAGAACTACTGTTTGTATGTGAAACAGTGCTTTTATCTTTGATTTTTTTTCTCATGCTAATGAATAATGTTACTTTGACTATTTTGTTTTGGTGCAATGATAAAAGAAGTGCAAATTTTATTAGCGTTTCTTTAAACCAATGAAAACAATAGTACAGAATTAAAATAATTTTTTTACAGGCGAAAAATACTTTCCTTTTCATTTGACAACATATTTCTAAAATGCACAGTTAGTTTTATTTTAAATGCTAATATTTTTACTTCTAACGCACCAGCTTCATGTAGATTTTAACACTTAAAATACAAAATTAAGTCTATATTTTAGAAATGGTTTGCCCAATGAAAAAGAAAGAAACATATGTCAAGAAGAAGTTAAATAATTTAATTTTCTTAGGAGAAATACAGATGCTTTCTAACCAGGAAACCACGCCATAGTGTAATAATGAAAAAAAAATCCAAATAAGCAGCAATCGAAAGAGCATGGTGAAATGTGTTTTTTAATACATAAATCATTTGCTCTCGTCTCCTCGTTATCGAGATGTAAAGTCTTAAAGTTTGTTAATTTATTTGTTTAATTTAGGGAGAAAAGGCGTGGTTCTGATTCAGAAATTTTAACAATCAGATTCATATAAAATACAAAACATATTTAGACATAGTAATATAAAAATGAAGGAAGCCCTCAAAACAAATGCTATTGCCAAATATGGTACTGAACCAAAAAATGATTGAAGCGTAGAAAATAGTGGCTTCAAGAACATTTCATGAACTTAATTCTTGTGCAATGATTACAATGGCACACCTCTTGCGAAAAACAACATTACAAGGGCGTTTCAAATGGAAGTGGCCCAGTTTGCACTTACCCAGACTTGTAGCAAGCATACCGAATTATGTCAGAGTATTGTGGCGCACTGAATTGGAAATGGACTAGTGACTGGAGTTTGATGATATTGTTATGTTGAAAACGTAATGACTCCTCCTTCCATCATATCGACTCCTCCTTCCATCCTATTAAATCAATAAATTTCCAAATTTTAAGATTTTATATCTCGATAACAGGGAGACGAGGGCAAATGATTTATGCGTCACAAAACACGTTTCACTATGCTCTTTCGATTGCTGCTTATTTAGATTTTTTACATTATTACACTAACGCGTGGTTTCCTGGTGAGCCCATATATTTAACATTAGAGGTTTGAATTTGAGATCTGAATGATGAGGCTCTTCAATCTACCAAATTAATACTATTATACAAGATGATTCCGAATTCATGGTACAAATTTTAAGGGTTAGTACAGGACACTGTAACAATCATTTATTGTACAGGAAACCTGGATCAGAAATGGATTTATTTAGTCAAAATTACAGGGCGTCTCACTCCAACCCGAAATCTCATTTTCGTTCATAACTTTAACAATAGTGAAGATATTTTAACAAAATTCGCAATAGACTCATCTTATATGAATTGAAGAATATTGCACGGATTTCATTAAAGTACCTTCACTACTATTAAAGTTCTGAACGAAAACGCGACTTCGGCTTGGAGTGAGACTTGTGTAGGAGTGTAATTTTGACTGAATAAATTGATTTCTGACAATGGTTTCCTATACAATAAAGGTTTGTTACAGTGTCCTACCTACCGTTATAAACAGTTTATTGACCAGAATGGTAATAATAATCTGTGGTAAGAGGAAAAGTTATACATTTTATGTAGATTCATTTGCAATTTAAATATTAATTACATGTGAATAAAAAATGGAGTTATAATCATTCAAAGTGTGTATACATTTTTCTGAAGCACCCTGTATATTAGGTCAAATGGAAAGTTCTGCGGTTTTTTGATATATTTTGAATCCATAAATGCCACATTCCTACCGGAATTTTAGGATAAAATTTGTTTTTATAATGTACGTGCTTTTACTTATTTTAAAATAAATTTGTTTGTAAATTCTGGTGACATTCAATCATTTCTACTCTATGGGAACAGAAAATATGTCACAAAACTTTTGGGATGACCAAATACTTTTTTTCTGACCGCATTGCTATAGGAACGTAAAACAATTTTTTAGCTAATTGTGCCTTTCTCTGAGAATGAACCTTTTATTTGTCGTTATTATTGTTATTTTCTATAAACTTCTTTTGTTCTGCTGTTTTATACAGGCATAGACCAGTTTTGACCGCATTGCTATAGGAAGGATGGGATGCCTTCAGGGAGGGTTTTTGAAGGGAAGGTTCTCGTACAGGGAAATCCATGAAAATCTTGCACAGTCCACCCAGACCGCACTAGTTTAGAACTCAGGAACATCGGATAGAGTTCATAATTTTGTGGCCAGCATGTTAACCACTGGACTGAGTAAGCTATAGTGAAAGGAAATGCATATTATGCCGTTAATAGATACGGTGAATGATTTTCCACATTTTGATACATGTAAATTGTAATCACCTGAGATACAGTTTCTACAATTAAAACTTCTCCAGAACCAGATTATTGACACGACATATAATTTAGGCGTTAATTAGCAAGTTTCCAAACCTTCTGTGAATCACATTAGAGACGGCAGTTACGCACTACAAAATGAAACAACACCACACATTTCAATATTATATATGACGTACGGGTAGTACGTCTAGTAGGGATCTACGATGAAATCGTGAAGTACCTGGCGTATGTTTGGTGTTGAAGGAGCTAATAAAACTATAAATGCTTACATTCAATATTCTCTCCACATTCGATTTTATTTCGTTTCAAAGTCTCACAGATTAGTTCCTTTAAAATTAAATATACTAAAAACCGATGAGTTGATCGGTTCCAATCGAAACTATTTCTATTCGAACCAGAAATTTCTTTGCAAAATAAATAAATTATAAATTACACGAAAATAAATGCGATAAAAGAATTAAAAGGTTATAAAGAAAAATTCTGGTGTGAATATTTTTATAAAACTTGAGTAAAATTCCCGGTACGTTTAATGCCAAATAATTAATTATCACATGGGATATATACTTTTCTAATTATCTTCTTTAGTTTTAACGAACTGGAAGCTTGAGAAATTGAAAATTGTTAAGGTAGGAAAAAAAAAACCATTCTGTCTTATGTTAAGAAAAAAAATATTGACACTGTTCAGTTTCCCAACTATTAAAGCCTTACTTTTTTATTTACACTTTTATTTGTTTATTTCTTTTTTTAAAGAGTAACAAAAAAGTTTCACTGTTCTTTATTGTTATTTTTCTCAACTAGTACTATTTTTGCTAGTATCAAAGAAGATTTGTTTTTAAATTACAAGTTCAAACTAATCAAACTTTCATAAAACTAATAATTTAACGATTTAACCACCAAGATAAAAAAGAGTAGAAAGTTTTCAATTTGGGATTTATTGAAACCAATGGAAGCAAGCAACACCAGAATATTCTTTAAAATTATTTAAGTGTATGCGTTAAATATAGGATGTTCGTTAACTGTTTTTACAAAATAAGATGGGCGATGGTACCAATCCAGATGAAATATTTTTAAGATAAGAAACCAGTGTCGCAATCCACTAATTAATTCAAAAATACTGGGTGCCTCACTCCATGCCGAAACTAAACTTCCGGTGATAATTTTAACAACAATAATCATGTGACAAAAACAAATGATAGTTACAGCAGAATATTTATGAAACGTAATGATATCACAGAAAATGGCCCTATTTGCGACCAAACAATAATGAAATAGATATTTCAGAATGTAACTGATTTTTTTACGGTGTCATTGACTGATTTACAGTGCACTTCCCGTGATGTAGTAGAGCCAACTCAACCGAGTCGTTAGAATGCTGGCCACAAAATGAGGAGTTTGTGCCGTTGTTCGCGGATTCGATTCTAATACGGTTTTTTGTGGACTGTCTGTGTAAGGTTTTCAGGATTTTCTTTGTACAAGAACGAGATTTCGGGTTGCATTCCCGTAGCTATTATTTAATAATGTAATTTGTTTCTATGTGATTTCATTTCTTAAAATTTTTTTCTGTTTTCGCGTATATTTATTTGAAATAAAAAATCCAGAAGGTTAGAAGCTATGCGTTCTTTCAAAAATCGTCCCTAAAGGCAACCCTCCTACATCAATACAGACTGTGCAAAGTTTTCAGGATTTTCCTTGCACAAGAACGATTATTCGGGTCACATTCCCATAGTTGCCAACTTTCTAGTTTCTTTTTTGAAGTCCAAAGACATGCATTGTACCACAAACATTATTTAATAATATGTTTCGTTTCTACATGATACTTATTTAATTAATTTTTTAGGAAAAAATTCTGGTTGAATGTGTGTTTATTTGAATTAAAAAAAAAACAGAAGGTTAGCAGCTATGCATTATCTTCAAAGTTCGTCTCTGAAGGCAAACCTCCAACATCATTATGGACCATGCATGATTTTCAGTGTTTTCCTTATACGAGAAAGATAATTCAGGTCACATTTTTACAGCTGCCAACCTTCCGGTTTAAAAACATGCATTGTATCTCAAAATACATTTAATAATGTGATTTCTTTCTATGTGATTTCATTTTTTAAGAAAAAATTCTGGTTAAAAGTGTGTTTGTTTAAGTTAAAAAAAAACAGGAGGTTCACAGCTATATATTATCTTCAAAAATAATCACTGAAAGCAACTCTCCTAGATCAATACAGAGGTGCTAAGTTCCCACTAATCTTCCGTAATATGTGGTTCAATCTGACACAGCTTAACAACGCTTCAAACCAGAAAAATTATTCGATAAATCTTTATTGATTTAATTTTAGGTTTCTACGTAGAATTTAATTTAATTTAATTTCTAAAAAAATTTCTGGTGCGAAACGTGTTAAACCTGGGTCAAATTAACCGTATTTTTCCGTATGATTTCATTTCTTAAAAAAAATTTCTGGTTGAAAGTGTGTTTATTTGAATCACAGCTATGCATTCTCTTGAAAAGTCATCCTCAAGGCAGCTCTTCTATATCAATTTGCCAACAACTGACCGAGCATTAACTAATTTCATTCCGTGATGATAACATTTTACGCAAAACAAACATAGTCTCTTTGAAAATTTCGCAAAGAAATCTTTATTATTGATAAAATTACAAACGACGTCTTGAAGCGAGATAACCAGTATTTATGGTAGTTTGGAACCCTGATTAGCTATACAAAAATTACTCATCTTCATGTGTTGTATCAAACCTCTTATTTCCTAAAGACAGTTTGCGAGCACCCTGTATATATAAAAATTATTTATGACTTGTAGTCCATTTTAAAAGTTGGCGCAGCATGTCTCTAAAGGGACTTGTGTCTTTAAATCCCATTCAACCAACCAACCTTTATAAAAGTGACATTTTCGAAATATAAGTATTATGCGGATCATATTTTTAGAAATTGTACCGCAAAATAAAGTGTTTAACTTACACTGTGATAAATTGTAGTCATTCAAGTATCAATTTCAGTCATTCAATCGGTTTTATAGGCAGTAGCAGTCGTTTTAACCATATTATGAAGCGTTCTCCTTAAAGATGAGTTCGACCTCATAAGAGATGTTTTCGGAGATCGAAATCAAAAAATTTTGTGTCACTAGAACCCGAGCCCGATATCGAAAGTACGTAGTAGGAAATTATTAATAACCATTTAAAAATGGTTCAAGATTAATTTTCTCATGTAAAATAGGTTTTTACATAGATATAAATATGAATCATAAATAAATACTACCTCGTGACAACGTTTCGTGATTTTCATGTCCCTAAAAATCTGTTTCAAATAGCAAATTTAATATTTATACTCCAACAAGGGAAGAAATCGGAAAGGGCCACAATTCTTATTATTTTAAAATATCATTCTATAACTATATCAGAAAGACACGAGTTCTGTTTTTCACTAATTGTGGAAAAGAACTTCAAACAGAAAGGGAGAATAGGCAAGGGATACCCACGGCTTATTTATTTTACTAACACTGACCAAGACTTCAGAATCAGATATAATTTTTCTCCTTATATCCATCATCAATAACAATTAAGTTCCTTTTCAAACTGATTTTTAAAGAAATGTAAAGCGAAACTTAGAATACATGCTTCTTTTTCAAATAGTTTTTTTTTCCTTTTTCCAATTTGTGAATAAATAAAATTTTCATTTTGGGCCCTAGTCCAAAGACTGCTATAAATATCCAGTTCGAACCCGTTTCGGGTCCGAGCATGGGTTGAGTCCTTCTCATCTCTAGTTCTCATTGATCAGAATAGAAATAAATGACGAGTAAATAACCGTTTTCTGTAAAAACCGGTTGAATGACTGGGAAATTTGCTGCAAATATTTTACAGTGTAACTCAATCGGATGCAATTATTTATTTCCCAAATTCTCGTACATATAAATAGCCAAATAGTATATGAATCGCTTGGGACATTATTACTGTATTAGCGAAACTAGAAATGCAGGTATTCAATTTCCTTTTCTTTTAAAATTTTACTTTTTTACATCGACATTAGTTTTACATAATTAATTATCATGGAATATATATTGTAATTTGACATAGCTATTTGGGGTAATAATTTCATTGCATTTGGTCAGTTATTTCTGTTTCAATGGTTAATGTTTGCAATAAGTTTATATATATATATATATATATATATATTGAGAGAGAGAGAGAGAGAGAGAGAGTATGCCCACTACCCTCTTAATTTTGGGACGGCTGCTGCTACATCCATAAAAGTGGTGTCTAGGTATAGTAAAGTAGCCATGCGCTACTGAATGAAACCACCTACGGCGGCACCATGTGGAAAACTGCAGAGTTAGCATTCCTATCTCGAAAACGAACAGAGATATGACAAAATATGATTTACAAAGGTGTAGAGCATCATCGATTTAGTACGAAAAGAAACCTTGTAGACATTAATGCGAAGAATAAAACGGTTAAAACGCGCATTTGTTTCTTCGTGATTTCCCACACTGTGACGTGAAAAAACTGTCTTAGAAAGAAAACAACAACTAGTTATAACAATACCTTTACTTGAGATGTTCAAACTTCTCACCGTCAGCTGCAATGCGCATTTGGACCTTGTTTGAATTTTACGTTGCACACGTTGGAGTATAGGGGGTCCGTAATGCGTCGTTTAAGGTTCTGAAATGTTTGTGGAGGGGTCGCATACAGCTGATGTTTCAGGTATCCCCACAGAAAAAAATCCAGTGTAGTCAAATCAGGCGAACGTAGAGGCCAATCTTCGAAACCACCATACCCAATTATTTGGTTCCCGAATTCCTTGACGAGGTACTGCTTCACTGGAGATGTCTTGTGAGCAGGCGCGCCGTCATGTTGAAACCATAGATTTCGAAGATTAAACAACGGTAGGTTCTCCACAAAATCGGGTATTACATTCTGTAGCAATTGTAAATATCGTGCGCCCGTTAACGTGCCATTATAAAATACTGGGCCTATGAGCTTATTATTGTAAATTGCACACTAAACGTTAATAGCAAACTGAATTTGATGTCGAACGTCGGTAAAACATCTAGGATTTTCCAGCGCCCAGTAATGTGTGCTCTGCCTATTGTACATGCCATTCCGTGAAAATCATGCCTCATCCGTCCACAATATACCTGTCAAGAATGTTGGCTGGACCTGTATCTGGTTTATGACGAAGTTGCACCATGTAAAATCTGTTGAGGTGCTGGTCGGTATGGATGAGCGCCTAATTCGCTTAGGATTTTCCAAACCTGACTTTTTGAAAGGCCACAGTGTTCACTGATCTATCTTGTGCTGCATTTCGGATATGCGAGGACGTGTGCTAATACTTCATCCTGTTGAACTTGCCGTCTTACCTTAGCTGGTCTGCCATATCGAGCTCGACTAGTCACGCAGCATGTCTTCCTTAAACGTTTTACAACAGTTAAGATGGTTTTATGAGAAGGATGCGGGCCTGCAGGGAAACGTTGCCGCTACAACCTTGCTGTTCATCGTGCCTTGCATCCACATTCACCGTAAAGTAAAATCAGCTCACAATACTCAGCTTTGGAAAATTGCTCCATGACCATGAGCATCAACAAACAACCCCAAGAAGATGTCTATTTCATAGCTGTCTCAAGTGAACAGGCGTGACGTTTCTTACGTATTTACATACTGCAAAAATTTCGAACACCAAGCGCAAGGTGCGTTGAGTTGATAGAACACTATTTTACACGATCTACATATATATTGTCTACTCTGTTTATAAAGACAATTAGTACAAGGATGCAACCATCGGGGTTTGAACCGCAGTCCTTTTGATTGGGAATCACAAGCTATACGACAGTGCCACATTGCAGTGTCGTGTTTCGTTCGAACGATAATAATTTCTCCTTCCGTTCAATTTTCGTAACGTCTTAGGTGTAGGAAATCACGAAAAAACAAACGCGCGACTTAACCGTTCTATTCTTTTGCAGTAATATCCACAAGGTGTATTTACGCACTAAATTGATGATGATCTACAACTTTGTAAATAACTTTTTTTCCTATCTCTTTCCGTTTTCGAGGTAGGAATGCTAACTGCGCAGTTGTCCACCAGGTGGCGCCGTAGGCGGTTTCATTCAGCCGCGCATGGCTACTTTACTATACCTAGACACCACTTTTATGAATATAGCAGCAGCCGTTCCAAAGTTAAGAGGGTGGCAAGGGACTTTAGTGGGTATACTGGGTGTCCCAGCTAAGAGGTTTCAAACTTCGAGGAGAAGTAGGGTACACCTAGACGACTCGGAATCACATGGGACTGCCGGGTCGGAAACGCTTTCCTGAAGCGGTAGAGGGCATTGAAATAGGCGCGGGTGTTTCGAAATTTCATTTTGCATTAAGCATTTTTAAGACATAAAACACAAGAACAGGAAAGGACACAAGACAGGAGAAAAAAAGGTGTTTATTACTCGCTGTTCATAAACATAAAAACAAAAGTAACAAAAGGGAAGTACAACACATATCGAAGTAGGTATTCGAATTGACGACATCCACATGTGATGCAGGCCTCACATCTTTGCTGCATGGCTAGAAGTTCGAACATCAGAAAACATTCCAGGAGTGTCTTGGATTTCCCTGGAAGCTGCAACCCTGTCTATCTTATTCACTGTGGCACCTCTCTTGTAACTCCAGAGCCAAGTATCAGCTTTGTGTGATCCAGCCTTTTCAATGGCTTTACTGCGTCAGAAAAGCATTTACGACCCGCACTCCTATGTCATTCCGAGTCGTCTAGGTGTACCCTACCTCCCCACGAAGTTTGTAACATCTTAGATGGGACACCCTGTATGTATATTTAGTTTAAGCTAAATGGAAATTCGTGAATTTTTTAGAAGGAAAGCAATAGCGTAAGATTTAAAAAATATATATATGTTGTCCGTATTCAATTCCCCGATTTTTAAATTGCCATTTCTTTACATTTGTTTCATTTCGTTTAGTTTATTTTTTTAAAGAAGAAAAGAAAATATGTATTTTTTTTACTTATTGTTTAAACAAATTTATCCTTGCAGCATGGATTTCTAGTAATAATTGTTCACTTCGAGAAAATTCAAAATTTAAATTTTACTTCTATAAAACTTCTGAAAAGAGTTTTTGACTGATCGCAAATATACTTCAAAGGAGTTTCTTCTTTTTTGTTTTCCTTCTTTATTTTGTTATTGTTTTTGTCTAAACAAAGAAGTTCATTAATGCACAAGATAGAAACACAGAAGCACGAATATTCAAGAATATACACTATATGGCCATTAATGACCGGCAACTTTCAATTTTAGACAGTTTGTTGAATATTTAAAAATATACTTGTCAGATTCTTCTGGAATTTTAGGATTAAAGAGAACAGGTTTGACTTCATGTTTATCAACGTTGATTTGATAAGGAGGACAATTAGGGGGCTAAAAAATATTAAAGAAAAAAAATACTTGGGTTCACACTGTAAAATAAAATGTACGAAATAATCTATCGCTACAGAATATACATAGGCAGACATTGTACAATATGTGTATTCATTTGTGTAAGAATAGCATGTATATTAATAGAGATATAGTGATTTTTTTTTTAAATTAAAAAAAATCTTGCATGTTTTTTGCTTATAACATACAGGGTTTTTAATCAAATTTAACGCTAGTTTCAGAAAAATTGACAAAATGTAGTAGAAACAATATAGTGCAATTGGAATATAAATATATTAAATATTTAAGGAAATATGGGCTGTTGTATAAAATAATTTTTATCTGCGCATGCGCGAACGATAACAAAGAACTTTTTGCATAATTTAATAGTCAACTCTATGGAGCAACTTATTAAAAAAATTCAGTCAATTATCATAAAAATTCAGAGATATATCGGCGTTACAGTGAGCTGTTTTTTAGTTTCTCACTAAAACTCGGTGAATGATAAGGGATTTTCAACAAATTGTCATTTTATATTTTCATACTATTTTCCAATTTTTAATGATACTTTAGTTCCCTTTGAAAAACTACCCTAACGAGCTTATTCGAACTAAAAAAGAATAATCAAAATCAAAGGATCCGTTCCAAAACTATTATAACCTGGTGAAATAATGTTTTCCAAGGCGAACTAAAGTATCAATAAAAAATGAAATAGAGTATAAAAATTAAACACGACAATTCGTGGACAATCCCTTATCATTCAACAAGTTTTATTGAGAAGCTAAAAAACAGCGCACTCTAACGCCGATATCTCTCTAAATTTTTACGATATTTGACTGATTTTTTTTTAATAAGTTGCTCGATAGAGTTGACTATTAAATTATGAAAAAAGATCCTTGTTATCGTTCGCGCATGCGCAGATAAAAATTATTTTATACAACTGCCCATATTTCCTTAAATATTTAATATATTTATATTCCAATTGCACTATATTGTTTCTACTACATTTTGTCAATTTTTCTGATACTGGCGTTAAATTTGGTTAAACACCCTGTATGCTATAAGCAAAAAACATGCAAGAATTTTTTTATTTTTTAAATGAAATCGCTATATCTCTATTAATATACATGCTATTCTTACACAAATGAATACACATGTTGTACAATGTCTGCCTATGTATATTCTGTAGCGATAAATCATTTCGTGTATTTTATTTTACAGGGTAAACTCAAGTATTCTTTTTTTTCTTTAATATTTTTTTAGTCCCCTAATTCTCCTTCTTATTAAATCGACGTTGATAAATATGAAGTCAAACCTGCTCTTTTTAATCCTAAAATTCCAGAAGAATATGACAAGTATATTTTTAAATATTCGACAAAATGTCTAAAATTGAAAGTTGCCGGTCATTAATGGCCATATAGTGTATATAAGTTTAGTCTTTTGCATATAAATGCTGTAGTTATTTTATTTAAAATATTTTAACTTGCATATATATATATATATATATATATATATATATGTGTGTGTGTGTGTGTGCGTGTGTTACATTTTTACGAATATTTAATTTTTCACGAGAGACTTGCAGCTGTTTAAAGATGATGAATTATTTTAGTCGCTCGATTAAGAATCATGGCGAGGAAGTAAGACAATGAGGAAACCCAATGAGAATTTCTCTAACAATACTCAGCCAGTTTTCCAGATAAACAGTTTATTTCAGGAACAGGAGATATGGCAGCCAATTTCCACAGGACACAGATGTGTTCTAAAGCCCTCAGGCTTAACTATAAATCACGACATCGTGAAGTTGATCTTAAGGGGCTGTTGATAAATTCTATAAGTCACAGAACACCAGATAACAATTTGATCAGCACTTCAAAACACGACAAAAATCTACTCTCCGAATGCTTGCAGTCGGTTTTTGTTCAATACGCGGAAAGTTGCAGAAGCGACGTAACGCGTGCACGAGCCAATCAGTGAGAGGCGAAATTAAGATAAGCGAATGATATGCGATGTAGAAGTTTCAACAAGAAAGTATCCCCATACCCAGCGGCCCATTGATTTTGCAGTAAAAACGCAGCGCGCGAAGCGAAGCCTTAGATTAAAAAGAAATGGCTTTTAAAAACATTCGAAATGACTAACTAGCATCTCTCAGAATATTATAGATTGGATAGTTGATAAAAGTCACGAATGGACTTAAAGTTTCAGATTAAGATTTGGAATAAGATAATTATTAATATACGTGTTATTAATTTTAAAAGGACATTAAATAAAAATAAATATTATTAAGAAATAAGGAAATAATGAATAGGTCAGAATTTAGAACAATTTAAAGGAATATTGCGAAATAAAATTTTTATATAACATATATATGTGTATTTTGAAGAATAAATTCGAATATCTTAATTAATTAAAATAGAGAACTGTCCAGTTTTTAATTATTAATAATATATATATATATATATATATATATATATATATATATATATATATATATATATATATATATATATATATATATATATATATATATATATACGGTGAATAAAAAATAATACACCTTTTGAACAAAATTTATTTTAAAACTACATACAGTTTTAAATAACAAAATATTTCAACACAAACTTTTAAACTTGAAAAAGACGTTCGCAAAAGTTTTAACTAATGAAATGAATTCAGCATCTTTGGTCATTAAAATAATTGTCTCATTAAATATTCCAAATAATTTTCATTGAATGAACACATGATGACATTACATTTTCTCACATAAATAACTCTAAATGCATGTACAAATATCTACATGTAATCCGCCGTCTTTCCCTTAAAAATTAAACATCACCGATTTAAAACTAATTTAAATTAAACTTATTTATTTGAACCGGCAGCAAATGTATTTGAAAAACTTTTCCCGAAAACAAACAAAATTCACCACGCAGATATTTTGAATAAAAAAGTTAATTAAATTGAATGTTCTACACGACATTTGAAAACATTGGTTGTTGGTTGCTGTTTTTTCAGCATTCATTTTAGAAAAATCAAGTTTCGATGTTTAGTTTAGCATAAAGATGCCAGTTTGGCCTCCTTCTTTATTCAGAAATCCCAAATTCATACTGGAAATTCCGAAATAATTTTTACTTTATGTAATTACGAAATGTCTGCCATTAAATAAATCAAAATTACTTTTGGAATTTCTTGTATGAATTTGGAATTTCTGAGTGAAAAAGAAGGCTAAACTGGCAACCGTGATTCGGCATTCAACAAAAAACAACAAAAAAAAAATTATCTGAAATTATTATCATTCTTTTTAAATTTAATGTGAACTTTAGCAAAAAATAATGAATACATTATGTAAATTTATTTTGATTATATATAGTCTGCTGCAAAAGGAAATAGAATGATGTTACATTTTCTTACATAAAACATTATAAATGCATGTACACATGCGCGCTACATGTATTCCGTCACTTTTCCTTAAAAGAATTTCGAAAAGTTAAACAACAAATAAAATATTTCACACGAAAACGCTTCATTTAATTTTATCATGATGCATAAGAAATTTTGAACTATCACTTGTCGTAGTAATATAAAAATCGCATGGGGTATAAAAATCGCGTGTTCGTAACTTTAAAATCTTACAGAAATTTCACATGACAGAGTTTCTTTTTTATTATCGGGTTCTTCTAGGCAGTGTGTTCTCCCAGAATGAAACTATATAAGTTTACATTTATTGCTCCCTTTATTACCTCAAAATACATAAAAAATGAACTATAATCAAATTACACCGTGGGTGGGGGAATTTGGGAACAATAAAGACATATGTGTAAGCAAAGAAATATGTGTTTTATATTCTAACTATGTGTAAGTTACTTCTCTATAGGTAAATTTAGGTATGTTAAGAAATAAAGAACATATTTTAGAGATTTATTAATGACAACTCATTAGGCCTATATCTTTTATAAGCAGCATACTCTGATAAACCCTTCTTGACATTTTCTACAACCATTTTCAGAACACTCCATCATATCTCATGGATCTTCTCCTTACACATTTGCGAATCATATCAGGAAAAGTACAACTAGTTTAATGTATAGGTTTGGTTCTAGAATTAGACCGTATATGCCCTAGATAAAAAAAGAAACATTATATACCAAGCACTGCCATTTAACATTAAACGATTTGGCGAAATAATTGTAAACAAATGTAATATAAGCATACCTGAATTAGAAAGCTGTAAATTTGTAACAATGTGCTTTTAAAGTTGATGCATGTTTCTGCTTACAGATTTATTAAAATATACCAGTCTGGCTCACAGTGGTCGAGAATGTAAGTGCGTTCATTTGTCACGGGGAAGTACCGGGTTCAACTCCCGGTAGTTCCATTGCACACACATAGTGTGGAGTTCCCGTCTGTATTCGTGGTTCCATCCCCCCCCCTCCTCCAATGCACTGAATCTGAAAAGTGTAAAAGCTTAGTTTCAGGCATGGATATAGAAATGAATAAGGACTTTTAACGAAATAGCCTTCCGAAGAAAAAAAAACGTTCCTCGAAACATGTTTCAAATCGGTGGTGCCTATGTAGGACAGTTGCCCTATACGTCATCAGTTTGTCTGCTTGACATTGCAATACGAAACACTGTTAGGTACAGTTTCGGTTTGTTGTTTGTAGGTGGAGCTATCTTAGCAGGGATACTCACCGGCTGCGCAGAACCGTGCCCGTAGCTGCGCAGGTGCCATTAATTTCGAAAGTCGCGGCACGATATTAACACTATTTCGTTAGACGTCTTTATCTATTTCTGTATTAATTGTTACAGGGGCCGTCATCCTTGTCCCTGTATTCGTGGGCTTTAGAGATATATTCGGCTTTGAATCCAATAGGTCGACCTCCCAGAAGGTGTTTCTTGTCGTGCTGTGGATCAACTGTAAAAAGGCTGTCAAGTTGTGTATGGATTTCGAAAAACAATAGATATAGCTCACACTTCCTCAGGAATTTCAAACAGGCACATAAAATAACAAGTCAAAAGGTGACACAAATAGTAACAAAAAGAGATTTGTTTCCAGAAGTGTCTTTGGAACCTGTGACCGACAAATTCCGACAAAATGTGAAAAAAATTATTGAGCAGTGAAAGTGTCCACTGTCCAACGTCCTGAACACCGATCAAAGTGGCTTTCAATACGAGGTTTTATCTAACAGAACTCTCGATATGAAGGGATCTAAAGACGTGGGTGCATCGGCAATTAGTAAAAACAAACCGACTCATTCCTATACCATGCAAATGTGTATTAACGCCACTGGAAAATTTATGGGACCTTTACTACTTGTAACACAGGAACGTCAGGGAGAATTTGGTCCCAAAGTTATGGAAAATGTGCAACGATTATCATTCTGAAATTTGCTCATTACATGTTCCAAGTCAGGAAAGAGCACACAACTGCGGCATACTTCGATAAACTAAAAGAATCGATTGGTGATCAGGAAACAATCATGGTGCTGGATAGTTGGAGTGGCTAAACGGATCTACGTTTATGCATTGAGAAATTTGGATTCAATGTGGAGCCTGTTTTTCTCCCACCAGATACGACAAAATTTTTTCAGCCGTTAGACGTTTATTTCTTTCAACAATACAAGTACGTAATAAAGAGAATAGTGGAATATTCAAACATTCATCAGTGTTTGTGGAGATGTCGGCAGAGAAAGCATAAAAAAATTACATACGTTGGCCTATAACCAATTCTCCTCGCCCACCTTTGATGACATGCGAAGGTATGCCTTTCAAAAGGCTTTAATTAGAGACACGGATCTTGTCTTTCGATCAGTTAAACATGCATGCTTTAACTTAACTAATAACACCTGTGACAAATGCGAAACACCCCGTTTCATTGTGTGAATCTGGTGTCGAAAACACTCGTGCTTCAGCCATTTCTATTCAGAAATGCACTACCATCCGTAAAGCTACTTTTTTCACAAAGTATAAACTGTCTTCTCTGTAATCTCTGTAATCCGTCAACTCTCTTTTCTACCAGACAGAGTGTCTTTCCAGCATAGCTAGCGACCTGGATAAATCAATAAACGACAGAAATATATCGGCCTATGACTCTTCACTAGTTCCATTTGGACGGGTAGTTGTATACATTTCATTGATCCCCCTGGTAAGAGCTTTCCAACGACACCAATCTTGGCAAAGTTCCGATCTGGCAGTTGGAGACCTTCCCAAATCAGTTCTAAAGCCATTGGGGGTGTTGTTGTGTGTGATAATCACTGTTAAATTCTGCCAGTTCTGTAAAAGTCCTATACTTCTTTTAGATAGACAAGTTTACTTAATTTCATTTTGCATGATTTCATATAAAGTTTCAGAAAACTCTTGGAAGAGGTAATTACTGTCTTTCAATACTTCATTTTTTATAACGCTGACAACGAGGGTTATTTTAAGAAAAGGTAAAACTTTTATAAATTTATATCGTAAAATGATATTTCATTGCTTTGGGAAAGATGTATCTACAAAAACAACTTTTCAAAAGTAAAAAAAGGCCAAGCGTAAAAAAAAAAAAAAAAAAAAAAAAAAAAAAAAGTTGTGGCTAAAAAATGGTGTGATATCAAATTTCCAAGCTATTATATTGCTTATTTAACTTTTTTCCATTAAATAAGTTATCATATATATAAGTCGAGTGCCTACGTATATTTAATAGAAATCGTTTTCTCCTGTACTAAATACATCCTAACGAGTTTCTGAAAATTCAATTTTTTTCAAATTATGCATGATGGGCTTGGCGGCCATCTTTGCATATTATTCACAAAATTTTAACCACCCAAATCCGTAGTTAAAATCCGAAGTTCAAAATTGTTATTTAAGCAAATATTTAAGAGTTTCATTTATAGACTTGTATGCTCTGAAAATTGTGTCTTAAGATAATGATGACTTATCTTAAAGATTCATCTTATGATTTATTTTTTAGAGTAATTATTAATTTCAAACTAGTAAAAATCAATTTATCAAAATATCAGTCTTATCTAATTTATCTGTCCGTAGTTAGAATCTGAAGTTCGAAATTTTTATAAACATATTACATTGCAAACATATTACGCTTTTACTTTAGAAATTTGGGTGCTTAGAAATATGGAAAGATGACCGCCAAGCCCATCATGCATAATTTGAAAAAAATTGAATTTTCAGAAACTCGTTAGGATGTATTTAGTACAGGAGAAAACGATTTCTATTAACATATACGTAGGCACTCGACTTATATATATGATAACTTATTTAATGGAAAAAAGTTAAATAAGCAATATAATAGCTTGAAAATTTGATATCACACCATTTTTTAGCCACAACTTTTTTTTTTTTTTTTTTTTTTTTTTTTTTTACGCTTGGCCTTTTTTTACTTTTGAAAAGTTGTTTTTGTAGATATCATTTCTTTTTTTAAATATATTGAACATAATTTAAATAATCTAAACATGAGAAATAATTTAAAATTACATTTTACTTTCAATCTTTGTTTAAAGGGTTAACTAGAAATAGCAGTAGATTTTTCAATTAAATTAATTACACTCTTAAAAACAACATACTAAATGTGGCTTGTTATAATACTTGTTATCCTCCGTTAAAAAATATCATTGACTAATCCATTAAATGAATAAAAATGGAATACGTACATAGCGTGTCAGCGCTGCATTTGAAATCAAATGTGATATCACGCTCTTTTATTATTAGCACTAGCTGGCTTCGCCCGCTAGCGGGCCCCTAACTTACATCGGGGCCTCAATCATTTTAAAACCTCGAATAAGATAAACCACGAACCTCCGACCTGGTTCCATGCTGCTTTCGGCACCGGATAATCCCTTAATTTGCACATCGAATTGTATAAACATCTAAACAAACGAACTTCCGACACGGGTCCCGGCTGTCTTCGGCACCGTATAGCAGTCGTGCTGCGCACGCTCAAGTTCTATCTTCCACCACCAGGTAGCGCAATCTGTTCTATACAAACCTCGGGCACTGAAATCGTTAAGGCTATAGATGTCGAGTCGAATGAGGTATACCCCGTCGTGATCTAGCCCATAGAACCAGAGATAGGAAAGTGCCCCTTGGTGGTGAAAAAACGAACTAAAATCGGAAAGCTCTATAGATGTCGAGTCGAATGAGCCCCGTCGTGATCCGACCCATAGAAACAGAGATAGGAAAGCGCCCACTGGTGGTGAAAGCTAATCGCGTTTGGGGGGGCAAAGTGGGGGATGAACACCGGAGATACGTAATAAGATTAGGCGGTCACAGACTTTTCCAACGATGTGTCACATGAGGGATATGTGCAAAATTCAGAAAATACCTCCCCCCTCACACCTGCATAATTTGATTAAGCGTTCACAGACCTTTCCAACGATATATCACATGAGAGGTGCCTACAAAATTTAGAAAAGTGTCCCCTTTGGGGGGGGGAGGTGAAAGTGGGAGGATGGACCCCGAAGATACATAGTATGAATAAGCGGTCACAGGCCTTTCGAACAATATATCACATGAGTAGTGTCGGGGGGGGGCGCAAAATGTGGGGGTTTCACCTGTGGTGCATAACATGAATAAGTGGTCACAGTCCTTTGTAACGATATGTGACATGACGGATATTGTTAAAATTTAGAAAAGTGTCACCCCCCCTTGTGTAGGCAAAACGCGCTCCGCCCCTCCCTATAATTTTTGACGCAGCTTTATTTTTAAAATTTATGTTATGTGTTATAAAATATCGTAAAGTTTAAAACAGATAGCCTTATTATACTTCCTTTTTGTTCACGCTCATCCCAATCCTCTCCCCGAACTGTGACGCGCCATTCTTTTTTATAAATTTTTTATCATGTGTTATAAACTATCTTAAAGTTTAAAACAGATCGCATTGGAATTTAATATATTTGCTGAAATTACTATTATATGTAGAATAATATAGAAATAAACCTTCCTTTAGATTGTAATTGAGATATATGAACAATTTTTAGAATTTATGAAAGCTGATTTTTATTTATTTATTTATTTATTTATCTATTTATTTATTTATCTATTTATTTATTTTTTGTTTATTTATTTATTTATTTATTTATTTGCATTGCCCTGTGCATGTTTGGAATTTCTTAGCAATTTCTTAGATTTACATTATTTTATTCAATTAAACATTGTACTGTTACAATAAATTTAAATGGAAACTTCACTTCTAAAACAAAAATAATTTAACAACTGGATTTCATTAATTTATAGCAAAATGACGTGAAAGGTATTCCTGCGAACGAAATTTTTTTTAGAAATAAATGAATCACATTTAATTCATTTCAAAAATTTTGTTTACGTTTGGAAAGAAATTTTAAATGCCGATAACTCATAATGTATACATTTTAGAAGGTACATCTTCCCTCAAAAACTAATTTATTTTTAAAGATCTTTCAAACACGTATATTATATATTTAAAATATTTTTTAAAGCATAAACACTACGTCTGATTACTTTATTTTACAATATTTTAAGAACACGCATTTTATCAGACAATTAAATGTACTAAACAAACACGAGTGAAAAATTGACCTGGGCCAGGACTCGAACCTGGGACCTTACGCATACCGTGCCGACGCTCTGCGACTGAGCCACCCAGATCTATACGCTTGACGGGAATTTCTCATACTTATTCTTGTTGGAAACAGTCATCTGCCACAGTTTGCAGTCATATTTAATTGTTTGATAAAATGTGTGTTCTTATAATTATGAAGTTTTATTTTTTTTTTAAATATCTTCAGAAGCAAATGGCTGACTTGCAGATGAAATTTGATGTTGTTATAACTTGTAACTGATTTGTGCTATTATAATACAGACTAGCCGCCACTGGCGACCAGTTTGGTCTCCCTTAAATGTATGTTAAGCACTGTAACACGTTACTTTTATTCATAATTTATTTTTTTCCGTAATCCTTCGCCAAACCGGAAGATTCTAATAGACAAATCAGAAACTTTTGCGATCATGGTAGCATTTCGCATATTTTTTGTTGTTATGTATTTCGTCTTTCTTGACAAAAACCGCTTAACCAACTTAAGCGTTTATGCTTCATATTCGTTTGCTTATCAGTCGCAATATGTTTGCTAATGAGGAGATTCTTAAACATATTAAGTAATTTTCCGTAATTGGATCCATTGCCAAATGGCATATTTTAGTTAATACGATTTGGTGCATTGAAGTCTATTTTGTGAAAGTCTTTAATGATATCCACATTTACACTGAACCATATTGTTGCCAATATTCTTTTGTTTGTTTGTTTGTTTGTTTCTCGCTAACTTTGGCTGTAGACTTGATTACGGAAGATTAGAAAATCTACCATTATTCTCATTTAAAACGTCTTGAATAATGTGACATAATCGGGGTGCATATTATAACACTTAATTTTCGAGTATGGTTTGGTGAAACATTGAACTTTTGGAAGCCAGTTTTGATAATCACATTCCTTTTAAACCATATTTGCTGTCAGCACTTTTGACCCGTGGCGTAGAATCTGATTAAAATTCACGAACTTCCTTCTAGATGCCGGTCTCTGTTCGACTCTGTTTTTCTCTGCTCTCCTATTTTGATATAGTTCAGGAGTTTTCATAACTGCATAATTCCCTTACTTTGGCATTTCTGCTTAATGTCTACTGACTATTAAGATCCGTAACTTGTAAATACGCCACGCCAACATTACCGCCTATAATTCTAATTACAGCAACCCGTTTTTTCTCTCTATATTGCAACTCTATAGTTAATATAGTGCCTCAGTGCGTCTACGACAGCTGTTCCATCAGAACATTTGATTTCAAAATCAAAGTATCGTTTCTAATTTGCACACGCGAAAAATAAAAGCTGGTATTGGCGATTTTAAATATGCTATTGGCGAGATTTGCGCCCAAATAACACAAAAGTACTTAATGATGTTATGTATTTTGTAAATGTATATTAAATTACTGTTTTGAAAGCGATTGGTCATTAATAATGGTAAATATGATTGGTGATTAACAATCATTTTCAGTGGTCTCTCTTCCTTGCACGTATAATACATAAATACCAAATTAACTGACAATTTGTTTCGAAATTTGATTCATTAAATATCATTACAGGAGTTGTATTTGTTTACATTCAGCTTACATCAAGAAAAGATAAAGAATGAAGTTGAGTTGTATAGCACATAATTATGGTAAACTTTGATTGTGTCACTGGTACGAATTATTTTTTTGAAACCAAGCAGCGCTCCAAAAAATTTTTCACGGAAAACTTACTTTACGAACGATTATCTCCATGGTTTAATGGTTTAATGTTTTAAACCTTCACGACGAATGAATCTTTTTTTTTTTTTGTTTACTTTCATGGATAGAGAATTTGAACTGCGAGGCTAATTTCAACTGAAGTTATTGAAGAATATATACATAATTGAACGTAAGTCATCTCTCAAATATTAATTTATTTTGAACGATCTTTCTAAAAATGTAACATTTATTAAGTTTTATTCGAAAAAATAATTTTGAATAAAAATGGCCGCCTGGCATATGAAAAAGTGAAGCGGTCATTCCGGAATTGTTGATGACAGTCACATGACTTACGGTTTTATTATAGAGACTAGCCGCCACTGGCGACCAGTTTGGTCGCCCTTAAATGTATGTTAAGCATTGTAACAAATTATTTTTATTCATAATTTATTTTTTTCCTTAATTCCTCGCATAACTGGAAAAATCTAATAGACAAATCAAGAACTTTTGCGATCGCGGTAGCATTTCGCATATTTTTTGTTGTTATGTATTTCATCGTTCTTGACAAAAACCGCTTAACCCACTTAAGAATTTATGCTTCATGTCCGTTTGCTTATCACTTGCAATATGTTCGCTAATGCGGAGATTCTTAAACATATTTGGCGCAAAACAAAAATCGCGCCAACCCCGGTGCGTCCGTGACAGCTGTTTCAATTTAAAATACATGACGTTCACATTTTTCGTTTAAAATAGAAAAATAATAATTATCATAAATCAAAACATTTGATTTCAAATTAAAGTATCGTTTCTAATTTGCACGCGCAAAAAATAAAAGCTGACAATTCTTTTCGAAATTTGATCCATTAAATATTATTACATGAGTTCAACTTACGTCAAAAAAGATCCGGAAGTTGAGTTGTATGGAACAGATTTAAGGTAAACTTTGACTGTCTCACTGGTGCGGATTATTTTTTTTTTACGCCAGGCAGCGATCCAAAAATTCATGGTTTAATATTTTAAACATTCACAACGAATGAATCTTTTTTCTTTGTTTACTTTCATAGATAGAGAATTTTAACTGCGAACCTAATTTAAACTGAAGTTATTGCAGAATGTATACATAATTGAACGTAAGTCATCTCTCAAATATTAATTTATTTTGAACGATCTTTCCAAAAATGTAATTTTTATGCAGTTTTATTTGCAAAAATAATTTTGGAAAAAAATGGCCGCCTGGCATATGAAAAAGTGAAACGGACATCCCGGAACTGTTGATGACAGTCACATGATTTACGGTTTTATTATAGAGACTAGCCGCCACTGGCGACCAGTTTGGTCTCCCTTAAATGTATGTTAAGCATTGTAACAAATTATTTTTATTCATAATTTATTTTTTCCTTAATCCTTCGCCAAACCGGAAAAATCTAATAGACAAATCAAGAACTTTTGCGATCGTGGTAGCATTTCGCATATTTTTTGTTGTTATGTATTTCATCTTTCTTGACAAAAACCGCTTAACCCACTTTATAATAAATTAATCATTGTGTGTGTGTTTTTAATATAAAATAAACTATTTCATAATAAAATAAAAGTATATGCTGTTTTAGTAATCTCTAATAGGTACCTGAAAATGGGATTTTCTCGCCAAAATGGCGCAAAACAAAAATTCCGCCAACCCTGGAGCGTCCGTGACAGCTGTTCCAATTTAAAATACATGACTTTCACATTTTTCTTTAAAATAGAAAATAGATAAATAAGAAATATTATCATAAATCAAAACATTTGACTTCAAAATTAAAATATCGTTTCTAATTAATACACACGAAAAATAAAAGCTGACAATTTGTTTCGAAATTTGATCCATTAAATATTATTACATGAGTTCAACCACGGAGTTCAACTTACATCAAGAAAAGATCCGAAGGAAGTTGAGTTGTATGGAACAGAATTATGGTAAACTTTGACTGTCTCACTGGTGCTGATTATTTTTTTTTACACCAGGCAGCGGTCCAAAAATTCATGGTTTAATATTTTAAACGTTCACAACGAATGAATCTTTTTTTTTTGTTGTTGTTTACTTTCATGGATAGAGAATTTGAACAGCGAACCTAATTGAAACTGAAGTTATTGCAGAATGTATACATAATTGAACGTAAGTCATCTCTCAAATATTAATTTATTTTGAACGATCTTTCTAAAAATGTAACTTTTATGCAGTTTTATTAGAAAAAATAATTTTGAATAAAAATGGCTGCCTGGCATATGAAAAAGTGAAGCGGCATCCCGGAACTGTTGAGGACAGTCACATGACATACGGTTTTATTATAGAGATGGTACATGGTCGTTGGCGGGTTTTATCTCTGTTTTGGCATAATTTTTTAATCGCCAAGTTAATTAACAGTTTTTTGCTAATTAAGGATAGAAAATAATATTTTTTTACACTGGATTTTATAAAAGCACATAGATTACGTAATTACTTGTCCAAAAATGCAATCCTTTTTTTATTCTGCCGAATATTAAGGTCTGTAGGTTGTTTGAAAAAAAAAGGTTGACGAAGAAAAAAGTGATCATTTTAAGTAACTCGACGTTTTTAAAAAAAATCTATATCTCTGTTTATAAATCACTTATGAAGATGAGTTTGGTCTTAAATTGAAGAAATTCTTCATTATATTCTTCTAGTTTTCGTTTTTTATTTCTGCGACGCTTGGTTTATTATATATCTGATATTTTAATCTGGCATGTTTTGTCGATTTAACATTGCGAAGTTGATTCCTGTAAATAAGCAGTAGCGGTCTAGTTCAGTTCTTGGCGTTGTTTGTGTGGCGTTTTTTTTTTTAAATCTTGGCTTGGCAGAGCGACCGCCCTGCTTGATTTCAGCATCTTTCCTGCGAAATATTCAAGTTAATAGAGTTCTATTTCCAGTTACCTTAGCTGAATGTGAGAGCAAAGTACATCCAAAGAAACAGATTCCAGTTTCATTTCAAAACTACTCCAAGGGATTAAATTTTGAATTGAGCAGTAAAATCTCTTCATTTTTCAAATGAAGAAATCAATAAAACTTTTCTAAAATAATATTTTTTTGGAATAATAAAAAATTTGATCGGAATTATGATTAATAAAAATTGAGAAAATTTGTGACTAGATGTATCACACTTTTCTTGCATATATATATATATATATCATGATTAAGGCCACATAAAATATGCAGAAAGTTTATGAGCATTTTCTAAAAGATATATATTTTCTTTTTATTTAAGGAAATAAATACCTGAAGTTAAATAATACGAAAATTACTTTTAAATTATAGTGATGCACCTTCCGCATATTTTATAGTGCCCTAATCATAATGGTATTTTCATATTTTTATTTTTAAATATGTATTTTACTTGATAGTTTTTTAAAAAGAAAAGAAACATGCCCTCTGATTATGGAAAAAAGAATGAAGGAAAATAGCGAGAAAACTAAAAAGTGCTTAAAACATTAAAACATTTAAAACATTAGTCTGTTTAAAACATTACAAATCTACATCATCTTCAGATTCTATTGATGCACCAGCCAGAAAATATATCTTTTAAAGTGATCCGAGACAAAAAATCTTAAGTATCCAATTTTTAGTTTTTTGGGTTAAAACATATTCTAGAATTCTTAGAATAGAATGTCACAAACCGCATGGAAATATAATAATTAGATGAAAAGATATAACGCCTTTTTTGTGTTGTGGAGTCTGTGGTTGTCTAAGGAGCACCGAAAACATTAAATTCATTTTCCCAGATGTAATCTTCAAGATCCGTTGTATTCAAATTGATATAGAATGAGTGCACCAGTAATTGACCATCGAGACACAAAACTGTAAAAAACAAAAAATAAAGCATGGATATATTAATTTTGGTACGTAGGAAATGCATTCTTTTACAAGTTACAGTTGCAACTAAAACTGCGATTATATATTAAAATAGTCCAATAAGAAAGCTATCCACAAACCTTCAATATAGAAACTTCCACTATTAGAAAAAAATATCATGGTATGTTTATTTTTTTTAAATCAAGCTATATTTAATTATCCCGGCTCATCAATTCAGGCTTGTACTTCATTTATGATTGTTTTATGCAATTTTTTTTTAATTTTTTAAAATAACGATTTAAATAGTTAGTAGTGACTGGTGAACTACTATATCACTAAAATGTCAACTGCACTAGGAACTGACCAGTATATATATTATATATACTAGATAAAACTGAAATTTTGTCTTTTTAAACATACCATTCAGAACCAAAATGAGCTTCAAAACTCTTATAGGCTGTTTTATTATGTCATCAAGTTTCGGCATGAAATTTGCACATGTTACAGATATCGACAAGTACAATACAAATATTTCAGCTTTCCGGGGGAGGCTGTAACGCTCCACGGCATGGTTCGCCAAGTCGAGTGGCCTCCCGCAGGCATTAAATATTTCAGCTTACTTTGTCATATCTTGGTATGATATGAGCAAAAGGGGTGCCAATTCGTTATTTTGATCTATCATGTCATCGAGTTTTGGTACAAAATTTTAAAATGTTATAGATTAAGTGGGTGTTTTTTATTTTTATTTTTTAATTTCCGTGCGAGAAACGAATGCGGCAATTTAAAAAAAAAAAAAAAAAAAAAAAATGGAAAACTTGAAAATTGACGCAAATCGAGCTTCAGCAAAAATATTTTTTTGAAATAGTAAATAGTAATATTTTTTTTTACGTCGAAAATTTCTCTGTTTTTCTTTTTTGTAACTCTACAAGGGACCCGGCGCGATGATCGCGATTTCAAATTTCAGAAAAAACCCATCGCTTCAATTTCGTCTGCGTGAAGATCCGAGGAAAGTCAGTAGAGGCGCAGACACAAACAGTAGAATGAAGCAAGCTCGCCATTTTGCGATGTACGGTTTTTAATTAATACCTCGAATAATGATTAAAAAAAACTGGCTTCAAGGTGCATAACTTCCTGCAAACCCGACAAATCTTGTAGCTTTGTGCGCAACGGACTATTCAGAACACATATCACACACAGAGAGACAAACTTCTATCCTTTTTAATGTACTTCAATTTTCTTTTTTTTCATAAAAATTTCTTCAAGTTAAAAAAAAAAATGTTTTATTCCTCAAAAGTAGGTAATTTAAAAATTTAATTCATTCGTGAATTATTCCGTTATATAAAACTCTAGTACTTGCAGCTCTTCATAATCTCATTTATTTATCAAAGTTTATAATTTTTAAACATTTCCTTTTGTCATTTCCATTTGGCACTATTAAATCCTTCTTTCTATATTAAGCTGGAACGATATTCTATTATTGAAAATGTAGATGATAGGTTGTTCGTTTAAAACATTTTTTGAAAAAGTATTCCACACGTAACTTAAATAATTCAAGAAGAAACGATTTCTTAACTTACTTTTTAAATCTTACCACACTTAATTCTAATATTATCAAACATAAAACCAATTAAGATTAAGTCTTGCATACTAAGAGAGTAAAAAACGAACGAATCTTTACGTTGCAGAAAGCTCGAGGAAGAGCTACTAATTTTCAAGACTTTATTTTACAGAGGTGAAAATGAAAGCTTCTTTACGAGATGGTAGAATTTATATAAAAGTACATCGCAAAGTAATCTTTTGTTGCTTCAGAGAAGATGTTAGTAGGGCAGATGGGGGATGAATGGGACAAGGGATGGATGGGATGTTCTCAATATTTCAGGCAATAAACTTTTTTTTAGTTGCTTCCTATCCTCATAGATTTCACTACCATAGTGTGCTTCAGAACCAAAAGCAAGAGCACATGGCTGTTTTCAGTTTTCTTCAAATTTGCATTTCCTGAAAACTCTGCTTAAAAGTAATTTTTTTTTACATTTGAACTTACTTAAATATCTTATGCAATATAAACAATTAAGATATGTTGTAGTTTTTTATTTCAAGGCTCAATATTGGTAATTAAAATGAATGAATATTAACCATTGTAACAAAATAAAAAATTTTGAGACAAAATAGCTGACAATTGAATATTTGCATCATGGGAATGATCGGGACATTTCAAATGGGATGAATGGGATTGTCTCATTCATTCCTAGAGGATACTGAAAAATATATTTATTAGCTAAATAATATTATATAGTTTGATAAATTAATAATTTATGGTAATTATTCTTCTAACATTTCATCCTCATTGTAGTTATCGTGTTCAGCCATTGAATGCTTCCATTTATGGGCCTTTTAAGGCAAATCTGAGATGAGTCCAATATGATTGGCTAACAAATAATTCTGGAGATCATATTACAGTTTACAATCTCTCAGCTTTTGCCCAGAAGGCATTTTTTTTTCAGCTTTTAGTCCTTAACATTGAATAAAGAAAAGAAAATATTTGTGTCCCATTCATCCCTGCTGTGAGGATGATTGGGACATAGAGGAATTGTTTTTTAATTTCATAATATATTTCTGTATAATAATAATCTTGAATAAATATTGTGCATATGATGTAGTCAAACACTTAATGTATAAAATGTGATATATAATATTGATAATAACTTAAATAAAATATTTAAAATAAACATTTTTGTGAAAATGTCCCATTCAACCCCCATCTCCTTTACAATATATTTCCTGGGAAATATTCAGGTTAATAGAGTTCTATTTCCATTTACGTTATCTGTACTTTGGGGAACAGCAAATTTAAGTAAAGCTATTCCAGTTTCTTTTCAATACTACCAGGCTCGGACTGGCCCGCCGGGCAACCGGCCCGCGGGCCGGTGCACCCTCGGCCATTAAATCTGCGCCCTCGTCCAGATGATGTAAAAAAAACCCAGATGAAGTTTAAAAAAATTATGGCAAATACTAGAGTAACTAACTTTACAACATTATTAAAAATACTATTCTGTATATATTTTAAAAATAACATTCATTTTTTGCAATAAAAAAAAATATATAGTGAACTATTTTTCTCTTTGCAAGCACTGTTTTTTTTTTAACATTTCTTTGTTTCAGGAGAGCAAGAGCATCCAATCCAAATCTTTTAAAACCTGAAGTATATTCAATCTGTTACCAATGGCGGCAGTCTCCGTGCAATAAATTTCAGACTGTCTGGCACCAAAGAGTGTCGCTTCTATTTAATATTTTATTATCATTATTGAGTTTGCTGAAAAAGCATTTATTATATATATGTCATATACTTATCTGAAAAGTGTAGTGTTCCTTTATTTGTAACAATTCAAATGTATCTTATAATTTCTAGTAAATGTTTATAAAATAGGTTTCAGAGAATTTTATCCCGGCAATTGGAAGGTAATTCAAACTTTGTTTTTTTTTGTTAACAATTACATTTTAATATGAAAAAAGAACTGATTCAGAATTGTCTATAAATGTAATAATAACAAGTTTAAAATTGTACGACTAACTAGTTTAAATGAAATGAATTATATTGTCTGTTATTATAATATGATTAATTGAGGGGATCGGGGGCAAGAAAGTGCCAAGCCACATTTTTGGTGAAATAAATCTAACACTGTAATCTGTTGCTTAATATTGTAAAATGTAATATCCAACATATAATTTGTTTCTAATGTCACTTGGTGGCAGCATATATGACAGGTTTTGTTTTTGCCCCAGATGTTTATGCCCTCAATGAAGATAGCTAATTTGCAATAAACGTAATAGTAATATCATTAAAGTAATGCCATATTATTATTCAGAATATCTCAAATGTTAGTAGGACATTGGCGAAAAAACTTTAGGTTATATATCTTGATTTGATTATTTGATCAAATTTTCAAATAGAAATATCTCAGAAGTTCAAAAATGTGGCTTGGCACTCTCTTTCCGCGATTCCTTCAATTTTCGTAGAAAAATAAATACATTTTAAGTTGGCCACATTTTATCTTTTGTTGACATTTACTGAAAATTCCAATGGGAAACTTAAGCCTAGCTTTGAAACTTTCAGAACTTGAAATCTTTATTTAGACTCTTTTTCCATTTAATGTATATTTACCCGGAAACATCTATCCAAAAAACTGTCGGTAAATTATAGGATTGCTATCATGAAACGCTTTTAGTTTAAAAATTCGGTTTTTAAATTATGTAATACGGAAATAATAGGACGTCATCACCATGGCAACATAGAATCATTACCTATCATGGGGTATCATTGAATTGACGTGTGATAGGATTTAATAGAAAGAAGAATGTGATTATAACTTGGTCATAGAGATTATAAAATGTCATGTATATCACATAGGACTATAACGTCATACCCGGTTTTTCGCGGTTTTTTTTTTTTTTTTTTCGAAAATTTCCCAGAATTTTTTTTTTTTTTATATATATACTTCTGCATGTTCGAACGTTTCGAAAATTTTGTAAGTTATGTAAATCTTGTCTACCGAGATGCTCTAGAAACACTGTGTCGAAATAGACGTTTAGATACTTTTAGCATAGAAAAAAGATCGTCTCCGTGAGGCGTGAAGTGACCTGCGTTCGCCGGTGTTGTTGAAAGGGTTACAATTCGCATTTTAAAATACCGATTTCACAGTGATTAAAAGAAGGATTTAGCTTTTAGAGCTTATTTGTGGTCTCCGGTACCTTTAAAATTACACCCTAGAGCAGGCATGTCAAACACGTGGCCCGCGGGCCACAACTGGCCCGCGAACAACCTATCTGTGGCCCGCAAATCCTTAGGCAATTTACCCTTGTTTAATTTAGTTGTGTTAGAACACGGATGCTAAAAATACACTTAGCACGAACACTTGCAGCAATCGTGGTCTTAGAGATGGCGAATATCCGAAATATATGTAAATTAGTGTTACCAATTTGACGGGCATTTTTAAATATTCAAAATGCTTCCACTATTTTTGAATAATAATATGTATCTTATTTATTATGTTATATGAGGAAAATATTTGTCTTCAGAATGTGGTAGCATTCTGAATTAAAAAATGTCCTGCTCTCTGTCAACAGTAATGTATTATAGACAGATATAATTCAATTTTACATTTTGGCACAAAAACATTGAGAATACATAGATTACCAATCGGAACGTAGCAAAGGGTCGTAAAATTTTTTAAGTATTTTTACTTATAATGTTCATTTGTTTATGTTGAAACTAATACTTTATTTTACTACTATCTTAGATTTTACACCATTTTACAAAATAATATTCTGTATTTATTAATTACTAAGAAATGCATTATAAAATAATAAAATTCAGCACTAATTAAGAACAGTTAAAATTTGAAAAAAATTAAAATATAAAATTATATAGCTTTAAATGAGTTGCTTTGAAAGTGGCATAAATAATCACTTTTTTGTTTGACGCAAAAACCCCGAATATGCGATCCAGGTTCTTCATCTGGGCATTAGTCGAACTTAGCTTTTAGTCGGATTTAAGCTCTTTAATTATTTTTAGTAGTTAGGTTAGTAATTGTGTATGATCTTTCTTTCCTTTTTTTTATTGATATACACACATTTTATTGACATACTTTCATACATTCCAAGATTTATTAAAAAAAATGTGTTAAAGCTCTTTACCCTATGAATAAATATGATAAACTAAAGATGGACATTGCATACTTTTCTAAATGTGATTTACAACACAATTATGTTCAAAAGAAAACTGAAATTTTATGCTTGATACGTAGAAACTGTTGGAGTTTAAAAAGAATGTAACATTAAGAAGTGCTACAGCACAAAGTATAAAGGAAACTCACAAAAATCTGGCTAAACATAGAAAAGATAAACTGTCAGAATTGAAACTGATACTTCTTAAAAGAGAATCAAACTGCTTTCACCAAGCCTATTGAATGAAATACATTTGCTTAAAAAAAATAATTATTGTTTTTAGCACATTAATTGTCCCGGGAGTCGAAATCACTCAAAACGAAATTGAAGAAATGATGTCTAGCGCAGTTAAAGAAATTTGAAAATAGTATAAGTATAGGTACCGTTGCTAAAAAAATTTATTTATAACGGACTGATTTCTAAAAGCCGGGTTTGTGCTTTTAAACTTATATCTGTACGTAACATTCTTAATAATCGTCAATCTGCACAAAAATATCTTAGAAATGTGGGTATGAAGATAAACAAGTCTACCTTTTTATACGGAATTTGACGGCTTTCCATTATAAAAGCTTAACTGAAATGTTACAATTTTCATTTTAAATCCACAAATTATAAAAGTCTACCAACAGACAAAGTACTTGGAGTTTTCATTTCAAATTACAAAGCACCTGAGTAAATTTCAAAGCAAATTTCATAATGCTATCTTGTTAAAAATATAAGAAATTATAACACCTTGTAATAATATACCTCTTTCAATTACTAAAAGGTGTAAAATGAAAACATAAAGAGTAAAATAACTTTTATTAGTCTGTAGACATGTTTCGGCTCTATCCGAGCCATTATCAAAACAAATTAGAATATTCTATAATTGCACGGTCTTTGAAGTTATTATTTGAAACGCTATCATTTAATCTTTCACGTATTTTTTATTTTTACTTGGTTGTTTATTTCCATATTTATAACCATGGAGTAACTCGAGCCACAATTTCGATAAGTTAAATAATGCTGCATCGTTACATATTGTATCCAAATAAATTTCAATGAAAGTAAGATAATTTTTCACTCTAGTCTACACTATCCATCAATAATAAGAGAAACCATATATGTTGAAACACGCAAAAATACAATATGTAACGATGCAGCATTATTTAACTTATCGAAATTGTGGCTCGAGACAGACTAATAAAAGTTATTTTACTATTTATAATGTTTTTATTTTATACCTTTTAGCAATTAACAGAAGTATGTTATCATGTTATTTGTTAGTATTAGCGTTTTCAAATAGAATTTATTACTTTGATAAAACAATTTTTTAAAAGGAAATGTATTTTAATTTAAATGTTGCCAGGCACTATAAAAATTCCTCAAAGTGGAAATTTTTAAAAATATAATGATTGATGTTGAAATTATTCTTCAGAATTCAATACTGCTGTTAATCAAAATTCAGTGCGATTTCATATTAAAGTGAAAATATATGGATTTGGGGTTTCAAAATTTCTGTAATTATTCATCAATCGGCCGATTTTTTAAAGTATAAGTGTGCAATTAGGCATATTTTAGCTATGTTCGGTAGCGCACTTTTATACGACATCTTTTCATAGCTGCCAACCTTTTTTCCCCCAAATAAACATAATTTGAATCAGAAAATGTATTTAATAAATCAAATTAAATAAGTAGCCCATGGAATACAACACACATTTTATTAAATAACTTTTCTCTTTCAAAATATGCTTATTTTACTCGAAGAAAACACAGAAGATTGGCAGCTATGCTTTTGCTAGAACAGTAGGACAAAACAGCGTGTACAATAAATTTTTGAAATAAATACAATTTAGGAAATTCAATTAAATTTTATAGATTTCGTTAATGAAAAAAAAATGAGTATTTTTCAAAAATAAGATAAACTAAACTATGTATTACAGTAACTTTGAAACTTGGCGTGAATATTTCTTTAACATGGCTGTGTTTTGTAAATACAAATTTTATCCTGTGCAATGGTAATAATATTAGTATCTACATTTTTTTAATGTGGCCCGCGGCTTTGTATATAATGCTTAATTTGGCCCGCGCCGGTAAACAGCTTTGACATGCCTGCCCTAGAGAAACGTTAACATAAGGGAGAAAAATGTCCTTCGGGAAAACTACCTTTTTGAAAAAAAAAAAAAATAAATCCAAAGGTTAACAATGATATTTTATCGAATATATTGCAGCATTTGAGACGTAAGAGTATGATCTTTCTGAATATGACGTCCAATTTCAATAGTTCTAATTATTTTTGCCGATTTAAAACTATGAAATAATACATACACAAACACACACACAAAGAAAAAAAGGAAACGCGTGTTTAGTTATTCACTCCCTCCCGATGCGTAAATCGGGTTCTGTGCATGCGCAGATGCTTTTGCTGGCTCTCAAAGAAATATATGAGTTTTTGATTAATATCTTGGCTAATTTATCAAAATATTAAAAATCTGAGCCTTTAGGACATGCCTTGCACTGCCTAAATCGAAATTTTCAGAGCTGTGCGAGATGTAGATTTCGCTAGCCATCGTCAACAAACACACAGACAGACAAAAACTTTCTTTTATATTATTACTATAGGTAAGAGAGAAGTTTACGAAATTTTTTTTGACTGTAGCTATTTAATTACGCACAGTTCCGTAACTCTTTACCATGTCCCCAGAAATCATTTGGAAAAGAACCGACCAGAAACTCCTGGAAACAACGGGTTTTAGAAGTTTTCCGCGATGTTTATGGAAAAAAAAAGTACCTTTGTTTGTCTATAAATTTTGGAAAAGAGGTTTCTGTTAATATCGGAAGCTTGTGGTTGGTTCATGATTGCATGGTCAATTAAGGACTTGCAGACAAAAATTTACAAATAAATTTTCGTATTTTATCATTATTATTATTATTATTATTATTTTGCATCAGAAAACATTTCTGAAATTTTGTACAGTGTAGAGATCTTTATAAATAATTGGAAATTTCCAAAATTTAACACAGAAATCAAATTTTAAAATATTGATATTTCGGATTATATTTTTACAGTCTATTAATTATTACTGGATATTATTGGCTTTCTATAAAAGTGGTAAAATAATGAGCTTCTTTAGTAAAGTTGCGCCCTTCGAAAATCCAAGGTCTGCGCCCTTTACAAGGACCCAGTCCGACCCTGAATACTACTCCAAGGAATTGGATAAGTTTGAGTTGAGCAACTAAGTCTATTCATTTGTCGAATTTTATTAAATTCAGTAAAATCTTCCTAAAGTAACGTTTCCTTGCGATAGTTAAAAATTTATTGAAATTGTAATTATTTAAAAACTTTACAATTGATTTAAAAAAATTAAATGTTTAGACCTGTCTATCATTTGTGTAACACGGCTCTTATAACTGAATCAAAATTATTCTCTTTAATTCTATTTTTAAATATATATTTTGTATGCCTTTCCATAAGAGGAATGGGATCCCCAATCATGGGAAAGATACAGACAACCCTGATTATGGAAAAATAACGAAGTAGAATATGTATAAAAAAATTTAAAAGAGATCGTCTATTGAAACTGTTGAAAATCTGCATGATATGCAGATTACATTGACCCATTAGCATAATAATAATTTTCAAAAGTAAAAATTAAAAGGTACTTATAAATCTTATTCATCCTGCAGTGTTAATGAAATATGCCAACAGGATAGTTTTCTGATGTATCTTTAAGATTTTTTATATTTATTATCATAGTTTCTTGAACTAAAAAAAAAATGTCCGTTCCACAAATGTATTTGAAAAAACAAATACTTTCGTAAATTCTTTCGTCATATAAAATTTCAGTATTCATAGCTGTTTACAATCTGTTCATTTATCGAAATTTGCAAAAGTTCAACAGTTTCTTTTTCAATTTCCATTCAGTACTATTAAACACTTTTTTTTCTCTAAAATAAGCGTAAATGACATTCTGTTACCGAAAAACTAAACTTATGAGTAGTTCTTTGAAACATTTTCTCAGAAAATATTCCGTGTTTTCAAGGAATTCAAGGAAAAACAATTTCTTAACTTCCTGAATAATAAGACACCCTTTATTTTAAAACTACCAAACATTAAAACAATCCAGATTACTTATTGAAAAAAGATTCCTATAAAGAGAATAAAAAAGGAACGAATCTTTGCGTAACAGAAATCTTTTGGAAGAGCTACTAATTTTTAAGACTTCATCTTACAGCTCTGAAAAGGAAGGTTATTCTACGAAACGGCAGAATTTATATAAAATTACGCCGAAAATAAACCTTTTAGTGCTTAGGAAAATGTATTAGTGCAATACATTTCGTACGAAATACTCAGCTTAATAGAGTTTCATATCCAGTTACATTATGTGTACTTCAAAGAATAGCAAATTTAAGGAAATGTATTGCACTTTCATTTGAAAACTACTCCAAGCAATTGAATAAGTTTGAGTTGCGCAAGTAAGTCTGTTCATTTGAAGAATGTTATTAAATGAAGTGAAACCTTTCTAAGGTAACATTTCTTTGGAATCGTTGAAACGTTGATTGAAATTATAATTATTTAAAGAGTTTTTGGCAGTATTTCAAGTAATGCTTTTTTGTAATTTCTATAGAATTTGAAAGTTTATTGAATATGCTATTTTACTTTAGGAAAAGCAGCTAAATTCTCTCAGGTTTTATTCAAATATATATTATAATAAAACAAAAACATGTCCATGTGTAACACTGATGTCATATTGATGGTGGCAACACCTCACCAACAAATTTTGCTTTTTCTTCATTTTTTTAAACTTCTAGACATCGCGCATTTTCAATTTTTACAAATTCACGCTTTTACAGGTTGTGACTCTACATCAGCATTATTTGGGAAAGGAAAAATGTCAAATGTCATTATCAAAAATTTTTTAAAAAAGGAAGGAGTCCGTAACAATCAATCTGCCAACACTTTTGAAAGTGGCAAAGCATCCCAAATTTAAATATCCGAGGCAGGAAAAACTATTTTTCTTGCTTTATATGGTGGTAAAGCTGAAATTTCTCTGAACAAGCACCGTTACATATGTTTGAAGAAAGGAATTGTTGTTGGTAAAAAAAAAGTCTTTCGTCGCTGTCGCCTTCTGAGGACGAAGCTAGGTTGCACAGTTTACTCGTTTATCATCGAATACAATACTGGTTGGGGCAATAAACTTCTTCCTGAAAACCGGGGATGGCAATATTCATCTAATTTGTTTCCAACTCCAGCTACTTTACCGCCTGCACCAAAAAATATTATTAAATCCATTTTTTGTACTTGTTCCAAAGGATGTAGTAAAGCGTGTGGATGCCGAAAAATTGAATTGAAATATTTTGATATTTGCGCAAATGATTGTGAAGTTTTAAGTCACAACGCAAATAAAGTTGACTTTGCAGATGAGGATGATATTGACAATATCCCGCCCATTGCAAGGGATGAGGGAATCGCTACACCTGAATTTAGTGACGATATCGAAAGCCAACCAGAAAATACTGAAGGCAATACAACAACTGAAAAAAAAAATTACAGATCATGACGATAGTAAATCGGGTGAAGAAGTTGAAGATGTGCAAACGACTACTCAAGCTGTCAAACAATTGAGATTTGAATAAGTCAGAACTATGTCTACGGGGAACACCACAATAAAAAAAATGCGCTTAAGGATTTACCTGAAGGGTGGTGTGGAAAATGTACATAAGGGATATTATACACTTACCTCCTTTCTTCAAAAGTAAGAATTTTAGACTTTCAATATAATTTATTTGAAAATAGCAAGCAGCTGTTTTTCTGTATTTTTATCGTTTTTCTTCCAAGTATGTTCACTGTTTTTGATTTTTGACAGAGAAGGGTTGGTGCGACAAAAAAATGTTATAAACACCAAATTTCCTTCTTATAGAAAATTAAATTTTCTACATCTTTCTAAATTTTCTACATCTTTTTTTTCTTGTTGCTTTCATTAATGATATATTCACAAAAACCTATTTTCAATATCATTCGCGCCCTTGCTGGCAAAAGCTCATATCGGATCGATGAGGACTTTTAGTATATTAAGCTACATACCCTAACTATTACCACTGCAAAAATCGAGCTTTGTTCTAATTTTTTCCGCTATTTTTTCTAAAACGACTGCATTACGAATCAAGTAGATTATATTTCAAGAGACTATTGCATGAAAGCAAGACACATTTAATTATATAAATTTTCCGGTTCAAAGTTTATTTTTTGATTTAAAAAGCAGGAAAATTGGCAGGTATGCAATTGTGACTCCCTCTTTCAATTAAAATTGTTCAGTTACTTTCTCAAACTGATAATCTAATTCAATAATGTTATTCGCTCCTTTAGAAAGATATCTTGTCTAGTAAATTTCAATGGCAATCTGATTCATTAATGATATTCGCTTCTCAGGTTGGATATTTAGTCAAGCATATGTCAGAACAGACATACGATACCATTTACAAAATTAAAGGCTGAAACTTTGATATCGAGTAGCTTTATATGAAATAATTGCATTACTCCAATTTCATTTATTTAATAATTCCTTTTTAATAGAGTACTAGATGTCGAAATAAATATGATATTTGAAACACGCTTCGAATACATCTAATGTATATTACATCCATCAAGTTTTCTCTGAAAGGGATAAACAGTGTCGTCGGAACTAGAAGATACAATTACAGAAAATCACAAAAGTTTGCTTCATTTAACTTTGAAATGAATTGGAAAACTTAAAATCAATGTTACGAATTTAGCATCTTTCTTTTTTTTATTCAGATAATATACGACATTTTTGTATGGTCTCACAGAATATATGTCATTAAGTAAAACAAAGATCACTATTCGGAAGTACATCTTTCGAATAAAGAAAACGCACTAAATTTGCAACACTGCTTAAAATATCGAATAGTGTAACAAATATTGCTATGATTTTTTTTGTAGTTGGAATATAATTCCAAATTAAAACTTAACTGAAATTTGAAAAAAAAAAAAAAAAAAAAGAACGTTTTATATTTTCTCTCAAAATAACTATTTAATTCAGGGGTGCAAAAATCTAAGCGCCAATGGGCCGATTCCCACCACTAAATTTTTAGTATTCTTCGCCTAATAAGAATACTGATAAAATCCAGGCGAAGTATACTAATAATATTTGACGAAGAATACTAATAAAATTTAGTGGTGGGAATCAGCCCATTGGCGCCTAGATTTTTGCACCCCTGATTTAATTGGTCACCGGGTCCAAGAGAATATTGAAAACAAATCACTTTTAAACGTTCAATCTTTAAGTGTCATTGAAGATTCCCTGTAAGCTTAGAGATTATGAGCTATGTCAGATTTAGTCAAAGTACAAAACTGTTTGTAACTTTAACTTTTCGTTAGCAAGCTAAAAAAAAAATCTTTTAACCCTCGATGCGCGGGTCAGGTTCTTACCACGTTTTTCTTATTCTATACAATTCCGCGGGATACGCTATTTTGTCGTTCACAGCAATTTTTATAGTACTTAAGCATCGGGAGACTCTATTTCTTCGTTGAATCTATCTACCTTTATTTAGAAATAGAGAGATTCGTTTACAAATTATAATACATATATCATTTCATACACTAGGTGATTCGGAAAGTTCTGCGATTTTTGAAATATTTTGAATCCAAAAATGCCACATTCCCACCGGAATTTTTTAAATAAAACTTTGTTTTTATAATGTACATGAATAAACTGATTTTACTTATTTAGAAATAAATTTGTTTTTTAATTCCGGTGACATTCTATCCTTATAACTATTATGAGTGGCGAATAAAAATAGGCCGCGGTTTAATATAAGAAAATGGAAACATCGCCCGCGGCTAGAGGGTTTCAAAGTTTGGAGAGTTGCCACTAGTTGCACCATGAAGTCACTATCCAACCTTATGTATTTCATTGAAGATAGTACGCTCTACATTTTTGCGTTGGTTTAATCTTTCAATTAATGAACTAATCAAGTGGCCAAGAAAAGCCTTAACTTATGAAGGACTGCGACTATTTGCATCGCGATTTTACCTGGTAACCATAGACCGCATAATCCATACCGCAGAAATACTTCTAATCCGCACACAATAGCGTCACTCACAACACAACGGAAAATATTTTAAACAAGCACACTGACTTTGCAGTGGTGAAAGAAAATCTAACTTTCTCTCGTGACTTCACGAAGCATTTTTTATGATCGACGAAGGGAATGTATCTATAGCGAGACTTTGTTGGTATACGGCGTGTACCACTGTAAACCCTCCACTACAGCCCTATTGCAAAAACTACAAATACAGTGACCTCTCACTTATACGCGTTGTTCAGTAATTACTTTTTCGTACCACTATTTTAAAAGAGTAAAATTTCATTTATAAATTCTGCGATTAAATAAGGAGACAATTACTTTAAAAAGAAACTGGTGCCGAAAAATATTTACCGTATATCGCGTATAAGTGAGAGGTCACTGTATATATTTTTTCACAAAGAATTATTTTACGCAGTGTTGGCTACTATTTAAAAATTCAGATTGCTTGATTGGCATCACTTTTTTGAAATGGTATAATTCGCTTTATTTTCGGCTTATTTATTTTGTCATTAAATAAGGCGATTTTTACTATTTCAAGAAACTGGTGATAATCAAGAAATCTGAATTAAAAAAAGTATTCCAATGTCAACACTGATTTTACGCAAGAAATGATAGTCTTAGGTGAGTTCTGTTTGAACGTGTAATTGAAAACAATAACAGATGAGATAAAAAAAAATGGTTGAAAAATTAGTACAATAATGAAGTTGTCGTAATTATAACAACTGCATCGAGAATCTAAAAACATCTTTAATTATTTAAAGAGCTTTCAAACAGTAAAATCTAAGCAATCATTATTTTGTGGATTTACTAATTAATGTATTGTTTCCCAACAGTTAGTTGTTTTAAATAACTGTTCGGAGAAAAGATTAAAAATATCAGGCTCGTGTTATTTCAAAATTATTTTAATTAGTTTGAATTAAAAAGAGTTCGTGATTAGAATAAATTTGTTTGCATTAATTCTTAAGCATAAAAATAGCTTTCATTATCTATGTTTTATTTAAACAAGTACAGCTTATTTCAAGAAAAAATATGTTCAGGTTGATTTTCAAAGCGATTTATATTAAATTTTTATTTTTATTAAATGGTCATATGAGAGAATATATTTTTCATCATACTTCTATTTTCTCCAACATTCCACCATAATAAAAAGAATATAAATTTATTCCGTAAAAGTCGCAAAAGAATGTTTAGGAAACATTTGTAATAACGTTTGCAAGTAGAAATGATTTTTTAATAGAATGGCATGTGTATTTTTCTTAGGGTTAAAATATACATTGATGTGCAGATTGAGGCAGTGTTTATTTTCACAAAATAACTAGCATGTATCTACGTATTGCTTTTAAAATTATTGCTATTATTATTATTATTATTATTATTATTATTACTACTACTACTACTAATTAACCGTAAGTTGTAATTAACACGGTTATTTCATAAAAAAGGAAAAAGAGAAGGGGTGATGCGGGTCTCTTCCTTTTAAATGGTGCTTTGAAAAATGACAAATTCACAGGCTTTTAAAATTATTCCTCAAAGTCCACTAACGACTTTTTCGTTTGCAACGTTTTTGTTTCTGTTTTGTTTTGAAAAATAGGCGCGGGAGTTTGTTAATGCAAAACCTCGCTTTTTCTGGCAATTATTATTAATATATTATAATAATTGTTTAAAAACAACACAAAATGTCACAAAAACATATATGCATCATTTATTAAAAAACTTTTACTTTAGGTGTTTTAAAATATACAAAACTGCATTTCACATTAAAAACCTAGCGCTTTCGAGCCGTCCTGGCTCATCATCAGGGTTAAAACATCACCACGCAGATACACACAAACAAACACAACTAGTCTGAAACACTGTAAAAACATCAATGTCTGCTGAAGACAAGATCAAACCATTATAAACAGGGTGGGAAGCATAGGGAGGGGTGTGCCAATCTTATTCATTCTTGAACTATCTGTAAAAGCTTATACCATACTTTAGGGATATTGTACGAAACTGAATCATTGCATGTTTTATTTTTCCTGGTTAAAATTTCTATTGATTCACTTATTATTGCTTCATAAAAAGAGGATGTGGGTTTAATAATTTTAGCGTTATCAAAATCTATTATAATCGACTGCTGTTGTTTTAATCTGGAAAGTGCCGTTTTACTTCTATTATACTTGACATCTGCAATATGTTCTTTTAACCGAATTTTAAATTTCCTTAAAGTCAAAGTTTTGGAAAACAATACATTAATTTATTAAACCCTCAAAATAATGCTTATTTAGATTTCATTTTTAAGGCTTTTTAAATACAATTAAAGATGTTTTTTAATTGCAAGTGATGTTATTTTTATTTATAATTACGACAACACCATAATTGTACTAATGTTTTAACATTTATTTTGTCTCAACTGTTATTGTTTTTAATTATACGATTAAGCAGAACTTATGCCTGACTTTAAGGAAATTTAAAATTCGGTTAAAAGAACATATTGCAGATGTCAAGTATAATAGAAGTAAAACGGCACTTTCCAGATTAAAACAACAGCAGTCGATTATAATAGATTTTGATAACGCTAAAATTATTAAACCCACATCCTCTTTTTATGAAGCAATAATAAGTGAATCAATAGAAATTTTAACCAGGAAAAATAAAACATGCAATGATTCAGTTTCGTACAATATCCCTAAAGTATGGTATAAGCTTTTACAGATAGTTCAAGAATGAATAAGATTGGCACACCCCTCCCTATGCTTCCCACCCTGTTTATAATGGTTTGACCTTGTCTTCAGCAGACATTGATGTTTTTACAGTGTTTCAGACTAGTTGTGTTTGTTTGTGTGTATCTGCGTGGTGATGTTTTAACCCTGATGATGAGCCAGGACGGCTCGAAAGCGCTAGGTTTTTAATGTGAAATGCAGTTTTGTATATTTTAAAACACCTAAAGTAAAAGTTTTTTAATAAATGATGCATATATGTTTTTGTGACATTTTGTGTTGTTTTTAAACAATTATATAATACAGAGGTGAATTTGATTCAATTGAGTGTTGTGTTTTTCATGACTCAAGTTTATTTTGATTATATTATAATATATATATATATATATATATATATATATATATATATATATATAATATTAATATTATTATTATTAGCAATTATTATTAGCATTATTCTACTGAGCAAAGTCAAACTAACGATAGTTCGATTGAGATAACATTTTTTCACAAAACAATATTTTATGCATGAAATTAGTCAGGCATAAGTTCTGCTTAATCGTATAATTAAAAACAATAACAGTTGAGACAAAATAAATGTTAAAACATTAGTACAATTATGGTGTTGTCGTAATTATAAATAAAAATAACATCACTTGCAATTAAAAAACATCTTTAATTGTATTTAAAAAGCCTTAAAAATGAAATCTAAATAAGCATTATTTTGAGGGTTTAATAAATTAATGTATTGTTTTCCAAAAATTGCTTTAAATAACTGCTATAAGAAAAGAGTACGCATATCAATTTCGTGTTACAGTAGAACTCTAATTATCCGAACTCCGACTATCCGAATCGCTGATTATCCGAATCGCTTTCAGAATTTCAGAAAAATAATTTAAGACGGAAACGTACTGCGATTCGCAAAACAATGATTCTCTCTACGCAGGCTACTGTCCTTTCCTCCGCGAATCTAGTGTAGGCGCAGCGCGAACATTATTGGGATAGTGAGTCACCGTCTCATAGTGCAGTTCGATTATTGGCTGTCGTCCGTCGACAGGTGGCCGGCCCGGCCCACCTGGGTTTCAAATTCTAAATGATGATAAACTTATTGAAGGTGTGAGCGAAGAAAGTGTCGAGGAAGAAGATGACCTTAATGTCGAGGTTGAAGCAGACACGGGACCATCAGCTAGTGAAGCATTTGCCGGCCTTGAAACTTTGTTGAAGTGGATGGAGCGTCAGCCTGAGTGTGACCACATGCAACTTTTCTCACAGTCAAGCGGATGCGCGACTTGGCTGTCCGGAAACGGATTAAGACTGTCAAACAGCTTACTTTGACCAAGATGTTCAGCAAGCAATGACTTTCATTTACAGTACGGTACGTACATACTGTACTAATGTACAGCACTTGTAAATACACTTAACATGTAAAAGTGATGCCTTTTCATTTAATTAATTAAAAGATCTTTTTCTTTAAAAATAGTTTTTTTTCTCCCATTTTCAACATACATACAGTAATTAATTAAAATAGACCCTTTTTTCGGAAAAAATCCAATTATCCGAATTTCTGATTGTCCGAATGGGGTCCGGTCCCAATTGATTCGGATAATTGGAGTTCTACTATATTTCGAAATTGTTATAATTAATTTGAATTGAAGAAGGTTTCACGTTTAAAATAAATTTGTTCGCAATAATTACCGAACATAAAAGCAGTTTTTATTAGTTTTGTTTTATTTATACAAGTATAGCTTATTACTTGAAAATTGTTATCAAATTCTTTTAAAAACGATTTATATTAATGTTTTGTTTAAGCAAACGGTAATATGAGACAATATATTTTTCATCAAACTTTTATTTTCTCCAACATTTCACCGTAAGAAAAATAATATAAATGTCTTTCATAAAAGTCGTAGAAATATGTTTAGCAAACATTTGTAATAACATTTTCAAGTAGAAATGACTTTTTAATATAATGACGTGTTATTGTCTTGGGATTAAATTAAAATATACTTTGATATATGGATTGACGCAGTTTTTACTCGCACAAAATAACTAGGATGTATTTCTGTATTGGTTTTTAAAATATCGCTTTATTATTATTATTATTAAACTAATACAAAATCAATGTAACAATAGTTTACATAAAATAACAAATTTTCACAAAACAATAGTTTACACGTGAAATGAAAGTCAGGGTTAAGTGTAACTGTAAAAAATAACAAATGTGATAAAAGAAATATTGAAACATTAGTAAAATTATGATATTGTCGTAATTATATATTACTGTACTGGAAATTGAAAAACATAGTTAATTATTTAAAAAGCCTTCAAATAATGAAATCTAAAAAAGCATTATTTTGATGATTTAATAAACTAATGTATTGTTTTCCAACAGTTGCTCTAAATAACTGCTCTGAGAAAAGATTAAAAATATCAAGTTCGTGTTACTTCAAAATTATTTTAATTAATTTGAATTAAAGAAGGGTTTGTGTTTAGAATAAATTTGTTCGCATTAATTTCCAAGAATAAAAGCAGTTTTCATTTGCTTTGTTTTATTTGTACAAGCATAATAACGAAAAATCCGTGCGAAAAATAATATAAACTTCATTAGCAAATATTTGTAATAATATTTTCAAGTAGAAATGACTTTTTAATTTAATGGCATGTTATAGTCTTGGGATTAAAATATACTTTGATATATTGATTAAGGCAGTGTTTATTCGCACAAAATGACTAGGAAATATTTCTGTATTGGTTTTAAAATATTGCTTTATTATCATTATTATTAAACTAATACAAAGTCAATATAACAATAGTTTACATAAAATAACAATTTTTCACAAAGCAATAGTTTACACGTGAAATGAAAGTCTGCGTTAGTTAAGTGTAACTGTAAAAAATAAAGATGTTTATTTTCAGTAAAATATATTTTTCATCAAACTTATATTTTCTCTAAAATTTTACCATAAAAAAATAATACAAAATTTCTTCCATAAACGTCATAGAAAAATATTCAGAAACATTTGTAGTAATAGTTACACGTTGAAATAACTTTTACTGACATTTTAAGAAACGTAGTGACACTTTAAGAAAAATAATATAAATATCTTTCATAAAAGTCGTATAACAATGTTTAGCAAAAATTTGTAATAACGTTTGAAGTAGATACGACTTTTTATTATAATGACATGCATTTGTTTTATGATTAAAATATACTTTGATATGCAGATTGAGGCAGCGTTTTTTCGCAAAAAATATTTAGAATGTATTCATATAATTTCGAAATTCTTTTAATTTATTTGAATTGAAGAAGGGTTTGTGTTTAGAATAAATTTGTTTGCATAAATTCCCAGACATAAAAGTAGCTTTTTATTCGTTTTGTTTTATTTATACAAGTACAGCTTATTTCTTGAAAAATATTCTATCAACTTGATTTTCAAAACGATTTATATTAGATGTTTATTTTTAGTAAACCGTTCTATGAGAAAATATATTTTTCATCAAACTTCTATTTTCTCTAACATTTTACCGTAAGAAAAATAATATCAACATCTTTCATAAAAGTCGTAGAAATTTTTTTATCAAACATTTGTAATAACATTTACACGTAGAAATAACTTTTACTAACATTGTAAGAAACGTAGTGACACTGTAATTGATATTCTAAGAAAAATATTATAAACCTCTTTCATAAAAGTCGTATAGAAATATTTAAAAAACTTTTGTAATAACATTTAAAGTAGATACGACTTTTTAATATAATGACATGTGCTTGTCGTAGGATTAAAATATACTTTGATATGCTAATGCAGATTAAGGCATAGTGTTTTTTCGCAAAACATATCTATAATGTATTCATATAATTTCGAAATTCTTTAAATTTATTTGAATTGAAAAAGGGTTCGTGTTTAGAATAAATTTATTTTCATTAATTCCCAGACATAAAAGTAGCTTTTTATTAGTTTTGTTTTATTTATACGAGTATAGCTTATTTCTTGAAAAATATTCTATCAGTTTGATTTTCGAAACGATTTATATTAGATGTTTATATTTAGTAAACTGTTCTATGAGAAAATATATTTTTCATCAAACTTCTATTATCTCTAACATTTAACCGTAAGAAAAATAATATAAACATCTTTCATTAAAGTCGTAGAAAATATTTTAGCAAGCATTTGTAATAACATTTGTGACGTTTCTTAATTGGTTTATAATGCTTTGTGAGTTCTATAATTACTTATTAAATATACGTTTCTTTAATAACACATTATTTATTACTAAATTACACAGAACAGAACACTTAACAATAAACATAATTCTACGTAAACAAAATTTATCCCAGTTCTAATGTTTCTGCCTTTGACAAAGCATAGCAGATAAAAGTTGGATATTCACGCGTTGCCATTTAAGTACAATTGTTCATTTTAATACACGACACATTTACACGTAGAAATAACTTTTACTGACATTGTAAGAAACTTAGTGACACTGTAACTGATATTCTAAGAAAAATATTATAAACCTCTTTCATAAAAGTCGTATAAAATATTTAAAAATCTTTTGTAATAACATTTAAAGTAGATACGACTTTTTAATATAATGACATGTGTTTGTCTTAGAATTAAAATATACTTTGATATGCAGATTGAGGCAGTGTTATTTCGCAAAAAATATCTAGAATGTATTCATATAATTTCGAAATTCTTTTAATTAATTTGAATTGAAGAAGGGTTCGTGTTTAGAATAAACTTGTTGATATTAGTCCCAAACATAAAAGTAGTTTTTTTTCGCTTTGTTTTATTAATGCAAGAAAAGCTTGACTTATTTCTTGAAAAATGTTTTCAATTCGATTTTCAAAGAGATTTTTATTTTTAATAAAAGAAAATATGAGAGAATATCTATCTATATATATATTTAAACCAAACTTCTATTTTATCCAGCATTTAACTGCAAGAAAAATATTAAAACTGTTTTCGCAAAAGATGTAAGAATTTTTAGTAAACATTTGTTATAACATTTTCAAGTAGAAATGACTTTTTTATATAATGTCATGTATTTCTCTTAGTGTTAAAATGTACTTTGGTATACAAATTTAGGCAGTTTTTATTCGCACAAAATAACTAAGATGTATTTCTTAACTGGTTTTAAGATTATTAAAATTATTAAAATTATTAAAATTATTATTATTAAACTGATATAAAGCGAATTTAACAATAGTTTGCATTAAATAAAGTACTTGGATGTATTATGATGTGGTTGGCTATACAGTCCAATAGACATTTACTTTAATGTTTAATATTCCAGGCATTAGGAGCTAAAAAAGGACAAATAAAGGAAATTTTTGGTGTAGTTTTGATATTTGGTTACTTTATGTTTTTGGGGTCGCTGAACACGAATCTGAAGTTTTCCAAGAAAATTTTCTCGGGAAATACGTTTTTTTTTTTTTTTACAAAAACCCTGTAAAAAACGAACTTTTTTCTGTTTTTTCAAAATAACTCAAAACTATGCATTTTGCGTGAAAATCGACAGTATATGAATAAAATAAAATAAAATTTCCTACATTTTATGCATTGTAAGTTTCTTTCTCTGATCAATGGTTTAGCCGTAAGAGTGCCTCAAAAATGGGTGTTAAAAACAAAAAACTGTAAAAAAAAGGGAATTACGGTACTGTCCGTCGATGTAACATGAAACTAACCATTTTACGCAAACGTTAACCATTAATGATACTAACGACTATGACAAAATAATATTTTAATATGATTGATTATATTTTATGTATTTGAGGTAGAGGAAAAGTGCTGATCCGGCGCCAGGGGAAGGTGGGAGCAGTGGAGCAGATCCGATTCCTCTCATGAGTCGAGGGTGTTCCTCCTCCGGAGAGCTCGTACTCTAAGAGAAGGTAAAATTGGGAGGGGGTAAAGGACAAAAAGCATTAAAAACGAAAATTACGGCCCTGTACATCTTTGTAACATGAAAATTAACCATTTTAAGCAAATGTTGACTAAAAACTATCTTATTGACTACATTTTATAATGACGTTGTCTGATAATAAATACGATGACTCATTATGAATCATTATTTAGTTATAAATAATTATGTACATTAGTAACAAAAATAAGTAAACATATTTACATAAAGTAAAAAAGCAAAAATCTTATTTCCGCATTCTTTTATTTGAAGGCCCATGCTTTTCATCGAGATCTACAACATAGAAAATAGACATGGAATTAGTGGGAGTTTTTATTTACTACCAATATTATAGAATAAATGTTTGTTAATGGCAAATATTTAATGCCTTGTGGCATGGCTTGCTTCTCTTCCATTGGGTCCACGGATTCAATGGGTGGGCAATCCACCTCCAGCTCAGTTTCAAGGTATAACTCATCTTTCTCGTATTGATTCACCACTGAGATGTTGTTGCAGTTCCCTTCGCAGTTGAGGCACATGTTGGAACAACAAAGACCTGCCTTCTTGCACCCATAATTTTGTTGGCAGTTCTTTTTGCACTTACAGGATACAAGCTTCAACAAAGCAGGGGTAGTACAGTAAATACAGGCTCAAGGCCAATATTTGTTTCTTCCATCCCTACTCTTCAGCATTTCTTCAACTCCTAGGCCATTGCTGCCCCTGGTGATATACTCTTAAAGATTGCTGTCGTGCTGTGGCTGCAGATGATGGTAAAGCAAGCAGCAATATTAGAATTGTTTTTAAAGGCTGGCTTCTTGTACGAAATATACCTTAGGTGGTTCAGCAAAGGCACATTCGTCCCACTATAGCCGTACAGCAAGGCAAGGAAACGTTCCACAGCAGCTGCAATCATCTCCACAGTAGCGTCCGAATTTTTTAATACTTTAACAACATCAGCGATATCTGGATTCTTCACAAAAATTTTGAGGAAATTCAGTTTTCCTTGCATAAATGATACTGACATTGTATCGCACTCGTTCATAGCATGTAGGATGAGGATATTTTCTGCAACCTTTGAATTCACAGCATTAGTTGGAGAAAATGTCGCTGGAGAAACAGCGTCCTTTCCATGTTTTAAAAAGAAAACGTTTTCAGCCCTGCAGTAACCTATCAAAATGACCAAGAGTTCTACATCCTCCCCAACTATAATCACCATCTTATTTCATGGAGCCGAGGACAAAGTAGTGTTTACAATCAAAGTGCCTGCGTCTTCTTATGCTTGCTGGCATGTGATATCTGCTGATGATAAATTGTCAATCATCATAGATATTAACCAAAAATTATTTTTTGGGTTAGCAAGAAACTTTTCTTTGGAAATCTTAAGTATCATTGTACCGTTAAACAATATGTCAGTTGAAGCATGTTTCTTTGCTCGTCTCATACGCTCAGCAGTTTTATAGCAGCAGTGACCTTTATAAGTCATCAGGTTAGCCATCAAAGACAAACATTGCCTGAGGTTGATATTTTGCTGTACATACTCAACATATTTGTTGCAGATTGTTGAAAAAGACTGATTCTTAGGCCAAACAACCTTATGCGATAAAAAACCACCATCAGTGACAACTTGAATCCTGAAACTGAACCACTTGTTTGTTAGGGGTTTGAATGCCTTGTAAAGAGTATATTTGGTTCCTATTCTTAAGCCATTGTCGAATAGGGATAAGGAATAAGCTCCTGTATCGTATGTCAAAAACTCCTAAAGGTCTTAGCCGAATGCTTTGCAACCGAAATTCGTTGGAACAAAATGTGGGATTAATAGGAACAAACTCGTCGTCTACTAAATATGATTCATAATGAGTCGTCGTCTTTATTATCAGACAACTTCATTGTAAAATGTAGTCAATCACATAGATTTAGAATCATTAATAGTCAACGTTTGCTTAAAATAGATAATTTTCACGTTACATAGACGTACAGGGCCGTAATTCCCGTTTTTTTTTAAGTGAAAACTTCTATAGGCGCGTTGGGCATTTTTTGAGATGGGGAAAAAACCATTGAATTCGCGAAACTGTTACCGTTACTGTTACCAACACCGCTACTTTTCGGTTTGCCGGGCGCCAGTAATATATATACATGTATATATATACGCACACATATATCTACATATATCTACAGATACATATATATACATACACATATATATGCATATACGGATGTATATATATACAAATTTATGTATATACATATGTATTTATATATGTACATATATCACTGGCGCCCGGCTAACCGAAAAGTACCCCGACACCTCTGTATATTTGGCGACGATTCTGCAATAGCTGGTTCAGGTAAGCAACCATAGATTTGCTTAAATTAATATCTCACTTTGACAGCAAAAGTGATATTAGTCTCTATTTAGCATTATTTGAAAGACAAATTTCTCGAATGAATATAATAAAAGAAAATTGGGTCACACATTTGTTAAGTTTAATTCCGTTAGAAATCGCCAATATTATAGCTAGAGACCCAAAAACATTGGCGAAAAATTACGATTATGTAAAAGATTTACTTCTTAAAAGCTTCAAAATGACGCCAGAGGAATTTAGGCAGAAATTAATGTCACATAAAAAAGAATCTTCAGCCACTTGGTGCGATTTAGCATTTGAATTAAGAAATCATTTGGAAGAATGGATTCGCGGTCTTAAAGTATACTTTTCAAATACGTTGCCTTAAAGTTGTAAATAATTCCGATAAAAAATTAAATTATGTTGCCAATTCATACAATGAAGCGAAAGTATCAAAAGGAAATAGTTCACGTGCAGAAAACGAAATGATTGGTATTATGAATAAAAATAATTCAGAAAATTATTTCAAGATAAATTTAGCACGCGCGGTGAAAACAGATAAAAGTGACTCAACTCGCGAGACCAAATCAAAAGATGAAAATGAAATAACAAAACACGGAAAATATTATAATTTAACGAGCACGAGAAAAAAAATAGACAGAAGTAATATAAAAATTCAATTCAATAATTCAATTTATAATATAATACTATAATTATAATGTACAATAGCGCATTAAATGAAAATTGTAATATAATTTTTGTGGTAGTAGTTTATAATAATGAATAAAAAAAACGCTTTATTTAAAAGTATTTCCTGCACAATAAAACGTTTCCTGACGATTCAAAAAATACACACGTAATTGTTCAAGGTTTCACTTCTATCGGCACTCCCGTAGTGCCATTGTTTTTTGTTTTTTTACAGTTTTTGTCTTTTACCCCTCCTAATTTTACCTTCTCTTAGAGTACGAGCTCTCCGGAGGGGGTGGAGCTGGTCCACTGCTCCTACCTTCCTCTGGCACCGGATCCGCACTTTCCCTTTACCTCAAATGCATAAAATATTGTTAATTATATAATCGTTAGCATCATTAATGGTTAACGTTTGCGTAAAATGGTTAGTTTCATGTTACATCGATGTACAGTGCCGCAATTCCCGTTTCTTTCTTCACAGTTTTTTGTTTTTAACACCCATTTTTGCGGCACTTTCACGGCTAAACCATTGATCAGAGAAAAAAAACTTTCAGTATATAAAATGTAGGAAATTTCATTCTCTTTAATTCCTATATTATTGACTTTCACGCAAAATGCATAGTTTTGGAGTTATTTTGAAAAAAAACTGAGAAAGGTCCATTTTTCTACACGTTTTTTGTAAAAAAAAAGGTATTTCCCGGAAAAAATTTTGTTGGAAAACCTCGGATTCGTGTTCCGCGACCATAAAAACATAATGGAACCAAATATCAGAACTACACTAAAACTTTTCTTTATTTTTTTATTCCAAATGACTGGACTATGGTGCGAATATAACTTTTAATAGAAGACAGTGATATAAAAGCAAATGAAAAAAAAAGGCGCAGAAATTTTTTTTTGTTTAATAATTCAGGTAATAATTTAGACAATGTATTACTTGTTTTTACAAGTCAAATTTGACATACGCTTACAAAATTTTTTATTGTTTCTCAAAATATTATTTAATGCATTAAATGCAAGTCTGGAGCGATATCGTAATAGAAAATAATATTACATGAGTAAAAAATTATGAAACACTACTTCAATTATATCATTGCCGTAGTTAAAAACAACTGCACTAACAGCTATAAAATACTTTCATTTATTTGAAGCTTTTTTCAATAATAAAATCTAAAAAAGCATTATTTTGAAGATTTATTAGATTAATGTATTGTTTTCCAACAGTTGCTTTAAATAACTGTTTTAAGAAAAGAGAATGCATATCAATTTTGTATAAATTAGAAATTATTTGAATTAATTTGATTTTTAGAAGGGTTCGTGTTTAGAAAAAGTTTGTTTGAATTAATTTCCGAACAACAAAAAAACAGTAAACAGTTTCTGCTTAACCTTTTTTTTTTTTTTTTTTTTTTCTGGAACTTCACTTTTACTTGAAAAATATGCTCAGTTTCTTTTTTTCTTTCTATTATATTTTCATTTCTGCTAAATGATATAGGCGGAAATTTATTTTTCACGGAAGTTCTATTATCGTTTGAGTTTTACCATAGGAAAAATAATGTAAACTTCTTTCATAAAAACCGTTGAAGAATAGCAAGTAAACATAAGTTATTTATAATAGCATTTCCATTAAAGGTAACTTAAAAGAATATATATGTAACAATATGCATTCTTTTTTAAATTAGCTTTATTGTAGTCAGAATAACTGGACATTTTTTTGAAAAATATTTAAATTAGTTTTTCAAAAATTTTTGTATTAGATTTTGATTTTTTTTTAAATTGCTAATAGGATATGCGAATCTATATAATTTATACACACCACATAGTATGCAAAAATTCAATTAAACTTAAAAACACATACCACTTATTGGCGGAAGTTGGGGTTGAAAACACACTTCCAGAAATTATCGCTCATAGGCAGTACTGAATTTTTTTGTGTGTTCCTGTAAATGAACGCTAAATGCTACGCACAATATTGTAGTAATGCTTATAAATTTTGTTTATAAATGTTTATAAATTTTTTTATGTGTGAAATAGTGTGACACCATTAAAATATGCTGCAAACAGTTTTCCCCGCAGACTAGTATGTAACCTAATAATTTTGAGTGACCCTGTAAATGAATGATAAATGCTTTGAACTTCCTATTTTACAAAAAGCAGGTTTTACTGACGGTACCTCAGAAATTCACATCAATTTCATTATATGTGAAACAGTGTAACATTATTAAAATACACCGCAAACGATTTTCCCCATAGACTGTAATATAACGTAATTATTTTGAGTGTCCCTGTAAACGTTAATTTCCGTCAATAAACGGAAATGCACTCCAGATCTTTTGTGCTACACTGTATATGATCTGTAGCATTTATACACGCCAAGTAATGTACTAAAAGTTAGTTACATTTAAAAATGCATACCACAATTGTAAATGTACTTTCAACAATTATTGTTCACAAACAGTACTGTAACCGAATTATTTTGTGTGCCCCTGTAAATGAACGATGTCTGTTATGCGCACCATATTCTGCAGTAAGCATCTTGTAGTGCACCTACAGTAACATTTAACATTTGAATTACACTCAGAGTAGTGAGTTAGAGCATGGGTAGACGATCAGACATACAGTCATACAGACAAACAAACAAAACTTATAAACACTTTTCAACTATGTTGGAAAGTGTTAAAAAAGGTTTATTTTAGTAACTATTCAAAGACAAAATTGACTGTCAGTACAATTATTCATAATAAGTTAAAATTTTCTTATTTGAAATAAGCCATGGCTCTATTTAATTAAATAAATTCGATTTTACGAAATATTTATAGTTGAAAACAGTGACCTTTTATTGACAGTTCATTGTTTATTCAATAAAATTCGTAATATAATTCATTAGTGATATACATTTCCTTTAATGAATCTCTCATCTAAAATTTATTAGAGAGGACTAGTATGTCATTTACAAAATTAAAGGCTGAAATTTCTAATTTTGTCAATTTAATAAGATGTAATAATGGAACTCAATTTCATTGAGTTACCATCCTCTTTTCAATGCTTTCATTGATTGAGAATTTAAAATGATACTGGAATTGTTCTAAGAATATCTTTAATTTATATTTTAAATAGGGTTTTGTTTACATGTCTGTATGTTTATTTCACCGTCATTTGTTGTACATATTTGCAGGATTCCAATATTTTTCACGCTACGTATATATAGCCAAAATTTTGCTTTCGCAATTTTATCGAAAACTTTCGGTTGTAAAGGGATCATTTTTGGATAATTTTTTAATGTACAGTAATCCTCTAACATTCGCGAGGGTTACTTTACAGGAAAACCTCGCGAATGTTGAGTCTATATTTCTACACTAAAAAGGAGTTATGTTCTGTGAAATGTTAATTAGAGTGGCACAGCATTTAAAAAAACCAAAACATTTTATAATAATACATTATGCATAACATATACAGGGTGTCCGAAAAGTCTAGAAACTAAAATATCTCGAGAAATATACATCGGATTGGAAAACGGAAAATATGTGTTAAATATTTTTGAAAAATCTATTTTGGGATATCAAAGTTGCCATTTTTCTAAAATATTGAACACGTACTTTTCCGTTTTTAAATCCAATGTATATTTTCCGAGTTATTCGACCGTTTCCAGACTTTTCAATGGAAACGATTTTCGCTGCATTTTACAGATTACAGCGCCATCTACGATTTTCCGAAGAAAATGTTAAATACAAAGTTACGTATTTTTTTCCGTAGAATCCGAATTTGCAATAAAAAAAAGGTTGGTTTTAATTTAAGATTTCAAAGTTGCCCACCTTTGCCCGCCAGTAGGCAAAGTTGGGGGGGGGGCAACTTTGATATTCCTAAATAGATTTTTCAAAAATATTGAACACATATTTTCTGTTTATCAATCCGATGTATATTTCACAAATTATTCGAACGTTTCCAGACCTTTCTGACACTCTGTATGTAGAAATTAAATGGACGCACATGTTCATAAACATGACATTTATTTACGAAAGATAATTCAAAATAACTGACAAGAGAAATAATTACAGCTAAAAAAGCATATGTTTTTGTATAAAGTAATTTGGACACTCTCTATTCGCAAAGAGATGATAATGCATCAGTGGGTCAGTATTAGGACTGGACGATATCAAAAATTTAATATCGCGATATATCATTGAGTTAATATCGATATTAGTGATATATCACGATAACTACCTTAAAATGTGTGGGGATAGAAATATTGATAATTTTGAAAGACAAATGTACGAGCAATTTAAATACCAACAGATGTAGAAAGCAACGAATCATATATATATATATATATATATATATATATATATATATATAAGAGAAAAGCAAAGAAACTAACAAAAGAAGAATAAATAAAAAGAAAACTGCCCAGTTAAACTGAGGGCATTGAGCTCACAGGCTATCCACACTAATTGTATATTATACTCTTATTTCAAAAAATTTGATATAAGCACCTCGAAAAATAAAGAAATCGACAATATAATAAGGGGGATCATCCTCCCTTTTCCCTCACTTTATTTTTAACAAATGAACCCCTAAAACTAATCAGGGAAGCCTCTAATTACAATGAACATATATACAAAATTTGAACCAAATCGGATAATTCTGTATGAAAAATCCATTTATCTAAATTAAGTGGGTTAGCCCCCTTTCTCCCTTTATACTTAACCCCCAAAACTAATCAAGAAAGTGCCTTATCATAATGAACCTACATACACATTTTGAAGAAAATCGGATAATTCTGAATGAAAAATCCTTTTATCTAAATTTAGGGGGGGTTAACCTCCGTTCCTCCCCTTTATACTTAACAAATGAACCCTAAAAACTAGTCGAAAGAAGCACCTTATCACAATGAGCCTATATACAAAATTTGAAGAAAATCGGATAATTCTGCATGAAAAACCAATCTATCTAAATTAAGGGGGATTAGCCCCCTTTCCCCCCTTTATACTTAACCAATGAACCCCAAAAACTAATCACGGAAGTGTCTTATCACAATGAACCTATAAACAAAATTTGAAGCAAAATGATTACTTCTATCAAGAGTTATCGCGTTACGTACAAACATACATACATACGTACATACAGAACCGGTGGGCACATTAGCAGTCAGGCTTTTATAGCCTGTGAGCTGAAAACGTACCATAAAATATTGCTTTATTATGCAAAATACTAGGTTGGATATTTAAACCTGTTTTTTTTTATTTCAAAGTACCATTGAATTCAAAAGAAAATAAATTGCAAATGATAAAAATAAGTTATTGGCTAACAAAATTAAATTAAAACAAACAAAACAAACAAACAAAATCAATATTCAGCCTTACAATCTACACGACACCATACATTCATTTTAGAATCAAGGCGCTACCGATAATATTGGCCGAAAAAATAATCTCAATGAGCACTGAAGTAGCGTAATGCTATCTACTCGACAATAACCAACAGATACTCTAGTTCGTATTTTATTGGCCATCACATATCAATACCTTGACATATTGCAACGAAGTCTGGACGAATAGAAGCAGCGGAAATAAAACATAGACGATAACTGTGTCATTCAGTTACGAACAAAAAGTTTAATTTGCGGTTTGAGAGGATAGTAACGAACGTTTAGGCATAATAAGAGAATGTATTCGTATTGGGATATATTGTGATATTCTTTATCTGGATATTAACGAAAGCGAGATAATCAAAGGATAATCGTTGGAGGGGATATTCTGATTGGAATAAAGTAGAGCAGTGAATGTCTAAATGCATGGATCGGACGAAAGGAATGGGTTGAAGAGGATATTATAAGGAATGTTCGGCGCTTTTCTCGTAGTTTGAAGTCGGAAAAAGTGTTTTTTGGTTATATCGGTAGAGTCAGAGCCTAGCTTAGATATCGTTATTGGGATATATTGCCAGAGTCAGAGCTTAGCTATCATTATTGGGATATATCGTCAGTGTCAGAGGTTAGATATTGTTATTGCGATAATTAAGAAATATCAATATTTGATCGATATATTGATAAATAATCCAGCCCTAGTCAGTATGCGATACAATATTAAAATACGATATTTAAATACAGCTAAATGCTTCAGAAATTCTTTCATTTATTTCACATCTAAGAGCAATTTCAGCTCTATCTCTAAGAGAACCTGAACATGTTAAATTAATAGATTAAAGATGCCGTTATCTTACCACTTCTAATATCACCATTGCAATGCCTATTCTGCTGTTGTTATCATTTTACTTTTGTACAATAATCGCTTCTTTTTCAGTTGACAGTTGAAAATTGATTTGTAAATACATACTGAGAAAACGCAGGGGAAATAATCTTTAATCACTAAAAATTCTGAAAAAGAAAGAGATAATAAATAAAAAAATTGCGAATGATCCAATCAGATTCTCGCGAATGTTAAGTTTTTCAGCATTTTCATGTTCGTGAATAATCAAAACTCGCGAATGTTAAAACCGCGAATTATGAGGGATTACTGTATTACAAAACAGAAATAACACCCATGCGTACGCACAAGAGACATAAGTGTGTGTGTGTGTGTGTCAGCAAATAAGAAATTTTCTTTTCTGTTTCCTCCAGCACAATTATTTTCTGTTAATTTTCATAAATTATGCAAACGAAATTTTTTAAAAGTTATATTGACAACGCGACAGCTACCAATTATTTTTTCAATTCTCCCAAAGAGAATGTTGCCGATTATTTTTTTTAATTTAATTAATTTGAAAAGCTCCGTTAGAGACAAATTTATACATAATTATCATAAGCATAAAGAAAAATTGGAGCATTTTAATAATTCAGTAGAAGTTTATTTCAGAAGTTTATTTAAACGAGGAAATGAATAAAATTAAAGCAATTGCAAATCAAAATGGTTTTTCAAACAAATTTATCAATAAGTTAATTTATGAGTATATAAATAAACAGTCTACAACAGTTAAAAAATACATGCCAGTTTCAAAATTTTACAGTATTGATTATATTCCACAACTTTTTGAACGAATTAAATATGGATTAAAGAAATATAATGTAACTCTTATCGCAAAGCCCCCAACAAAGCTAAAATATCTAGTACATATAATGATAGAGCCCATTGATAACGGAGATAAATCTGGCATTTATATTATTCCTTTTAAAGTTAATGGCAGTTCTAAAACATATTCATACATAGGCATGACAACTCGCAAATTAAAGGAAAGGATTAAAGAATATACAGCTGACATAAAAAAAGGTAAATTATCCGCCGCTCTATCCGATTAAATCAAGCTAAAGAAATTGATGTATTTTTCATTAAGGCTGAAATAATTGCATATGGTTCACAATATAACAGTTGCATAATCAGAGAGTCCCTGGAAATTTTGAAAGGAGGTGATGATACATGTATTGATGTCTTATCAGATCCCACGTATTTGGTATAATGTGCTTGGTGTCACTGGTGTTTTTGGTTTTTGTTGACCCCCCTCCCCCTTTTTAGTGACTTTTAGTGGTATCGTCCCATCTTCCTTCACTGCCTCCATTTGATAGTTTGTTGGTTTCGCACGTTTTCCACCTGTCCAGTGCACTTCTTCAGAAATGTGTTTTTCGACTGGTTTTTATCATCTGCTGATGGCTAATGTTTAGCCGAAAGCGCTTAGGTATTTTGACATCTGATTTTACATCATAAATAGTTTTAATGCTTTAAAACTGTGTTTTTAGTATTTGCACCTATTGTAGTAACAAATAAATTTTTATCAATATGTTTGCATTGTGTTTTTTTAAAGTTTAAGAAGATGAATTTGACGTTTTTACTATATGAAATTTTCTATATATTTTTAATAAAACACTTATTTTTCATTTTATTTTTGAAATTTGCATGTATAATCTTTATAAAATTCCACAACTACAGAGTTTGTACGTTTTTATCACAATTTTTAATAGAATATTTCTATTTAATATTTAAATAGCAGAAAGTGTAGACGCCTCATTTTAGTGCAGGACTTATAATACTTTTCTGCATTTAGTTAAGAAGAAAAATTCTATTAAAAATTGTGATAAAACCGTACAAACCCTGCATTATTAAAAAAAAAGATAAATAAAATAACTGGTAAGAAACGCCCTCTTAAAATTCCAATTGCCCTCCTATGGGGCGTAAACTTTACGGTGGCAACTACGAGTCTAGCAGTGTATGAGAAAGATTCAGTATAGCAGAAATATTTTTTTTAATATATATACAGTGGTATGGGTAGAATGAAAAAAAATTCGTAGTCAAAGTGTTGAATGTTACTTGAAGTTAAAAATTTTGGACACTTTTGTAATCTATCTTAAAGCGAAAACAGCTTCAAAATCAAAAAATCCCTTTGAATGTTTTTTTTATATGTAAGGAGGTTTACCCAGAAGTATAAACTTTAATAAGATTGTAATAAGTATTGCTTTTTCCTAGACTTATTTTCCTATTAGATAAACGTTTAGATATTCATATTTGTTCAAATTGCTGGGTATAAGTTCTTGTTCTTTTTTAATAGTAGTTAAATAATCAAATAACAAATCGGCAAACGTAAACGCTCACCAACGAGGTATATCCTTGTAATGTGGTAGATCCTTGCCTGTTAATTTTGTTAATTTTCTGTTTTACAGCTTGTGTATTTTTATGTGCATCGTGTGAAAATGGTACAAGGTGGTACACTCTTGAAAATTTCCAAGGAGAACGACACCAATACTTCAAATTAAAAGTTTACCGTGCACTATTTAAATTGCAGAATCTGTAATATTTTTCTGCGATTAAATATGACGAAACATTCTCTTCAAAAATCGCGTTCGAGCTAAACACAACCTGAAGATATATGAAGTTAGAGCTTTTCGATACTTTTGTAATTTGAAATTAATGCCAAAATAAATAACTCTTGAATGTCTTTTCTATGCAAGAAGCTTAATTAATTTGAAAGAATATCATAAATTTGGTGATATTTTGTTAGACTGTAAGAAATTTCGTATCAAATTCACATAGTTTACGATATTTAATAATGTATAAATTTGAAGTAAATATCTACAAGCCAATCAAAGCCAGAAAAGGGCGAGGTTTCTGTAATTTCAAAAGCCAGATTTCTTATTAAATTGCCGGTCAATAAAGGGCTAAGACTAATAATTTTAGCAATATTGTAACAAGTATTATTATTCTTTTTTATTTTTTTTATTATTATGGTTGTAGAAAAGTATATTAGTTCAAATTGCAGAGAAATTTTAAGTTTGTTAAATTGTTTTCTGTAAGTAGATAAAAGCAAATTACAGATCGACAAATGAAATAAAACCCTTTACATTGAAAGCTATTGTACAGCTGCTGTATTTTAATTATCGTATTCCATTTAAAAGACATTTGAAGTTAGAAATTTCACTACTTTTGTAATTTGTACGATTACATTTAACAGAACTTTTAAATCCTTTTCTATGCAAGAGATAAGGAATACTCAAAAGTTTAAAATTCAGTAAGACTGTTATTTTTCTGGATTTATTTCCTTATGAGGGGAATATTGCAACAAAGAGGATTATTTGAAGTTGCAATAACAACTTCATGTTTGCTATTTTTAATCCAAAAGTAATTAAAAGGAAATTAAAACAATTGGTTAATAAAAAATCCCTTTAGAATTAATTCTTAAAAATATAATTTTAAAACAATTGGAGCTTATTAATTCTTCTCAAAAAAATTACTCAGAATTTTAAATTTTATTAGGTTTGTGCAAAAGGTTTGTTGTATTTTAATACTTTTAAAACCGGTAGAATTTTAATTCTTGATAATTTTATTACACCTGCTTGCTTTGAATTGATAGAAAAATTATCAGGTATTAAAATTCAACAGAACGTTTACACCAACCTAATAATCCTGATTTTCCTCAATACTTTTACCATTTTTTTTTTTTTACTTCGGCTGATACAGATAGAGATCCTACATTAGATAGAGATTGGACATTGATTGACTAAATGTCTGCCATGTAAGTTCCAAAGCAGCTAGAACGCAGCGGAACGGAATGTATTTTCATGACTCTCTGAAGGCACTTATGGCGCAATTTTCCATGATTTTAATACTACAATAAAAAGAGTTTGACGGTGATAAAAGTAAACTGCGTTCTACCTGCTTTGGAACTTACATGGCGGACAATTCGTCAAGGTCCGATCTCTTTCTAATGTAGGATCTCTAGATACAGATGGCCCCCAGCAACTGAATTTACTATTTTGCCTACCACTATTTCCATACAATATATTTTGACATAATGCTAGCGGAAATTCAGCATGAAAATTACTGTTTCGAGAGAGTGGTAGGAAAACAATAAAAAAATAGTTGTCTTTGGCTTCCGCATTGATGGAACAGTGGCGCACAAGAGAACTAATTTAAACCGCTAAATTTAAATAGCATTCTTACTCTTATTTGAGGACATAATTTCTGATATTTTTTAAAGCGAAAAATTTAGTGGTGACAATCGGCCAAATGGTCCGCCAGTGTTCCATCACTGCTTCCAAAAATGGCATACATGTCTATGATTGATAGTCGACGGGCTAAAAATATTTTGTGTTATATTTTCCTGAATTTATTTTATTATGGCATGGATTTACGTCCTTAGACATTTATGTTTCCAATTTCATTAAAAAATATTTAAAGACAGAAATTTTCATTAAATTCACCTCTTCGATCGAATTTTGTATTACGTTTTAAATATCACTTTTACTATCCAAAAACTTTTAACATTGGGAAAATTCAATAGTTTTAATGGTCAGTTTATTCCCTTCTTCAATTATAGCTGACAATTTTTGCCTCTAAAATTTAATAGAATTTTTTCCCCCATTTAATCGCATATTTTAGAGTTTAAAATAAGGTAAAATTTACTATTATATTTTAGTGGAAAAAAGAAAGCATAAAAGTTGGCAACTATTTTTCATTGTGATTTTTTTTTCAGATAAAAGAAGTAATTGTTTTAATTTTCATGCAGATGAAAAGAAATAATTTGTCGTGACAACACGTTCATGCTAGTGTCTGTCAAAATCGTACTTTCATAACACAACGTGTATTTATAAAAAAAAAAAAAAAAAAAAAAAAAAACAGAAATGCTTAAAATATTGCATAATATCTAGAAATAACGTATCAAAGTAAAAGAAGATTTTAATTCATACTTGTAGAGAATTAAGAAAAGTTACATACAATTTAAGAATCTATTTTTAAATATGTGTCTTAAGGAAATGTCTTTTGAAGCAAGTGACGGCTTTTTGAATAAAGAATTGAAGTTTTATTAAATAAACTTTGCGTAATGTGTCACTAGAATTATTAACAGACATTTTAAAAGTTAAAATCTTATCCAAAAAAAAAAAAAAAAAAAAAAAAAAAAAAAAAAGGGTAAGACAAAAGTTTTCATTATTTTTTGATAGCTGCCAACTTTTACGCTTTTTTGCTACCACTAACAATTAATAAAAATTTTTACCTTATTAAATTACATGATTTCGGCGATTTAATAAGTTTAAATGTGCTATAAAATTTTAGTGGTAAGAAAAAAGCGTAAATGTTTACAGCTATGTAAAGGCCAAAACTCTAAAATTTCTTATTAGCGACAAAATTATTATAGATATGTTTAGTAACTTGCCAAGTTATTAAACGTCTTTGTAACTTAAAATGATCAATAATTCCGAAACGCATAAGCTAATATCCAAATAATAAACATAATGCCATTTTTTTATTAAAAAAAAACAAAAACAAAAAAAACAAAAAAAACAAGAAAAACGCTAAAATATTTATTGTGAATGGATTATTAATATTATCTGATAATAATTTTTATGATGGAATTGTTTGCCATAAAAATGTTATTTGATTATTAGTAAAATTATAGAAACCTGATGCGTCTTAAAAACAAAACGAGAACGGCTATTCTACTTAATCATAGTAGAGATCGGAATAAAGGTTGCCTAAGTTTTAAGTATCGAGGTTTAGAACCCGTAATTTTATTAGAAAACTATTTGTCATAACTTAATCATCTTTGATGAATATAAGTTACAGTTACAGTAAATGAGATTTGTTCACAAATGAAGAATCGCCACGGGCGACTATTTTTTTTTATTCCATTCGTACAACTTTTTTAAAAACAATAAGTTTTAATATATAGTTGTACAACAATTTTAAGAGAAATCTACCACAAAGAAATTTTTTTGGCACTAGTAGAATAATAATTTCTTTTAAAAAATAGTCGCATGCGGAATCTTTGCAAATAAATAAGTAAAAGCTTAGAAATTAATCACAAAATGTTATTGGTTCTGTACTAGCATATATGAACTAGTATATGATAAAACGTAGAAAGCTTAGCTTTATTAATTAATTTATTTATTAGGGGGAATTCTGGGGTAAAACCTTATAACAAACAATTTATTTGTTATTTTCTAGACTAAAACATTCTACCTATCTTCTCATTTTCAAAGCCGCTTTGCTCTTCGTTCACTTAAAAAAATACCACTTTTCAAGAAGCTTTTGCTTGCGTTGTCTGTCGAAGAGTCTATATTTCTACAAAAACTTTTAAACGCGTTTTTGAAGTTGCAAGTACTTATTTGTTGAACCATTAAATTTGTCTTTATTATTCCTATGTTTTTGATAAACGTGGCTTCTACGAAAATTTTTTACACCCCACCCCTATTTCACTTTCAAATTAAATAATAATAATAATATAATTTTTGAGAAAATGAATCATTTGGTAGATTTCTATTATATTCAGTTTTAAAAATTTGAACATTTGTTTGTTTGTTTGAGAACCGCCGTTAACAAGTAGGTGTGCCCACCAGTTACTAGAGTCCTGTGGAATTATGTAGATTATGAATAATTTTCTAGTTTTAAGCGTGTTGATAATTAGATTTTATGGAATTTATTGCTTAAAGTTTATATAATTTATATGGGATTTACTTTTGAAAATATATCATGAAGTTGTTTTCTGAAAATCAACAAAAATGATCTTAATCTAACGAGCACTACACCGGCACCCCGTCCTCCTTCTTCCCTCTTAAACAATACAGTTACTTATTTCTTTCAGCCGTCAGAAAAATGTTGTATTATTTATGATAAAATCGCCTTAATCATAGAAAGCAACCAATGCTCCCAAGAGGGTGAGATCCACCGCGAATCGCAGCGACGTATGTCGTCAATCTCTTGGGAGATTAGGGGTTTTCAGGAGGTGGAGACGCCCCCATCGGCCGTAGAGCACATAGGACTCTCCTGGTCGTGCTCGTTGAAAGTTCTCTAGAACTCGGGAATGGCGGTTGACGAGCTTGCTGGCGCAGCTCAGTATACCACTGTAACATTGTGGTGAAAAATCTATTAATAAATTATTTCTGTATATCATTCATCTCACATAAAAATTAAACGCTACAAACTTTTCTATAAACCCAATAGATTCATTAAGTTTTTTCTTCAATCATGATTACGCTGCAATAAATAAATAAATAAATAAAAATAAATAAAAATACAAATATCTGTTTGGTGCCTAGAATGTTAGAACTGATTTACGCGTGGTACGCCACGATTATATTGAGCGTTGCATAACGGTTATAGTGAGCAACCGATTTCAGTTATATTGGGTGTGCTAATTCCAAATCGGAAAATAGTTTTTCGTTAGTAGCTATACTTTTTGCACATACGCAGAATGAGGCACATCGCAATTTGATCAATCTTCGGTATCACGTTGCTGAAAGTTTACGTTCTTAGCGCGGTCGGAAGTGTCTGATGTGAACTCTCCTCGGTTCGTTACGGCGAGGGACGTATTATACACTATAACTGTTTTATGTGTTATAGAAAGAATGACTTACACTCGAAGAAGTTGTGTGAATTCTCCTGGTGTATGTTCTTACACATGTGGAAAAAAATGCCTGGGATAAAAGTATAAAAAAACTGAAAGTTTTAAATTTTAATCGCTCTGGAATACGACAACTCATAAACAATCCCGGCAGATTCCGTTCCTTCGTAGATTCTATGAATGTGGGCGAGGAAAAGACGTTGACTTCATTCTAGTTGTCAGATACTTTCTGGTGAAAGTTCTTACCAGGAGATTTAAAAATATGGAAAATCGCTACCAGGGAAGAAGGGGTATACATAGGATGGCAGATTATCACTGGAACTTATAAAGAGACTGGCCAAACCAAAGTCCATTAAAAAATGTCCCACTAAAGAAGCTTTCTAAACAAATTTCTTTTCAATTATGGTTTTATTTTATTATTGTGCAGAAAAACTGTGTTTTGAGTAACTATGTATTGTAATGTTACTATGTTTTATTCATGCCACTAAAATAGTCAAGAAAATAAAATTAGACTATGATTTTTAATGTTTTTGTTTTATTACTTGAATCATAGGTCTAATATGAAATAGGGAAACAAAAATAATAGGATGTTTATATCTCAAAAAGTAGCGCTGATAGGCAAAAATTAATGTTATATTTGAAATCAGCATACCAAATATGCAAAAAAAAAAAAAAAAAAAAAAAAAAAAGGAAATCAGCTTAAAAACATCGCCCCCAAAATATGTGTTGGGCTGTGTTATAGAAGATTCCTCATTAGTCACTACTATTTTCATTTGTACAAATACTGGCTTTTAAGACTATTGCATGGTATGTTATATGTTAATTTAAAACCAAGACCTTCTTATCATAGTATCAGACCTCTCAATCAGCAAGTTGCCTTTGACCGCTATACTTGTCCTGCTACTAGCGCCATCAATCGTCAGTAATAGTATTTACGACACGAAATCACACGAAATTTTTTCACAGCTCCATTTGTTCTATGCATTTGCTTATGAACTAGTAGTTTTCCTACCACTAAAATTTTATAGTAAATTTTATCTTATTAAATTGACAAGATCGTGTGATTACATGACGAAAAAAATTCTATTAAATTTTAGTGGTAAGAAAAAAGCGTAAGAGTTGGCAGCTATGCGGTAGCAGACCAGCTAGATTTTTCTATAGATTTTTCTATTATATTTTTGGATACCAGTTTTTTAGTAGAGACAATTTTGTTTTGTTTGATCGGAGAATTCTGGAATTTAAAAGAACAACATTTTCTCTAAAAATATACTGGTGTTCAAAAAGCCCGAAACATGGCAACTGTGCGGTAGTATCCACCAGGCGGCGATACTTTCCGGAGAAAGTCAATTAATAAGTTAGCAATTACCGCGGACATTTTCTCCCATAGACTTTCTCCGGATTGTCAAGTCTGATCTATGATAAGGGAGTCTTGTTTAAAACTAGCTCGAAAATTTAAAAACAGTTCGAATTTTCGTCAATAGATGGCGATGCATCGTCTCATGCATAAAAAAATGCTCAAATAAATTTTGAAATTCAAGCCTTTTTTCGAGTTTTAATCACTAACTAGAGTAACGAATGAAACTTGAGAGAGTTTTAATGCTATTTTATATGTTCAGATTTCCCAAGTGGTCCGCTAACTGAATACCAATATTTTTTAACAAGAAATTTCATGGTAGGTTTCTACAACATTTACGCAAAAATTTATCTCCGGAGGTGGTTTCTACAAAATTGGCAAGAAAAATCTAAAAATAAAAATTTTCTAAGAAAATACCGGTATTCAAAAATCGGACCATTTGGGAGCCGTGCATGTTAGTTTATGCCATGTTACGATTTGAGACAGTGCAGTGCCATCTATTGCCGAAAATTTGAACTGTTTTTTAAATTACAGCATATGAAATTTAAGAGCTTCCAGATATAAAAGTTACCCTTTTACATCTTCGTATTAATTATAGTCAATGAATTACTGATTTTCAAATTGATTGTATAAGATGTATGGAATATGTAAGCATAACCCATCGTAGTTAGGGCGTAAGTTAAGATTATAGAAATAAAGTAAAACACATGTTAAAAAATACGATAGTGTTAAGAGTACAGTGATCTCTCACTTATACGCGATCCACGGAAATCTGTTTACCGCACAAGTTTTTTTATAAGGTAATTTTCGGCTTCTTAAATCGCAGAATTTATAAATCAAATTTTACTGTTTTAAAATAGTGGTATAAAAAAGTAATTACTGAACATCGCGTATAAGTGAGAGATCACTGCATTTCTTAGAGAAAAAAAATCAGATATATATATAATTGAAATACATAAGAATTTACTAAATAGACCTATGTTCCTGGTCTAGTATAACACTTTTAAACAATCTTCTAGCAAAAATCAAAAACAAAAACAAACAGAGTGGCAGAAAATATAGATCTTAAAATACATTAACACATTACAATATTTGTGAAATCTGTGTTTTAAAACAGTAGAAGTTTTCCTTTTTTCTGAAAGTCTTTCAAAAATTATGTTCTTAGATAGGTTTCCAAAGTTTATGCATCTGTTAATATTTTTTAATGCTCTGATTTCATATAATATGTCTTACAAATTAAAAAAATATGCACAAAATGATATAAATAGATTTTTTTGTAAAGGTAGAAGCCACGCCCTTAGTCAATTATGTTTTTATGAATAAAAACTAGATTTGTTATTTCCCGCAGGTAATGCATTAAAACAAACATCTTACAAAAAAGATTTGCTAAATAAATCTAGGTTATGATCTAATATAAGACATTTAAACAATTGTCTAACAAAAAACAAACAGAGTGGCAGTAAATATAGATCCTAAAATACATTATCACATTACCAACGGTATGTTTGGTGAAATCTGGGGTTTTGAAACAATAGAAGTTCCTTTCTCTTCTGAAAGTCTTTCGTAAATTGGTTTCCTAGATAGATTTATCAAGTTTATGCATCAGTAAATATCTTTCAATGTAAGGATTTAATGTAAAATGTCTTACAAACTAAAAAAATATGGATAACATGATATAAATGCATTTTCTGTAAAGGAAGAAGCCACGCACTTAGTCAATTATGTTTTTATGATAAATAAACGGAATAAATTTGCCAATAAACGGAAATGCACTCGATATTTTTTGTGCAGTCGTGTAATCCGTAGAATTTATGCAAAATAAGTAATACATAAAAAAATAGTTACATTTAAAAAGAGTAACATTACTGAAAAGGAATTTCCGACAATTATTGTTTATAGATAGTACTGTAACCGAATTTTTTTGTGTGTCCTGTAAATGAACGGTGAATGCTAGGTACATCCTGTTCTATAATAAGCATCTTGTCGGGTACCTCAGAGATATATACATATACATCAGTTTCAATGTGTTTGAAATAGTTTTAACATCATCAAAATACATCGCAAACATTTCATACCATGGACAGTAATTCTTTTGTGTGTCCCTGTAAACGGATAGACTCTACGAACTCTGTTGCTTCTTGGTCCTCTATTCTTGATTGTTCATTTTCACATGGGGATCCAGCTTTGTAGAAACATATTTGGATGGTGTAGGGGGTTACTTCATTCCAAGCTGTTGATATCCAATGGACAACATCCATGACATTGACTTCCTTCATTAGTTCGGTTACCGAATTTGCCTCTTCCATCACCAGGGACATTTTCTTCAGGAAATGGATTCAGTAGTGAGCTTTAAAGGTCTTGATTACTCCTTGATTCAGTTGTTGGATTATAGAAGTACATTTCGGCTGCAGGAACTTCAGCCTCACGTTACTCAGCTGCATGTTTGTATGTGATCTGGCATTATCCACAAAAGAATAATTTTTCTTCCTTCTCTCTTACCATCTCGTTAATGCCCTCCAACCATTGTGAGAAAATTGTGAATGTCACCCAGGCTTTTCGATTTCATTTATAGTGCACAGACAGTAATGCGATCTTCATATTTTTGAAGCATCGTGGTTTTTAACTTTTTCCGATTACAAGTGGTTTGAGCTTCTCATCCGAAAAACTGGCACAGAGCATGACGCTAAATCTTTCTTTTCACATTTTACAGCCCATACATTTCGCGCCTGCTAGGGTTTTATTTGGAAGAGCTCTAAAAACAGGCCGGTTTCGTCGGCATTGAAAATGTCAGTGGGGTCAAAATCCTTCGTTATGTCCGGAAGTTTTTTTTCATTCCGCCACAGTGTCGATATTTATGTCTGCAGCTTCACCATTGATTATTTTGAATTCGATGTTATGCAAATTTTTGAAGCGAGTCAACCATCCTTCTGATGCCTTAAATTCTGTAATTTTCTCCTTTTCTGGAAATTTCAAAGCAATCTGCTTTAGCAGGGGTCGAGTGGTAGGAAGATTTTTCCTTGTCATTTGGCAAAAAAAAAAACTTCCAGACGCGATTGTTTATGTACTCATTTCCCATTTTCTTTTCGAAATTTCTACACTTTGAGGAAGAGGTTCATTTGCTTCAAAAGCGGATATAATTTATTTATCTTTCTTGCTGATGGCGTTGACTTGGCCTACTGAAATTCCAAACTGAGATGCAACTTTCCTTTGACTTACTTTTGATTTAAATTTTTGAACAACTTCGCATTTTTCCTAAAACTTGAATTCTTTCCGGTTTTTCGTTTTCCTACTTATTTCTGATATATCTGCGTACTAAGTGCTGTTTTCTTTCCCTGCAACGATAGTAAAATAGTTAAAAAAATTTACCTTTGCCGAGCAAAAAAGAAGAAGGAAACAGAAGAGATAATGCTGTCCAACCAAGTGTGCGGAAAAGAAATGATCCTTTTCTGACCACTCCCTCTAACACCTGTTGTCGCTTATCTGTCACTGGGAGGCGGGGCATTTCTGCTGCGTAATCTTTCTATTTTTATCTCATTTCGGGAGAGGGAGAATCACGTGACATGATTTTTACATGATTTTTTCTTGTATCTCTTTGCATAAAATCTGTTTTCTTCATGTCACTTAATTTGATTATCATGATTTACTTTTCGTGAAATGGCAACAGTTTTATATCTGGACATTTTTGTTTATTAAAAATATAAGGATGTTCTAGTTAGTTGAGGTGTAGAACACGTACGGTAAAGACGTGTACGGTAAAAGACGTATCTGTATGAAAAAAAATTCTTTCGATTTTTTTTTGTCATAATAAATATTTTGTTTGTTTTGTTAACTGAAGATTTTATCTGAGTTATTCGAACAAATTGCAGCATCGGGTAGATGCTTAAAATGTAGCAATGATTTTGTCTGTTTATTTTTAAATTGAGTTCGTTGAACCGTTTAATTCTTCTGCAACAATTTCTCTGAATTTCCATGATGGGGGAATTCCCCGAATTCCGACTGCAAACGCACGTTCAGTTTACAGAGAGGTGGGATTGAATGGGGATCAAAAGTACCGTTTCTTAATAGTCGGGAGAGTTCATCTTTTGTTAAGTCTATGGAGTTTCGCCGGGATCGTCGGAATGTATTCATAATACTGGGGTTTTCACATTAGAGAATGTTCAAATAGAGAGAGTCCACTGTATAATCATATACAAATTAGAATACAATGCCGTTAATGAACCTAATTGATACAAAAAATCGGAAAGAATGCCGCCTATGGGTGAAAGTACGTTTTCAGCTGTGCTGTGAGTTTTTTTCTGAATTAAGTTTTAGTTTAATATGAGGAGTGTGTAGAAATATGTAGATAATATACAGTTCTGTACAAAATTATTCCAGAGCATTTCTGTTTGTTGGTGAAAACTACTGAAGAAGGTGAATTTTCGACTGTGTTATGCGTTTTTTAAGCAAGCTAAATTTTGGCACACTATGTATTGTATATACAGATCTATAGATCATATACAGAGATGCACAAAAGTATTCGAGTACCTTTCTGGCTATAGATGGTAATTGCTTAAATCTGGTTTCATTTGTTTAAAAGGAGAAGTTCTGTTTCAGTATTCTGGAAGTGTTGGAAAGTGTTTCATAATCTGTGTTTGAAGAATAATTTTTCTTTCTTGTTTGCAAGTGAGAGTGTGTTTTTATCATCAGCGATTTGAGAGAAAATCGTCATAATCTCCATTTTTCATTTTTAATCACCCGGTTTAATAAGTAAGTTTTGCGTATGGAAATTAGATCGAGCCTAAAAGTCCAGATAATAAGTTTTCGCAATAATAATAATAATAATAAAATATATTTCCAATTATATGGTTAATGTAACTTTAATTAAAAAATGCTATTTCCGTTAAAAAGCTTCTTTCCTTCATTTCATCTCCATAAATTCAATGTTTTCGTTTACTATTTAAAAACTGTTAATTTCTTTTGGGTGACATTCCAAAAAAAAAAGCGTAATTTAATTTTACCTTGTGTTTGAAATATCTATTCCTCACCAGTTTAAAATATTTCATTAAATGGGGAGAAAAAATTAGGAATTTAAACTTTGCAATCTGTGATACGTTTGGAAGAATATTTAGTTTAAAAAATAAAAAAATAAAAAAATAAAAAATCAATATAAAAATAAAGAAACGTTTTTTTAGATTTTGTGGTAATTATTCTGCATGTTAATGACAATTAAAGTAAAATATTTTATTGTAATAAAATTCGAACTATTATTATTATTTTTTTACTTTATATGTATGGGACATATAACAGTTAATAATTAAAAAATTCTTGATTTAACATTTTTGAACCACTTTTTAATAATTAGAAAAAATATTAAAAAAATGGATTTTTAAAAAATTAGAGCATGTATGAAAATAATATTTAATCTTTCTTAATTAAAAACAATTTAAAGATCAGTGAATGAATATTTTATACGAATTTAAATTTAATATAACTTATAAATCAATAATTTCAACTAGGAAAAAAAAATCAAGTGCCACGCGTAAACGTTGCCACACTTTCCAGTGTTATATTTTTATAATGATGCTTAGTTCTTTTTGATTCGTATAAAAATAAAATTGCAAAAATAACAAAAGACAAAGTTTTGGTACTTTTCGGCTATCGGTACGCCACTTGACAACAAATATTCAAAGACTTGCCGAAATCTAACTACAGACAGGAAGGGCATTTACTTACTTGGTATGCTATGATAGGTAGTACTGTGAGGAAGTATTAATTTATAATTAAATACATTATAATAAAGTAAAATATTCCTTTTTTAATTTATCTCATTTAAGGCACATTTAAAACATTCGAAATTTCAGGGCAGAGACATAAGCAGACGTAAAGTCCCCTCCCCCCAGGAAACATAAAACACTTAAAAGTTTATAGTTTACTATTAGCTATTCATAGTTTATAGTTACATCTTATGAGGACATTTATAAAATTAGAACATATTTTTAAATTATTTTATTAATTTTAATAAACATTCTAATTTTATAAATGTTACACTGATATTGAATTAGACTGCATTAACAACAATATAATAAAAAATATATGCAAAATCTTTAAGAAATAGAATGATAATCCACACCATAGAACAATTCTAGATTTTAAGCATAAAATTAAAAAGAAAATATAAATCGGAGAATTTTAATGCTTATGATAAAAATATGTATCGGATGCGCCAAAAGCTCATTAAAATTAAATAATCATTAAAAAGAAATAAATTGTGCTAAAAAATTGCGGGTTGCAAAAATCGAATTTTTTTAAATAACAAAAAAAATGTGGTTAAAAATTACCGATAGATGGCGCTGACATGCATAATATGAAGCAGATGTATACAAATTATGCTTAGGCTTATAGTAAAAGACCCATTTCAGCGAAGCGTTTGGCAAACTTCAGTATCCCAGCACATGAAACATGTCCTTTTTACGCCTTCAGTCATTTCGCCGTGCAGAATTTTAAAAATACGCCATTTGCCGATAACCCGTTCTTGTAAAAGAGTTTAACCAACAGCGCTTGATCTGATAACGATAACATACTGCTGACATCGAATGAAGAATCTGTGTGCATTGAGGAGTTTTATTGACTGCCTGATTACCATAAATTTGCTTCTTAATTATGGATGCAACGCTATCTATCGGAAATTTTTGAACCAAAAATTTTTTGTTATTTAAAAAAAATCCGATCGCCCTCTAATCCCATTACTGCAAACAGCAATTTTTTGGCACAATTTGTTTCTTTTTAATGAATTTTTAAAGTTTTTACGAACTTTTGGCACACCTGCTAGTATTTAAAAATAAACCAACTGGAAGCTATTTTCTAAATATAAAACATTATTTTAAATTAAAATATGAAACCATTAAAATGGATTATAATTTGTATAATTACTAAAATAGGTGTAAAAAATAATAAAAAGGTTCTAAAACATTAAAACCATTTTAAGATGTTAAAAAACATCCATCGGAGTCCCGAGCGCTCTCAACCAGAAACCTGGCCATCATCAAAGGGTGGAAATGAGAAAAAAATATGTAACCTCCGGAATGTAAGCTGTTTAAATAGTAGAAGGTGAAACCACTACTGGAGAAGGGGGGAAGGGGGATGGACTAGTTTACTGAGCGAGGTGGGTTATCCCAAACCAAATGTACCATCAACATCAAGTAGATTATACCAGATTTTGGGCACAGTGTATGATAACATATCATTACACGATCTCCCACCACTTGTCAGGATTTCCACTGACTCCCTTACTATACATGTTGTATAGTCGTTCATTTGCGCGATAATCTTTACTTTACTGAAATAGATATCAATTTCTGTTTTTAAATTTAACCGAGAAAGTGCAATAGATGGTTTTCCTTTTTCTATGTCTGACTTATGCTCCCTTATGCGGTCTTGTAATTTCCTAGTTGTCATACTTATGTATGTAAATACTTCATTTTTATTTTTACATTTAAAGATGGCCTTTATGATGACTTTGATGATGGCCAGGTTTCTGGTTGAAAGCGCTCGGGACTCCGATGGATGTTTTTAACATCTTAAAATGGTTTTAATGTTTTAGAACCTTTTTATTATTTTTTACACCTATTTTAGTAATTACACAAATTGTGATCCATTTTAATCGTTTTATATTTCAAATGATACACAAAGGTGAATTTTGTTCCAATTTTAGAATATATTTCTATATATTAAATTATTTTAAATACTTATCCAAATTTCCACTTTAATTTAACGGGAGAAAAATGCATTGAATAAAAAATGAAATTTCATCTCATTTAATTATTTATTATTAGGGAAAATCGGTATCTCGAAAGGTTACTTTACATGTCGTAAAATAAAATTTCCATGCAATTTATTGATGTAACATCGTAGAAAATAAAATTTCTGCGAAACAAATTCAAGCGTAGTGAAAACATGTTTCGTAAAACTATTCTTGATTTAATCTGTCACATACACAGCACTTTCAAATATTCGAATGCTCAACGCAAACAGAAGCGAATTTAATTTTTTTGCTGAAAAAATAGAAAACACTTAACCCTTTCAGGGCCAAAATACGTAATTCTGTTGCTAAAATGTTGAAACGATTGAATGTCAAGATGACATTTACGAACAAATTGATTTGAAAATAAATAAACTCATTTCTTCACGTATCTTATAAGATCAGAATTTTATTAAAAATTTCGGAGTGCCATTTGGCATCTTGGAATTAAAGTTAAGTAGTATATATAGTATAACATCGCCCTTCAACGTGTTAAAAGTTTATAGATAACCCTTCTATTAGCTATTCATAATTTATGATTTCATTTTAGCAAAATATTTATGAAATTAGAACATTTATTAAAATTACTACATTAAATTACCTTTAATTATCATATCTAAATTCCCAGTTTAAATCAACGCAACCAAATGCAATGAGACAAATGTAAAATATTAACGCATTTAATATTTCAATTGTTTATAAATATACTTCAAGAGGTAATACAAATTTATAATTATAGTTGGAAATTTGATAAATTTTCCATGTATTTAGTTAATTTAAAATAGCAGAAAACAAACATTTTACAAAACAACTTCAATGCCGGGAAAAATTACCTTTTAAAAGTATGCGTTGTATAATTTGTCTCATATAAAATACGTTTTTAAAATACTCCAAGTTTAAAGTTATAGTACCAAGTGCAAATAAGTTTTTTTAGAAACTTAGTAAATATTTAAAAGTTTGTAGATACACCATACATTAGCTATTCCATAATTTATCAATAAATTTCCTAAAAATGTTTTTAAAATTAGAACATTTATAAAATTGAGCCTTTAAATAATATTTTAACTATCAAACTTAAAATATTAATATTATAAATTTGGACACAGAAATAAATAAGCCTTCTCTCTCTCTCTCTCTCTCTCTCTTTCTCTCTCTCTCTGTGTGTGTGTGTGTGTTTTATTATAAAATATTTAAAAACTAAATAACTGAATCTTCCATTATTAAGTTAAAATTCAATTTATCAAAATTTTTATAAAATAGAGCATTTATAAAACTTATATCTTTAAATACATTTTAATTATCAGACATAAAATATTAATTACCAGAATATGGCATAGAAGCAATCATTTTTTTTCTCTCTCTGTTTTTTAAAGAAAATGTAGAATACACCTTTTATCAGCTATCATTCTTTATTTTTGTGTTAAAAAGCACCTTTAAAATAATTATAATACTTACAGGTGTTTCTCCAGACTCTTTTCATAGGGTCCTATTTTTGTGAACAGTATTTTTTATATTTTGTGAAAAATCTGGTCATAATTTTGTGAATTTGTAATTATCATGACACCCAGATTGCTGTTTATGCATTTTTAAAAAGATCCTTCATATCTACACTACATTTATAAAATCCATATATAAATGAATTTATGAAACTATTTTATTAACGACTAATTCAGATATATGGAACGAATACATACAATAACATTTGTCCAACTGAATGCAAAAAGGATAAAATTTCCTCTTTGGTTTTCTTTTTAATTTAAAAAAGAAAATGATATCAATAATGCGAAAATGACATCATTTACCCTTTTCTTTCTCTCATCCACAGCAATAATTTTTTTTTTTTTTTTGTATATATATAAAAGCCAGATACTTTATAGATTCTTTGGCGGCTTCAGTTGTTTTGTAACAGGTCTGATTTTACTTTAAAATGATTGTATTTTTGACATGTTCACTTTGGAGATGGAAAAGTTTTGTGAAATGTCTATTTTTAAGACAAAGGATTTTGTGAAGGGTTCTGTCTTAGATAAAAAGTTTTGTCAAGGGTCCTGTTTTAAGATGAATAATTTTGTGAAAGATCTTTTGTAAAGATGAATTTTTATTTGAAAGGCCCTTTAATCTAGTGATGTCCAGAATGAATGATTTTTTTTCATTCGAATGAATAATTCGTGCATGCGCAAAAGCATAAATGCCAACATTCGTATGTTTTTTTAATCAATTACTACCAGAAATTCTGTAAACAAAAATGAAGGAAAAGCATAGTTGCCAAAATTCGTATACCGTTTAATCACCTCCCCCCCTGAAATTTTGCAAAATGAGAGACATTTCATATTTTTATCTTGTTTTCTAATCAATTCTAATTAAAATTTGAAATTTCTTTTTCTTTTTTAAAATTTCTGGTAGTAGTTGAATAATTTTTTTTTAAAGTTTGGCATATATAATTCTGCGCATGTCCGAATGATTCATTCGAATATCAGAATAATTTATGCCCATCACTATTTTAATCCTTTCAGAGGCAAAGTACTTCTGTTGTTAAAATGTTCAAATGATTGATTGTCACCAGGATTTACGAACAAATTTATTTGAAAAGAAGTAAAAGCTTTTCTTCATGTGCATTATAAAGGAAATGTTTTATTTAAAATTTCTATTGCCATTGTAGCATTTGGGGATTAAAACTAAATGGAATATATACTATCCCACCGCTAATTTATATAATTATATCCCGTAGTTTTTATAGTATATTAATCAGTTTTCTCAATCTGAAATAAAGTTTTTTCGGATGCTATCAATCCTCAAGTAAGCAATTTCATGTTCAACAAGAATATTTTGAAGACAAACATGATCAATTAACAACATTAACATTAATATTATTTCGCTACTCTTGTATGTATAAATTCAATTACACAGCTGAAAGTGTTTAATTGAGAATTAATGTCATCTTGAAAATCGATAGTTAGGTTTGAAAAAACTGATTAATATACTATAAAAACTACTTGTAAATTTTTCCGAAAATCAGCGACAGCAAAGGAAACTTTGTTTTTATACATACTTCTTTAAATCCTAAAAATATATGGATTTCTGATGTTTATAATGGTAAAAACATTTTTAGAATCGTGGGTAACTATGAAGAGGTTATTGTATATTTTCATTTGTGGTTATATTATATTTTCGTAGATTAAGAAACATTTGGCTCTTTTCAAGTGTATCTGATCAGCTTTTTTGGTGCCAAAAACATGGAGGGGAAAGTTTCAGTTCTGAAAAATTTCTATATTTATTACTCTAAGGCAATCGTATTTGAATCGTATTCTAGAAAATAATAAAAATAATATTAAAAAAATGATTTGAGTAGAGTTGTAAATATTTCACAAAACTCCCATAAATACCGATATAGATTATTAGTTGTAATAGACTAGTGTTTTTCGATCTTTTTTTGGCCACGCCCCACCAAAGCGTCTCTACACTCATGATGCCGCTCCCCCCTTCCATGAAACATATAATTCTTATTATTTAAAACGTGCAATGTTATTCCTAACAGAAATCTTAAAAGAGTATTGACAATGACCAGTCATTTCACATTTTTAGATTATCGAAAAGGTAAATTTTTTGTTTCAAATGTGTTTTTAACAGAATTTTATTAATGCAACTAGACCATATATCTTCGCCTTCATATGCAGAAGAATTTTATTGTACCCCGCTAACATTTCCCAGTGTGAAACAAAGGTTTGTATTATTATTTTCAAAAACTGTCTTGAAGAAACTGTCATATTTGTTATTAAATTTTGATAGCATTGATACATTTTACGATTAAATTTATTACTAATTTAGAAAAGAATGACAAATTTTACGGATACTATCATCGCTCTATGAATAACACAACACACAAAAATTATTTTTTGAATCTCATCTTTATCAATATTTGGTAGCCACTTTTGCTTCCCATCACATCACATTTCTCGAAGAATTCAATATCCTATGCTGATTGGGGCGATTGGCGAAAGAAATCCAAAATGGCGCCAAAATGCAATTTTAGCATCTTGCTAAATTTTTCAAGATGTCGGGAAAACATGCTTTTTAAACATTTATAAGCATACGTTTATTAAACCGAGTTTAGCACATCTTGAAAAAATAAGTACAATGCTAAAACTAAATTTTATCGTCATTTTCGATATTTTAACAAGTAATGAAAATACATAAACATACCTAATTTATTTAATAAACCTAAGAAGCCTTTTTGTGATAAAATAACGGATATCGTCAGGAAGACATATTGTAAACAATTAATAAACGAACGAAAAAACTAACCGAAAATAACTTGTGGAAATTTCAGGAAAGCTATATCTCATATAAATTCCACTTAAAATCATAAAATGGAGTAATTGTCCACATAATAATGCAAAATATTATACACTTTATATAAATCTTTTTTGTTTTTTAATATTTTCAAAAAAAAAAAAAAATTAAAATCTCGTTCACAATTGCCATTATAATTTAAAAAAGTACATATACAAAATAGAAAAATATCTATAAAAATGCACAAAATATATATTTACATAATATTACATCTACAGAAAAAAATATCGTTTAATAAAAGCAACCCCAAAGGCTGAAGATCGCAACTACCACATCGAAACGTATATCGCCAAGCAAAAGCTTGCCAAATCTACCAGCACAGGATATGGAACTCTTTCCCAGACTTCTCTGATAGCAGACTTTGTTTCACATAATCCTCAGTTGACTGACTTGTACAGTCTTATTTTAAATTTTAAAATATATTTGTCATAATGCATGTATATTGTAATTGAAATAATGTATGTAATTGCGCATGAAGAGTGAATTAGAGCCATAAAAGTTTACTATTTACCCAATACCTTCTAAGATGCTTATTTGAGGGATTTATTAATTTTATAAGATTGCTAGCACCTCTGATATTTGAAATATTTCTTTGTGTTAAATGTATTCAAGATAGTCAGTTTTAGACAGGCTTTTAAATAGTTTCATGGGTAAACATTTCTTCATGTGATATATTGAATAAGTAATAGAAATACAAGGGTATCATTCAATAATAGTTAACAAAAAAAAAACAAAAAAAAAACTTAAAACAGAATTACAAATAGAAAAATTTTAATATTTTAGGTATAAAATAAAATTTAAATATTTTAAAAAGTATCTCATACAATTCTCCCTGAACACTTATGTAAATTGATCTTTCAAAAGAACTTTCAAAAATCATTTGAAAATTGAAATTTTTTTTTCATCTTCTAAGAATTGTATGTATTACTTTTATTTTCAGTGTATAACATTATTTTTCCCACAAACAAAAAAACTATCAGAGAATCGGTTAATAACGAATCTGTAATTGTCCTCTGTGGGGCATACCTTGGGAATTACTGTAACAGACGAAGTTATTTTAAAATTTGTCTAATGATTGCACAAATCAGACGTATTTTCAAAAAATCAAGAAAATACTGTGTAAAATGAAATTTTCATTAATTCGTAATTTGAGCTATAACGAATTAAAAAGTCGAGGCTTCTCACAGATTTATTAATATAACTTAAATAAAATATTTAAAAGTTATAACTCATCTTCCAATTTGATAAAATTTCCATGCAAAATTGGTGATACCAACATTTGCATTTCTAAATACCTTCCAAGGTGGGAAAAAATTATCCCGTATTCCTTATTTTATTTGTCTCATACGACTCACAATTAACCCATTTGCATCCGAAGGGGCATTTCCGGAATTTCTTTTTTATTCAGAAATTCTGAATAGTAATTTTTGCTTTATTTAATAACAGACGTTTCGTAGTTACTTAAAGAAAAGATTCTTTCACAATTTCTGGTGCGATTTCGTAATTTCTGAATAACAAAGAAATTCCTGAAATGGACGTATATATGCATGTCTGTGATGCAAATGGGTTAAACATTTGAACGGCCAAAATCGTAAAAAGAAAGGAAAGTAATAAAGTATTTTTAAAAAGAAGAACTCTTTAAAAAAGAAAAAAAAAATATCTTAACCCTTTGATTACTGGCCAGGACTGGCGACTCTGTTTTTTTTAATTGTCCATAATTTACATAAAATTTTCTTTGTAGAAGATTTCTCTTTAAAATATCCTAGTATAACCTAATATAGCAGAGATTATTTCTTTAAAAAGTACAAATTGAAAAGGAAAAATAGTCCACTGGAACACATTATGTCCCGACCCGTAGTAAATAGGCTAACTCTTCTTCTCTGTTCTTAGAAAACATAGAAAACACTTCCAAAGTTTATAGAAACTCCTTCCATTAGCTACTCTTAATTTATCATTATATGTAACCAATTTAATTACTTAATCAATTTCTTTAAATAACTTTTTGAAATATCTTATTTATCTTTTTCTCCTGCAAATTCGGAAATTACAAAACTGATGTTAGTTGGTTGGTTGTTCATTACATAAAGCGTGGGAATTTGTTTCATACAAAATTCTTTTAAAATATGTAAAGATGATGCTCATGGACATAGAAGCAAGTGAACGTAGAAACGTTTTGTTTTTATTTGTTTATATTCTTATTTTGAATTGAGAAAACATAGAAAACACGTAAAAGTATAGTTACACCTTGCATTAGATATTCATATTTTATTCTTATATTTAACCAAAATATTAAAAAAAATACAACATTAAATAACTTTAAAATTTTTTTTATCATCTAAAGCAGTAATTATCCGAATTTTCTATTTACATTCCTCAGTTAATTCAACACAAGCATAATGTACTGATTAGAAAATAAAGTATCATTTCATTTAATTTTTTTTATCAGATGAGAGCGACATTTTAACAGGTTACATCATCCACGAAAGAAAATTTTTATGTACTTCACCCATACAAAGTGAAAGATAATAACACTAAACAATGTTATTAAACAACTTCAAGAATGAGAAAAAAATATCACCTAAATTATTCCTTATTTAAACTGTATTATACATGGCACTTTCAAAATACTCAGATGCTCAAAGTCATAGAATCATAGTAAAAAATTCCATATACTTCATTCTTGAAAAATTAAAGGTAATAATACTAAATAATGTTGTTAAGCAACTTCAAGTGTAAGAGAAAAAAATCTCCCAAACTATTCCTTATTTAAACTGTATTATACATGGCACTTTCAAAATACTCAGATGCTCAAAGTCATAGAATCATGGTAAAAAATTGCATGAAATTCTTGAAAAATCAAAGATACACTAAATAATGTTGTTAAACAACTTCAAGTGTAAGAGAAAAAAAATCTCCCAAATTATTCCTTATTTAAACTGTATTATACATGGCACTTTCAAAATACTCAGATGCTCAAAGTCATAGAATCATAGTAAAAAATTCCATATACTTCATTCTTGAAAAATTAAAGGTAATAATACTAAATAATGTTGTTAAGCAACTTCAAGTGTAAGAGAAAAAAATCTCCCAAACTATTCCTTATTTAAACTGTATTATACATGGCACTTTCAAAATACTCAGATGCTCAAAGTCATAGAATCATGGTAAAAAATTGCATGAAATTCTTGAAAAATCAAAGATACACTAAATAATGTTGTTAAACAACTTCAAGTGTAAGAGAAAAAAAATCTCCCAAATTATTCCTTATTTAAACTGTATTATACATGGCACTTTCAAAATACTCAGATGCTCAAAGTCATAGAATCATAGTAAAAAATTCCATATACTTCATTCTTGAAAAATTAAAGGTAATAATACTAAATAATGTTGTTAAGCAACTTCAAGTGTAAGAGAAAAAAATCTCCCAAACTATTCCTTATTTAAACTGTATTATACATGGCACTTTCAAAATACTCAGATGCTCAAAGTCATAGAATCATGGTAAAAAATTGCATGAAATTCTTGAAAAATCAAAGATACACTAAATAATGTTGTTAAACAACTTCAAGTGTAAGAGAAAAAAAATCTCCCAAATTATTCCTTATTTAAACTGTATTATACATGGCACTTTCAAAATACTCAGATGCTCAAAGTCATAGAATCATAGTAAAAAATTCCATATACTTCATTCTTGAAAAATTAAAGGTAATAATACTAAATAATGTTGTTAAGCAACTTCAAGTGTAAGAGAAAAAAATCTCCCAAACTATTCCTTATTTAAACTGTATTATACATGGCACTTTCAAAATACTCAGATGCTCAAAGTCATAGAATCATGGTAAAAAATTGCATGAAATTCTTGAAAAATCAAAGATACACTAAATAATGTTGTTAAACAACTTCAAGTGTAAGAGAAAAAAAATCTCCCAAATTATTCCTTATTTAAACTGTATTATACATGGCACTTTCAAAATACTCAGATGCTCAAAGTCATAGAATCATAGTAAAAAATTCCATATACTTCATTCTTGAAAAATTAAAGGTAATAATACTAAATAATGTTGTTAAGCAACTTCAAGTGTAAGAGAAAAAAATCTCCCAAACTATTCCTTATTTAAACTGTATTATACATGGCACTTTCAAAATACTCAGATGCTCAAAGTCATAGAATCATGGTAAAAAATTGCATGAAATTCTTGAAAAATCAAAGATACACTAAATAATGTTGTTAAACAACTTCAAGTGTAAGAGAAAAAAAATCTCCCAAATTATTCCTTATTTAAACTGTATTATACATGGCACTTTCAAAATACTCAGATGCTCAAAGTCATAGAATCATAGTAAAAAATTCCATATACTTCATTCTTGAAAAATTAAAGGTAATAATACTAAATAATGTTGTTAAGCAACTTCAAAGTGTAAGAGAAAAAAATCTCCCAAACTATTCCTTATTTAAACTGTATTATACATGGCACTTTCAAAATACTCAGATGCTCAAAGTCATAGAATCATAGTAAAAAATTCCATATACTTCATTCTTGAAAAATTAAAGGTAATAATACTAAATAATGTTGTTAAGCAACTTCAAGTGTAAGAGAAAAAAATCTCCCAAACTATTCCTTATTTAAACTGTATTATACATGGCACTTTCAAAATACTCAGATGCTCAAAGTCATAGAATCATGGTAAAAAATTGCATGAAATTCTTGAAAAATCAAAGATACACTAAATAATGTTGTTAAACAACTTCAAGTGTAAGAGAAAAAAAATCTCCCAAACTATTCCTTATTTAAACTGTATTATACATGGCACTTTCAAAATACTCTGATGCCCAAAGTCATAGAATCATAGTAAAAAATTCTATGTACTTCATTCTTGAAAAATTAAAGGTAATAATACTAAATAATGTTGTTAAGAAACTTCAAGTGTAAGAGAAAAAAATCTCCCAAACTATTCCTTATTTAAACTATATTATACATGGCACTTTCAAAATACTCGGATGCTCAAAGTCATAATCATAATAAAAAATTCCATATACTTCATTCTTGAAAAATTAAAGGTAATAATACTAAATAATGTTGTTAAGCAACTTCAAGTGTAAGAGAAAAAAATCTCCCAAACTATTCCTTATTTAAACTGTATTATACATGGCACTTTCAAAATACTCAGATGCTCAAAGTCATAGAATCATAGTAAAAAATTCCATATACTTCATTCTTGAAAAATTAAAGGTAATAATACTAAATAATGTTGTTAAGCAACTTCAAGTGTAAGAGAAAAAAATCTCCCAAACTATTCCTTATTTAAACTGTATTATACATGGCACTTTCAAAATACTCAGATGCTCAAAGTCATAGAATCATGGTAAAAAATTGCATGAAATTCTTGAAAAATCAAAGATACACTAAATAATGTTGTTAAGAAACTTCAAGTGTAAGAGAAAAAAATCTCCCAAACTATTCCTTATTTAAACTATATTATACATGGCACTTTCAAAATACTCGGATGCTCAAAGTCATAATCATAATAAAAAATTCCATGAATTTCTTCTTGCAAAATCAAAGATAATAACAGTAAACAATGTTGTTAAACAACTTCAAGGGTAAGAAAAAAAGCCCCCCATACTTTTCCGTATTTAAACTGTATTAAACATGGCACTTTCAAAATACTCGGAAGTTCAAAGTCATAGAAAGCAAACAAAAAATGCTTTTGTTATTTATTTATTTATTTTATTTATATTGAATTGGGTGAAAATATAGAAAAGACTTTCAAGTTTATAGATATCCCTTTCATTAATTTTTAGATTTTAAAGTCATATTTCATCAAAACATTTATAAAATTAGATTATTCATGAAAATAATTAGATTAAAATAACTTTAAAAACATTACATTTAATACATTAATTACACGAAATCCATTTATCGTAAAATTATTTCTCATTTAATCGCTCTAATGAGAAGCATTTTTATTATATTCGAAGGCTCCAGGATATAGAAACAAGCAAAAATAAAAAAAAATCAAAACAACACATACAAGTTTATAGATAAACTTCCCATTAGTTATTCATATTTTATGATAACATTTTACTAAGCATTTATTAAAATTATTTCATTAAATAATTCTTTAATTGTCACGTCTAATGCATTAATTATCTGGATCCCCCACCCAATTCCACGGGGACAAAATGCACTGAGTAGAAAGTGAAGTATTACCTCATTTAATAATTCATTATCAGGTGAGACCGACATCTCAACAGGTTGCTTCATCCGTAAAAGGAGTCGCTGTCAGAAATCTTCAGTTGTTTGCACGCTTTTGAATACCGGAGAGAAATGAAGATCTTCAGCCTACATCCACTACTTGAGCGCCACTGAGGTCTCTACAGAATGAAACAGCGGGGGCGCTTCATTTTGTTTCTGTCACAGTTTCTTGTTTTGTGAAGAAAATAGATTCGCAGTGATAAATAAATAGTCTCTTCAAAGAGTTTTTTTTTTTTTTTTTTTTTTTTTTTTTTTTTTTTTTTTTTTGCCATTTCCTGGAAATCGATATATTTTCTGTATATATATCTATAAGTTCTTATTCTGTACGGAAACAGAAGTAATTAAAAAATGTCTGGCATATAATGAACTAGGTAAGACAATAAGCGTGTAGTTTTATTTACAACGTGTAGTTATTTAAAAGTCACAAGCTATTGCATATAAACAACATTTATTCGTTCATTTCATCATTCGCTTCATTTTGTTTCTGTCACAGTTTCTGGTTTAGTAAAGAAAATAGGTTAGGAATGATAAATAAATAGTCTCTTTGGGAAGTTTTCATTTTTAATATTTACTGGAAATCGATATATTTCATTGCTGAGTTCTCTTTCTGTACGGAAACTAAAGTAATAAAAATGTCTGGCATATAATGAACTAGGTAAGACCATAAGCGTGTAGTTATTACATATAAATAAAATTTATTCATTCATTTCATCATTCTCTTTGTTTCTATCACAGTTTCTTGTTTCGTGAAGAAAATTGGTTTGCAGTGATAAATAAATAGTCTCTTTGGGAAGTTTTTATTTTTATTATTTCCTGGAAATCGATATTTTTCTTTTCTGAGTTCTGATTCTTTACGAAAAGAGAAATAATTAAAACAATGTCTAGCAAATAATGAAGTAGGTAAGACCACAAGCGTTTAATTCACAAGCTACTGCATGTAAGCAAGCTACTGCAAGCATGCAAGCTACTGCAAGCATGCAAGCTACTGCATGTAAATAAAATTCATTAATTCATTTCATCATTCGTTTTATTTTGTTTCTATCGCAGTTTCTTGTTTCGTGAAAAAAATACATGTTTGCGGTCGTAAATAATAGTTTATTCGGAATGTTTTTATTTTTATTATTTTCTGAAAATCAGTATTTATTTTCTAAGTTCTCCATCTGCAAAAATAAAGAAAAATTACTTCAACAAGAACGAAAAAAAGTGAAGAAAAAATCTGCCTCATCGACAGATTTTATTTTCATGCAAGTGTGTTTATGAAAAATAAATATATTTTTACTTTCTTCTATCTTTACAAGAAGAGAGTATTGGATTCGGGAAAAATTTTGACTTCCGGATTTCGGTGGATTTATACGTTTTAGAAAGTTCTGAACAGGATTTGACTGTTTTTAGAAAATCTCTGTCCATGAATTTGTCTCTGTATGTGACACAAATATTGTGGGCGTTCTATTTCAAGAACTAATGCACATAATTTAATCAAATTTCAGATTCAATTAGATCTGGATATATATTAATGCTGATTAGGTTTTGGTGTAAGTCACCCAAGTGGCGCTTCTATGCCGATTTTTTTTAAATATAGCTATTTTCATAGTTATAATACCTCAAGTATTAAAGCACGAAATTTCATATTCTGTCAGACAATGACATACATAGATGCTGATGAGGTTTTGGTGTAAATCGTCCAAAAGGTGGCACTTCTATGCTGTATTTATCCTCATTTCCACGATAGCTATACACTAAGAACTAATGGACGGAATTTTTCCAAACTTTATATTCAACCAGACCTTGACACAAACAGATTCGTATTAGGTTTGGATGTATAGCGCCCAACAGGTGTCGATGCTATGCTGTATTTTTCACGATTTACTCGATAGCTATATCTTAAGAACGATCTTAAGACTGTCACTTAATTTTGCTTGAAGAGGATTTGATTTATATAGGAGAAAGTTTTGTGATGGACACAACATAGTTTTCCTACATTGAGATCGTTTCAAAATGAAACAGCAGAGACGCTATATTTTGTTTTTGTCACAGTTTCGTGTTTTGTAAAGAATATAGGTTTGCAGAGATAAATAAATAGTCTCTTCGGAGAGTTTTATTTATTTTTTATTTATTGTAAATCAATATCTTTTTTTTTCTTAGTTCTACGTCTGCATTAATAAAGAAGTAATTTATCAAGAACGGAAAAATAAAACTGCCTTATGGACAGATTTTATTTCCATGCCAGATTGTTTATCTTAAATAAACATGATTTAATTTTTTCGCCACTAAGTTCAGTAAAGAATGATCAGGACGGGCGCTTCTTTTCTTTTCTGTCCCAGTTTCTTGTTTTGAGAAGAAAATTGGATTTCAGTGATAAATAAATAGTTTCTTTAGAAAGTTTTAATTTTTATTATTTTCTGGAATTCAGTATTTCCCTTTTCGAAGTTGTACACCTGCAGAAATGAAGAAGTAATTAAACAAGAACGACTAAAAAGAGAAGCAAAATCGTTCCTTATCGGTAGATTTTATTTACATGCGCGAGTGTGCTTATCGTTATGTTTTTAATTTTTCGCTACTGTGGTCCCCACAAAACGAAACAACAGGGACGCTATATTTTGTTTTGTGAGAGTTTGGTGAAGAATATAGGTTTGTAGATATAAAAAAATAGTCTCCATGGGCAGTTTTTATTTTTGTTATTTCTTGGAAATCAATATTTTCTTTTCCTTAGTTCTACATCTGAAGCTATAAAGAAGTAGTAACACAAGAACGGAAAAATAAAGCTGCTTTATTGCTAGATTTCATTTCCGTGGCAGAGTGTTTATCACAAATAAATATGATTTAAAATTTTCACCACAAAGTTCAATAAAGAATGAAACAACACTGTCACTTCACCTTTTTTCTGTCCCAGTTTCTTTTCTTTTGTGAAGAAGATAGGTTCACAGTAATAAAAAAATAGTCTCTTCGGAGAATTTCTATTTTTATTATGTCCTGGAAATCGATATTTTCATTCTCTTAGTTTCGAATCATCAGAAATTAGGATGTAATTAAACAAGAAGATAGAAAAAAAAGAAGAAAAATCGTGCCTCAGTGATAGATTTTATTTACATGCTTATCATAAATAAGTATGTTTTTAATTTTCCGCCACTGAGGTTCCCGACAAAATGAAACAACCGGGACGCTATACTTTGTTTTTGTCACAGCTTCTTGATTTGTGAAGAATATAGGTCTGTAAAGATAAATAAATTGTCTCTTCGGACAGTTTTTATTTATTTTTTTATTTCTTGAAGATCAATATTTTCTTTTCCTTAGTTCTGCATTTGGAGCAATAAAGAAGTAATTAAACAAGGACGGAAAAATAAAGCTGCCTGATTGACAGATTTCATTTCCGTGCCAGTGTTTATCATTAATAAATATGATTTAAAATTTTCACCACAAAGTTCAATAAAGAATGAAACAACAAAACAACACTGATGCTTCATTTTTAACACTTTGCAACATAATTGAAAAGTGTTTATGAATTAGGTTTGTCTATTTGTCTGTCAGTTCTGCAACTAGCGTAAATAAATTGGGATTGTCATACAATTGATATGTGTTATTGAGGGGGCATGTTCAATATCGAAAGTAAAGTGTGTAGCACTTATTTTACAGGAACACTCAAAAGAATTCCGTGGCATTAGGCTCTATTGGGAGAAATCATTTGCGGTTTATTTTAATGATGTTACACAATTTCAGCCATATTGAAAATTATATATATCACTGAGATGCACTACAAGAGATTTAATATAGAATATTTTGTGTATAGCATTCATCGTTTATTTACAGGGACACGCAAAAGAAATGGGTACTGTCTGTTAACAATAATTGCTGGAAGAGCTTTGTCAGTTGCTGAACGCGTTTTTAAATTTAACCCATTTTTTGTATATTACTCGGTGTGTATAAATTCTATAGATCATATACAGGACACAAAAGTTCTCGAGTACATTTCCGTTTATTGACAGAAATTCCAGAAAAGGAATTTTAAACTGTGCTATGCGTTTCCTAACTGAACTAAAATTTAGCATTCTATGTAGTATACTATACAAATCTATAGATCATATACAGGGCTGCACAAAAAAGTTCTAATATTTTTCCGATTATTGTTGGTTATTCCTGAAATTGGGTTTTAAAATATATTATGCGTTTTTGAAATTGTTTATTTAGATATCACCTTTTACCTTATTAAACAGTAAAGATTTGTAAAAATTATTTTGGAATTGTTGGAAAGTGTTACATAATCTATATACTTGACGCATGATTTTTCGTTCTTGTTTTTTCTGTCCCATTGTCTTGTGTTGTGAAGAATATAGGTTCATAGTAATAAAGAAAAATAGTATCTTTGGAAAACTTTTATTTTTCTTATTTCCTGGAATTTGATATAATCATTTTCTTAATTCTGCATCTGCAAAAATTAGTAATTAACCCTTTTTATCCGGACGGTACTTATAAGTACCACTTTAACCCCTTCGTGATGAGCGTCTTTTACAGAATTTTTAATCTGTTACCACCGGTTTTTCAAATGAGAAATTGTCACCTAATTGAATCGCAAAAATGCTATGATTAGATAAGGAAAACTTTACAAAAAAAAATAATAATAATAATAATAATAACTGGTGGGAAAAATCGAGTTTCTGAGCATCTAAAAAGTAGCTGGAAAATTAATTCAGGATATAAAGGGTTAAAGAAGAAAATAAAAATAAGAGAAGAAATAAATGCTGTCTCATCGGCAGATTTTATTTACTTGCCAGAGTATTTATCAAAAATACATATAGTATATATTTTAATTTTTGCCTTTAAGGCCCTTACAGATCGAAACAGCAGAGGCATTTCATTTTTTGCTGTTACAATTTCTTATTTTGTGAAAAACAAATGTTCACAGTAATAAATAAACAGTCTCGTCGAAGAGTTTTTATTTCTTTTTATTTCCTAGAAATTGATATTTTGATTTTCTTA